>CM035166.1:100106168-100779660 GCA_020205615.1 Panax quinquefolius | reverse complement strand
TTTGAATAAAGACCAACGTCAAATTTGAATAATATTCTGTTTGTTATTGACTTTCTGATGTATTTCTGAAGAACTTCCGGTCTACCCCCAGGCGTGAAGTTGAATTCTTTATTGATCTTGAACACAGTACAAGCCCATTTCTAAAACCCCATATCGAATGGCTCTGTTGAACTTGGGAGTTAAAGGTCAACTTCTGAGGAATTGTTGGACGCCCAGTTTCATTCGTCTGATACATCTCCTTGGGGTGCTCCTGTTTTATTTGTAAGAAGAAAGGCGGGGTATGCGACTTTATATTGACTATCGGGAATTGAACCATGTCACCATCAAGAATAGGTATCCTCTACCTCGTATTGATGACTTGTTTGACCCCGATTCAAGAGCACACGATTCTTTTCAAAAATCGATCTTAGTTACTTGGATATCGTCATTTGAAGATTAGGCGAGGATATTCGAAAATGCGCCTTGAACTTCGGTATGGGCATTATGAATTCTTAGTCATGTCTTCCGGACTAACTAATATCTGCGACTTTCATGGATATGATGAACCAAAGTATTGAGGAATATTTGGATCGATTCGTTGTTGTCTTTATTGATGACATCCTCGTATATTCAAAAATAGTGAAGATCATAAGCACCATTTGGAAATTTGGTACTCAAGGCCGTGAAACCAACTATATACCAATTGAAGAAATGTGAGTTACGGCTTGAGGAAGTAGCATTCCTTGGGCGCGATGGTGTCGAAAACATGGAGTATCATTGATCGTGAAGATTGAAGCAATCTGAAGTTAGAACAATGGCGAAGTCGGTGGTTAAATCACGTAAGTTTTTGGGCTTAAGTTTGGTTATTATCGGAGATTATTGGAAGGTTTTCTCGAATCATTTACTCCGTTAACTTCACTAACTTTCGGAAGGATCAAAATTAGTTTGGAAGCGAAGAATGCGAGAAAAGTTTCCAAGAGCTTAGAGGAGACTTATTTATTTTTGTTACAACAATACCATCTGGTTCGGATGGATTTGTTATCTCTGATGATGCTTGACAAAGGGTTAGGATGTGTTCTCATACAGCGTGGGAAAGTCATAGCCTATGCCTCGCGACAACTTAAAAAGAGTATGAGAGGAATTATCTCTCGTGATCTAGAGTTAGCGGCCCCGATCGTTTTTGCGTAGCTAAAGATATGGAGCACTATCATATGGGGAGAAAGTGGAGATATATTCAGGACCATAAAAAGCCTTAAATATTTCTTCACTCAAAAGAACTCAACATGCGGCGGCGGCGTTGGCTCGAGCTATTGAAGACTACGACCACACTATTATACCATCACCGGTAGAAGCGCGAGCGTGGTGGTGACGCGTTGAGTAGAAGATCATATCACGAGGAGCGAGTGCGATGATGTCAGTATCTGCGCAGAGAATAACTTTAATAGAAAAAAGTTAAGGTTGCTCGAGCCAGCCGGGCAGGATCGCGTCGTATGAAGAAGAAAGTACAAGAAGGAGCTATTAGGGCGAGAATTGATGAAGAAGGAATACTTGAGTCCACTCTGAACTTTGTGTTCCTAACGACTACGATTTGAAGTACAAGATTATGATGGAGCACAATACACCATTTGCGATCCATCACGGAAGTACTAAAATGTATAAATGATCTTGACATACATTTTGGTGGAACAATATGAAGAGAGAGATTGCAAAGTTTATCTCGATGTGTTTAACTTGCTGAGCGTGTAAAGGCGGAGCATCTTGTACCTAAGGGTCGTTGCAACCACTTGAGATTAGGAATGGAAGTGGGAACACATTACCATGGATTTAGTTCTGGGTCTTCCCTACGGTTTCTCAAGGCATCAATGCTATTTGGGTTATTGTTGATAGATTAACCAATACGCTGCTCATTTCTTGCCGTCTGAGACTTATTCCTTGAGCGTCTTGCTAGTATATGCGTGAATGAGATTGTGAGGTTGCATGGCATACATATCCATAGTTTGGATCGTGACCCAGATTCACTTGAAGATTTTGGGTTAACTTGCAAAAAAGCTATGGAGCGCAGTTTGCGATTTAGTTGACATACCATCCCCCGACGGACGAAGACGATCGAGAGGACTATTCAAACTCTTGAAGATTTATTAAGACTACATGTCCTGAGACTTCAAGGGTAGTTGGGATAAGTATTTACCATTGGTGGAATTCTCCTACTGACAGCGATTATCGAGCAAGTATAGGTGTGGCTCCATTGAAGCATTATATGGGCCGAAAATGTCGATCTCTCCGATATGTTTGGGATGAGGTGGGTGAAACAACATTGTTGGGACTAGAGTTGAAATGCGTGTATGACTACTGAAAAAGATCGAATGATTAAACAGCGTATACAAAGCGGCACGCAAGATCGACAAAAGAGTTATGCGGATCTTCATCGAAGGGCGTGGAATTTAATGTGAGGGGATCATGTATTGTTGCGAGTTGCTCCATGGAAGGGAATTACAAGATTTGGGAAGAGAGAAAAGCTCGATCCACGATTTATTGGTCCATTTCAAATTCTTGTGCAGAAGTAGGAAATGTAGCTATATAGACTTGCGTTACCTCAAGTATGTCGTGTTCATAATGTGTTTCACATGTCATGCTTATTAAATATGTGAAAGACCCGAACCACGTTATTGAGTTAGAAGCCAGGACGAGATAATGAAGACTTAGCGTATGAGGAGGTACTGTCGAGATCTTGGATAGGAAGGAGCATGTCCTACAGCGCTTGTCATACCACTGAGTTAAAGTTTTGTGGAGGAATCATCTTTATAGAGAAATGACACAGGAATTGGAAGCGGAAATGAAGCGAGTATCCTCACCTTTTGAAACACACATACGTCGTCGTCGATTTCGAAGACGAAATTTCATAAGGAGGGAGGTTGTAAGACCCGAAATTTTAAATAAAATTTAAATTTCCTTTATTTATTATTTTGAAATAGTAAGGGTTGATTTGATTAATGTGGATAGTTAAGGGTTAAATCATGAAATATTTCAAAATAAGCAGTGGTTATAAAATATTCATTATTGTCGGGAATATTAGTTTGGTGCGTGGAATATTAAATGCTTTATCGGGGAATATTAAATGCGACGGTATGACCATGTGTGAAGGCCCATAGTGAAAGCGATTGGATGAAAAAGCGACAAATATAAGTTGTTTTTAAATAGCGAGCGTAGTTATTCTTAGATTATCTTTGTTGGAATACCGTGGGTTAAAACACACTAATCTGGCGTTGTTGAGCGATGGCACACGGTGTGCGCCAATTATTGATTCTTACGTGAAAGGCCTTCTTTCGATAATGGTTCTGATAATTCTTGTTCGATTATTTTATTGAGTTAATAATTCTTTGCGTTGATATTTTATATTCTTGTTGTTTGATAATTGTCATTACGGTATTTTTCATTATCGAAGCAATAATTCATATTATCTGAATAATATTATTAGATAACATTATTGGCAATGTCTAGAAAGTTACATCTAGGGAGGTTTGGTCACCTAATTGCGGCGCTGATGAAGAAATTCTTATTGGAAAGCCCCCTGCTTTCACAGGAGCGCTTTTAGTTTATCGATATTGTGATTACGTAATATTATTTGTGAATAATTAATTATTGATTTATATGATGAGAAAATATTGATTTTATGTGGATATAGATGGAGAAAATTTTAAAAATGACAATTGTTGAAAATTAATATTTTATCTTTTACGATAAAATAATTCGTTTAAATATATTATTTTAATAATATATTAATGGTGATATTTTACACAATGAATGTGGGATATATGAGTATCTGAGGAGGAAGAGTATTTTTGTTGCAATAAATGTTTAAAACATATTAAACATGTAAATGGACCCCATTTATTGGTGAAAATTTGATTATAACTTTGTAAAATCGCCAGTTTGTGGATTTGGTCAATTTCTATTTGGAATTTGGAAAAACTTTCTTCTGCAAAGTTGTAGAAATTGAATTTCCTATAAAAACTCATGATTCAATTTTTCTGATGAAAGGGCTATTTATTATGAATTATTGAAGTTACGAAGCTCAAAATAATTGATTTTTGGAAGTTTAAATTATTTATTTTATGAAAAACGTTTTTTATCATTTTTTTAGAAAGGACATCATTGGCATGTGTGGAAATGTTGGGATCTGATTTCCAAGGCTAAGTAGAAATTTATTAATAATATTATATTTTATTAAATTTTACGCTTTTATGTTCTAGCGTTTTCTATAAATAGGGTCTTTGGTTAGAATTGAAAATCACATGAAGCTGAAGTTTTCTCTCTATATTATCGGCGTATTCTTGTGAGTATTTTGAGTATACTTTGAGTATTGCTATCTGGTTGCAAGTTCCTTCATACTTTATATCAGGTGTTTAAATTAGAAATCTTGATCTTTTCGAGGTAAGGGATATTATTTTTTTTACCGTAATGATATTATTTCTTGATATCATTATCTTTGAAATATTGATCTGAAGTTTTATCAAATTTGGAACTTTTTCATATCGGGGTTACTATTAATGGATTCTTATTCAGTGAGTTCTTATTCACGAGATTCTTATTAATGAGATTCTTATTCACGAGTTCTTATTCAAAGTCTTATTAATGAAGCGTGAAGATGTTTTTGTGGAATTTCTATCTTTTGGTGTCGGAGTTACTATTCATTATCGGCCTTATTCACGTATCTGACCTTATTCACGTATCTGATCTTTATTCATAGAAAAATAAAATTTCTTCTTTTTAAGTCCAAAATATCTAATACGGATACTAACTTTGATTGTATCCATGTTTTGATCATTCTTGAATTTTACACCACTATGATTATTTTTGAGGTATTTTTTGGGCGTGGATAAAACCAAATGTAGATCCTTAATCCTTAATCCTTGTCATTTTGTTTCCTTTGGATTCGTTTCTTTAAAAAAAATTTTTCATCATCCTCGGTCTTAAATGATGATATTATGGAATATCTTTGGCTTTGTAGTGCAAAGATGAATGATTTCTTAAGAATATCTTTGGCTTTTGTAGTGCAAAGATGAATGATTTAGAAGAATATCTTTGGCAGTAGTGCAATGATGAGCAGTGTTTAAATGAACATGACCAAGTGATGAATATCTTTGGCACGTGGTGCGAAGATGAATATTTGATTCGGATGTATATTGATTGATGTTCTGAGGGATAAAAGATGAGCGATGAACTTTTAAATTCATACATAGAAGATAGTAGTTTGCATTCTCTACTAACTCTTAATGAATTATTATTTCATTATTGAATATTGATTTAAAATTTGTTGTCTATTGTATTACATTATATTTTTCCTGTTGAAGACTAACGATAATTTGTTGTATATTATCTTAGTCGTAATATTCTTCTTTGAGCTAGTTGAGCTCACCTTTTCCTTTTGTTCCATTTTTCTCGGGAGGCGAGAATATAAGCGAGTGCAGTCGGAATTATGGAATGAAGGTTTTAGAAAGGATTGTTTAGTAGTCCTCACCATTTTTGTAAAATAATGTATCATAAATGTGATGAGGATTTATTTGAGTATAGATATTATACAGAAGATAATATTTGTATTCAAACTCACAGTTTCTTGTTGTAATAATAAAGTTGTAGTTGTTTACATGCCATGTATTGTGACTCAGAATAGGTGATGTATACCTATTTTGGGGGCGTCATTCAGTGTTTGTTTTAACGATAATACCTCAAAAATATTCACAGCAAGCAATTTATAAGGTAGTTTGTTGTCGAAACTTTAGAAAGCAGCTTATTTTAGACGGTCTCATCACATTTTAATGGGGACACTTTGTTATGTTTAAATATTATCTGTATAATCTGCGTATAAATATCTGCCGTATATAAAATTGCGATTAAATACCATAATTGATGAAAGTTCAATATTTGATTAAATAATTTAATATTCCAATTAGGTATAAAAGAATATTCCCAAATAACAATGAATATTTTATAACCACTTGCTTATTTTGAAATATTTAAGTATTCATGCGATTACCCTTAACTATCCACATTAATCAAATCAACCTTATTTTCAAAATAATAAATAGAAAATTAAATTTCATTAATAATAAGTTGGGGTCTTCTGAACCTCCCTCCTTATGAAATTTCGTCCTCGAAATTGACGTGCGATACTGTGTTTTTGAAAAGGTGAGGATACCTCGCTTTCATTTCGCTTTCCAATTCCCGGGTCATTTCCTCTATATCATGATTCCTCCACAAAACTTTAACTTGTGGTATGACCTTTCTTGCGTGGGGGACATGCTCCTTCCTATCTAAAATCTTGACAAAACCTCCTCATACATTAAGTCTTCTGGCTATCTCGTCCAGGATTCTAACTCAATAACGTGGTTTGGGTCTTTCACATATTTACTGAAATACGGATATGTGAAACAAATTATGAACACGAGACATACTTAGAGTATAACGCGAGTCTATAGGCTATATTTCCTACTCGGTCGAGAATTTGAAATGGACCATAAATCGTGGATTGAGCTTTCCTCTCTTCCCAAATCTTGTAACTCCCTTCCATGGAGCAACTCATGACAATACATGATCCCCTACTAAATTCCGTCCTTTCGATGAAGATCCGCATAACTCTTTTGTCGATCTTGTCTTGGTTTGTATCGTTGTCGAATCATTTGGATCTTTTCCGTGAGTCATAATACGTACTTAACTCGGTCCTAACAATGTTGCTTCACCCACCTCGTCCCCAACTTACCGGAGAGCGACACTTTCGTCCATATAATGCTTCAAATGGAGCCACACCTATACTTGCTCGATAAGCTGTTGTTGTAGGAGAATTCTACCAATGGTAAATACTTATCCCAACCGCCCTTGAAGTCTAGGACACAGTCTTAATAAATCTTCAAGAGTTTGAATAGTCCTTTCCGATTGTCCATCCGTTTGAGGATGGTATGCAGAACCAATCAGTAAATCCGTGCCCATAGCTTTTTGCAAGCTAACCCAAAATCTTGAAGTGAATCTTGGGTCACGATCCGAAACTATGGATACAGAGCATGCCATGCAACCTCACAATCTCATTCACGTACATACTAGCAAGAGCGTTCAAGTGAATAAGTCTCCGTGTCGACAATAAATGAAAGCGGAGACTTGGTTAATCTATCAACAATAACCCAAATAGCATTGATGCCTGAGAAACCGTAGGAAGACCCGTAATCGAAATCCATGGTAATGTGTTCCCACTTCCATTTGGAATCTCAAGTGGTTGCACGGACCCTTTAGTACTAGATGCTCCGCCTTTACACGTTGACAAGTTAAACATATTGAGATAAACTTTGCAATCTTTCTCTTCATATTGTTCCACTAAAATGTATGTCGAAGATCACGATACATTTTAGTACTTCCGAGATGGATTACAAATGGTGTATTGTGTGCCTCCATCATAATCTTGTACTTCAAATCGTAGTCGTTAGGAACACAAAGTCTAGAGTGGACTCTAAGTATTCCTTCTTCATCAATTCTCGCTTAGGAATAGCTCCTTCTTGTACTTTCTTCTTCATACGCATCGCCCAAGATTGATTGGCTTGAAAGCAACCTTAACTTTTTCTATTAAAGTTGGCTCTATCGTATACTTGACATCATCGCACTCGCTCTCATGCGTATGATCTTCTACTCAACGCGTCGGCTACCACGTTCGCTTTTCGGGATGGTATTGAATAGTGTGGTCGTAGTCTTTCAATAGCTTGAGCCAACGTCATTGCCAGCGTGTTGAGTTCTTTTTGAGTGAAGAAATATTTAAGGCTTTTTGGTGCGAATATATCTCCACTTTCTCCCCATATAGATAGTGCCTCCATATCTTTAGTAAAACGATTGGCTGCTTGACTCTAGATCATGGTAGGATAATTCCTCTCATACTTTTTAAGTTGTCATGAGGCATAGGCTATGACTTTCCCACGTTGCATGAGAACACATCCTAACCCTTTGCAAGAAGCATCATTTGAGATAACAAATCCATCCGAACCAGATGGTATTGTTAGAAACAGTCTTAGAAATAAGTCTCTCTTAAGCTCTTGGAAACTTTTCTCGCATTCTTCGCTCCAAACAATTTTGTATCCTTCCGAGTTAGCTGAGTTAATGTAGTAGCGATTCGAGAAAACCCTTCCACGAATCTCCGATAATAACCAAATTTAAGCCCAAAAAGCTTGATCCCACCGATTTTGGTTGCTCCCAACTTTGTATTGCTTGATCTTCGCCGGATCAACGGATACTCCATGTTTCGACACCACGCGCCCAAGGAATGCTTTACTTCTCGCCGAACTTGCATTTCTTTAATTTGGCATATAGTTTGTTTTCACGAAGCCTTTGGAGTACCGACTTCAAATGGTGCTCATGATCTTCACGACTTTTAGAATATATAAGGATGTCATCAATAAAGACAACAACAATAACCGATCCAAATATTCCTTGAATACTCGGTTCATCATATCCATGAAAGCCGCAGAACATTAGTCAATCCAAAAGACATGACTAAGAATTCATAATGCCCATCTAGGGAGTTCGAGGCGGTCTTTGGAATATCCTCGATTCTAATCTTCAATGATGATATCGAGCGAAGATCGATTTTTGAAAAGAATTGTGCCCTTACTTATTTGGTCAAACAAGTCATCAATACGAGGTAGAGGATACCTATTCTTGATGGTGACATGGTTCAATTCCCCGATAGTCAATATGAAAGTCGCATACTCCGTCTTTCTTCTTTACAAATAAAACAGAGCACCCCAGAGGAGATGTACTTGGGGCGAATGAAACCGATGTCCAACAATTCACGTAGTTGGATCTTTAACTCACGAAGTTCAATAGGAGCCATTCGATATGGGGTTTTAGAAATGGGCTTTGTACGAGTTCAAGATCAATAAAGAATTCAACTTCACGTTCTAGGGTAGGCCGGAAGTTCTTGAAAATCGTCGGAAAGTCAATAACAACGAATATTATTCAAATTTGGCGTGTCTTTATTCAAATCCATAACATGGGCTAAGAAAGCTTGACATCCGTTTTTCAATAAGCGAATAGCTTTATGATTAGATATGATGATGATTGATTTTAATGGTTTAGTTGCTTGAATTAAATAACAACGGGTTGGTTAGGAATATGAAAACTAACAACCTTACGAAAACAATCAATTTTGGCACGATGAGTAGTTAACCAATCAATCCTAAAATCACATCAAAAACAAGTATCTTTAAAGAGATAAGGTCAACGGTAAGGTGATGGTGCCAACTTGAATCAAACAAGATTTATAAGCGGATGGATGTGATAAAAGTTTCTCCTAACGGAGTTTCCACGAGATAGGTCAAAGTCTAATTTCTCCTGAGTCAAGTTTAAACCTTGAGCACATGCGAGGAGAGATAAATGAATGGGTATACAATTATCAAGTAAGGTATAAACTTATGAGAATTTATAAATAACTTACCCGTGATCACCTCGTTTGGGTTCCTCGCATTATGACCGATCCACAACAAACGCTCTTCCTAATCGTTGACTTTGACTTTTACGGGATGATCTTTTGAGTCACCGTCCCCATTGAACTAGGTTTCGCTTCTCAGTCAATCTCGAGCGATATGTCCTTCATTTCCACAATTATAGCATACCTTGAATGCTGTTGTGGGCGGTTTGGTGATATGTCCTCTTTTCCGCATTTGTAGCATATAATGACCGGTGGTCGTTCTCCTCCCTTAGAACCCGATTCTTTGCCAAGACTTGCTCGTCTTCACATAGTCGTTGTTAAATCTCCTCTTTTTAAAATCTCCTCCCTTTCGCTTTCTTCTATTTTCATGGCCATGATTACCACCAGAGTGGTTACCATTTTGTCCGTCTGTTTCTTTCTCCATTTGGTTATCATTATTCTGTTGATCGCTATCTCTAAATGCGATCTTGGTTGTGGTCCCTCGACCGACCGTACTCGTTATCTCGCTCTAATAATTGAGCCTGCTTTACAACATCTGAATAGAGAGAAAGTTTATGAGAAATGAGATCTTTGACGTATCTTGGGTTTCAAACCTCTAAGAAACATCCGTGTTATCGTTCCTCATTCTCCACCAAATGAGGTGCAAACTCGGATAACTCGCAAACTTTGCCTCGTCTTCGAGACACCGCTCATGTTGTTTTGCTCTAATCTGATGAACTCCACTTCCTTCATATACGAACACTTTCGGAAAAGTATTTGTCATTAAATAGTTTCTGAAACGTTTCCCAAGACATCTTGAAAGTCTTGGTGGATGGAGTGCGCTTCGCAGACTCCACCGAAGATCGCCTTCGCCACGGAACATAAAGGTGGCGAATGGAACCTTCTGTTCTTCCGTGCATCCCAAGACATCGAATATCTTGGTAATTTGCTTGACCCGTGTTTCCGCCGTGATCGGATCCGCTTTCCCTTAAATTCTGGTGGTCCCAACTCTTTGAATCGCTTGGGCAGTGACAACCCGTGAATTGCTATCATTTCCTCCTCAGATTTTGAACACGAGTCTCCTTTATGCGATTTTGCATGAACTACAAAAAGCTTCTAAACATCCCTCGTTCATCATCTGCTTTCAATTGGTGTTGTTCGCGGGAGGAACATTGCCACTGTTGCACGCGTTTTCCTCGTTGGTGAGTACAAAGGCGTCTCCATGGTCTCATTTCCATTGTTAATATTCTCGATCGACATTCTCAAATATCGTCATAAAACAAGGGTTAATTAAGAAATCAATATATCACATAATATCCTTATATATTGACCAACTAAAAAAATAAGCTTAGGAAGGACACACTAGCGAAGGATTTACTCGTCTCTCCCTCCTAGTTCTATTCCCCGATCTCCGCCAGAGATCATATCCTAAGCTCGATACCAAACCATGGCGCCCCAAAATAGGTATACATCACCTATTCTCGAGTTGTCAATACATGGTACGTAAAACAACTACAACTTTATTATTACAATCAGTAAAGCGTGAGTTTGAATACAAATATTATCTTCTGACAATATCTATATTCAAATAAATCCTCATCACATTTATTGATACATTATTTTACAAAATGGTGAGGACTACTAAACAATTCTTTCTAAAACCTTCATTCCATACCCCACTAAATACTTTCGCTATATTCTCGCCTCCCGAGAAGAAAAATGGAACAAAAAGGAAAAGGGTGAGCTCAACTAGCCCGATAAAAGAATATTATGACTAAGATAATATACAACAAATTACCGTTAGTCTTCAATGAGGAAAAATCTAATAGAATACAATAGACAACAAATTTTAAATCAATATTCGCATGAAATAATAATTCATTAGAAGAGTTAAGTAGAGAATGCAAACTACTATCTTACATGTATGAATTTAAAAGTTCATCGCCTATCTTTTATCCCCGTAACATCAATCAATATATATCACGGAATCAAATATTCATCTTTTACACTACAGCCAAAGATATTCATCATTGATCATGTTCATCTAAACACTGTTCATCTTTGCATTACTGGCCAAAGATATTCATCGAAATCATTCATCTTTGCACTACTGGGCCAAAGATATTCAATACTATCATCATTTAAGGCCGAGGATGATGAAAATATTTTTAAAAAATGAATCCAATTGAAACAAAATGACAATGATTAAGGATTAAGGATTCGTACTTTGTTTTATCCATATCCAAAAATACCTCAAAAATAATCATAGTGGTGTAAAATTCAAGAATGATCAAAACATGGATACAATCAAAACTAGTATCCGAATAGATGTTTTTTGACGAAAAGGAAAAATTTTCATTTTTCGATGAATAGTCTTAATATTAAGTGAATAGTCAGAGTATCGTGAATAGTCTTAAAAGTATCGTGAATAGTAACTCCAGACACTAAAAAGTTCCAAATTTGATTAAAAAGTTCAGATCAATACTTGACATAATGATATTGAAGAAATAATATCATTATGAAAAAAAAATATCCCTTACCTCGAAGATTAGTACTTACTAAATTGAATCTGGGATATAGTCTTTGAAGGAACTTGCACTTGCCGTCTAACAATACTCAAAGTATACTCAAAATACTCACAAGAATACGCTCGATAATATAGAGAGAAAACTTCAATTTACGGTATGATTTTCAATTCTAACCTAAGCACCTATTTATAGAAATTGCTTAGAACACCAAAAGTAGAAAATTTAATAAATTAATAATATAATTATATAAATTTCCTACGCATGCCTAGAATCTGATTTCAGCCATCAAACACATGCCACATTCTAGAAAAAGTAAGAAAAAACGTTTTTCTAATTTTAAATATTTTAAACTTCCAAAATCAATTATTTGAACTTTGGAACTTCAATAATTCATAATAAATAGCCCTTTCATCAGAAAATTCGAATCTCGAAGTTTTTATAGGAAATTCAATTCTCTACAACTTTGCAGAAGAAAGTTTTTCCAAATTCAAAATAGAAATTGACCAAAAATCCACAAACGGGCAATTTTACAATTTATAATCAAATTTCATCGATAAATGGGGTCCACCGACATGTTTAACATGTTTTAAACATTTATTACAACAAAAATACTCTTCCTCCTCAGTATACTCATATATCCCACATTCGTTGTAAAAATATCACCATTATTATATTATTAAAATATAATAATATATTTAAATGAATTATTTTATCGAGAAAAGATAAAATTTCAATTTTCTACAATTGTCACATTAAAAATTTTCTCCATCTATATCCACATAAAATCAATATTTTCCTCATCATATGAATCAATAATTAATTATTCACAAATAATATTACAGAATCTCAATATTGACAACCAAGCAGTTCCCAGGAAAGAGGGCTTTCCAATAAGAATTTCTCCTTCTTGGCGCCATGATTAGGTGACCAAACCTCTCCTTAGAAGTAACTTTTTAGACATTGCCAATAATGTTATCTAATAATATTATTCAGATAATATGAATTATTGCTTTCGATAATGAAAAATCTTGTGTAATGACAATTATTGAAACAACAATGATATATAAAATATCAACGCAACAATTATTAAATCAATAAAATACTTGAGCATAATTCATGTAACCATTATTTAGTAGTGCCTTCACGTAAGAATCAATAATTGGTGCAATACTGGTAATATTCGTGTTTTAACCAATAGAGTATTTTAACAAAGATTAATCAGTAATAACTACTGTTGTTATTTTAAACAACTTATATTTGTCGTTTTCTTCATCCAATCGCTTTCAGTTATGGGGCCCACACATGGTCATAGCACATAATACGAATATTCTGACAAGCATTTAATATTCCACGACCAAACGAATATTCCCCGACAACAATGAATATTTTATAACCACTTGCTTATTTTGAAGTATTTGCGTATTTTACCCTTAACTATCCACATTAATCAAATCAACCCTTACTATTTCAAAATAATAAATAGAGAAAATTAAATTTCATTAATAATAAGTTGGGGTCTTACACTGTCACTACTAGAAATATAAGAATACGTGACGGAATTTTGTGACAATGTTTAAAAACAATCACAAAAGATAGTAATTTGTGATAGACTTTTTAAGCAATCACAAAATAATAGTATATATGATGGCTCTTAGTGATGACTAATTTTGCCATCAATGCATTATAATTGTGATGGTCGTGTCAATCACCAAACTTTCTTTTTGTGACGGACTAAGTCATCACTTATAGATATATCCTTTTAGAATCGAATTGCATTTAAGTACATCACTAATATTTTAATGTAAGAAATAATCAAAAACAATATTTTATGGCCACTTGGCCATGACAATCATTAAAAAGAGAGATTTTATGACGACTTTTATTTACAATTACAAAAAGGTATTTTGTTATGGAATTTTCAAGTCATCACAAAATAATAAAATATATGATGGCTCTCAGTGATGGCTAATTTTACCATCATTATAGAGTATTTGTATTTGCATTGCAATCACAAAATCTTATGTGGAAGTAATTTTGTTTATTAAGTCAACTCACATATATTTCCTATTATATTTTGTTTTAAAATTATAATCATTATCTGGTCTTTGGTGTAGTTGTAATACTCGTTATTTAGTTCACAAATTTGGGGGGTTCGAATCCTACAAGTATCATTTGATACAATTAATATAATAAAATAAATTGAGAAAAAGCTGTAAAAATATTATTCACGAGAAACACATTTTTTTTTCAATTTTCGAAGAACGATATAGCATTTTTTTCGAGAAAAGGGGATTGATGGCGAAATTGAATTTTCAAAAATCAAAAAATGAATTTTTCGGCTAAACGAACAAGTTACGAGAGCGTAACCGAAAAAGATAAAAAATTTAACTAGAAGATAAAATGACTAATTAAATTTAATGGGCTAACTAAGCCTAGAATTTGAATGGCTTGGTTAGGAATTAAAAAAAAAAGAGGGTTAGGCTAATGTGCTAGTTAATTTACTAGTCTAAGTATTAATTTAATTAATTGAGCCCAAGTATAGAATTATTTGCGGCCCAAGCCAACTGTGTGGAAGACCTAAAAAGGAAGTCCAATATAAAGCCTAAATTTTTTAATAAACCAAGCTCAATTAAGAAAGTCAAAATTTGGTCAAAGTAGTGGAAGAATAAGATGATAAGTGAATAATAAAAACAAAAGAGGGATAAAGAAGATGTTGAATATCCGGATGGCTAAAGGAATAAAGGGCGCATGTGTCACTTAAAATAAATTTTGCACATGGGATAAGATGATGAAAAGCAAGCAGGAACAATGATATAGGAGATGGGGGGAACCAAGATTTCCTTCCATGCTAAGTCAAGGGGACAAAAGGGGGACAAAGAAGGATGGAAACTTACAATTTTTAGTAAGTTTTGATCCTAAACAAGTTAAACATTAAATGCCCCAACCTTATCCAAGGAAAATTTATTATCTCTTTTCATTACATTTCATTTTGCTAAGTCATTTGAGAGAGAGCTAGAGAGAAGCCTCGGATGGAAGGAGAAGGTAGAGATGAAGGAATAAAAAGCTTAAGTCAAACCTAGCTAAGAAGAAGAAGAAGAAAGAACCTCAAGAGGTAAGCTAAAACCCCAACTTCCTTTCACCTCTTTAAAGCTTTGTAAATGAGATTGTTGATGGTGGTTGTGCTAATATGATGCTGATTGATAAAACCATGTAATAATAGTGCAAAAAATGTAAGGAAATAAAAGAAATGAACCTATCGTAAAAGATGGAAAATGGACTAGTAGCGTATTGTTAGTGGTTGTTTTGGAGCCATTTTGCTATTATGTCATTATTAGTTACAAACATAACCCAATTGGAACAGAATAAAAGGTTTGTGTGACGAAGTCATGACAGATTTTTCTGTAAAGCTAGTTAAAAACTGTAAAACTAGTGTGTACCGACTTTTGAGTCATTTTTTCAGGCAATTAAAGATTTTAGAAAATTTTATTTTCTAGGGGTTTTGTAGTTCGTAGAACAAGGAATCCATAGCTTCCGGAACAGACTCATTCCGAGTTCGGACGAACGAGTTATGACATTCCAAAGTAAGCTTGTAAGACCCCAACTTATTATGAATAAAATCGAATTTCCTCTATTTATTATCTGGAAATAATAAGGAATTAATTTGATATAATGCTCTGATTATGGGTGAAATGTGAAATTTTGCAAAAAAAGCAAGTGATTATAAAATAATCATTGTTGTCGGGGAATATTCGTTTGGTCGTGGAATATTCTTGTTGTCGGGGAATATTCGTACGACGGCACAGTCATTTGTGGGCCCCATAACAGAATAACTGTCGGATGAAGAAATGACAAGTTGAGTTTTTATAAATAACGGCGTAATTTTTACCGTTAACACTGTTGGATTACCTGGTGGTTAAAATACAGTAATACGCGTGGTTGCACAGTAGAACATGGTATTGCACAATATTGTTGAATTATTGATTCTTACGTAAGAAGGCACTACTCAATAATTGTTACAGTAATTACTGTTCAATATTTTATTTTATTGATTCAATTATTGCTGCGTTGATATTTTATATTATTGTTGTTTTTCAATAATTGTCACTGCACAGTATTTTCTATTATCAGATTAATAATTCATATTATTTGAATAATATTATTAGATAACATTATTGGCAATGTCTAGAAAGTTCTGTCAATGAGAGGTTTGGTCACCTAATTGCGTGCCAGAAAGGAGAAATCTTTATTGGAAAGCCCCCTCTTTCCTGGGAACTGTCTGGTTGTCATAATTGTGATTCTGTAATATTATTTGTGAATAATTAATTATTAATTTATATGATAAGGAAATATTTATTTTATACGGATATAAATGATGGATTTATTTTATGTGGTTATAAATGAAGAAATTAATGCTGAGGTGTTTTATCAGTATTTTATCGGTGTAGAGGTATTAAAAATCATCCGTTTATGGATTTTGGATATTTTTTGTTTGAAATTTGGAAAAACTTTCTTCTACAAAGTTGTAGAGAATTCGATTTCGTGTGGAATGGACATAAAATTCGTATTTTTCTGATAAATGGGCTATTTTCTATGAATTACTAAAGTTTTGGAAAATAAAATAATTTTTATTAAAATTATGGGTGGGACCCACTTTTTGGTTGGTGTTGAATGCACATGGGCTGCTAAAAATTTTCAGAATTGGTGGCTAGCTTGATTCAAGGATGGCATGCGTAAGAATAATAATAAAGAAATAATATATTTTATTATTTTAGTCTCCTATGACGTTCTAGTATTTTCCTATAAATAGACGCTTAGGTTAGAATTAGAAATCACACCAGAAACAAGTTTTCTTTCTCTCTAGATTATCGAACGTATTTTTGTGAGTATTTTGATTCTTTGAGAGTTGCTATTCATTAGGTCAAGTTTACATCAAGACTATATCCGAAATTCAGTTAGAAGTACGGTTATTTTGAGGTAAGGGATGTTATTTTCTTCGTAAATGATATTATTTCTTTCAATATCATTATGCCGAAATATTGGTTTGAACTTTTTATCAAATTTGGAACTTTTTGTGTCGGGAGTTACTTATTCACGATATCGGACTTTATTCACGATATCGTCACTATTCAATTAAAAAAAAATTTTTCCTTTTGTCCAAGATGTCTATTATGGTTACTATCTTTAATTGTATCCATGTTTTGATCTTTATTTTTGAATTATGCTTCACAATTGGTTATTATGAAGTATTATTGATCTTAGATAAACTGTTATATGAATCCCTACTATTTGTCCTTCCATCTCACCGGATTCGCTTTTCTTTAAAATATTTTTCATCATCCTCGACCCTAAATGATGATATTATCAATATCTTTGGCTTTGAGTGCAAAGATGAATGATTTATTGATGAATATCATTGGCTGTAGTAGTGCAAGATGAACAGTGTTGAGATGAACATGACGGATCATGGTGATACAAATGAATATCTTTGGCTCAGTGGTGCAAAGATGAATATTTGATTAAAGATGTATATTGATTGATGTTACAGGGATAAAATATTGATGATGGACTTTTAAATCATAGAAGATAGTAGAACTCATTCTCTACTTGACTCTTCTAATGGATTGTTATTTTCGCTGCAGTTATTGATCTAAAACTTGTTGTCTATTATATTTTATCAGATTTTTCCCTGTTGAAAACTAATGATAATTTGTTGTATATTATCTTAGTCATAATATTCTTTACTGGGCTAGTTGAGCTCACCCTTTTCTTTTTTGTTCAATTTTTCTTATCAGGAGGTGAGAACATAGCAGGATCTAGTCGGGGTATGAAGTGATGGTTCTAGAAAGATGTTTTAGCAGTCCTCACTATTTTTGTAAAATAGTGTTTGAATAATTGTAATGAGGACTTATTTGAGTGTGGATATTGTCTAGAAGACAATATTTGTATTTAAACTCACAGTATGTGTTGTCATATTTTGCACGACAATTGTATTATTGAAGTTATAGTTTGCTTTTTGTACCATGTATTTGGTGACTCAGAATGGGTGTTGTATACCTATTTTGGGGGCGTCACAAAGCTCATCAAAACTGTCCAAATTAAAAATAACTAGTGTGAACCTTGACTTTCAGACTAATTTCTATTCCGATTGGCTTGCTGGAAATTTTTTCTATTTTAGGGGTTATGTAGTACACTAAATAAGGAGTCCGTAGACATAAGAATGACCTTATTCTGAGTCTGGAGGTGGGACTTATGCCCTTTGGAAGGAGGCTAGTCAAGACTGCCAAAAGTAAAAAACTTTTTTGGGTTGAGACTTTTGTGCCACTGGTTTGGCCTGAAAATGAACTTGAAAAAAATTTCAACCCAAAGGAATTTTTAGTAGATGTTACAAGGAAGAAAATGATGCGAGATTGGACTAATTCCGATTTATAACGACCAAGTTATGAGGTTTGGAAGGAGGGGGTTCAAAATAGTGTCGAGCAACGCATGGCCGGAACACGTTAGACGCACGCAGGCCTCATTGTCGGCCGAGGCCTCATTCTTTGGGCCGACCGGGCGTGTGGTTAGGCATAGGCGTGTCGTGGGCTATTTTCGAACATCGTGCAACACTAAGTGACGTGATGCACATCAGGGCGTGTCGTGGGACGCCGATGACGTGGTGCACGTCGGGGAGTGTCGTCTTGATCTTTGAAGCGACATTGAGTGGCGTCGTGCGTGTCGAGCGTCATCCGCGTTGTTTAGTCTTTAACATGAGACATTTTTGACATTGTTCTAAAATGTTACAACTTATAAAAGATTAATATTATAAAATAAATAATAATGAAAATAGATCATCATAGAAGGTCGTTATGAGGGTCATGGTGTTCCCAAAAGTCGCGACGCCATGAGACATTTTTGAAAGGTTATCGCGCTACTTTATTTATAAAACGCGAACAACATAAAATGAGTAATAATATAACGTAAACCAATATATGAAGTCATTATGTGGCTAATTAGTATATTATCGTTAATTAAATTGTGTAGGACAATTGATGGAAGATTTAGCGTATAAATTAAAGAACACTTCAGGAAAGTTTCTGAACTCCCATTCAATTGTGTGAATTCAAGTTTTCCGACTTACACAAAATTATATATTGTGCAAGTATTTTATGACCTTGTACAAATTTATTATTCTGTACATACAAGAAATGCGTTTAAGTTATTGAGATAAATTATAATTGTGGATGTGATTATTTGGAATTCTACCATGGATTCGAGGGGGTGAATAGGTGTCTTTATTATAAAAGTAATCAATTAAAATAGGACCAATTTTTATTTGGAATTTAAGGAGTCCTTCTCCTAGACTAGGTTGTAATTAGACATAAGCTTTGGAAAAATAGTTTATTAAAAGTAATCAACTTTAGACCAATTTTTCACTTTTTTTATAAAATGCATACTTTGGAAAATAGTTTATTAGAATAAAGTGATACTTTTTCTTATAGGAGTGTTTAATAAAGTGTATTTCAGACTTCCCGGAAAATCTATGTTGCAATATTAAGTTCAGTTATTCAGGAAATAATATCAAATCAAAACACGAGATAATCAAACCATAGACACAAGGATTTTTACGTGGTTCAGCCCCTATCCTCTATCTAGTGGCGTAATCCACGTCCAATACCAATTGGTATTGGAGACTCTTTTTATTAATATTTAAAACTCAAATTAAATACAATAAGAACAACTTCCCTGTTCAACAAAAGCTTTCCTCCTTGTATGGACACCTCTGCCCCTTTTTGCACTTCTGCAACCCTTGCACCTTTGCAACCTTAAAAGCTCTTTGAACAGACCCTATCCACTAATGGATCGACCACTCCGACAAATACTGGTGAACAGAACTTGTAACAAAGGATATTGGTTTACAATGGCTATTTTCCAGCTAATAAAGAACTTACAAAGAGATGCTAACTTGCTGAAAAATTCTAGACAGTAAAAGCTCTCAAAGGAGGAATACAATCAATCAATAAGACTAAAGATGATTACTGCTTTTCCCTTGCTGAAGTATATTCCCTTGTGTACCTGTTATAGCCGAAAGGAAGATATATATATATATATATATATATATATATATATATATATATATATATATACTAAGGAGGGTAACACTATATGAATAAAATCAATTACCGATCTTCTCTCTAATTAGCTCTTAACGGATAAATAGATTAGCATGAATCAATCATAGTTGAAGCAACAAAATATGTTTTGAAAAGATTGAATAATTGATTCCAAAATAATTCAAAGACCCAAATTGATATTAAGGAGTATATATATTCAAAGAAAAAAAATAAAGATAAGGAAGGAATGATTTGCCTAGTTACCATAAGACTCCTTAATAGACTCCTATTATATAAAAGTATCTTTGGAATAATCTTCATAAGAGATATAATAGGAAATCAATTAATTTTGAATTCAAATATAGGACTTGATTGGTAATGAGCTGTTGGGTCAAGACTTCGAATGATTCCAGCAAACAAATAATGGTCACATGACCCAGTCCAATAGCAATTAAAGCAAAAGTCCTAATTATAATATTTAACACAAGCCCAATTTATTGTCATCATTAAAACCTCTCAAGATATAAACCAACATTCTCCCCCCTTTTGATGATGACAATATTTAATTTATATGCTCCCCCTAAATTTATGACTCCCCCTTAATTCATGCCTATTGACTATATACCTGTTATGAGAGATTATATCAAAATAAAATCCAACCAACACAATAACAGATAACCCGTAATAATATCATCCAAATACTTTCATAAATAAAAGATCCCAACAAATTATGCATCACAGATCAAAATAAATGTTTACCCAGTTCTAATCAGTTCCAAATTACAACCAATTATAGATTAGTAGAGAAGACATAAAGATTCAAAGGTCTCAAACAGCACCAAAACTACTCTCCCCCTTTGTCATTATCAAAAAAATCAGTTTTCTTCAACAGGAACAGTCACAAATAAGACTTCTGCCAGCTTCTTGTCAATGTCCTGAATCTTGGTCTCCAATGAGTCAATCTTGGTAGAGAGGGAGTGAACGGTGGTAATAACAGAATCAAGTTTGTGGTCCATAACATGAAGGAATTGAAGGAGTTCTGAATGCTTTGGGTTAAGAGGAGTGGCAGAACTGGAAGAAAAGGAATGTGGAGAAGGATGATTAGAATAAATAACTAGAGTTGAAGAGTGAGCCAAGTCCCATACCAACAGACCATCAACATTCACCTTTAATAAGGACTGATGAAGATTGGCTTCATCTATTGTATCAGTGATATTGACTGCTTCGTCATTTTCCAAGGAGATGTTAAAATACTCAAAGATTTTGGTAATAAAACCACCATATGGAAAGCATTTTGTTTTGTTTTTAAGACAACTTTCCATATTTTTGATCACAAACAGAGCAAAATTAAATTTCGTCCCTGATAAGATTAGTGCTGATAGAATGAGGTCTTGAAAGGTCATATCGGATCTGCCACCAGTTCGAGGAACTAAATTGGCACGAATAATTTTATGAATGACACTATTTATGGGAGAGGTTTCTACCACAGTAGGTAACTCTACAAATTCAGACTCAGAAGAATTTTTAACCCAATTTAACTGATCAAGTAGACTGAAATTATCAGATTCAAAAGGTCCTTTCAGAGTGAATGGGAAGATACCAGTACAGGGTATATTCAGAATAGTACTCAATAACACAGACCCAAAAGACAGAGTGTGATTCTGCACATAAGTGACTATTGTATCAGATTTGACTGACATGTTACCAAAGAACTGTTTAATTAAGGTGGGATATGCTATGGGAGAAGGATGTAACATATCAACAAGCCCAATAGCTTCAAATAACGAAGACACCCCAATTTGATGAAACAAGACAGGGTCAACAAAATTACCATAAACAATGGTCTTGTTCATCATAAGATTTTGGAATCGTTTTAAAAATTTGGAGGAACGAAATGTAAGGGCAGTACCATGGGGGTTAGGAACTGGAGGGGGTGAATCAGGGATACTCACATGTTTAGGGGTTTTACCCTTCAATGATTCTCCTCGGCGTTTCATCTTCTGGGATGAAATCCCCAGATCAGCGAGTCGGTTTGAGCGACGGGTTATCCTCGGTCCCTTGGTTGTTTTCTTTTCCTTTCGAGCCAATTTTCGGCCGGTGTTGAACGTATGCCCTCCTCTCGTTTTTGCCATTGAGGCCAAAAGAAAAGCAACTCGACGACGAAGCCCTAACTGTCGAAAGGGGAAGAAGAGCAGGGAGTGCTAAGAAGGGAAGACGAACGATTTTATGGAAAGATAAAAATGATCGGGTAAAGGAAAGAGAAAGAAAGGCAACTAAAAGTTTGAAGGAAAAACTGATCAGGAATTTTCCAAATCCAAACCCCATAGTGTTTCGTTACCGCAAAAATAAATTAGATCAAAGTCCTAGAAAGCCCTTGAGACAAACAAATAACCAAAATAAATATTTAAATTCAAACAGCACATTAGATAATATTTTTTTTTTATTTTGATTATATATTAGTTATTAGTACTATAGGCAAACAAGGACCATTTAGGAACAGATAGACATGCCAAGTTCTCTTCTCAAGGTATAAAAACATTCTTCACTTAACGGTTTTGTAAAAATGTCAGCCAATTGATGTTCAGTAGGGACAAATACCAATTTTATTAATCCTTTAGCAACATTATCTCTTAGAAAATGATGTCGCACTTCAATATGCTTAGTATGAGAGTGAAACATCGAATTTTTTGAAATATCAATTGTACTAGTATTGTCACACATAATAGGCACATTTTCACATATCACATTAAAATCATGAAGAGTTTGTATCATCCACAAAAGTTGTGAACAACAACTACCTGCCACCAAATATTCACCTTCCGTAGTTGACAAGGCCACTGATGTTTGTTTTTGTTGTGCTGCTACAAGGCCTTGCCCTAAAAATTCACAGGCTCCACTTGTGCTTTTTCTATCAACTTGGCACCCTGCATAATCTGCATCTGAGTATCCAATGAGTTCAAAGCTTGGAGATATAGGGTAGAATAAGCCAAGATTAATTGTCCTAGATAAATATTTAAATATTCTTTTTACCGCTTGAAGATGAGACTCTTTTGGTTGAGTTTGAAATCTAGCACATAAGCATACACTATACATAATATCTGGCCTGGATGCAGTTAAATAAAGTAAACTACCGATCATACCTAGATACATAGTTACCTCAACATCTTTACCTGTAGTATCGGTTGTTAACTTGATAGTTGTGCTTATTGGGGTTGACTTTGGTTTGGTATTTTCAAAACCAAATCTCTTCAATAGCTCTTTCACATACTTGGATTGATGAATGTGAATCCCTTCATTGGATTGTTTGATTTGAAGTCCCGGGAAATAATTTAACTCACCCATAAGGCTCATATCAAACTCATTATGCATACATTGGGAAAACCACTCACACAAAGAGTTAGTAGTAGCTCCAAAAATTATATCATCCACATAAATTTGAACAATTAGTAAGTCCTTGTTTTTGGTTTTAATAAAAAGAGTAGAGTCAATTTTACCGTAATTAAAACCATTATCTAGTAAAAACTTACTTAATCTTTCATACCAAGCTCTTGGAGCTTGTTTTAATCCATACAAAGCCTTTTTCAGTTTAAACACATAGTGTGGATATTTTTCATGTTCAAATCCGGGTGGTTGTTTAACATATACTTCTTCATTTAAATAACCATTTAAAAAGGCACTTTTTACATCCATTTGATATAATTTAAACTGTCTATAGCATGCACAGGCTAATAAGATTCTTATTGCTTTTAACCTTGCAACAGGGGCAAACGTTTCTTCAAAATCTATTCCTTCCTGTTGGTTATAGCCTTGAGCTACTAATCTAGCTTTATTTCTAGTGATTATGCCATTTTCATCTAGTTTATTTTTGAAAATCCATTTTGTACCAATTATAGAAGCATCCTTAGGAGGTTTAACAAGTTCCCATACCTGACACCTTTCGAATTGGTTTAATTCTTCCTGCATGGCAATAGACCAATATTCATCTTCGATTGCTTCTTTGGCACTCTTTGGTTCTATTTGTGAAAGGAAGGCTGAAAATGCACAATAATTCCTTGCTTTTCTTCTAGTGTTCATCCAAGTGTTGGGATCACCTATGATCGTTTTGGAGGATGGTTTCTCACGCCTCTGGTTTATCCGGGAAGTCTAATATTTGACATTTGCTCCTCTCGCTTCCTATTCTTGATTGTGAGTTGTTGTCTCGATCGATCATTCGAGTTTTCTTCTAAAATGATGGTTCGATCCGTCTAGATTCGATGTTTGCAAGTCTCAGTGTTTTTCTTCTAAAATGCATTTACTCAGTCATCTGCTTTCCTTTGTTTGTTTTTCCGATTTGCTTGATCTTTCTTCCGATGCGATTTTACCGGTTTGCTGGATTCAGCTATTTCAGTTCCACGAATCTGGGCATCTTTTTCTGCAGAAATCTCGCTTTCTTCTTTTGACAGATCAATGTTAAGCTCATCAAAAATAACATGCACAGATTCTTCAACTTTTGACTTATCAAGATTATAAACTCTATATGCTTTACTATGCAATGAATAACCAAGGAAGATTGCTTCGGTTGATTTAGCATCGAATTTACCAAGATTTCCATAAGTATTTAAAACAAAACATTTAGCACCAAATACTTTAAAATAACCAATGTTAGGAATCCTTTTGTTTAATAACTCATATGGTGTCTTTAATAAAATGGGTCTAAGTAGTACTCTATTTAAAATGTAACATGCAAGATTTACACGACCTCTCCTACCCAAAAATCTCTTAGGCAATTTACTTTCTTGAAGCAAAGTTCTTGCAGTTTCTTGGAGAGTACGATTTTTACGTTCCACGACTCCATTTTGTTGTGGTGTTCTTGGTGCAGAGAACTCATGTGTAACACCTTTCTCATTACAATATGGTATAAAATCCTTTCCAAATTCACCACCATGGTCACTCCTTATACTAATTAGTTTGATGTTGTGTTTTGTTTCAACATTCCTTATGAGCCTTTCAAATTCTGCAAAAGCTTGATCTTTATTTTTCAAGAATAAAACCCATGTAAATCTTGAAAAATCATCCACAATAACAAAAGTATAATGATTATTTTCTATACTAGCATATCTCTCGGGTCCAAATAGATCAAGATGCAATAATTGAAGATGAGAAGAAGTTGATACCTGATTTTTGCTTATAAAAGAATTTCTTGCTTTACTACTTAGTCGATACGCATGCATTGCATATGCCTGTCTTTTCATATTTCAGCTTTGGTAATCCTTTGACAAGCTCTTTTGAAACTAGCTTGTTAATTAGCTCCATATACACATGCCCTAACCTTCTATGCCATAGAATGGTTTGATCTTGAATAGTAGCTAAACAAATATCTTCATCTTGATTTTCGAAGTTGATTGTATATATATTACCTTCCCTGTTGGCTACTAAAGGAACATTATGTGAAGTATGAATAATAGCACATTTATCTTTTTCAAATATTACTTTATGACCACTATCCATTAGTTGACTTACACTAATTAAATTATATTTCAATCCTTCAACATGATGGACATTATCAATGAAAACCTTACCATTTCCAACTTTTCCTTTACCAATGATTTGGCATGTAGTGTCATCTCCAAAAGTAACTGTGCCTCCCTTCTTTGTAACAAGTGAGGTAAATTTAGTTCTATCACCTGTCATGTGTCTGGAACATCCACTGTCTAGTACCCATTTATGTGATGGTACTTTAGCTTTTAAGCATACCTACAAAAACAGATAAGTAGCTCATCGTTTTGGTACCCACATTTGTTTGGGTCCGATTTTGTTAGTAGCAAGTAATTCTCCTTTCTTTACCCAAACTTGTTTTATTTTCATTTTATTACAATTAGTATCAAAATGTCCCTTTAAACCACATTTTTTGCAAGTAACAAAAGGTGAGCAATAAAGAGGCTTGTTTCTTGGTTTATTATTTATTACTCTAATTTTATTAGTATTACTTTTTATATTCTTGACAGGATTGTATCCAATACCTTGTTTGTCTAGACTTGACCTTTGACCTCCCAACATAATATTTAGATTTTCTTCTCCTTAAACAAATTTAGCAAGATCCTTTTTTAATGAAACTATTTCTTCCGCATTAGTATTTTGTATGTTAACTATTTTTCCATCATTAAACGCATCAATACATGTATCTCTCATTTTTAAACTTTCTTTTAAATTCTCATTTTCCTTTTTAAGAGCATTGTTTTCTTCATTCAACTTGTTTGCACGATTATATATAATTTTGTTATAGTTATCTAAATAATCAATTTTAGCATTTAACTTAGATACTTCACTAGATGTGCAATCTTTAACTATTTCTTGTTTTTCCTCAATCAAAGTTTCTACTTCTTTCATTAGATCATTTATCCAATTTTTTAAACGAGCATTTTTCTCTTTAATACGAATGTTTTCATTTTTTAAAACAAGATAATCAGAAATAGTAATTTCGCCAAGTTCAAGTTTACCTCGGATGATTCTCATTTGCTTAACCCAAAGGAAACATAGTTGAGCGCTTTCATCATCTTGATCATCATAATCGGATTCATCATCGCCCCATGTCATAAATGCTTTTCCTTTTGAATTGTTTCCTTTGTTCTTATTTTTGAGTTGAAAACACTCTCTCTTGTAGTGACCTGGCCTTCCACATTCATAACAAGTTTCTTCTTGTGGCTTTTGTTTGAAGTCCTTCTTGTTGTTGAATGTTTTGCCTTGGAATTTTGATTTGTTCTTCTTTCTAATCAGCTCTCTCAATTTCCGGGTCATCATAGCTATTTCTTCATCGGAGTCTTCATCATCACCTTCCATGTAGCTTTCCGCTTGTAATGCTAAGGTCTTCCTTTTTGGTCCCTCATCTTCTTCATCATACCTCTTTAGTTGATTCTCAAATTCTTCAAGTTCTCCAAACAGAGTGAGAGAGTTTCCATAAGTCTTAATTGTTGTTGAGTCTTGAAGGGTTGTAACCTTTGGTGCAAATCGTTTGGGCATGACTCTAAGTAATTTTCTTTTATTTCCTTTTGATCAATTTTTCCTACGAGCATACTTAGTGAATTCATCGATGTGAGGAATCTAGCTTGAGCTTCTTTGATTGATTCATTCTTCTCTAACTTGAAAAGTTCATATTCTTCATCAACATGCTCACTTGACTTCTTTTACTTTAGTTGTTCCTTCGTGGCTCATGATGATTGTGTCCCATATTTCTTTTGCAGAGTACACGCAGAGACTTTATCGATTTCACTTTGAATCATTCCACTCAAAGAAGTGTTGTTCATGGCTTTGAATCATAGGATACCATGTATGCGATTCATTGAATCCATTTCCATGAGATTCTTTGGTCTCCCATCATCATGTCTTGGAATGATCGCCCATTTTCAACAACCCACCACTCCCATGGGTCTCGCTTAAGATAAATCATCATTTTGAACTTCCAAAAGTTGAAGTTTTCACTTCCGAGCAATAGAGGTGGTCGACTTGTTGATTGACCTTCTTGAAAATTGAGGTGTGCCATAGGATCTTTCCCTACGACTTGTAAAGATCAATATTAGTAGAGCCTCTGGTCTTATACCAAATGTAATTCCGTGTAAGCACACCTTGTAGGCTGGGGGTGAATAGGTGTCTAAGCCAAAAGTAATCAACAATGACCAATTTTTTCAATTTTCGATTCGGACTAAAAGCATAGCTTTGGAAAATAGTTTATCAGATTCGCTTTAGAGCAAATTTCACTTTTCTTATAACACAGACAGAATAAAGTGATATGAAGAGTGTCTGGATAAGTGTATTTCGCACTGCCAAAAAATCTACGTTGCAATATTAAGTTCAATTATTCAGAAATAATATCAAATCAAAACACGAGATAATCAAACCATAGATTACAAGGATTTTTACGTGGTTCAAATTTCTCATCCTCTATCTAGTAGCCTAATCCACGTCCCAATACCAATTGGTATGGGAGACTCTTTTATTAATATTTAAAACTCAAATTAAATACAA
Organism: Panax quinquefolius; assembly: GCA_020205615.1. Lineage (NCBI taxonomy): Eukaryota > Viridiplantae > Streptophyta > Magnoliopsida > Apiales > Araliaceae > Panax > Panax quinquefolius. The sequence continues at coordinate 100,751,623 of CM035166.1, read as the reverse complement.
TAAGAACAACTTCCCTGCTCAACAAAAGCTTTCCTCCTTGTATGGACACCTCTCTTCTTTTTGCACTTCTGCAACCCTTGCACCTTTGCAACCTTAAAAGCTCTTTGAACAGACCCTATCCACTAATGGATTGACCACTCCGACAAATACTGGTGAACAGAACTTGTAACAAAGGATATTGGTTTACAATGGCTATTTTCCAGCTAATAAAGAACTTACAAAGAGATGCTAACTTGTTGGAAAATTCTAGACAGTAAAAGCTCTCAAAGGAGAAATACAATCAATCAATAAGACTAAAGATGATTACTGCTTTTCCTTGTCAAGTATATTCCTCAGTGTACCAAGTATAGCCGAAAGGAAGATATATATATATATATATATATATATATATATATATATATATATACTAAGGAGGGTAACGGCTATATGAATAAAACAGAGAATCAATTACCGATCTTTCTCTCTAATTAGCTCTTAACGGATAAATAGATTAGCATGAATCAATCATAGTTGGAGCAACAAAATATGTTTTGAAAATATTGAATAATTGATTCCAAAAATAATTCAAAGACCCAACTGATATTAAGGAGTATATATATTCAAAGCAAACAGCTAAAGATAAGGAAGGAATGATTTGCCTAGTTACCATAAGACTCCTTAATAGACTCATATTATATAAAAGTATCTTTGGAATAATCTTCATAAGAGATATAATAGGAAATCAATTAATTTTGAATTCAAATACAAGACTTGATTGGTAATGAGTCATTGGGTCAAGACTTCAATGATTCCAAAGAAACAAATATTGGTCACATGACCCAGTCCAATAGTAATTAAGGCAAAAGACCTAATTATAATATTTAACACAAGCCTAATTTATTGTCATCATTAAAACCTCTCAAGATATAAACCAACAGAGGTGACTTGTATGGCTACAAGCTAGGGTTGAAGGAAGAACAGAAGAACACAATATCATAGGGCACAAGAGATATAACACAAATACACAACTTGTACTCCCAATATTATTATAGCGGATTACTCTCTCTCTCTCTCTCTCTCCATTGTTTTTTCCCAATTGGGTTTCTACGTAAATTCTTGTGTTCATACTTTATATTTCTTTATTTATGTTTATGTGAGTGTATTTCGTGAGTTTGATTTCACAACAATTACTCCATCAACCGTTGGCGCTATTTTGGCCTGTTCTTTTGGGTGATTTTGTCAAACGTACAAAATCAGGCGTTAACATTGGCGTCGTCTATGGGAAACAAGACACTTGTTCTAGTATCGATTTAAAATCACTGATTCATCGAAGGAGATAAGTGATTCTTTTTTATTAAATTAAATATATACTTGTACGTGTGTATATATGTATTATGTCAATATCAATTGAAGCATGGTTGTAATTGATTATTGATACAACTTTACATATTCTCTCTCTTATATTATGCATGTAGTGGTAATATTCACATGATGCATGTAAAATCTAAACATTAACACTTTAGTCCATGTGATGATAAATTGGTGCTGAGTCACTGCACTTGTAACGAATTCAGCCAGCGCAGAGATACAAGTTTAAGCTTTTATATCATTGAAGTGCTTTAAAGGCGGCTTTGGTTTCATCATCAACCACTGACTGAAGGAAATTAAAGGATTCAATTCTTATACATGTGCCAACGTGCTCATTTGCGAGGATAAAAATTTTGAGGATAAAAATTCGGAGGATAAAAATTCCACGGAGACTTTTTGAATACTCTCTTATTTATAAGTTCCTTATAAATAAGAGATTGGGGGCAATGTTGGGATGTGATTATTTGGGTCTAGCCATGGTGCAGCCTAGTCTATTTAATGGTCCGAATCTGGTAATGGCTCATATGTATTTATTATGATAGTGTCAGAGTCCTTATTAAAATAGGATTGTGTTTCCTTATTTGGAGGGATAAGGAGTCCTTCTCCTAGTTGAATGCGGGTGGAGGTGACTTCTATATATACGGCTACAAGTTAGGGTTGAAGGAAGAACAAAAGAACACAATATCATAGGGCACAAGAGATACAACACATATACACAACTTGTACTCCCAATATTATTATAGTGGATTAATTACTCTCTCTCTCTCTCTCTCCGTGGTTTTTTCCCAATTGGGTTTTCACGTAAATTTTTGTATTCATACTTTATATTTCTTTATTTATGTTTATGTGAGTGTATTTCATGAATTTGATTTCACAACAATTACTCCATCAACCGTTGGCGCTATTTTGGTCTGTCCTTTTGGGTGATTTCGTCAGGCATACAAAATCAGGCGTTAACAATAATAATTCTTGAATTGTGAAAAGTTAATAATGTCTTATCAAATAAATTGGGCAATTGATAGTATAGGTTGCACTCCGTGCACTATTGTGTTGATGTGGTCATGATTGCACCATGTGCAATGATGTGCTTGTTAAGCATTATATTCAAGAACGTGTTATGCCAATATCAACACTTATGTGCAAAACTAAAGAAGAAATATTTTGGAATTGAACTGTTGTAGAATTTAAGATTATGTTATTCATGAAAGGTGCTTAAAGTAAAGGGAAAATTTTATTCATGATTGTTTAAGTTACTTCAACAATTATTATTCAATTGTTGAAGATATAGAAAAATATTATTCTATTCTTGAGATTATTATTTATTCAACTACATATACTTATTGGGAAATTAAATGTTCACCCTTGCAAATTCTAAAACCTTTACACGTAAAGCAAAAAGACATGAATGGTCAGATGGTGTTAAGAGGAAGGAATGCATAAAGGAAGAAGATTCAAATGTATAAAAGTACATGATGTATTGTAATATTATATAATGTTGTAATATTATTTGAGATAATTTAATAAAAGTCTTCGTACCTAGGATTAGAGCTGATATGTTGTAATAATATTGTAATTACATTCATGTCTTAAGATTATATTGAATGAGTAGTACCGTGAAACACCAGACCCGAGCTTGAAGGCAAACCCGAGGTTTGGGGAGTTTACAGGGCCCTAGGGCTTTTCACGTGTATGGGCCTCAAATATGGGCCTACCCCTAATAGAAACGGGAAATTTATACTTTCTAGTACATTTTTAGGAAAATTACAACAAAAGTACATCAAGTAAATATTTATAAAATTAATACATTTTTAATATTTTATTTACAAAATTAGTGCATTATGTAGATGGTCCAGTTGGTATTCAAACCGTCATACAAAGGTAACCATTTTAGTTTTTGTGGGTAACTAAATAGTATAAAAAAAATTCAGAACAATTACCAAGTGTTACATGTATTTGTTTTCTTTATCTTGTTAAACCATGATGAAATCAGAGAGTAGTCGTGTGGTTTTTCTTTTACTTAATGTAAGAAGAAAAATATAAAATATTATTCAATATTGTGTAACACAATCTCAGTTACCTTACATTAATAAACATGTGCAGTTGGTAGCCAAACCTTTATATAAAGGTAACCATTTTAGTTTTTATGGATAACCAAATAGTTATAAAAACATTTCAGAACAGTTACCAAGTGTTACATGTATTTATTTTCTTTATTTTTTTAACCATGATGGAATCAGAGAGTAGTCGTGTGGTTTTTTTCTTACTTAATAATAAGAAGAAAAAGTGCAAAATATTATTCAATATTGTGTAACACAATCTCGGTTACCTTACATCAATAAAATGTCTGGTTATTGGTTACTCACAGTAAACATCTAGATATTTTTGTAGTTACACTTTTTTTGTTTATGTATTATATCAAACCTTCTCCGATCCTTGATATAAGACTTTTTTTGTCGTCGCCTAGTTCATCACATCTCTCAATATCTCATCATTTTTCCTTCTCTTTCTTACTATACATTCATACATACATGGAGAAAGATAAAGAGAAAGAGAGATGGTGTTGTTGTTTGTATGAATATACCAAATTTTGTGACAAGCAGCTGCCCCTCTTCTTCCTTCACTGGGTGATCCGCTCTCATGAGATGCGAATATATATATATATATATATATATATATATATATATATATATGGAAATAATCTATAACAAGTATTTGTTATGGATGAAAATTGGGCAAATACCATCTTCATCACACATTACATAAATTAAGCACTGACATTAAAAATGAAACAATGTCGTCCGCTACTTCGTCTGGCGGAAGTAGCCCACGTACGCTACATGGTGTAGCGGATTATAAAAAAAAAATCATTGCCGCCGGACTCTCAATATATGCAATTAATGAATATTATCCTAACATGACTAACCTAACTCTATTTCGTAGTACTTTGTTAAGTTTCTTTTGGAGAGAGAAATAAGAAAGTTTTCTCCTCCTTTTTCCAAGTATCACTACTGAAGATAAACCCATGACAATATCATAAAGTTTTTTTCTTATTTATCTGATATAATAAATTAAATTATAGTATAATTTTTGTTATGATATTTCACATTAATTTCATATTTGATAAGTTCAAGAGTGTGAATAAGTTAATATATATGATAAAACCTCATATCCAACATATTTATTGCACAACTCTACACATGCAAGTGCGCACTGCATTGATGATAAATTGATGTAGGTTGGATCTCGATGTAACTATTGTAAATTTTGTAGAAAGAATTATAAATATTTATTGAATAAAATAAATATTTTAATGGGAATTATTTTTGGAATAATTTGTTTTTATTTTTGGAATAAACAAATATTATTAAATATATATTTTTGGAATAATTTTTTTTTATTTTTGGAATAAACAAATATTATTAAATTATTTTTGGAATAATTTGTTTTTATTTTTGGAATAAACAAATATTATTAAATATATATTTATTCTGCCAGCATAAATATTATTTTGACATTATCCTTTGAAAAGCAGTCAACAAGTAATAATAATAGTGATCAATCAGTTATTAATATTTGATAAATTAATACTACAATTATTTATAAAAAAAAGTAGGGTTGGAAAGAAACTTGTTCAAAGGGTGAAGAAGTGTGTAGTGCTAGGCGAATAAAATACTCGGACAAATTATAAAATTGTCCTCTCATATGTTTACACGATTTGTAATCTAGATATTAATGTTTCAATTTTTATAAAGTCATAATTAAAGTTTCAATTTTTAACAAATATGTCCCTCTAACAGATTTTGACATAACATCTGAGAAACATATGCAATTATAAGGGTAAATAGTCCGTAATATTAATAATATTTGTACATTAATATTTTTCTAACATTATTTATTGATTATAGTACGATTTACTATAAAAGTAATATATTTAAAAGTAATAAATTTCTAAGACTAATAGTTAATTGATGAAATTTCAAACATTAATAATATTTCTACATTAATAGTATTCAATTATTAATAATATTTTAAATGTTAATAATAGTTGTATGTTATAAATTTTTTAGAATGTGTAAGTTAATAATTTTTTAATTAATAGCGTACCTTAACATTAATAATTATACAAGCCAAGTATAAATAAGTATGTGCTAAAAAAGTCGATAGTTATAATTTAGGGTAAATTTCGCATACTAACCAGGGGTTTATATTTTTTTCGCACAGTACCATCAGTGTTTTAAAAATCGACACTTAGACACCTGTAGTTGTGAGGCTAAGTGAAAAACAGATTTCCATCTTAACAGTGTTAATCAATCTGTACAAAGACAAGTATACCATTCTTTTTAATTGTCACTTTCTTTTTATCCTCATTCAAGTTTCATCATCTCCATTAAAATACTATTCACCATTGATTCCATGAACCATTGATTCTCACTAAAAGTCATTCAAACTTGAACTTAAACCTTTTAAAATAATTTGGGCTTCCTCTAAACAATTAAATGTGACGCTCCCAAAATTAGGTATATATCACCCATCTTGAGTCGCCAGATACATGGTACAGAATTCAAATACAACTTAATAATACAACCTGCCGTAGGTATGCAATACGACAAAACATAAATCATGAGTTTGAATACAAATATTGTCTTTCTGAGATTATACAAACTCAAAAGGAGTCCTCATTACAATTATTATCACACTATTTCACGAATAGTGAGGACTACTAATGCACCATCTAAGACCATCACTTCTGTTCCCCGACTAGTCCCAAATACGTTCTCATTTCACAAGAGAATAAAGTGAAAGAAAAGGGTGAGCTCAACTCTAGCCCAAGAAGAAATATTATGACTAAGATAATGTAGAATAATTTATCGTTAGCCTTCAACAGTGTTAAACTGATAAAATATAATAACTATCAAGTTTAACTATAGTGGAACAAGCAATCCATTAGAAGAGTTAAGTAGGGAATAAAATCTACTATCTTCTATGATTTAAAAGGTTTTTCATCACTTTTATCACTGGGACTCATCTTAATAAATAATCCACATCATCGAATCACCCCTGCACTACGGCCAAGGATATTCTTTAGTATCACGACCACAAATTATCCATGCACTACGGGCCAAGGACATTCGTGTATTCATTAATGGTCATGATCATGCCAACAACTGTCCATCAATGCACTACGGGCCAATGAGGACTTTTTCCACATCATTTGTAACATTACGGTCATGATTACAATCAATAATCCTCGGTCATAATCATACCAAGTCCATCTATGCACTACAAAATACAGATGACTTTCAACATAATATAAACATGAGGATGATGACAATGATATAAGAATTCAATAAAACAAGTTCAAGAATTAATTTATCTAGGAACTAATAACGTCCAAATTGTCAACATGATACTGCTTTGTAGAGTAAAATTCATGAATGCTCAGAAGAATATTTTCATGAAAAGATACTGGATGAAGCGCAAATATCAAATATATTCCACTAATTTCTTGGGTATAGAAGTCAAAGTTTTAACCAACTGAGTATAATAAAGAATGGAATAACAAAAGAAATCACCACGCATGCGATAGATCCTTGCAGTGGTGGTTATTCCAATGTAATAATAAAGGATGGAACTGTGTTCTAAGTGAAACGCACGCATGTGATATTCGGCGCATAATAAATAATGGAACCAGTCCCACAGAACGCATGCATGTGATATTTTGACGTAATAATAAATAATACGGAACCAGTCCCAGAAACGCATGCATGTGATATTCCAAATGTAATAATAAAGAACGAAATATTAGAAGAATGTCACCATGTATAGGGTAGCTTGCGTATATAGGTTATTCCAACAAAATAATAAATAATGGAATAACAGAAGTTCTCTTCATGAGTATAACAAATAACATCTCTTACCGTAAAAAACACTGAATATAAGAGTAGGGAAGTAGCAGAATACTTTTCTATAGGTTCTCTTATAATTCTCTCTAGAGTTTCAAAGAATTCGTAAGAAATAATGAAGGAATGAGCTTCTATTTATAGGAAAATGGAATGAATAAGAATTAATTCATGAACGGTCCGATTGATTTACTATTAAACGGACGATCCAGTTTGGTTTACTATTAAAACTTAAAACAACTATCCATACCGATTTACTATTAAAACTTTAAACCAAATGATCCATATTGATTTACTATTATAACTCCACCAAATGTCCATATTGACTTACTATTATATCTTCAACCAACTATTCAAAAATTAGCACATCTCCTCATGGAATAATATTGTACCCAAATACCCGAATGCACAATACTAGAGTGAAAAGTAACAGGGTGAATAGTAACTCGTGAATAGTAACTCGTGAATCGTACTCCGACACGAAAAGTGTCCCGAATACCCAATTGAACAATATATCCTCCAAACATCAATTATACTAACACAAATAAGTCCAACACAATGGAACTATAAAATTCATCTTTAATCAACACGAACTTATTCATCATTAATATTATAATTCACAATATTTAACAACCTGTGTCATTCCCAAAGAAAGAAGGGCTTTCCGATAAGGATTTCTCCTTATCATGCGCCGCAATTAGGTGACCAAACCTCTCCTCGATGTAACTTTTAGACATTGTCAATATTGCAAATAATAATATGAATAACTTTGCCGTCTCAATTATTGATTTAATAATATATCATATAATGCGATGATAATCAGAACAATAATTGAATCAATAATATGAGAAATATGATGCAAAATTATCAGAGTAATAATTGAGTATAACCGAGTGACTTCACACGTAAGCATCAATAATCAATACCGGTGCTATCGCTTTTGTAACCACGCTGGACATCGCATACTTTTTACTACCGGGTAGTTCAACAGCTTTTAACGGTAACACCTCCGCCGTTATTTTCATAAAGTATTTTTGTCGCTTTTCTTAATCCGATAATAATTCCGTTAGGTCCACCAATTATTGTGCTTGCCATGCGAATATTCCTCGTTAAAACGAATATTCCCCACCAATCGAATATTATATAACAACTTGTGTACTTTGCAAAATTTATAAATATTATCCATAACTATAACATTATATCAAATCAATACCATTATATTCAAAAATATAATTCGAGAAAATTATTCTTTATTCATAAAAGTTGGGGTCTTACATTAAATATCCAATAAACATACTACGAATCACCATAAGAACTCATTCAATTCACAATACACTCATCAATTTGTGCAACAAACCATTGAAACAAAAATTAGTTCAACACCTTATATAATCCCTTAATTAAGATATAAAAATCTAGCTATGGGAATTAGCCCTAAATCAAATTTGAGCATAACCAACTATAAGCAAACCCAATTAATAACAACCCCAAATCTTATCAATAAAACAATGTATAAGTTCTGTTCGAGAAAGTGCGTTGAAGAAGAAAAAAAAAGGCTAAAAAATCATCCAAATTCATCAATCGAAGCTTGAAAACTACTGTGATCTGTTCATTAGCATCTTTGGAGCATGATACTGTTGGAATTTGAGCCTAAATTAATATAGGTGTCATTAATTAATTTTAATGTTTTAATATATTAATGTGTTCTACTCCATGAGTAGATTAAATTAAGTATTTGGAAGCTCAAATCCATGGAGTAATGAATGAGATATTAACTCCCAAAGATCATAATAAAAGATAATAAATACATGCGGGAAAAACCAAGTCCCGCATAGGTTATGAATTAAATATTTTATATGTTTATATACAAGGAAAGTGCTCTTGGGTTTGGGCCCCAAGGGGCACCCCACTTTTGTGGAAGGGAGAGGACCTAGCCAAGGCTAGGTTCGAACCCACACGCGCCGCCCTGCATGCGTCCGTCGTCCGACCTGGCCTGGCACGAGGCCCGAGGGTCGTGGGTCTGGGTCCTGTATATATCTTTTTAGACAAAATTTATTTAAAATTTTTAATTAAAATTTATTTAAATTCTATTTATTTAATTCTATTATCAAAACGTGTAGTTTTGAACGTCAGATTTATTATATTATCAAAACGTATCGCTTTTGAGAAGCGGTATAATCAAAAGCTGTGTCGCTTTTGAGGAATCTTCCAGATACGATATTTGAATAAGCGCCCAAAACTACACCGCTTTTAGTCGCGCCTTTTCTACTAAAGTAAAACTACGTAGTTTTGGTTCGATGAATATTAAAACTACGTCGTTTTACACGTCCGGTCCGAATGGACGCCGCTTATCTCGCATATATGATCAAAACTACGCCGTTTTTGATCAATGGATGTCATATATGCCTTTTCGGTGGCATCCTATGCCTTTTCAAAGGGCTAAACACCCTTCCAAATGGTCACCAACTCTCCTATAAATAGATAGGAGGGGCGCCTTCATACTCACTCAATTTCTCAAGCATCTTAGTATTCATTATTATTTAAGTTCTGCTTTTCATCATTTTCATAGTTCTAAAAGAGAGTTAGAGCATTCAGTTTGGTTCGTTGTATATCTTTTGTAGTCTCGCTAAGATATACTGAGTCATCAGATCCTCGGAAGACAAGTCTTTGTCAACTCGAAAGCACCATACGAGAGGGCATAATTGTTTTAAGGACATAAAGACAAAGTACTAGCCTCGACAAATCAATTCTTCGCAAAGATAAGTTCATTTAAATATATATATAATTTCCTTTTGAGGTTGCTAACAATCTTAAGACAATTATTTATATATATATATATATATATATATATTTGCAAGAAATATGGATACCAATTCTGTTACTATAATTGGTTCTTCTTCTACACCTTCTATACCAAATGTTCCTGTGAACCATGGTGAAAAACCAGAAAAGTTCAATGGAACGGAATTTAAAAGATGGCAACAAAAGATGTTGTTTTATCTTACAACTTTGAACTTGGCGAGGTTTCTTCACTTAAGATCCCCCGTGCTCAAAGAAGATGAAACAGATTCAAGCGAAGTTGTTCTTGCATGATAGATGCACGGAAACATGCGATTTTTTGTGCTTAAAATTATATCCTTAATGGATTAGATAAAACATTATACAATGTGTATAGTTCTCTTAAAACAGCAAGAGAATTATGGGATTCCTTTGATAAAAAGTATAAAAAAGAAGATGCTGGCACGAAGAAATTCGTAGTTGGCAGGTTTTTGGACTACAAGATGGTGGATTCTAAGGAAGTCATCAACCAAGTCCAAGAATTATAGGTAATCCTGCATGAAATACATGCGTAAGGCATGTCTCTAAGTGAATCTTTCCAAGTTCTTTGCTATTATAGAAAAACTACCACCTATGTGGAAAGATTTTAAAAATTATCTCAAGCATAAACGCAAAGAGATGAAACTTGAAGACTTAATCGTAAGATTAAGGATAGAAGAGGACAACCGAGCCTCTGAAAAGAAAACAGGAAAGGCCTTTGTAGAATATAAAGCAAATGTGGTGGAACAAGGTCCGAAGTCCAAAAAAAAGGAAATTCTCCGGGAATGGGCCTCAGCAGGGAACAAATAAAAAGTTCCAAGGCAAATGCTACATCTGTGATAAGCCCGGATATAGGGCAAAGGATTGTCGAAAATGCAAAGACCAGAACAAGAAGTCTGCACAAGCCAATGTAACAGAAGTGGATAGTCTTCTTCAAGATGTTTCTGAAATGAACCTTTCAGCGGTTGTGTCAGAAATAAATATGGGTGAAAATCCAAGAGAATGGTGGGTGGATACTGGAGTAACCCGCCACGTGTGTTCCGACAGGAAGATGTTCTCCACATATCAAGAAATTGAGAATGGAGAACATCTATACATGGGAAATTCTTCTTCATCAAAGATAGCTGGACAAGGAAAGGTGATTCTGAAGATGACATCTGGCAAGGAACTCACCCTCAACAACGTGCTCCATGTGCCTGATATTAGGAAAAATTTAGTGTCAGGATCCCTTCTTAGTCAAAAGGGATTTAAATTAGTCTTTGTATCAGACAAATTTGTATTAACTAAAAATGGGATGTATGTGGGGAAGGGTTATATGTGACGCCCCCAAAATAGGTATACATCACCTATTCGAAAGTTGTCAATACATGGTACGTAAACAACTACAACTTTATTATTACAACAAGAAACTGTGAGTTTGAATACAAATATTATCTTCTAGATAATATCTATACTCAAATAAATCCTCATCACATTTATCGATACATTATTTTACAAAAATGGTGAGGACTACTAAACAATCCTTTCTAAAACCTTCATTCCATACCCCGACTGTATCGCTTATATTTCTCGCCTCTTGAGAAAAATGGAACAAAAAGGAAAAGGGTGAGCTCAACTAGCTCAAGAAAGAATATTATGACTAAGATAATATACAACAAATTATCGTTAGTCTTCAACAGGAAAAATCTAATAGAATACAATAGACAACAAATTTTAAATCAATATTCGCAATGAAATAATAATTCATTAGAAGAGTTAAGTAGAGAATGCAAACTACTATCTTCTATGTATGAATTTAAAAGTTCATCGCTCATCTTTTATCCCCAGTAACATCAATCAATATACATCTCGAATCAAATATTCATCTTTTGCTACTGCCAAAGATATTCATCACCGTTCATGTTCATTTAAACACTGCTCATCTTTGCACTACTTTGGCCAAAGATATTCTTCAAATCATTCATCTTTGCACTACGTGCCAAAGATATTCTTAAGAAATCATTCATCTTTGCACTACAGCCAAAGATATTCCATAATATCATCATTTAAGACCGAGGATGATGATGAAAATATTTTTTTTTTAAAGAAACGAATCCAAAGGAAACAAAATGACAAGGATTAAGGATTAAGGATTCGTACTTGGTTTTATCCACGTCCAAAAATACCTCAAAAATAATCATAGTGGTGTAAAATTCAAGAATGATCAAAACATGGATACAATCGAGTTAGTATCCGTAATAGATGTTTTGGACGAAAAGAAGAAATTTTATTTTTCTATGAATAAATGACCGTATACGTGAATAGTCTTAGATATCGTGAATAAAGGCCGATATCGTGAATAGTAACTCAGACACCAAAAGATAGAAATTCCACAAAAACATCTTCACGCTTACGTGAATAGTACTCATAAATAAGAATCGTGAATAGTAACTCATGAATAAGAACTCGTGAATAAGAACTCATAAATAGTAACCCGACATGAAAAAGTTCCAAATTTGATAAAAACTTCAGATCAACATTTCAAAGATAATGATATTGAAGAAATAATATCATTTGAGAAGAAAATAACATCCTTACCTCGAAAGATCGGACTTCTAAATTTGAAACACTTGGATATAAAGGCTATGACTTGGACTTGCACCAGTATAGTAATACTCAAAGTATACTCAAAATACTCACAAGAATACGCCGATAATATAGAGAGAGAAAACTTCAGCTTAAAGTGTGATTTTCAATTCTAACCCAAGCACCTATTTATAGAAAAACGCTTTAGAACACCAAAGCGAAAAATTTAATAAAATAATAATATAATTAAACAAATTCAAGCCCACCTTAGACCAACTGAATTCAGCACATTTATATCACATGTGGGATTGCAAAAACGTTTTTCTTAAATAAAACAATTAAAACTTCCAAAATTAATTATTTCAGAACTTCGAGCTTCAAAATTCATAATTAATAGCCCTTTCATCAGAAAATTCAAATCTCATGCGAGTTTTTATAGGAAATTCAATTCTCTACAACTTTACAGAAGAAAGTTTTTCCAAATTCAAAACAGAAATTGACCGAAATCCACAAACGGACGATTTTACAAAAAGTTATAATCAAATTTCATCAATAAATGGGGTCCAATTTATGTTTAACATGTTTTAAACATTTATTGCAACAAAAATACTCTTCCTCCTCGTATACTCATATATCCCACATTCGTTGTAAAATATCACCGTTAATATATTATTAAAATAATATATTTAAATGAATTATTTTATCGAAAAAAGATAAAATATTAATTTTCAACAATTGTCATTTTAAAAATTTTCTCCATCTATATCCACATAAAATCAATATTTTCCTCATCATATAAATCAATAATTAATTATTCACAAATAATATTACGTAATCACAATATCGACAACCGTGCGCCCTGTGAAAGAGGGGCTTTCCAATAAGAATTTCTTCTTCTTTGGCAAGCAATTAGGTGACCAATCCTCTCCTTAGATGTAACTTTCTAGACATTGCCAATAATGTTATCTAATAATATTATTCAGATAATATGAATTATTGCTTCGATAATGAAAATACTTGTAAATGACAATTATTAAAACAACAATAATATAAAATATCAACGCAAAGAATTATTAACTCAATAAAATAATTAATAAGAATTATCGTAACCATTATTGAGTAGTGCCTTCACGAAAGAATCAATAATTGGTGCAATACCGTGTGCTACTTTTCAACAACGCCGATTAGTGTTTTTTAACCACCGGGTATTCCAACAAGATTTATTGATAATAACTACGCCTGTTATTTAAAAACAACTTATATTTGTCGCTTTCTTCATCCAATCGCTTTCCGTTATGGGGCCCACACATGGTCAAGGCGCCAAGTCGCATTTAATATTCCCCGACAAGATTTAATATTCCACGACCAAACGAATATTCTACGACGATAATGAATATTTTATAACCACTTGCTTATTTTGAAATATTTGCGTATTTAACCTTTAACTATCCACATTAATCAAATCAACCCTTACTATTTCAAAATAATAAATAAAGGAAATTCCTTTTATTTAAAAATTTCGGTCTTACAACCTCCCTCCTTATGAAATTTCGTCCTCGAAATTGACGTATGTACTCGGTGTGTTTCAAAAGGTGAGGATACCTCGCTTTCATTTTCGCTTCCAATTCCCAGTGTCATTTCCTCTATAGCATGATTCCTCCACAAAACTTTAACTTGTGGTATGACCTTTCTTAGCGTAGGACATGCTCCTTCCTATCCAAGATCTTGACAGTACCTCCTCATACGTTAAGTCTTCTACTATCTCGTCCTGGTTCTAACTCAATAACGTGGTTCGTCTTTTCACATATTTACGAAGTACGATATGTGAAACACATTATGAACACGAGACATACTTTCGAGGTAACGCAAGTCTATAGGCTACATTTCCTACTTTCATCAAGAATTTGAAATGGACCAATAAATCGTGGATTGAGCTTTCTTTTCTTCCCAAATCTTGTAACTCCCTTCCATGGAGCAACTCGCAATAATACATGATCCCCACACTAAATTCCACGCCCTTTCGATGAAGATCCGCATAACTCTTTTGTATATCTTGTGCCGCTTGTATACGCTGTCGAATCATTTGGATCTTTTCGGTAGTCATATCGTATTTCAACTTTCGGGTCCCAACAATGTTGCTTCACCCACCTCATCCCAACATATTGGAGAATCGACATTTTCGTCCATATAATGCTTCAATGGAGCCACACCTATACTTGCCTCGATAACTGCTGTTGTAGGAGAATTCCACCAATGGTAAATACTTATCCCAACTACCCTTGAAGTCTAGGACACAGAGTCTTAATAGATCTTCAAGAGTTTGAATAGTCCTCTCGATTGTCCGTCTGCTTTGGGGATGGTATGCCGAACTAAATCGCAAATCTGCGCCCATAGCTTTTTGCAAGCTAACCCAAAATCTTGAAGTGAATCTTGGGTCACGATCCGAAACTATGGATACAGCATGCTATGCAACCTCACAATCTCATTCACGCACATACTAGCAAGACGCTCAAGGAATAAGTCTCCGTGATCGGCAAGAAATGAGCGTACTTGGTTAATCTATCAACAATAACCCAAATATCATTGATGCCTTGAGAAACCGTAGGAAGACCAGAACGAAATCCATAGTAATGTGTTCCCACTTCCATTCCTAATCTCAAGTGGTTGCAACGGACCCTTAGGTACAAGATGCTCGTCTTTTTACACGCCGGCAAGTTAAACACATCGAGATAAACTTTGCAATCTCTCTCTCATATTGTTCCACCAAAATGTATGTCAAGATCACGATACATTTTAGTACTTCCAGATGGATTGCAAATGGCGTATTGTGTGCCTCCATCATAATCTTGTACTTCAAATCGTAGTCGTTAGAACACAAAGTCTAGAGTGGACTCAAGTATTCCTTCTTCATCAATTCTCGCTTGGAATAGCTCCTTCTTGTACTTTCTTCTTCATATGCATCATCTCGGTGTCGGTGGCTTGAGCAACCTTAACTTTTCTATTAAAGTTGGCTCTATACGCGATACTTGACATCATCGCACTCGTTCCGCATATGATCTTCTACTCAATGTGTCACCTACCACGTTAAACTTTTACCGGTGATGGTATCAAATAGTGTGGTCGTAGTCTTTCAATAGCTCGAGCCAACGTCACGCCGCCGCATGTTGAGTTCTTTTTTGAGTGAAGAAATATTTAAGGCTTTTATGGTCCGAATATATCTCCACTTTCTCCCCATATAGATAGTGCCTCCATATTTTAGCGCAAAAACGATCACGCTAACTCTAGATCACGAGTAGGATAATTCCTCTCATACTCTTTAAGTTGTCGCGAGGCATAGGCTATGACTTTCCCACGCTGCATGAGAACACATCCTAACCCTTTGCCCGAAGCATCATCAGATAACAAATCCATCCGAACCAGATGGTATTGTTAGAACAGTCTTAAAATAAGTCTCCTCTTAAGCTCTTGGAAACTTTTCTCGCATTCTTCGCCTCCAAACGAATTTTGTATCCTTCCGAGTTAGCCGAGTTAATGGAGTAGCGATTCGAGAAAACCCTTCCACGAATCTCCGATAATAACCAATGCTAAGCCCAAAAAGCTACGTGCTTTCACCACCGACTTCTTTGCTCCCTAACTTTGTATTGCTTCAATCTTCGCCGGATCAACAGATACTCCATGTTTCGACACCACGCGTGCCCCAAGAATGCTACTTCCTCGCCGTAACTCGCATTTCTTCAATTTGGCATATAGTTGGTTTTCACGGTTTTGAGTACCAAATTAAATGGTGCTCATGATCTTCACGGCTTTTGGAATATATGAGGATGTCATCAATATAGACAACAACGAATTGATCCAAATATTCCTTGAATACTCGATTCATCATATCCATGAAAGTCAGCAGGAGCATTAGTTAGTCCGAAAGACATGACTAAGAATTCATAATGCCCATACCGAAGTTCAAGGCGCTCTTTGAATATCCTCGCCTCTAATCTTCACCGATGATATCCGAATCTAAGATCGATTTTAAAAAGAATTGTGCCCTTTGCAATCGGTCAAACAAGTCATCAATACGAGGTAGAGGATACCTATTCTTGATGGTGACATGGTTCAATTCCAGATAGTCAATACAAAGTCGCATACTCCCGCTCTTTCTTCTTTACAAATAAAACAGAGCACCCCAAGGAGATGTACTAGATCGAATCGAAACCGATGTCCAACAATTCCTCAGAGTTGGACCTTTAACTCTCGAAGTTCAATAGAGCCATTCGATATGGGGTTTTAGAAATGGGCTTTATACCGTGTTCAAGATCAATAAAGAATTCAACTTCACGCTCGGGGTAGACCGGAAGTTCTTCTGAAATACGTCAGAAAGTCAATAACAACAGAATATTATTCAAATTTGACGTGTCTTTATTCAAATCCATAACATGGGCTAAGAAAGCTTGACATCCGCTTTTTAATAAACGAATAGCTTTATGATTAGATATGACAATGATCGATTTTAATGGTTTAGTTGCTTGAATTGCATAAACAGTTGGTTAGGAATATGAAAACTAACAACCTTACGAAAACAATCAATTTTGGCATGATGAGTAGTTAACCAATCAATCCCTAAAATCACATCAAAATCAAGTATCTTTAAAGAGATAAGGTCAACAAAAGTAGGTAATGGTGCCAACTTGAATCAAACAAGATTTATAAACAATGGATGTGATGAAAGTTTCTCCTAACGGAGTTTCCACAGATAGGTCAAAGTCTAATTTCTCCTGAGTCAAGTTTAAACGCTGAGCACATACAGAGAGATAAATGAATGGGTAGCACCGCAGATCAAGTAAGGTATAAACTTCGCAAGAATTTATAAATAGCTTACCCGTGATCACCTCGCTTGGGTTCCTCGCATTATGACCGATCACAACAAACGCTTTCTAAATCGCTGACTTTGACTTTTCTCGGGACATCTTTTGAGTCACCGTCCCCATCGAACTAGGTTTCGCCATCGTCTAATCTCGAGCGATATGTCCTTCCTTTCCACAATTATAGCATACCTTGAACTGTTAGGGCGCTTGACCGATATGTCCTCTTTTCCGCATTTGTAGCATATGACCGGTGGTCGCTCTCTCTCCCTTAGAACTAGTTGTTGCAGACCGCTGCGTCTTCACATGGTCGTTGTTAAATCTCCTCTTTTTAAAATCTCCTCCCACTTTCGCTTCTTCTATTTTCATGGCCATGATTACCACCGAGTGGTTACCATTTTTGTCCATCTGCTTTTCTCCGCCGGTTATCATTATTCTGCATTGACCGCTATCTCCGTACGATCTTGGTTATGGTCCTCGTTGACCGTACTCGTTATCTCGCCTAATAATTGAGCCCTCACTTACAACATCCGAATAAAGAGAAAATTTATGAGAAATGAGATATCGACGTATCCGGGTTTCAAACCTCTAAGAAACATCCGTGTCATACGCTCCTCATTCTCCACCAAATGAGGTGCAAACTCGATAACTCGCAAACTTTGCCTCGCATCGAGACACCGCCATGTTGTTTTGTTCCAATCGATGAACTCCACTTCCTTCATATATACGAACACTTTCGTGAAAGTATTTGTCATTAAATAGCTTCAAACATCTCCCAAGACATGCCGAAAAGGCCGGATGGAGTACGCTTCACGCATCTCACCAAGAGTCCGCCTCACCACTTTAACATAAAGGTGGCGAATGGAACCTTCGTTTCCTCCGCATCCCAAGACATCGAATATCTTGGTAATTTGTTTGACCCATGTTTCCGCCATGATCGGATCCGCTTTCCTTAAATTCGTGGTCCCAACTCTTTGAATCGCTTGGTCAGTGACAACCCGTGAATTGCTATCATTTCTCCTCAGATTTTGAACACGAGTTTCCTCGTCGATTTTGCATGAATCGCAAAAACTTCTAAACATCCCCTCGCTCATCATCTCGCTCAATGGTGTTGTTCACGGGAGGAACATTGCCTACTGTTGCACGCTCTCCTCGTTGGTGAGTACGGCATCTCCACCACGGTCTCATTTCCATTGTTAATATTCTCACGACATTCTCAAATACTTTCATAAAACAAGGGTTAATTAAGGAAATCAATATATCACATAATATCCCTATATACTTTCAACTAACAAATAAGCTTAGGTAGACACACTAGCGAAGGATTTACTCTGCTCTCCTCCTAGTTCTATTCCCCGATCTCCGCCAGAGATCATATCCCTAAGCTCGATACCAATAACGTGACGCCCCCAAAAAATAGGTATACATCACCTATTCTCGAGTTGTCAATACATGGTACGTAAACAACTACAACTTTATTATTACAACAAGAAACTGTGAGTTTGAATACAAATATTATCTTCTAGACAATATCTATACTCAAATAAATCCTCATCACATTTATTGATACATTATTTTACAAAATGGTGAGGACTACTAAACAATCCTTTCTAAAACCTTCATTCCATACCCCACTGCATTCGCTATATTCTCGCCTCTTGAGAAAAATGGAACAAAAAGGAAAAGGGTGAGCTCAACTAGCTCAAGAAAGAATATTACGACTAAGATAATATACAACAAATTATCGTTAGTCTTCAACAGGAAAAATCTAATAGAATCACAGACAACAAATTTTAAATCAATATTCGCAATGAAATAATAATTCATTAGAAGAGTTAAGTAGAGAATGCAAACTACTATCTTCTATGTATGAATTTAAAAGTTCATCGCTCATCTTTTATCCCCGTAACATCAATCAATATACATCTGAATCAAATATTCATCTTTGCACTATGTGCCAAAGATATTCATCACTTAGTCATGTTCATTTAAACACTGCTCATCTTTTGCACTACTACCAAAGATATTCTTCGAAATCATTCATCTTTGCACTTACACTAAACCAAAGATATTCTTAAGAAATCATTCATCTTTGCACTACAGCCAAAGATATTCCATAATATCATTTAAGACCGAGGATGATGAAAATATTTTTTTTTTTTAAAGAAACGAATCCAAAGGAAACAAAATGACAAGGATTAAGGATTAAGGATTCGTACTTGGTTTTATCCACGTCCAAAAATACCTCAAAAATAATCATAGTGGTGTAAAATTCAAGAATGATCAAAACATGGATACAATCGAAGTTAGTATCCGAATAGATGTTTTAGACGAAAAGAAGAAATTTTATTTTTCTATTGAATAATAAGACCGTATACGTGAATAGTGTCAGATATCGTGAATAGTGCCAGATACGTGAATAGTAACTCTCACACCAAAAGATAGAAATTCCACAAAAACATCTTCACGCTTCATGAATAGTACTCATAAATAAGAACTCGTGAATAAGAACTCATGAATAGTAACTCGTGAATAAGAACTCATAAATAGTAACCCCGACATGAAAAAGTTCCAAATTTGATAAAAACTTCGGATCAACATTTCAAAGATAATGATATTGAAGAAATAATATCATTTGAGAAGAAAATAACATCCCTTACCTCGAAAGATCAAGATTTAAAATTTGACACCTGGATATAAAGCTATGACTTGACTTGCACCAGTATAGTAATACTCAAAGTATACTCAAAATACTCACAAGAATACGCCGATAATATAGAGAGAAAACTTCAGCTTTACGTGTGATTTTCAATTCTAACCCAAGCACCCTATTTATAGGAAAATGCTTAACACCAAAAAAAGCGAAAAATTTAATAAAATAATAATATAATTAAACAAATTCAAGCCCACCTTAGACCAACTGAATTCAGCACATTTATATCACATGTGGGATTGCAAAAACGTTTTTCTTAAATAAAACAATTAAAACTTCCAAAATTAATTATTTCCTAACTTTAGAGCTTCAAAATTCATAATTAATAGCCCTTTCATCAGAAAATTCGAATCTCATGAGTTTTATAGGAAATTCAATTCTCTACAACTTTGCAGAAGAAAGTTTTTTCCAAATTCCAAACAGAAATTGACCAAAATCCACAAACGCAGGCGATTTTACAAAGTTATAATCAAATTTCACCAATAAATGGGGTCCACCGACATGTTTAACATGTTTTAAACATTTATTGCAACAAAATACTCTTCCTCCTCAGATACTCATATATCCCACATTCGTTGTAAAAATATCACCGTTAATATATTATTAAAATAATATATTTAAATGAATTATTTTATCGTAAAAAGATAAAATATTAATTTTCAACAATTGTCATTTTAAAAATTTTCTCCATCTATATCCACATAAAATCAATATTTTCCTCATCATATAAATCAATAATTAATTATTCACAAATAATATTACGTAATCACAATATTGACAACCAGCGGTTCAGAGCAGAGGGGGCTTTCCAATAAGAATTTCTTCATCAAGCGCAGCAATTAGGTGACCAAACCTCTCCTTAGATGTAACTTTCTAGACATTGCCAATAATGTTATCTAATAATATTATTCAGATAATATGAATTATTGCTTCGATAATAAAAAAACGTGTAATGACAATTATTGAAACAACAAAGAATATAAAATATCAACGCAAAGAATTATTAACTCAATAAAATAATTTGAATAAAGAATTATCGTAACCATTATTGAGTAGTGCCTTCTTCACGTAAGAATCAATAATTGGTGCAATACCGTGCAGCTATTGCTTCAACAACGCGTATTAGTGTTTTTTAACCACCGGTATTCCAACAAGTATTACCAGTAACAACTACTGCTTATTTAAAAACAACTTATATTTATCGTTTTCTTCATCCAATCGCTTTACATTATATGGGCCCATACATGGTCACTACTGTCATCGCATTTAATATTCCCAAGCAAGATTTAATATTCCACGACCAAACGAATATTCCCTAACGATAATGAATATTTTATAACCACTTGCTTATTTTGAAATATTTGCGTATTTAACCCTTAACTATCCACATTAATCAAATCAACCCTTACTATTTCAAAATAATAAATAAAGGAAATTCCTTTTTATTTAAAAATTTCGGGGTCTTACATTATATGAGCAATGGGCTCTTCAAAATGAATGTAATGACTGTTATACCTTCCAATATTAATAAAATTACATCTTCTGCTTATATGATTGAGTCATCTAATTTATGGCATGGTAGATTAGGACATGTTAATTATAATACTATACGTAGATTAATTAATATGGAATGTTTGCCAAAATGTGAGATTAACTCTAATCATAAATGTGAAATTTGCGTTGAGGCAAAACTTAGGAAATCTTCTTTTAAATCAATTAAAAGAAGTACAGAACCTCTTGAATTAATACATACTGATATTTGTGATTTAAAGTATATACAAACAAGAGGAGGTAAGAAATACTTTATCACTTTTATAGATGATTGTACAAGATATTGTTAAGTTTACTTATTGAGAAGCAAAGATGAGACTTTGGAAATGTTTAAACATTACAAAAACGAGGTTGAGAATCAACTTGATAAAAAGATCAAGATAGTTAGAAGTGATAGAGGTGGGGAATATGAATTTCCTTTTGTTGAAATTTGTTCACAACATGGTATAATACACCAAACAATCAAGACCTTATTCACCACAACAAAATGGTGTTGCAGAAAGAAAGAATAGAACTTTAAAAGAAATGATGAATGCATTGTTATTAAGTTCTGGGCTACCTCAGAATTTGTGGGGGGAAGCAATTCTTTCAGCAAATTATATTCTCAACCGAATACCTCAAAAGAAGTCTAATGTTACACCCTATGAATTATGGAAAGGACGTAAGCCATCTTATAAACACTTAAAAGTGTGGGGGTGTTTAGCAAAAGTAATGGTTCCTCCACCCAAAAAGGTGAAAATAGGACCAAAAATAATAGATTGTATATTCATAGGTTATACTAATAATAATAAAGGCTTATAGATTTTTGGTTAATAAATCAAAATAGAGGAAATACATGAAAATATGATTATTGAGTCAAAAGATTTGAATTCTTTGAAACAAGATTTCCTAATAAAAGGAACAAGAGCCAAGTTCTAACGAACAAGGAACAAGTTCAAATAAAAGAACTTATAATGTCATTCTCGACAAGAATCATGGTTTAGAAGATATTGATGAACCTAGACGTAGTAAACGTGCTAGAACATCAAAATCTTTTGGTCCGGATTTTCTAACCTATTTGTTAGAAAATGAACTTCAAACCTATAAAGAAGCAATATCGAGTCCTGAAGCTCCATATTGGAAAGAGGCTATAAATAGTGAAGTGGAATCCATTTTGCATAATCATACGTGGGAATTAGTAGATCTCCCACCAGGATCTAAACCTCTTGGATATAAGTGGATATTCAAGAAGAAAATGAAAGCAGATGGATCTATAGACAAATATAAAGCAAGACTTGTAATCAAAGGATACAGGCAAAAGGAGGGTTTGGATTATTTTGATACTTACTCTCCTGTGACAAGAATATCCTCAATTAGGATGTTAATAGCCATTGCAGCTATATATAATTTAGAAATACATCAAATGGATGTAAAAACAGCTTTCTTAAATGGAGATTTAGAAGAAGAAATCTACATGGAACAACCAGAAGGATTTATTATTCCAGGACAAGAAAAGAAAGTTTGACGACTTGTAAAATCTCTGTATTGATTAAAACAAGCACCTAAACAATGGCATGAAAAATTTGATAATGCAATGTTATTAAATGGTTTCAAAATAAATGAGTGTGACAAATGTGTGTATGTCAAGGACACTAAGAATGGGTATGTTATTATTTGTCTTTATGTAGATGATATGCTCATTATGGGTAGTAATAATGATATCATTAAAACTACTAAAAGAATGTTAAATAATATATTTGACATGAAAGACATGGGTGTTGCCGATATAATATTAGGAATTAAGATTTCTAAAACATCGAATGGATTAGTGTTATCACAATCACACTATATTGAGAAAATACTCAGAAATTCAATCAATATGATTGTAATCCAGTAGAAACACCCAGAGATATAAATCTACACTTGTCTAAAAAATAAAGGAGAGAGATATCACAACCTCGAGTATGCACAAATAATTGGAAGTCTTATGTACTTAATGAATTGTACACGTCTGACATAAAGACAAGTCATCAATAAATTGAGTAGATTTACAAGCAATCCAGACAAAATCAATCGAAAGCGATTATAAGAGTTTTAAGGTATTTAAAATACACTCAAAATTTTGATTGCATTACTCAAGATATCCAAAGCAGATTTGAAGGATACCGTGATGCGAATTGGATATCTGGATACAAAAGACTCTAAATCCACAAGTGGTTTTGTGTTTACACTAGGTGGAGGAGCGATATCATGGAAATCTTCTAAATGTATACGCATTGCTCGATCAACGATGGAATCTGAGTTTATTGCATTGATAAGGCCGAGAAGAAGTTTGAATGGCTTCGTAACTTTTTAGAAGATATTCCTATGTGGCCTAAACTCGTGTCATTTATTTGTATTCATTGTGATAGTCAATCAAAGAATTGGAAGGGCACAGAGTCACATGTATAATGGTAAGTCTAGACATATTCGTCAGTAGACACAATACCATAAAATAATTGTTTCTAACGACATTATGTCTATTGAGTACATAAAGTCGAAAGAAAATATAGCGGATCCGTTGACTAAAGGTTTGACTAGAGAGCAAGTAAAAATAACTTCGAGGGGAATGGGTTTAAAGCCTATAAACAAGGATCGTCATGATGGAAACCCAACCTAGTTGACTGGAGATTCCAAGATCTAGGTTCAAAGGGACAACTAAATTGTGAATGATTCAACCAAATCACTATGAAGAAATGTATTTTCTTCTGCTCATTCCTATGATACGAGATAGTGATACCTGCAGCGCAATGATACTGAGATAAGCTTTGCTTTTAATGATTCTTAAATCTTGATAAACATGTGGAGTATGGCAGATACTCTTATTAAGAATCACCTATGTGAGTGTGAATCAAGCCAATTCTATGAGAAGGATAAGGCTATACTTCTCTAAAGCACTCATAAATCTGGGATTGTTTGGGGCCAAAATGAACAAAATCATGAGAACCAAATAGTATCTAGAAAGATTCTGTGTGAATTACTATTGTCTCTTGCATTACATAAGCGGTTGGATGATTCAAGACATCACGCTCAATCGACAACCAAGAAACCCGATAGTTTTCACAAGGGGAAGGTTCTAAGCCAAAAGCTACCTCTCTCGACATGTATGATTTCTAATTACATGCCTCTCTCTCGAGCTTTGCATAACATTTGCGTAAATAAGGTCAAATCAATATCATTTATGTGGGGGATTATTGAATTTGAGCCTAAATTAATATAGTGTCATTAATTAATTTTAATGTTTTAATATATTAACGTGTTCTACTCCATGAGTAGATTAAATTAAGTATTTGGAAGCTCAAATCCATGGAGTAATGAATGAGATATTAACTCCCAAAATTATAATAAAAGATAATAAATACATGTGGAAAAACCAAGTCCATGGGTTAGGAATTAAATATTTTATATGTTTATATACAAGGAAAGTGCTTTGGGTTTGGGCCCCAAGGGCACCCCACTTTTGTGGAAGGGAGAGGACCTAGCTGAGGCTGAGTTCGAACCCACACGCCAAGCCGCCGCTGCCCTGTCTGTCCTACCGGCTTTGGCACACGAGGTCGTGGGTCCGGTGCAGGTCCTGTATATATCTTTTTAGACAAAATTTATTTAAAATTTTTAATTAAAATTTATTTAAATTCTATTTATTTAATTCTATTATCAAAACTGTGTCGTTTTGAACGCTGTATTTATTATATTATCAAAACTGTGTCGTTTTGAGAAACGGTATAATCAAAACTGTGTCGTTTTGAGGAATCGGTATACGTATATTTGAATAGGCGGCCCAAAACTACGTCGTTTTGGTCGCGCCTTTTCTACTAAAGTAAAACTACGTAGTTTTGGTTCAGTGAATATTAAAACTACGTCGTTTTACATGTCCGAATGGACGCGCCTATACTGCATATGATCAAAACTACGTCGTTTTGACCAATGGATGTCATATATGCCTTTTCAGTGGCATCCTATGCCTTTTCAAAGGGCTAGACACCCTTTCAAATGGTCACCAACTCTCCTATAAATAGATAGGAGGGGGCAGCCTTCATACTCACTCAATTTCTCAAGCATCTTAGTATTCATTATTATTTAAGTTCTGTTTTTCATCATTTTCATAGTTCTAAAAGAGAGAGTTAGAGCATTCAGTTTGGTTCGTTGTGTATATCTTTTGTAGTGTTCTTTAAGATATACTGGTCATTGTAGATCCCTGGAGACAAGTCTTTGTCAACTCGAAGCACTATACGGAGAAGCATAATTGTCTTAAAGACATAGTACAAAGTACTAGCCTTGACAAATCAATTACTGCAAGATAAGTTCATTTAAATATATATAATTTCCTTTTGAGGTTGCTAACAGATACGTTACTTTTCGACCTCAAACAACACCAAAAGAGGTCAAATTATGGTTGGAAAACCCTAGTTCACAAGCTTAATTTTCTGCAACATTACAACTTTGATTATCAACTAATCTACCATCATTTGAGGTATTAATCCATCCTACTATCTTCATTTTAGGCCATTATTACTATTTGTATAATCAATTTGAAGATCTAATCCAAAATAATGGATATTGATATTAAAAAAGATGCTAATATCCAACTATCGACAATTCTCCAACGGGATCTCAAATTAGCGTATTAATTAGGTTGGTTTGCTTCAATTAATCTAGTTTTTCTTTGATTATATATGTGTTAAACCGTTTCAAATCACAAAATCTTTCTAAAACTGAATTTTAAGAACCTTGTGTAATTCATCGTGGAGTTGGGTTTTCTTTTTCTAAAAAAAAAAATTTCATGGAGAAATTTTGTTAGGGTATTTTGAGGTAAAATAGGAGTGATCATTAAAACTTAAAAGGGTTATATATTGATAATTTTATTTCCCACACCTTATCTTTTAAGTCATTCACGCGTTTATGGACAGTGTGTTACACTCGCCATTATCATGAATGGAAAAGGTAACAATTTCATTTAGCCTCACAACTACAGGTATTTAAGTGTTGATTTTTAAAACACGGGCGGTGATGTGCAAAAACGTGTAAACGTCATGTGCTTTTGTGAAATTTACCTTATAGTAATTTTCAAATTTCCTCACCACACTTTCTCTCTCATCCAAATAATAATTTTCTCTCCCATCTTCTCCTCAAATTAAACTACTCCATTTTCGG
This sequence comes from Panax quinquefolius, assembly GCA_020205615.1. Lineage (NCBI taxonomy): Eukaryota > Viridiplantae > Streptophyta > Magnoliopsida > Apiales > Araliaceae > Panax > Panax quinquefolius. The sequence goes on along the minus strand of CM035166.1, from coordinate 100,724,708 downwards.
CGATAATAGGAAAAGATGAGATTCAGGTATTAAAACATTGAGTTTTAAAAGCAACACAAAGTGTAATTAGTACTCATAATAATTTTTTATTCTTTGTTTTTACAATTTTTACTATTATATTGATAAAAATTTAATGAATAACTGATTAAATCGATTTGAATAACTGATTAAATTTAATGAATAACTGAGCATGTTGATTTTAAAAAATAAAAAAATTGATATACTACTATATTTTAGAACATAGGAAAAGAGTAAATAATAAATATCGAATTTCACGTGCTAGATACAAAAATCGTGCAAATATGCATCTGATTAATTAATTTAAATGAAAGTCAATTAATCCGTTAATCATACAGTACCTTTCCACTTACATATTTTATATATTCCAGAGATCCAGAAGAGGAACTTAATTTATTCATTCAAAAAGTGATGGCTTCCTTTTACTAATTAATATTGTAATACGTACAACTTGTATAGCTACTAAAACAGTTTAAATTTGTTTTATATTTCAAACTGTAATTATTTAAGGATTAACTCTCAATTTACGCATGCAAAATGGAAACAATGATGAAGGGCTGCACCCCAATAATTAAATAGTACGTACATGAAAGGGAATGAGAATTAAAATCTTTAGGTCATGTCTATTTACAAAAAGTAAGTTTTGATATTGAACTATTTGTTTTAATTTAATATTATTTTTGTATATTTAATTTTTTGACGATGGACTATTAGTTCTTTAATGTGAGACTATTAGTCCCATAAAATCATCTGATAGCTTAAAATTGAGGCAAGGGAGGATCCAGAATTTTTTCCCAGCAAGGACAAATTTTAACTTTTTTGTTGAAGTTAAATAACGAAAACTTGAACTAATCATAATATTAATTAATCATAATAATGTTTACAAATTACAATAAAAATTCATAATCCAAACTAAAAAATAAATTTCAAATAAAAAATATTTAGACACAATTTAGAAACTTACTTTGATTACTTGTCATAGTTCAATTTGAATGATTCTCTAAATGCTAAAAGCCTCAAACCAAATTTATTTTCTATATTCAAACAAAATAATGACAACTAGAAATGAGTGGTTGCTTAATGCTCATAATCATTTTTCATTTTCTATTATAAAATAAGGCAAAATTATTGTAAACTATCACAATAAAACACAGAAACTACTCAATCAAAATGATCATATTTTTAATTGAAGATCAAACAACCCAAAAACAAAAATCCAATCAAACCAAACAAACAGTAACCACAGTCAACCAAATTAATAACAAAAAAAATTCAAACTTGAATCAAACAATTCCTCACAGTTCACACGCTTATGAACATTCAAAACCAAAAACAATTCAAAAATACTTCTAAGATTTCACCAACTAAGAAGATTTTTGTACTTGTATTCAAAATTGATTTATGAAATTTTTTTGTCCTCTCCAAATTTATCTCTTTTATTAATCTGTCCCCTTAAATTTATTAATTTATATATTTGCTCTACCGCTATACCTATAAAAAATAGCAAACAGAGACAACTGCCTATATTGCCCCTTATATGAGAAATAGTCCAATCCTAAACATATTTTTTTTTCAAACAAATACAGTCTTAGTGAAAAGAAAGTGAATGAAAGTACATTTGTTCCTTCCCTTCTTATGTTTATGAGCGTTAAAGGTTAAAAAAGAGAGTAAATTAAAGTTTTTCGTGTAACACCTTTCTCCCACATATAATATGCAAAATATTTTAATGTGTATATAAAGACTTAAATTGTTATTATTAATACTTTCAATTATGACAGGGGTTGAACCAAAAACTCATGCCGGGAGGGGCCAAAATGTTTATGAAAAAAATATACTATAAATTAAATAATTAATTATGTTTGTAAGTATGCAAAAATGTATAAAAATATGTTTTTAATAAAAATTTTATACACAAAAAAATATTGATTGTTGAAAATCTATTAAATATACTAAATTACAGTACATAACATCATTGCATGATATTTGTTATTTCCAAATTGCAACACATATCCTACCTAATTAATGTGTTCATCCATTACTCCAGTTTTTATATTATCGCTACTTAATTATTATCTCCTAAAATCACTACTATTTATTCCCACATTAATATTTTGATTTTATAATCCCATAAATCACTACAAATCTAAATTGTTACGATAATGTTAATCGCTTTTAATATTATCATAACTAATTTAATTATTATATTCTAAAATCACTATTTTTTAATCCTAAATTAATATTTTGAATTTATAATCCCTAAATCACTACAAATCTAAACCGCTTTTGGTAATGTCAACTGCTTTTGATATTATCCTTTTAATTGAATTATTATCTCCTAAAATCACTACTTTATGATATTATCATTCTTGAGTTATTATAATTACTCTCGTTATTTAACCTAATTTTCTCCTATAAATACAATATAATATTATTCAATTTATAATTATATTACAACATAATATTATACATTTTAAAATATTTAAAACAAAATTAAAATAACAAATAATATCATTCATATTATGTTGATTTTATAATCCCTAAATCACTACTTTTTAATCCCACATTAATATTTTGATTTTATAATCCCATAAATCACGAAAAATCTAAACTGCTTACGATAATGTTAATCGTCATAATATTATCATTTCTAATTTAATTATTATCCCCAAAATCACTACTTTTTAATCCCAATTTAATATTTTGAATTTATAATCCCCAAATCACTACAAATCTAAATTATTTTGGTAATGTTAATCACTTGTGATATTATCCTTTCTAATTTAATTATTATCTCCTTAAATCACTACTTTGTGATATTATCCTTACTGAAGCTATTATCATTACTCTCCGTTATTTAACCTAATTTTTTTCTATAAATACAACATAATATTATACCATTTATAATTATATTACAACATAATATTATACAGTTTAAAACATTTAAAATAAAATTAAAATAACAAATAATATCAATCATAACTTACTATGTTGATTTTATAATCTCCATAATTCACTACTTTTCTAAACATAATTATTATATCTTAAAATCACTATTTTTCTAATATTATACCATTCATAATTATACCATACATTATATCATACATCTATAGTATAATACTCCCTCCGTCCCATGATAAAAGTCCTTATTACTATTTTGGGTAGTCCCATGTTAAATGTCTATTTTCCTTTAATAACTAAACTTTTACACATATTTTCCTATTATACCCGTAGCATTAAATATCTCATACTTTTCTTATTTTAATTCTCTCTCTCCATATTTAATGACATTATTATGGATAATTTTGTCATTTCATTCATCTTCTTAATATACGTGAAAAATCGACTAAGACTTTTATCCTGGGACGGAGGGAGTATTAGAATAGATGTATATAACAAAATAACAAAATTACCACCTATCTAAATTGTGCGGATATTATCATTACTAATTAAATTATATTCAACATAATATTATACCATTTATAATTATATTACAACATAATATTATACAATTTAAAACAAAATTAAAATAAAAAATAATATCAATCATAACTTACTATTTTGATTTTATAATCTCCTAAATCACTACATTTCAATCTAAACGGTTTTTATATTATCGTTACTTAAATATTATCTCCTAAAATCACTACTTTTTAATCCTACATTAATATTTTAATTTTATAATCTCATAAATCACTACAAATCTAAACCGTTCTAAAAATGTTAACTGCTCTAATATTATCATTACTAACTTAATTATTATCTCCTAAAATCACTATTTTTTTAGTGTCAAATTAATATTTTGAATTTATAATCTCCTAAATCACTACAAATCTAAACTGTTTTGGTAATGTCAACTATTCTGATATTATCCTTTTTAATTTAATTATTATCTCCTTAAATTTCTACTTTATGATATTATCGTTACGTCTGAATGACACTTCTGTCCTTCCAAGTTGCCACCCATTTTTAAAGTCGTCCCTAAAGTTCAATTATTGTCAGTTAGGTCTTTAAAATGGCATTTTGATGACGTTTTCGTTCCTTCAGTCCAATTTAACCTCAACCTAATCTATTTTGACCAATTTTGACCAAACTTGACCCAGTTTGACCCAACCCAAACTTTTAATATTTTAAAATATAAAATTAATTTTAAAATATATTTAAAATTTTAATAATTATATTTAACAGTTTAAAAATATATATATTTAATATTTTAAAATAAAATATTTTTAAAAATAATTTGAAAATAATTATTATTATATTTAATATTTTAAAATAATATTTATTTTTTATATTTAAAATAAAATAATATTCATTCTCATCATCAGGTATCCCCTCCTACTCCAACTCCGGGGCATAACCAACCATTGTGACCAACAGAGATGACTCCCTTAGCACCAGTTCCCAAACTACCTGAATATCTTGAGGCTCCTCCTCTCTAGGCATCTGAGGTCCTTCCTCCCTAGCCTGACTGGATTCTCCCACATTAGTCATCCTGACAACAAAAATTTTAAGTTTGTAATAACTAACCATCACTACTCGACACTCACGAGCACATAGGTTGCAACCACATTAGCACATAGAGTGTTTTATTATCTTTTTCCTTAAACTCGATAAGAGTTTATCACCACTATCTTTTTAATCTCCAATAAGGTTACTTCCTAAGGTTTTACCTCACCTAAGGTTCATTACCTAAAGCTTTGATACCAACTTGTGACACCTCCAACTCTAGGTACTTCATTCTCACATGATTTGGTGTTCACTGTACAATCATTCATTTCTAACTATCCAAATATAATAAAATTTAAACAATAAGTCTTCCCATTAAAGGTTTACAAAACTTAAAACAACAAATCTCAGGTTATCTAACCTTAAAATATTCATCAAACGCGAAAAATAATAATTACATCACATAATTAAACCTAAGATAATTATTATTATTATAAGGAAAAAATGTTATAAGCTTTTATTTTTTCAAAAATGAGTAAAGTTTAATAAAATATAGATTCAAAAAAATTACATAAGAAAATTAAATATAATTATTGTTTTAAACTTATTTTAAAAATAATTTTATATTTTAAAATATTAAAACTTTGGGTTGGGTCAAACTAGGTTGGGTTTGGTCAAAATGGGCCGGGTTGAGGTCAAATTGGGCTGAAGGAACAGAAACGCCAACAAAATGTCACTTTAAGGACTTAACTGACAAAAACTATATAAACTTTAGGAACAACTTTGAATTAAAGCGGGTGACAACTTGCAGGGATAGAAGTGACATTCAGTCGAAATTAAGTTATTATCATTAATTACTCTCCGTTATTTAACCTAATTTCTCAATATAAATATAAACCAACTATTACACAACAACTTATGCTACAAACAATTCTAAATACTGTTGAAATTAAGTGCAAAAGAATTATATGGAGACCTTCAGATTATGGTGACAGTGCATTCAATGAAAGGGGCTATGACTTCATTTTTTGGACTATATCTCATGGTGTTTATATTTATGTCTTCTTCATCTATTGTATTCTATTATCTAGATTGTGGCTTTGCATGATTTGTTAAGTACTAGCATCCAGTAAATCATTTTCATCATCATTAAAAGTTTTTTTTAACATTATGATAATACTGTGAGTGCCTCTACAGTTGCAAAAAAATAGATAAAAAACTAATGAGGCAATGTATTTGTTTTTTAACTATAACATTGTGTTATGTATGACACAACTATGTTTTTGGACATGGTGTTTGTTTGACATGAAGATCTAACATAATTATTAATGTTCGTGCTTTTTAGTTTCCTCATGTAACATGTAATTTTCCTTAAGGTCTGATAACCGAAATTGGAACATTCTTCATATGTTTTCTCTTTTGTTTGGATATTTGAATTCTGGTACAAGTAAGTGTATATGAGACATAAACTTTTTAAAATGTATCAAGTACTTGTGTCAGATATTTGAGGCTTGGTGAGGTTTGTGTAATGTGTAATAGACTTCAAATATACCATTAACAATCATATCAATATATATAATAACTTGATGACATTGTGCATTACACTTTCTAAATATTTGCATTAGTGCTTTAGAATGAAAGAGGTACCCATTTTAAACCATATTGGTTACATTATAAATATTTTTATCAAGAAATTAATATACACACACACACACACACACAACTGTTAATGTCCTGAGGTTTAGAGTGATCAGATTAATTCTATACTTGTATATATATTTGCGCACAAAACTTTTACCCAACTCTATGTAACATATGCTACAAAATTTGATCATCACACAACAATCTACCATCTTTTATTATATTTTAATTTATTAATTGCACGTATAAATTTATTATTAACAAAATGAATAATCCCGCCGCAATGCACGAGTTTATATCTAGTTTCATCTATTTTAAACCATATGTGTAACACTTCAGTCCCACATCGAAAGATATGAGAAATTTTTTTCTGTATATAAGAAATTAAGTTACTACTAATAGAACATACAATCATGATTTTTTGGGTAAGCTTGTGGTGGACTAAGATGAGTCAAGAAGATACTATTGGGCTCCTTGGTATAAGGTCTTATTTGGATGAATTTAATTCGATTTGGACTTGTGATTTGACCCAAAATTTATTCTAGACTTGGGATTTGACCCGTGTTGTTTCATATGGTATCAAAGTCGACTCTCGAAAGCTCGGGTCGGGTTATCTAATCGGGTTGTTGGAGGTTTGGACATGAAGGCTGGTGGTATATATTATCCTATATATACAATGGAGAGAAGGAGGTCTGGAGGTGGGAGACACAGAACTAGTCCCACATCGAAATATATGAAAAATTATCTGTATATAAAGAATTAAGTTACTACCAATAGTACTCTCAATACTACTAGGTCAGTGGTTCATAGTCTTATTTGAATGGATTTGATTCAATTCGGATTTGAGATTTGATCCGAGATTTGTTCCGAACTCGGGATTGGATCCGAATTATTTCAATATGCATATTTAAGATTTTTTCAAATTTAAAATAAAAATAAATTCAATTAATTTTAAACAAATAATTAAAAAAATTGTAAGCTAACTAAGAGTATTATTAATTATAAGATTTATTGTTATTAAAAGTTAGAAATTTTAATACATCTCAGATTTAATAAAAATAAATAAAAATTAAGTTTATATTTTAAAATTGATATTAAAATATATCAATTAATTTTGATAGAACTATTAGTAAAATAAAAAAAAAATTAATGGTATAAATAAAAGTACTGAAAAATTGGACTGGACTATGACCACCCTTGGCCATGCCTTAGGTCCACCACTGAATTATGACCTTTTAAACAAGTTTGCGAGGGTTAAAATAATCTAAGAATATATTATTGAGACATCACATTGAATTTTATTATGCATGCCTGTATGTTATGCATGTTTGACAGGAACGTCATGTATTAAGTGGAAGAAATGTGAGATATTATTGTAAGACCCCGAATTTTATGAAATAAAAGTATTCAATTTTTCTTATAATTACTATTCAGTAAATGGTTAAATTGATAAAAGTTTAAAGTTAAGGGTGATATATGAATTTTTTTTAAAATAAGCAAGTGGTTATAAAATACTCATTGTTGTTAGGGGAATATTCGTTTGGTCGTGGAATATTCTTTCCGTAGGGAATATTCATACGACGGCAACCTTTTTGTGGGCCCCATAACGGAAAAAAGCGATTTGATGAAGAAAACGCAAGTAAGTATAAGTTGTTTACAAATAACAACAGTAGTTGTTACTGAAGATAATCTTGTTGGAATACCGGTGGTTAAAACACGATGAATACGCATTGTCAGCACAATAGCACACGATATTGCACCAATTATTGATTCTTACGTAAAAAGCACTACTCAATAATTGTTACGATAATTCTTACGCTCAATATTTTATTGATTCAATAATTGCTGCGTTGATATTTTATATTACTGTTGTTTTAATAATTGTCACTACACAGTATTTTCCATTATCAAATCAATAATTCATATTATTTGAATAATATTATTAGATAGCATTATTGGCAATGTCTAGAAATTTCTGTCTAAGGAGAGGTTTGGTCACCTAATTACGCGCCAGTAAGGAGAAATTCTTATTGAAACCCCTCTTCCGGGAACTACACGTCATTGTCATTATTGTGATTCTGTAATATTATTTGTGAATAATTAATTATTGATTTATATGATGAGGAAAATATTGATTTTATGTGGATATAGATGGAGAAAATTTTTAAAGTGACAATTGTTAAAAATTGATATGTTATCTTTTCTGATAAAATAATATTTTATTATATTATTATAATATAATAATGATGATATTTTTACAATGAATGTGGGATATATGAGTATATGAGGAGGAAGAGTATTTTTATTGCATTAAATGATTAACACATGTTTTGTGTGTCGGTGGACCCCATTTCTTGACTGAAATTTGATTATAACTTGTAAAATCGTCCGTATGTGAATTTCGGTCAATTTCTGTTTGGTATTTGGAAAAACTTTCTTCTGCAAAGTTGTAGAGAATTGAATTTTCTATAAAAATTCGTGAGATTCAAATTTTCTGATAAAAGAGCTATTTATTATGAATTATTGAAGTTCCGAAGTTCCGAAATAATTGATTTTTGGAAGTTTTAATTATGTTTATTAAAAAAAATGTTTTTTGTTTGTTTTGTGGGCTACAACATGTGCATAATGAGCTGAGATCAGTTGTCTAAGATTGGCGTAGAAAATTATAATAAATATTATTATTTTATTAAATTTTCTGCTTTGGTGTTTTAAGCATTTTCCTATAAATAGGGTGCTTAGGTTAGAATTGAAAATCACACCAGAAACTAAAGATTTCTCTCTCTTTCTCTCCCTATAATATCGAGCGTATTTTTGTGAGTATTTTAGTACTTTGAGTATTGCTATATGATGCAAGTTCGTTCAGCGTTATATCCGACATTCCAGTATTGCTCTTTCGAGGTAAGGGATTGTAAGGGATAGTAAGGGAGATTATTTTCTTCATAAATGATATTATTTCTTCAATATCATTATGCCGAAATATTGGTTTGAACTTTTTATCAAATTTGGAACTTTTTTATGTCGGGGTTACTATTCATGAGTTACTATTTACGAGTTACTGTTCATGAGTTACTATTCACGATTTACTATTCATGAGTTACTATTCACAACGGGTTACTATTCATGAGCTACTATTCATGAGTTACTATTCACGAGTTACTATTCACGGGTACTATTCACTACAAAATTGGTTTCTTTTTCTAACCAAATTATAGTTGATTTATGAATATTACTCTGGAAATTAAAACTATGTATTGATTATATTGATTTTATTATCATATATAACATTTTATAACCCCGATGTTGAAATTCTCTTTCACTTGGAGTGTAAGATGGGTAGATTATTGGTATGATCATGACTAGGGTTCTCTTTGGTCAGTAGTGAAAAGTTGAATTGTGACTGGTATGATCATGACCATTGAATTTATAATTGAATATCTTTAGCTTAAGTGCAAAGGTGAATTGATCAACATGATTATAATTATTGTTTATATAAATTTTGAAATGATTATATATTTCTTTGAGATATTAATATATTTGGCCTGTAGTGCAAATATGAACTATTGATGAATATATTTGACCTGTAGTACAAATATGAACTGTTGAGGAATATCTTTGGCCTGTAGTGCAAAGATGAATTGTTGATGAATGTCTTTGGCCTGTAGTGCAAAGATGACCTGTTGTTGAATATCTTTGGCATGTAGTGCAAAGATGAACTGTTGATGAATATATTTGGCCCGTAGTGCAAAGATGAATTTATTAGTATGATTATGAACAGGAACTGTGATTTGGTATAAACGTGATCTTTGATGTTTCAGGTAAAGACAGGTGATGAAAATTATCTTCGTCCTGAATGCGAAAAGGAATTTAGAACTACAACTATGATTATGAGTTATTCACATGATTGTGGACAGGAACTGTTGATTGATGTTACAGGGTTAAAACATTGTTGGTGGACTTTTAACATGGAGAAGATAATAGACTTTATGGTTTATTTGACTCTTCTAATGAATTGCTCGTTCCGCTGCAACTATGGTTGAAAAGTTTTATCATCTACCATATGTTCTAAATCTCTGATTTATTTCTGATGAAGACTATTGATAATTTATTTATCTTTTGTCATAATATTCTTTACTGAGCTAGTTATGCTCACCCTTTTGCTTCACAATTCCTTTCAGGTAATACGAGTGTAGTTGGGTCGAGCGGGGGTAATAGGGGAATAGAACGGTGGTCATCATTTAGTAGTTATATTTATTGAATCAAATAGGGTGAAGCGAACCCAACGTTAGAAGGGTGTTTTACCACTATCATACAAGATGTCTAATGACATACAACCTCGTATCATCATAAGACAGGGATGTGTTCATCCACTTGCTGAGTATATATACGAGCACTACCTATATAATCTTGGAGTTTGGTTGAAGTATAATTCTCAATTAGAGACAGTGGAGATAATGATATGTCAAGAGAAGACTCAACATTGGAAAGAATATGATAGTAATCTTCTCGTTTTTCTTTGGGGTCTATTGGGTCAACCAAGGATAATTCTGTGGCCATATGATATCTATCATAACCTAGACGCATGGCCTCCCATGTACGAAGGTTTACTTGAGCACTTCCCAAAGATTTTAATTTCTAAAACAGTTTTCGACTATACCTTTATGTAAGGTGTCATTATGAGGTGCTGTCCAAGATTGGGACATGAGTCACAGTTGGTATATATTTGTATTTAAACTCACAGTTTAAGTGTTGTCGTTTCTTGCACGATAATTGTTTTAATAAAGTTGTAGTTGTTTTCTGTACCATGTATTTGGCGACTTAGAATGGGTTGGATGGAATGGACCTATTTTGGGGTTGTCACAATTATTAATAATTTTAGTCATAACCTTTTGAATGAGTCTGGACCTGTAATTGTTAAGACGACTCAAAAAGATATTAGGATGAATTACATATTCTATTATATTTTTGAAAATAATTACAACAATAGTGTACTCATAAAATATTTATACAATTAATACAATTTCATATTTATTTACAATATTAGTGCAATTAGGATTCCTTAATTTAGGGAATTAGTATGCAATTAAGATTCCTTAATATAGGGATTAGTTATCCCCATGACTTCTTCTCTCTCTCCTCATCTAGAACAACTGCATTAGTTAGTCATCACTCTTCTTCTTTATTCAATATATTCTTTCTATATATATATATATATCCCTAACAATGGTAGTAAAGGTATATATACATGGTTAGAAGCACTCACTCAAGAATAGTAGTAAAGGTATATGAAATATTTCATGTTGTCGTTTAATTTCTATTTTATTGGGACTTATTATGCTATGATTTGATTTGAATTCAAGATTTGACTCAAGTTATTGCAACCCTTAGTAAGATCCTTCAAGTTAATAAATACATGAGTAAATAAACATTTGATCTTTGTTTTTTCAAGTCTAATATATATTAATATTGAAAAAAATTGCACTAAACTTATTTTATTTTACACTAAAATCCTTTGAAATTTTGAATAGTAACTTGGAGTTATTTTCTACCCTTTTCACTATTTTTACACAAAGACTTGCAAAAAGGGAAGGTATTATTTAAGTTGAAAAGTTTTGAAAGTATTAACTGTATATATGTTATTTCTACCATGTCCACTCTTTTTTTCCCTTTTAACAAACCAACACATGGCTATGCGAACTCCAAACTGGACAATAAAAAAAAGTTTCATATCAGTTAAAAATGTAATATAATGTGGATAGATATAAGGTTTAACCTCTCCTCTTGAACAATTAATTTTTTATGATGAATTAAAGAGACTAAAATTTGTATAATCAGTGCTTTCATTGAGAACCATACTTAATTTCCATAATTACGAGTGGTCTTTTCTAATTTTCTGTTGAGCAGTAAATGTTACTCCATGATTTACACTCTGTTTTTGAGTTTTGAACAAAAAAGAAAAAAATAAAAAACTTAAATTAGAACAGAAAAGAAAAGAATAGAAGACTTGAATTTTTCCTTTGTGTTGTTTCTGAGTTTTTAATAGAAAAGAATAGAAAATTTAAAATTGAGGATATAAGTTATAATTTAAAATTTATTACTCCCTCCATCCCAGGATAAAAGTCTTTATTACTATTTCAAGTAGTCCCAAGTTAAATGTATACTTACCTTAAATAATCTATTTTTCCCAATAATTTGCCTATAATACCCTTATTATTAATTATTATATTTCTATTCTCTATGCATATTTATGGAGTATTACTAGTAATGTACAGAAAACTATGCAATTAAATGAGAATTTAAATATGGACAATTTGGTCATTTTGTCTTCTTTCTTAATATGTTCAAAAAGTCAACCAGGATTTTTATCCTGGGATGGAGGGAGTATATTAAAAGTTGAGGATAATATGGGAATTATAAAAATATTACTTATTCCAACTTTTTTTTCGTCCAAATCGGCCAATTTTGGATAGAAAACTTTGGCAGGAAAAGTGGCCAAGTTTTCTATCCATTTCTTTTCTTTTCTTTTCTTTTCCGTTTATTAAAAAACTCAGAAATATAAGAATTGAAAAGAAAACTTAATTTTTCGTCTATTTCTTTTCTTTTCTGACAATTTTAAAACTCAGAAACACAGAGCGTTAAGGTGAAATAAAAGTACTTTCAAAACATTTTCACGTTTCAGGTTGGTTATTATTATATTTTTTAACTGTGAATTTAAAAAATACTTTATAAAGTCTCTCTAATTTTAACTACTATTAAAATATTTTATAAAGTCTCTCTAATTTTATTTTTTATTTATTTTAAATAGACTTAATTAATTTAACTACAATTAAAATACTTTCCTTGCACATGATTATTTATTATAGCAAATGATGATTCAATAAATTAATTTTTAGCTACTAATCTATTCAATATTCTTGGCACATAAGGAGTAAGTGAGTAACTTATTATATTACAATATATTTTTTCTAAACAATTATATACCAAAAAATATGTTTAAAAATTATGAGAAAATAATAATAAATATTAAAAAACATAATATATATTGTAAAATATATTAATGATTAAACTTTAGCTTCCAAATTTATTTCAGATAGGAGATCTTTTGTTACTTAATGTTTAAAAAAATTCTCACTCAAATATTAGTTATTAAAATTTAGTTACATTTTAAAACTAAAAAGTATGATGACCGCTTATTATTCTTCAATAATTTAACTTCATTTAGAATTCCTTAAAAATCAAGTTTATCCTTTTGGTTCTATTCATTTATGAACTCTAACAAACTATATATAAATTTGAAGGATTGAAAATAGAAACTAAATATTAAATTTAAATTTACATAAAAATTAAATATAAATTAAAAAATAAATTACTAACACTCAATTGGGAGTCTTTAATAGTTGTTTTTTTGACATCATTTTGTTAATAATAGCAAGTTAATTTGAAATTCAAATTTATTTATAAGCATCATATTTAAAACAAATAAAAATTTTAATTTAATTTTATTAAAATATGACCTGACTAGTTTGACCAAATATAAAAAACGCAAAAAATTACCAAACAATTTTTCTAGTGTGTTTTGAAAAGAAAACATTTAATTAATTAGTGTGTTTTGTTTATTTTCTTCTTTATGGAAGATTGTTTCCTGTTTACGTGTATAAATTTATACACCCCAAAATGGGATAAATACTCCCTCTAACAATTTTATGTGGTCATTTATCTTGGTGTTTTCTTAACATGGATTTCAAGACATAACAAAATACCTATAAACTACTCTATGGTATTTAAATATAGTTAAATTTCTATATTTTTTAAATTAAATATATAATATAATTCTGTTACGACATGTTTAAAAACTTGCAAAAATTTAATCAGTTTTCAGTGGTGAGTAGTATAGTTTTCAGTTAAGTCTTTGAAAATTAGGGCATATCTCGACTGGGCCACCTAGATACGCTAAAATTATAGGGACGTTGTTGATCTAAAATTATAGGGTTTAAATTCTTAAACCCTCCATAGTTGACTACTGATTTTATCATTTGAGGAGAATTAGAGACAACCCTTCTGTATATTCGTTAATTTCAGACCTTTCGGAGCACCCATTATTAACAACATAATTAGTATAAATTATAAAATAAATCTTACCCATCAGATCTTAAAGATGATCTGTGTTACACCATTTAGTAAGACTTTCATATAATATATAAGAATTTTTTTTGAAGGATATTTTCCAAATATTAGTACGTATGGTATGCCAACGATCTTTATTAGGTCCTAATATGGAGACAAATGGTCGTATTTTTAATAAAAATTTATGTACTTATTATATTTTTATTTACCTCTCTATTTTGTTCAAATAGAACCAATATTATTGAAAATTTTAGCTACATTGGGCCATAGTAACTGATGACTTGTATGTGGTATGCTTATATTTTTTTTAGGTGCATAACATGGAAACTTCATTTTCTTCCATTAAGCAATAAGCAAGGTCATTAAAGAAGGAAAACAACATCTGGCAAACAAATATATTTTTACATGTATCGCTATAGATGTATAGCGATGAGGAAACGTCGCTATAGGATCTATAGTGACACTTTTAATGTGAAAATATAATTTTTTGTTGTGAAAATATAAGTTTTCCTTTTTTTATTGGCAAAATAAATTTCATTACGCAAAACAGAATTATGAAGTGGTAAATCATAAGCCCTGGAAAGGGCCACGGGCAATACACCAAAATAAAAATGAAAATTCAAACTAAGCTTGAACACCTAATAACATAAGTTCATTGTGTTGTATAGTACAACATAATGATCCAAGAAAATGAACAAGTAAATCTAATAGTAGGAAGATCTTGTCAAACAAAACTCGTCGTCTTTTCCTATGTGATATGGTTGATGGCTTCGAGTGCCACACATGGGGAACATTAGATAAAACATGATAAATTTGCTTACAAGATTATTGTTGGAGTGTGATTTGATGGATCATATCTCGAAAATTCGGGAGATTCATGTCACATGGCAAAATATCATACTAGAGGATTTGACATTCTAGTTAGAGGGTCTATAGTTCAAATTGATGTATGACTCCCATGTCTCGTTTGAGGAATTCAAATTCTATTCAATAAGGGGATTTACAGTTATGTTTACACATGACTCCTAGTACAATTAGGGGATGTGCATGTAGGGGAGGTGTGGTTAAACTATAAATACAATCATAATTCAAGTTTCAGATAATGACACTATCTATTTTTAATTAAACATTAAAACAATTACAAACCTCTTGTTGACATTTTTCTGACGGTCCCGACCGTTAGGCTTTTAGGTGTGATCGTTAACAATTATATTGATTCAAGAATAGGACGACTAGCTTTAAGTAACTTAATATAGGACTAAATTTATTGTGGTGTGTACTCATCTAGTTGTTTGTTTACTCCGTTTAATGGTTGAGAAATATAATCAACAATGCATATAAACTTTTGACCAAACAAATTCCATCTTGTTTTATCCATCATGCGCAGTAGAAATCTAATGACAATTTAAACTGACAAAGTATTATAACATACTCAAAATGCTTTGAACATATGATATCAAGAAAACACAAGAACTCTTAGAAATCTAATGCTCTAGCCAAGACATATATATGATACTTGGTATATAAATAACAAACATATGAGATCTTAACATTAACTTTCTTCATCAATCCATGTGTTATATTTATATTTGTTGGGATATTTCACATGAATCTCACATTGAATAAATTCAAGAGTATAGATGGGTTAATAAGTATGGTAGTGCCTTAACCTAATAGGTTAACCTTTTAGATAAGGAGTTGGTCCAACATGCTTATTGGGCCAGTATACACTAGTGTGCGTTGCATTGATGATGAATTGATGTGAGATGGATCGTACAATTCCGCTACAAATGATATCAAAACTTATGGTTCGATGGGCCCAAGTATCAACTCCAGGATGCGAGGGGAGGGTGAATTCACAGGCCTCATGGGTGTAGCAAATAGAGTTGAATCAGGTGGAGCACAGGATGATTTGAGTCGGGTGGAGCGGGCTTAGGATGACTCTGAAAAAGTTGCTAAGATACGTTTGTCTCGGGCGTGGTGGAGTAGTATTAGAGTCGGGCAAAGCTCTTGAATGACTCAAAGGTGAAGTATGATTTGAATTGGGTGGAGCGTGCTCAGGATGACTCTAGAAAATTGCTCAGACACGTTTGCCTCTAGCGTGATGGAGTAATATTAGAGTCGAGCAGAGCTCTTGAAGGATTCAAATAATGTGTGATTAATGGTGAATAACTCTAGTATGATACTTGTGATGAGTATTCAAGTGTGAGATGGATCGTACAATTCCGCTACAATATTTATATATATAGGGGACTGATTCATAGTTAACGTTGTAAATTTAATGATATCCTTACAACACATCATGACCCTCCATCTGAAAATCGAACGGTTAAATTCTAATCCCGTCTGCAGTTTAATTTTCAGTATTCCGCATTTTAATACTGCGGACGGGACAAATGTCTAAAATATTCTCTTTATAAAAGTCTCTCGTGTGCAGTATTAAAGTGCTGACACTAAGTATGGTTGGCCAATTAGGAAACAATGTTGTTTAGTTTTTAAATAAGTGTCATCCGGAGTATTAAACTGCGGACGCTAACTATGACTGACCAATCGAGAAACGACGTCGTATTGGCCAAATTCAATTTTTTTTAGTTTTTCAGGATCCACATTATTAAACTGTGGAGCCTGATTTTGTTTTATTTTTTTACATTCTTTCTTCATTCATTTCATTCTTCATTCTCTCCTCCCCTTACTCCTATCATTCACCCATCTCCAATTCTCTTTTCTTTCTCTCTCATATGGAAATCAGAAAATTAGAGAAGAGTGATATATAGGAGTATTGTACCAATATCCTAAAATCTAATGTAGAGAAAAGTGGCTTCCTTTATTTATTTTTTTATTGTGTGATTCACATCTTATGCAATTACTTCAACGGAAATCATACTTTATAATAATGGCACACAACCACATATAATCCACTGCTGATATTTACCAAAATTTTACTTTCGGCTTGATAAAAGGAAACTCGCAGCTCATCCTTCACAGCTTCTGTAACAACTAACAGTCTTGAAAGGGAATTAGAGACGGGGTGAATGATAGGAGTAAGGGGAGGAGAGAGAACGGAGAAGGGAAGGAATGAAGGAAGAATGTAAAAAAAATCAGGCTCCACAATATGGCTAATACGACGTCGTTTACTAATTGGCTTAGCGTTCACAGTTTAATAATGCGGACGACACTTACTTAAAAACGGTGTCGTTTCCCAATTAGCCAGTCATGTTTAGTGTCTGCAATTTAATACTACAAGGAGGGTATTTTGGTCATATGTCTTGTCCGCAGTATTAAACTGCAGACGAGGACTCTATTAACTATTCGATCTACGGATGGACGGTCACAATGTGTTATAAGAATAATTTTAAATTGACAACGTTTTTAATGGATTAATCCATATATATATATATATATATATATATATATATATATGCTAATTCATACCATATGGTATCTATGGATCTAATTTTGACCATCATATCTACACCATTCATTTATAAATTCTACGTCCATCACGATTTTTAAAAAAAAAGGGAATGTATTTTTAAATGTGACCGATTTTTTTCTAGGTAAGCAACAAATTGATAGTAAAAAGTTAACTTTTTGCTCAATGTGAGAATCCCACTTGATCAAAGATCCTTTCCCACGTTCATGGAAAATCAAACATTATAGAAATTCAACTGATAATATATGTATATAATAAAGAAAATAAAAATAGAATGTAAGGCATACCTTAGCTAAACTTGCCTACAAAGTGTTATAAAAACAATATATTGTTTTGGTCATGTTATAATATTACCAATAAAAAGAACATTCTGGGTACTATAGTTTTATTTCTTCATTTTATACTATATATATTACTAATAAAAAGATGACAATTTTTTTTTGTGCTATATAAAAAATTAGCAAGTGTGACTCATTTTGTGGAATATAGGAATCTTGTTCTTAATCAACTTCTTTGATGAATTTTTTTTTCCTTTTGTAAAAAGCAGTATAAGCAATGGTAAAAACATACACAAACTTGCAGGTGATCAGAATTCACTCTCTTTTTCACCAATGGAAGATTGGGTAAAATACACAACTTGCAGAATCTGCACATGGATAACTGTACCAATGTAGCTAATCAATAATCCACTCTCAAGAAAATAACAGTACTAACTTCCACTTGCTTTTGTTTCTCTTCTAAAAAATGATTTATTTCTGTTGGATGAAGTTTTGGCCTTTGACCACTTTGATCAAAAGGAGAGAGACATAAACATATAGAGAGAGAAAGAGAGAGGAGAGAGAGAATAGAGCGAGAGAGAGAGAATGTGATGAACATGTATATGACTATAAAAAAGAATCATCCCTCTACATGGACAACTCAATGAACATCACATACCAAAAATATGATATACATTTAGATTAACTAAGAAACTGTGGGCATTCATGTTTTATGTGGTAACTTTGATTTTCAAGGTCAGTGTTGATATCGAGGTGATTTGTAGCTCTATAAGTTGGTATATTATTTCTTCTTCTATTAACAATTGATATTATTAGAACAAAAATGATGATGTCTGAATAAATAAATATAGTAATTTAATGATATTTATATAATTATTATATTGATATATAATAATTTAAATGACACTTATTACTTTAATAATTAATTTTTTTTTTAATTAGATCAACCGTCATTTCACTTGGGAAAGAAATGTAGGTAAAATGGAAGGACATACATATTATCACTTGTGATTTTAAAGAAAATTTAGTTGATCAGTGTATATATCACAAAGTCAGTGAGAGAGTGTTTATTATTCCACAAGGTCAGTAATAGCAAATATATTATTTATTTGACATAATAGATCTTAGTAACATATTTATTTTTTGTCCTTGACATCCATACAAATTATATTGTTTGCTGAGTCTTCCCAAAAGACACATATTGATCGTATTTGTAAATATGTAGTATGTTGTATTGTAAACCTGATAATGTTTTAATTTTTTTAAGGTGACAACTGAATGTAAAATAATTTCTAAGGGGAAGTCATAAAAATAGTGCCATATGACAGTTCCATGTGAGCATCTAGTATGCTCGAGTGTCTACTAGGACATACTGTTTTTGTAGTGGGTCTTCTTGACAATATCAGTCGAACCATAATAACGATCGGAGGATGTTGTCAATAAGGTTTAAGGTATTTAAGTTTGATAAGAGATTACAAAATGATATACATGCAAGTTGATCATGTTAAATAAATTATATTGGAGTGTGCTATTACATAAAATAAAATCATTTAATTAATTAGGTACTTATATGAATTGAGAGAAGTCATCTTGTATGTATCACGTTTCCACTGCGCTTAAGAGTGAAAGTCTTCAATTGCCTCTCTCAATCTTATGATGGATGTATAGGCGTGTTTAAAATTCTTGAGACGACAATTGGGACCAAACCCTAACTGTTTTATTTATAGAATAGCTAAGGGTCAAAATCGTCCATCAAGATTATGAAATCTTAGGGCCCATTATGTCAAGTTCTATCAGTAATATTATTTATAGGTCACATAATTAATTACCAAACCCATAAATAAAATAATTAAATTAATACAATATGCAAGCCCAATAATTATATAAATAGTAGATGCCAAATAAGGAAATAAAACATTCTAACATTCTCCCACTTGGCCGAAATACTATTTATATACAAAACATAGCATTTACAATCATTAATTTGGCCAAGTATTAATTTAATATCTACATCTTGTTCAAATAAAAACACCAATGCGAATTAATATAATCTTTGTCACTATTAACACAAAATCCTCATTAGTTACACAATTAGTACTTTTATTAGAACAAAAATTAACATTAAGCATAACATGTATATGAATAGAGTTTACATAAGTGGTAATAGATCAAACTTATTCATATGGTCCAAAACATAACTGTTGCTCAAGTGTACACAATAAATAGAATATCAAACCATAAACATAATGTGAAGTTTAAAACAACAAACTCACAATTGTTGTCCTACATCAAAATAACTCACTAATTAAGACTACCAGTTAAACCCATGTCGGCAACATGCTCTAAAAAGAGCTTGGGTGGTAAGTGTGACGCCCCCAAAATTAGGTATACATCACCCATCTTGAGTCACCAGATACATGGTACAAAATTCAAATACAAACTAATAATACAGCTGTCGTGTAAATACGACAAAACATATGCTGTGAGTTTTAATACAAATATTGTCATCTAGACAATATTCACACTCAATGGAGTTCTCATTACATTTATTATTACACTATTTCACAGAATAGTGAGGACTACTAATGCACCATCTAGGACTATCACTCTGTTCTCCCGACTAGCCCCAAATTTTTCGCTCTCATTTTCAAGATAACAAAGAAAAAGAAAGGGTGAGCTCAACTAGCCCAAGAAAAAATATTATGACTAAGATAATGCGAGAATAAATTATCATTAGCCTTCAACAAAAAATGTTAAACCGATAAAATATAACAAACATCAAGTTTAACTGCAATGGAACAAGCAAATCCATTGAAAAGAGTCAAGTAGAGAATAAAATCAACTATCTTCTATGATTTAAAAGGTTTTTTATGACTTTTATCGCTGGGACTCAGCTCAATAAATAATTCACGTCATTAAATCATCCCTGCACTACAGGCCAAGGATATTCTTTAGTATCACGACCACGAATTATCCATGCACTACGGGCCAAAGATAATCGTGTTTTCATCAACGGTCCTGATCATGCCATAAAATAATTCATCTTTGCTCCCTTGGCCGAAAAGAATCCATAGCCATAATCATACCAAAAACTGTCCATCAATGCACTACGGGCCAATGAGGACTTTTAATTTCACATCATTTGTAATATTACGGTCATGATTATATCGAATAATCTCTGGTCATAATCATACCAAGTCCATCTATGCACTACAGGCCACAGATGACTTTCAACATAACATAAACATGAGGATGATGACAATGATATAAGAATTTAATTAAACAAGTTCAAGAATTAATTTGTCCAGGAACCAATAACGTCCAAATTGTCAACATGATACTTCTTTGTAGAATAAAATTCAAGAATGCTCAGAAGAATATTTCCATGAAAAATACTAGATGAAGCGCAAATATCAAGGATATTCCACTAATTTCATGGAGTATAGAAGTCAAAATTTTAATCAATGAGTATAATACCGAATGGAATAACAAAAGATATCACCATGCATGCGATACTTCCCATGAGAGCGGTTATTCCAACGTATAATAATAACGGAACCAGTCGTGAAATTTACAATCGATGGATGTTCCAATAGAATAATAAATACTGGAATAATAAATGATGGAACCAGTCCCACAGATAGCACAGATACGATATTCGATGTAATAATAAAGTCGGAATAATAAAATAGAACCAGTGTCCCACAGATAACACGAGATGGGATATTCCACGAGAATAATAAAGGCGTAATAATAGAAGAATGTCACTAAGTATAGGGTAGCCCAGCGTATCTGAGTTATTCCAATGCAACAATAAAGAAATGGAATAATGTAAGTTCTCTTCTTGAATACAAAAGAATAATATCCCTTACCGTAAAAATAATACTTGATATAAGAGTATTGAAGTAAAGAAAACTTTTCTTCTATGTCTCTATAGTCTCTCTCTATAGTTTCTCTCTCTGAGTTCAAAGAATGAATTAAAAGAAATAATGAAAGATTGAGCTTATTTATAGAAGAATGGAATGAATAAGAACTAACCCATGAAAGGTCCAGTTGATTTACTTTAATCGGACGGTCCATATTTAAAGCAAAATCTTTTAAATAAAATATAATATATTCTATTTTATATAAAAAGATTTTTACTATGCAAACACTATCTGAGCACTATGCAAACACTATGCATAATAAAATATAATATATTATATTTATAGAATAACTTTAATAAAGTATTCTGCTTTTATATAAAAAGATTTTACTATGCAAAACACTATGCACATAGAATATAATATATTCTATTTATAGAATAACTTTATAAAAGTATTCATTTTATATAAAAAGATTTTACTATGCAAAACACTATGCATAATAGAATATAATATATTCTATTTATAGAATAACTTTATAAAAGTATTACATTTTATATAAAAAGCTTTTACTGTTATAATTTCAACCAACTATTCGAAAAATTAGTACATCTCTTCATGGAATAATATTGTACCCAAAAATAATTTGACCAAAAGAAATATATTTTTTAGGATGAATAGTATCCCGTGAATAGTACTTGAGAATAGTACCACAATGAATAGTACCCCAATACACAAAAAGTGTCCCAAATACCCGAGTGAAAAATATTAGAGTGAATAGTAATCCGGTGAATAGTAACCCGTGAATAAGTAACTTTAATGAATAGTCTATCAAACCTAAAAATACCCCAAATACTTCGAAGTGAACAATATTTAGGTGAATAGTAATTTAGTAAATAGTAACTCGTGAATAGTACTCTGACTCAAAAAGTGCCCCAAATACCCGAGTGAATAATACTAGAGTAAATAGTAACCGGGTATTTTATGACAACTTGTCTACTTTGAAAAATTTTCACATATCACCCTTAACTTTAAACTTTTATCAATTTAACTATTTACTAAAATAGAAAAATTGAATACTTTTATTTCATAAAATTCGGGGTCTCACAGTAAGCCTTTCGTAAGTGGATACGCTAATATATCATGCGTACTAATATATTTAATGACAACGTTTTGATCTTCAAGTACTCTTTCCATGACAAATAAGTACTTAGTGTCGAGGTATAGTCCAGCACCACTCGAAATGGCGCTGTTGGAAAAACTAATAGCAGAATCATTATCACAAAATACTTTCAATGGCCTTGAAATGGAATCTACAATCTTAAGTCCTGAAATAAGATCCCTCAATAATACGGCGTGATAAGTAACATGATAACAAGCTACATATTTTGCCATCATCGTGGAAGTGGTAGTTAACTCATGCTTATGATTTCTCCACGAAATAGGGCCTCTTGAAAACATAAAGATGTATCCTGATGTAGATTTCTTTTCGTCTTTACACTTAGCAAAATCAGAATTAGAATAACCAACAACTTCAAGGTTATCTATTTTTCTGAATGTAAGTATAAAATCATTAGTACCCTGTATGTAGCGTAAAACCTTTTTAGCTGCTTTCTAATGATTTAAATCTGGATTTGACTGGTAACGTCCAAGCATACCAATTACATATGCTATATCTAGACGTGTACAACTTGAGCATACATAAGACTCCCAACCACAGAATCATAGGGAATAAGATTCATTTGATCACGTTCAAGTTGATTCTTAGGACATTGATATGAGCCAAATTTGTCACCCTTAACAACAGAGGCGACAGTAGGGGAGCAATTTTGCATGTTGTATTTGTTAAGAACTTTTTCAATATAAGCTCTTTGGGACAATCCTAATATCCTGCGAGACATATCTCGATGAATTTCAATACCTATAACATAAGAGGCTTCACTGAGATCCTTCATATCAAAATTTCCAAAAAGGAAACGTTTGATCTTATGCAACATGTCTAAGTTATTACTTGCAAGTAGTAAATCATCAACATACAAAGCAAGAATAACAAATTTACTCCCACTGACCTTCAAGTATATACATTGATCCACTATATTTTTCTTAAAATTAAAATTAATCATCACCTCGTAAAACTTAAGATACCATTGTCGAGAAGCCTGTTTTAACCCATAGATAGACTTCTTAAGTACATACCATATTTTCCTTGCCTTTAATCAGAAAACCTTCTGATTATGCCATATAGACATTCTCATGCAAGTTATCATTAAGGAATGCAATTTTAACATCCATCTGATGTAAATCTAAATCATAATGAGCCACTAGAGCCATGATTATTCTAAATGAATCTTTCATGGATACTGGAGGAAAAGTTTCATTATAATCCACACCTTCCTTTTGAGTGAAACCCTTAGCAAACAATCGAGCTTTATACCTTTCAACGTTTCCTTTAGGATCTAATTTGGTCTTATAGACCCACTTGCGACCAACATATTTAACACCTTTTGGTAATTCTTCAAGATCCCAAACGTTATTAAGCTCCATTGATTTCAATCTTCATTCATGGCTTCAAGCCATTGAGTTGATTGAGCACTAGTAATGGCCTCTTTATAGGAGATTAGATTATTAATTTTACTTGAATCATAGTCAATCTCATTAAGATAGGTTATAAAATCATTAAAATTAACAGGCTTTCTAGGTTTTTTAGACCTATGTAAAGGCTGCACAATTTTAGGAATATGATTTTAAATAATGTGGGGTTCAACATTAGGTGGTGGCTCAGCTATCTCAGGGACATCATTCGCCTCAATAAGTGGTTGTTGTGCCTCACCCTCTTGAATTACAGGATTAGGAACATTAAACTTGTTTTCTTCAAGATCAATTTTTCTAGGCTCACCATTCTCTAAAAACTCTGCATGCCTAGTCTCAACAATTCTAGTGGTATGTGAGGGACAGTAAAATTGAAAATTGTTTAGATCTCTCAGGATATCCAATGAAATGACAACTAATGGTTTTAGAGTCAAGTTTCTTCATTTGTGGATTAAAAATCTTAGCCTCGGCTGAACAGCCCCACACCCGTAAGTATTTTATGTGATGCCCCCAAAATAGGTCCAATCCACCCAACCTATTTTGAGTCGCTAAATACATGGTACATAAACAACTACAACTTCATTATTACAAATGTAGTGCAAAATACGATAACACATATAATGTGAGTTTAAATACAAATATTATCTTCTAGACAATATCCACACTCAAATAATGTCCTCATTACAATTATTGATACACTATTTTACAAAATAGTGAGGACTACTAAAACAACTATCTTGAACCATCACTCCACACCCCGACTAGTTCCCGCTATATTCTCGCCTCCTGAGAAGAAAAATGGAACAAAAAAGAAAAGGGTGAGCTCAACTAGCTCAGTAAAGAATTTTATGACTAAGATAATGTACAACAAATTATCCTTAGTCTTCAACAGGGAAAAATCTGATAGAATACAATAGACAACAAGTTTTAAATCAACAACTGCAACGGAAACAATAATTCATTAGAAGAGTTAAGTAGAGAATGAAATCTACTATCTTTTATGATTTAAAAGTCCATCATCAATATTTATCCATGTAACATCAATCAATATACATCTTGAATCAAATATTCATCTTTGCACTACGGGCCAAAGATATTCATCAGTTGGTCATGTTCATCTCAACACATGTTCATCTTTGCACTACTGGCCAAAGATATTCATCAGAAAATCATTCATCTTTGCACTACAGACCAAAGATATTCAGTTATATCATTATTTAGGACTGGGGATGATGAACAATATTTTTAAAGAAACGAATCTAGTGAAATAAAAGGACAAAGATTAGGGATTCATACTTTAAACAATCTAAGTTCAAAAATACTCCATAATAATCAATTGTGGAGCAGAAATCAAAAATAAAGATCAAAACATGGATACAATCAAAGATAGTAACCACAATAGACAACTTGGACAAAGAACGGAAATTTAATTTTTCTGTGAATAGTGTCGTATTTGTGAATAGTGTCGTATACGTGAATAGTAACCCCGACACAAAAAGATAGAAATTTCACAAGAAAAATCATCATATTTCGTGAATAGTAACGCGTGAATAGTAACTCATAAATAGTAACTTGTGAATAGTAACTCATGAATAGTAACCCCGATATGAAAAAGTAAAAATTTCATAATAAAATTTATACCAATATTCCGGTATAATGATATTGAAAGAAATAATATCATTTACGAAGAAAATAACATCCCTTATCTCAAAATAATAGTATTTCTGGCTGAAATATCTGATATAACACTGAAGGAAACTTGCATCGTATAGCAACACTCAAAGTATCAAAATACTCACAAAAATACGCTCGATAATATAAAGAGAGAAAAATTCAATTTCTGGTGTGATTTTCAATTCTAACCTAAGCACCCTATTTATAGGAAAATACTTAGAACACCAAAGCAGAAAATTTAATAAAATAATATTATTAATAAAAAAATTCATATGCCTAATTTGAATTTAGATTCCAGCATTTCTCACATGCAAAAGTATAATTGTGAGACCCACCTTCTAGAAATCTCCACCAAAAATATTTTAAATCATTTATAAATTCAGAAACTTCAATAATTCATAATAAATAGCCCTTTTATCAGAAAAAATTCAAATCTTATGTCCATTACATAGGAAATTTAATTCTCTACAACTTTGTAGCTTTAAGTTTTTCCAAATTCTAAGCAGAAATTGACCGAAATCCACATACTGACGATTTTGCAGGCTATAATCAAATTTCAGTCAAAAATAGGGTCCAACAACATGTTTAACATGTTTTTAGCATTTATTGTAACAAAAATACTCTTCATCCTCATTTATTCATATATCACACATTCATTGTAAAAATATCACCATTATTATATTATTGTAATATAATAATATATTTAAATGAATTATTTTATCAGAAAAGATAAAATATCAATTTTCAACATTTGTCACTTTTCTAAAAATTCCTCTATTTATATCCACATAAAATAAATATTTTCCTTATCATATAAATTAATAATTATTTTTTCACAAATAATATTACAGAATCACAATACTGACAATCAGGCCGTTCCTAGGAAAGAAAGGGCTTTCCAATAAAGATTTCTCCTTACTGGCGCGCAATTAGGTGATCAAACCTCTCCTTAGACAGAACTTTCTAGACATTGTCAATAATGATATCTAATAATATTATTAAAATAATATGAATTATTGATCTGATAATGGGAAATATTGTGCAGTTATAATTATTGAAACAATAATAATATAAAATATCAACGTAACAATTATTGAATCAATTAAATAAAATATTGAACAGTAATTACTATAACAATTATTGAGTAGTGACTTCTTACGTAAGAATCAATAATTGGTGCAATCTTTGTACTTGTAAGCAACAATCGCCAGATTCTTGTATTTTAACCACCGGTATTCCAACAATGTTGTTAATTCGGTAACAACTACTGTAGTTATTTATAAAAAAAAAACTCATACTTGTCGTTTTCTTCATTTGACATTTTTTCGTTATGGGGCCCACAAATGGTTGCGCCGTCGTACAAATATTCCCCGACACTAAGAATATTCCACGACCAAATAATATATTCTCCGACAACAATAAATATTTTATAACCACTTGTTTATTTAAAATTTTTACGCATTTTACCCATAACTAACCACATTAATCAAATCAACCCCTTACTATTTCAAAATAATAATTAGAGAAAATTAAATCTTTATTTATAAAAAGTTGGGGCCTTACATTTTAAACTAGGTTTCCGACATGTCCAAATTTCATAAGGAGTTAGGGACATATTTGATAGGAACCCGATTTAAAATATGAACAACTGTCTTTAGTGCCTCAGTCCACAAAAATATAGGTAAGTTAGAATTGCATAACATACTACGCACCATATCCATAAGGGTACGATTTCGCCTCTCAACTACACTATTCTGTTGCGGTGTACCATGCATTGTATATTGAGTGACAATACCATTTTCTTGAGAAAATAAGGTAAAAGGGTCAGGACTATGACCTGTATTAGAGTGTTTACCATAATACTCTCCGCCTTTATTTGGTCTCACTACTTTAATTTTTTGATCAAATTGATTTTCAACTTCAGCCTTAAAAATTTTAAACATATTTAGTGATTCAGATTTTTCATTAATCAGGTGGACATATGTATAACGAGAATAGTCATCAATGAACGTAATGAAATATTTGTGTCCACCAATTCCAGGAGAAAATGGTCCATATATATATATATATATATATATATATATATATATATCAGTGTGAATCACCTCAAGAAGTGCACCACTTCTAGTGGCTCCATTCTTAATTATTACCTTTCACAAATTTTCCTTTTATACATTTAATACAACAGTCAAGATCAGAAAAATCTAGTGAATGAAAAATTTCATCCTTTATAAGACGTTGCATTATGTCTTTTGAAATATAGCATAAGCCACTAAAAGAAAAAAGCTTAAGTCACTACTAAAAAAATGGTCATTTGTGATGGCCTAAATCCATCACAAAAAGTAGGAAAATCATCACGAAAGGTTTACGTGATGGCTTTAAGCATCACAATGGCCGTCTTGTATACGCCCATCATGAAAGGTTTTACATGATGGTTTTGGCAATCACGTAAACGCTTAGTGCTTTTGTGATGATTAATACAATCACATTAACATATAATCTATTGTGATTGCCAAAGTCATCACAAAAAAACAAGACTTTAGGGATCAAATGTAAGAACGTGAATCTCTATTTACGTATAATTTATTTCACTATATTAATTATATCTATATTAATTGTATCAACTGATACTTGTAGGATTCGAACCCTCTCCCACTTGCAAACTAAATAACGAGTATTACCACTACACCAAAGTCCAGATCATGATTATAATTTTAAAACAAAATATAAAAGGAAACATATGTGAGTTGACTTACTAAATAAAATTACTTTTAAATAAGATTTGGTGATTGCAATGGCAGTCACAAGTACTCTATAATGATGATAAAATTAGTCATCACTAAGCCATCATATATTGTATTATTTTGTGACGGCTTGAAAATTTCATCACAAAATACCTTCTTTTTGTAATTGCAAATAAAAGTCGTCACAAAAATCTAACTTTTTAATGATTGTCACGACCGTCATAAAATATTATTTTGATTATTTCTTATATTAAAATATTAGTGATAGCTTAAATGCAATCACGAAAAGAGTATATCTATAAGTGATGACTTATTGTGTCATAAAAAGAAATTTTATTTTGAGTGAAAAAATTGGTGTGATTGACATGGTCATCACAATTATAATACATTGATGGCAAAATTATTCATCACTAATGTGAAACCCCAGATTTTATGAATAAAGAATTAATTTTCTTGAAATATTTTTTTTTATATTATGGTGTGAATTTGAGATAATGTTATAGTTGTGGGTAATATTTATAAATTTTGCAAAGTATGCAAGTTGTCATATTATATTCGATTGGTCGGGGAATATTCGTTTTAAACAGGAAATATTCGTACGATGGCACAATCATTGGTAGACCCCACAACGGAATTATTGTCGGATTGAGAAAACGACAAAAATATTTTATTGAAAATAACTATGGAAGTTTTACCGGTTGATCTTGTTGAACTACTTTCTGTAGTAGAAATGCAATGTCTCGCATTGTTGCGTAGTAGCACCAGATTGATTATTGATATTTATGTGAGAAGTCACTCGCTTTTGTTCAATTATTGCTACAATAGTTCTTTGCATAGTATATCACATTATTTGATTCAATTATTGTTGATTTAGAAGTTTTGTTTTATTCATATTATTAACGTAATAAAATAGAAACATCTTTTATATAAAATATAATACTTTATTAAAGTTATTCTATAAATAGAATATATTATATTCTATTATGCATAGTGTTTTGCATAGTAAAATCTTTTTATATAAAACATAATACTTTATTAAAGTTATTCTATAAATATAATATATTATATTTTATTATGCATAGTAACCGCATAGTGTTTGCATAGTAAAAATCTTTTTATATAAATTGAATATATTATATTTTATTTAAAAGATTTTTCTTTAAATATGGACCGTCGATTAAAGTAAATCAATCTGACTGCTCATGGGATTAGTTACTATGCATTCCATTTTCCTATAAATAAGCTCATTCCTTCATTATTTTCTTACGAATTCAATTGAACTCTGAGAGAGAAAACTATAGAGAGAGACTATAGAGATAGCGAAAAAGTTTTCTTTACTTCACTACTCTTATATCAAGTATTATTTTACGGTAGGGGATATTATTCTTTTGTATTCAAGAAGAGAACTTCACATTATTCCATTTCTTTATTGTTCTATTGGAATAACTCAGATATCATGGCTACCCTATACTTGGTGACATTCTTCTATTATTCATCTTTATTATTCTCGTCGGGATATCCTCGTCTGCATGCTATACGGGACTGGTTCCATTTTATTATTCCGTCTTTATTATTATGTCGGAATATCCTCGTGCATGCTTTATACGGCCGGACTGGTTCCATCATTTATTATTCCGCATTTATTATTCTCATTGGAACATCCTGCTTGGTGTTAATTTCACCGACCGGTTCCGTTATTATTATTCTGTTGGAATAACCGCTACATCTGCAATCTGCATGCATGGTGATATCTTTTGTTATTCCATTCGGTATTATACTCGATTGATTAAAATTTTGACTTCTATACTCCATGAAATTAGTGGAATATCCTTGATATTTGCGCTTCATCCAAAGATCTTTTCATGAAAATATTTTTACGAGCATTCTTGAATTTTATTCTACAAAGCGAAGATCATGTTGACAATTTGGGCGTTATT
The DNA here is from genome assembly GCA_020205615.1 of Panax quinquefolius. Classification (NCBI taxonomy): domain Eukaryota; kingdom Viridiplantae; phylum Streptophyta; class Magnoliopsida; order Apiales; family Araliaceae; genus Panax; species Panax quinquefolius. The sequence goes on along the minus strand of CM035166.1, from coordinate 100,693,964 downwards.
GGTTCTGGATAAATTAATTCTTGAACTTGTTTTATTGAATTCTTATATCATTGTCATCATCCTCATGTTTATGTTATGTTGAAAGTCATCTGTGGCACATGAAAGTATGGATGGACTTGGTATAATTATGACGAGTGGATTATTCGGTATAATCATGACCATAATTTTACAAATGATGTGAAAATTAAAAGTCCTCATTGGCCCGTAGTGCATTGATGGGCGCTTTTGGTAGATGATTATGGCTATGGATTCTCTTCTACCAAGGAGCAAAGATGAATTATTTTATGGCATGATCGGGATCATTGATGAAAACACGATTATCTTTGGCACAGAGTGCATGGATAATTCGTGGTCGTCGTGATACTAAAGAATATCCTTGGCCTGTAGTGTAGGGATGATTTAATGATGTGGATTATTTATTGAGCTGAGTCTCAGCGATAAAAGTGATGAAAAACTTTTTAAATCATAAAAGATAGTAGATTCTATTATCTACTTGACTCTTTTAATGGATTGCTTGTTCCGCTGCAGTTAAACTTGATGTCTATTATATTTTATCAGTTTAACATTGTTGGAGGCTAATGATAATTTATTCTGCATTATCTTAGTCATAATATTTCTTACTGGGCTAGTTGAGCTCACCCTTTCTTCACTGTTTTCTTCAGGAAATGAGAATATAGCTGAGACGAGTCGGGGAATGGAGTGATGGTCTAGAGGATAGTATTAGTAGTCCTCACTATTCTGTGAAATAGTGTGATAATAATTATAATGAGGTCTCCTTTTGAGTTTGTATAATCTCTAGTAGATAATATTTGTATTCAAACTCACAGTGTAAGACCCCAAATTATTAATAAATAAAATTTATTTTCCTCTATTTATTATTTTGAAATAATAAGGGTTGATTTGATTAATATGGATAGTTATGGGTAAAATACGCAAATATTTCGAATAAGCAAGTGGTTATAAAATATTCATTATTGTCGGGGAATATTCGTTTGGTCGTGGAATATTAAATCTTTCAGGGAATATTAAATGCAACGGTAGCGATCTTTTATCGGCCCCATAACGGAAAGCGATTGGATGAAGAAAACGACAAATATAAGTTATTTATAAATAACGGCGTGGTTATTACTGAGATTATCTTGTTGGAATACCCGTGGTTAAAACACACTAATGCGTTGTTGAACAAGTAGCTACGGTATTGCACAAATTATTGATTCTTACGTGAAGAAGGCACTACTCAATAATTGTTACGATAATTCTTTATTCGATATTTTATTTTATTGATTCAATAATTCTTTGCATTGATATTTTATATTACTTGTTGTTTCAATAAATTGTCATTACAGTATTTTTCCATTATCGAGCAATAATTCATATTATCTGAATAATATTATTGGATAACATTATTGGCAATGTCTAAAAAGTTACATCTAAGGAGAGGTTTGGTCACCTAATTGCGCGCCATGATGAGAGAGATCCTTATTGGAAAGCCCTCTTTCCTGAAGCGGCACGATTGCCAAAGATCTTGTGATTACAGAATATTATTTGTGAATAATTAATTATTGATTTATATGATGAGGAAATATTGATTTTATGTGGATATATATGAAGAAAATTTTAATGTGATAATTGTTGAAAATTAATATTTTATCTTTTTCTGATAAAATAATTCATTTAAATATATTATTATATTTTAATAATATAATAATGGTGATATTTTTACAATGAATGTGGGATATATGAGTATACGAGGAAGAAGAGTATTTTTGTTACAATAAATATTTAAAACATGTTAAACATGTCGGTGGACCCCATTTATTGACTGAAATTTGATTATAACTTGTAAAATCGTCCGTTTGTGGATTTCGGTTAATTTCTGTTTAGAATTTGGAAAAACTTTCTTCTGTAAAGTTGTAGAGAATTGAATTTCCTATAAAAACCCGTAAGATTCGAATTTTCTGGCAAAAGGGCAATTTATTGTGAATTATTAAAGTTCCGAAGTTCTGAAATAATTGATTTTTGTAAGTTTTAATTATTTATTTTATGAAAAACGTTTTTTTATTACTTTTTCTAGAAGGTTGGCATGTGGGAAATGTTAGGAGCTGATTTCCAAAGAGGCGTAGGAAAATTTATTATTAATAATATATTATATTAAATTTTACGCTTTGGTGTTCTAAGCAATTTCTATAAATAGGTGCTTTAGGTTAGAATTGAAAATCACACCGAAAACTGAAGTTTTCTTTCTCTATATTATCAAGCGTATTCTTGTGAGTATTTTGAGTATATTTTGAGTATTGCTATATACTGGTGCAAGTTCAAGTCATAGCCTATATCCTAAGTGTTTTTAATTAAAGTCTTGATCTTTAGAGGTAGGGATGTTATTTTATTCAAAATGATATTATTTCTTCAATATCATTATCTTAGAAATATTGGTTGGAATTTTTATCAAATTTGGAACTTTTTCATGTCGTGGTTACTTATTAATGAGTTACTATTCATGAGTTACTATTCACGAGTTACTATTCATGAGTACTATTCACGAAGCGTGAAGATGTTTTTTGTGAAATTTCTATCTTTTGGTGTCGGAGTTACTATTTACGTATACGGCACTATTCACGTATACGGCATTATTCACGAATACATCACTATTCACCGAAAAATGAAATTTCTTCTTTTTGTCCAAAATATCTATTCTGGATACTAGCTTTGATTGTATCCATGTTTTGATCAGTCTTGAATTTTACTCCACTCTGATTATTTATGAGGTATTTTTGAACTTGGATTGTTTAAAATACGAATCCTTAATATTTGTTCTTTTGTTTCACTGGATTCGTTTCCTTTAAAATATTTTTCATCATCCTCAGTACTAAATGATGATATTACTGAATATCTTTGGCCTGTAGTGCAAAGATGAATGATTTGTTGATGAATATCTTTGGCCCGTAGTGCAAAGATGAACATGTGTTGAGATGAACATGACCGACTAATTAATAACTTTGGCCTGTAGTGCAAAGATGAATATTTGATTCCAGATATATATTGATTGATGTTACAGGGATAAAATATCGACGATGAACTTTTAAATTCATATATAGAAGATAGTAGTTTGCATTCTCTACTTAACTCTTCTAATGAATTATTATTTCCGTTGCGAAGATTGATTTAAAACTGGTTGTCTATTGTATTCTATTAGATTTTTCCTTGTCAGAGACTAACGATAATTTGTTGTATATTATCTTAGTCATAATATTCTTTACTGGGCTAGTTGAGCTCACCCTTTTCCTTGTTGTTCCATTTTTCTTCTCAGGTGGCGAGAATGTAGCGAGTACTAGTCGGGGTGTGGAGTGATGGTTCAAGATAGTTGTTTTAGTAGTCCTCACTATTCTATAGAATAGTGTATCAATAATTGTAATGAAGACTTTATTTGCGTGTGGATATTGTCTAGATGGCAATATCTGTATTTAAACTCACGATTTATATGTTGTAATAATAAAGTTGTAGTTATTTACGTACCATGTATTTGGCGACTTCGTAATGGGTTGGATGGAATCGACCTATTTTGGGGCATCACAGTTAATATCGAGCTTAGGGATATGATCTCTGGCGGAGATCGGGGAATAGAACTAGGAGGGAGAGACGAGTAAATCCTTCGCTAGTGTGTCCTACCTAAGCTTATTTGTTAGTTGGTTAAGATATAGGGATATTATGTGATATATTGATTTCCTTAATTAACCCTTGTTTTATGGCGATGTATTTGAGAATGTCGATTTGAGAATATTAACAATGGAGTAAATGAGACCGTGGAGATGCCTGCATTTTACCAACGAGGAGAACGTGTAACAGTCAGGCAATGTTCCTCCCGTGAACAACACCAACGAAAGCGAGATGATGAACGAGGGATATTTAGAAGCTTTTTACGGTTCATGCAAAATCGACGAGGAGACTCGTGTTCAAAATACTGAGGAGAAATGATAGCAATTCACGGGTGGTCACAATGAGCGATTCAAAGAGTTGGGACCACCAAAATTGGGAAAGCGGATCCGATCATGGCGGAAACATGGGTCGAACAAATTACAAGATATTCGATGTCTTGGGATGCACGGAGGAACGAAGGTTCCATTCGCCACCTTTATGTTACGTGGCGAGGCGGCGATTCTTGGTGGGAATCGTGAAGCGTACCCATCCACCGCACACAAGACATGTCATGGGAGACATTTCGAAGCAGTTCAATGACAAGTACTTCCACGAAAGTATTAGTTATATGAAGGAAGTGGAGTTTATTAGGCGTAGTAGAATAACATGACGGTGTCCCAAATGACGAGGCGAAGTTCGCGGAGTTATCTGGTTTTGCACCTCATTTGGTGGAGAATGAGGAACGTATGACGCGGATGTTTCGAGAGGTTTGAAACCCGGCATACGTCGATTATCTCATTTCTCATAAATTTTCTCTCTATTCGGATGTTGTCAACATGGCTCGGTTGTTAGAAGCGAGATAACGAAATACGTTCAACCGAGGGACCATAACCGAGGATCATCTAGAAGATAGTAGTCATCGAATAACGATAACCACCGGAGAAAGAAGAATACGGACAAAGGCGGTAACCACTCGGTGGTAATCGTAGCATGAAAATAGAAGAAGCGAGTGGGAAGAGATTTTAAAGAGGAGATTCAACAACGACCATGTGAAGATGTCGCCAGAATGTGGTTTCAAGGAGGAGAGAAAGACCACCGGTCGTATGTTACAAATCTTGCGGAAAGAGGGACATATCACCCAAACCGCCCTAGCAGCTTTAAGGTATGCTATAATTGTGGAAAAGAAGAACATATCGCTCGAGATTGTGACATATCGAAACCCGATCCAATGAAGAATGGTGACTCAAAAGATCGTCCCGGAAAAGTCAAAGTCAACGATTTACGGAAGAAGCGTTTGTCGTGGCCAAATTCAAAATCTGAGGAACCCAAACGAAGTTAGCACGGGTTAGTTAATTATAAATTCTTGCAAAGTTTATACCTTAATAGATCTGATTCTACCCATTCTTTTATCTCTCTTGCTTGCGCTCAACGTTTGAACTTGACTACGGAGAAATTAGATTTTGACTTTATTATGGAGACTCAGTTAGGAGAGAAACTTTCATTACATCCGTTGTTTAGAAATCTTTCTTGATTCAGTTGGCACTATCACATTACCTGTTAACCTTATTTCTATAGAGATATTTGCTTTTGATGTGATTTTAAGGTTAACTACTCATTATGCCGAAATTGATTACTTTCGCAAGGTTGTTAGTTTTCATATTCCTAAGCAACCTGTTATTCGAATTCAAGAAATCAAACCATTGTAGTCAAAAATTTTCATATCAAGCCATGAAGTCATTCGTTTATTATGGATGTCAAGTTTTCTTAGTCCATGTTATGGATTTAAATAAAGACACGTCAGATTTAAATAATATTCCTAATGTTATTGATTTTTCCTGACGTATTTCCTGAAGAATTTCTTAGCTTACTCCCAAAGCCTGATATTAAATTTTGTATCGACTTTGAACCCGGTACAAAACTTATTTCTAAAATCTCATATCGAATGGCTCCTATTGAACTTCAGGAGTTAAAAATTCAACTATAAATTTGGTACACGAGCCTTTATCCGGTGACTTCCTTTGTGGAATGCAAAAGCCGCACTTCTCCGTAGGGGACCATATTCGTGCGATAGTAAACCGATAGGTGTCATTGTAACGTCTATCCAAGGTTGGGATATGAGTCACGATTAAGAACAACCTAAGTCGGTATCGAAATACGTGGCTTTCAGGCTTAGTTGGTTATTATCGGAGATTCGTTGAAGGATATTCTCGAATCGCTATTCCATTAATGGAGCAAGGAATGTGGGAAGAGCTTGAAGAACTCAAGAGGAGACTCATTTCAAAGACATGTTACGACCATGCCATCCTGGAAAAGCGAGCGTGGTAGGCGGCGTGTTGAGTAGAAGATCGTATACAAATCTGAGTACGATATTGTCAAAGACTCATTTCATATAATTTATAAATAATAGAGATGGAGATGAAAACTCTAGGTACCCACGTGATGATATATACTGAGTATAATCGACTTTAATCGATAAATTTAAAGTTGTTCAAGCTACACACAATCGGAGTGATGAATTTGAAGAAGGAGGTGCGAAGTTGTTATTTCAAAAGCGAGAATCGGTGAGGTGAGGAAAGCTCAAACCTTCAATTTATTAATCCATTTGAAATTCTCGATCGAATAGGAACGTGGCCTATAGACTCGTTTTACTGCCAAGTATGGCGGCGTGTTCATAACGTTTTTCACGTATCGTTGTTACGTAAATATGTGGACGACCCGAACCACGTCATTGAGTTAGAACCGGAAGAGATAGCCGAAGACTTAACGTACGAGGAGGTACTTGTCAAGATCTTGGATAGGAAAGAACATGTCCTATGTACCGAGGTTATACCACAAGTTAAAGTTTTGTGGAGAAACCATGCTATTAAGGAAATGACCTAGGAGTTGAAAACGGAAATGAAAGCGAGGTATTCTCATCTTTTCGAAACACCAGGTACGTACGTCAATTTCGAGGACGAAATTTCATAAGGAGGGGAGGTTGTGAGACCCCAAATTATTAATAAATGAAATTTATTTTTCTCTATTTATTATTTTGAAATAGTAAGGGTTGATTTGATTAATGTGGATAGTTATAGGTAAAATACGTAAATATTTGAATAAGCGAAGTGGTTATAAAATATTCATTATTGTTGGAGAATATTAGTTTGGTGGTGGAATATTCGTCTTTGTCGGGGAATATTAAATGCAATGGTAGCGGATCTTTTATGGGCCCCATAACGGAAAGCGATTGGATGAAGAAAATGACAAATATAAGTTATTTATAAATAATGGGCGTAGTTATTACAGATTATCTTGTTGGAATACCCGATGGTTAAAACACACTAATATCTGGCGTTGTTGAACGATGGCACTACGGTATTGCACCAATTATTGATTCTTACGGTAAGAAGGCACTTTACTCAATAATTGTTACGATAATTCTTTATTCGATATTTTATTTTATTGATTCAATAATTCTTTGCGGTGATATTTTATATTCTTGTTGTTTTTATAAATTGTCATTACGGTATTTTCCATTATCGAGACAATAATTCATATTATCTGAATAATATTATTGGATAACATTATTGGCGATGTCTAGAAAGTTACATCTAAGAAGAGGTTTGGTCACCTAATTGCGGCGCCCAATGAGAGAGATCCTTATTGGAAAGCCCTCTTTCTGAGGAGCGGCTGGTTGCAAGATCTTGTGATTCTGTAATATTATTTGTGAATAATTAATTATTGATTTATATGATGAGAAAAATATTGATTTTATGTGGATATATATGGAGAAAATTTTTAATGTGATAATTGTTGAAAATTAATATTTTATCTTTTTTCGATAAAATAATTCATTTAAATATATTATTATATTTTAATAATATAATAATGGTGATATTTTTTACAATGAATGTGGGATATATAAGTATCTGAGGAAGAGTATTTTTATTTACAATAAATGTTTAAAACATGTTAAACATGTGGTTGGACCCCATTTATTGAATTGAAATTTGATTATAAATGTAAAATCGTCCAGTTTGTGGATTTCGGTCAATTTTTGTTTGGAATTTGGAAAAACTTTCTTCTGTAAAGTTGTAGAGAATTGAATTTCCTATAAAAACTTGCAAGATTTGAATTTTCTGGCAAAAGGGCTATTTATTGTGAATTATTAAAGTTCCGAAGTTCTGAAATAATTGATTTTTGTAAGTTTTAATTATTTATTTTATGAAAAATGCTTTTTTATTACTTTTTCTAGAAGGTTGGCATGTGGGAAATGTTAGGAGCTGATTTCCAAAGAGGCGTAGGAAAATTTATTATTAATAATATATTATATTAAATTTTACCTTTGGTGTTCTAGCAATTTCTATAAATAGGGTCTTAGGTTAGAATTGAAAATCACACGAAAACGAAGTTTTCTCTCTCTATATTATCGGCGTATTCTTGTGAGTATTTTGAGTATATTTTGAGTATTGCTATACTGGTCAAAAGTTCAAGTCATAGCCTATATCCGGTGTTTCAAATTTAAAATCTTGATCTTTCGAGGTAAGGGATGTTATTTTATTCGAAAATGATATTATTTCTTCAATATCATTATGCCAAAATATTGGTTAAATTTTTTTATCAAATTTGGAACTTTTTCATGTCGGGATTACTATTCATGAGTTACTATTCACGAGTTACTATTCATGAGTTACTATTCACGAGTTACTATTCATGAGTACTATTCACGAAGCGTGAAGATGTTTTTTGTGAAATTTCTATCTTTTGGTGTCGGAGTTACTATTTACGTATCTGGAACTATTCACGTATCTGGCCTTATTCACGAATCTGACCTTTATTCACCGAAAAATGAAATTTCTTCTTTTTGTCCAAAATATCTATTTTGGATACTAGCTTTGATTGTATCCATGTTTTGATCATTCTTGAATTTTACTCCACTCGATTATTTATAAGAAGTATTTTTGAACTTGGATTGTTTAAAATACGAATCCTTAATATTGTTCTTTTTGTTTCCTTTGGATTCGTTTTCTTTAAAATATTTTTCATTATCCTCGGTCCTAAATGATGATATTATTGAATATCTTTGGCACATTGCAAAATGATGAATGATTTCTTGATGAATATCTTTGGCGCGTGGTGCAAAGATGAACATGTGTTGAGATGAACATAATGGTGATTAATATCTTTGGCTTTGTAGTGCAAAGATGAATATTTGATTCGGATATATATTGATTGATGTTCTGAGGATAAAATATCGACGATGAACTTTTAAATTCATATATAGAAGATAGTAGTTTGCATTCTCTACTTAACTCTTCTAATGAATTATTATTTCATTTGTGAAGATTGATTTAAAAGCGGTTGTCTATTGTATTCTATTAGATTTTTCCTATTGGAGACTAACGATAATTTGTTGTATATTATCTTAGTCATAATATTCTTCTTGGGCTAGTTGAGCTCACCCTTTTCCTTGTTGTTCCATTTTTCTTCTCAAGAGGCGAGTGTGGCCCCCCAAAATAGGTATACATCACCCATTCCGAGTTGTCAATACATGGTGCGAAAACAACTATAACTTTATTATTACAACAAGAAATCATGTGAGTTTGAATACAAATATTATCTTCTAGACAATATCTATACTCAAATAAATCCTCATCACATTTATTGATACATTATTTTACAAAATGGTGAGGACTACTAAACAACTCTCTAGAACTTTCATTTCATACCCAGGCTACGTACTTTTCGCTTATATTCTCGCCTCCCGAGAAGACAAATGGAACAAAAAGGAAAAGGGTGAGCTCAACTAGCCCAAGAAAGAATATTATGACTAAGATAATATACAACAAATTATCGTTAGTCTTCAACAGGAAAAATCTAATAGAATACAATAGACAACAAATTTTAAATCAATATTCGCAATGAAATAATAATTCATTAGAAGAGTTAAGTAGAGAATGCAAACTACTATCTTCTACATGTATGAATTTAAAAGTTCATCGCTATCTTTATCCCTGTAACATCAATCAATATATATCCGAATCAAATATTCATCTTTGCACTCACAGCCAAAAGATATTCATCGATTAATCATGTTCATCTAAACACTGCTCATCTTTGCACTACTGGCCAAAGATATTCTTCAAAATCATTCATCTTTGCACTTTCAGGACAAAGATATTCCATAATATCATCATTTAAGACTGAAGATGATGAAAATATTTTTAAAGAAACGAATCCAAAGGAAACAAAATGACAAGGATTAAGGATTAAGGATTCGTACTTTGTTTTATCCACGTCCCAAAAATACCTCAAAAATAATTACGATTGGTGTAAAATTCAAGAATGATCAAAACATGGATACAATCAAAGCTAGTATCCGAATAGATATTTTGACGAAAAGAAAATTTTTATTTTTTGATGAATAGTGCAGTGATTCGTGAATAATAGTGTCGTATACGTGAATAAAGTGTCATATCGTGAATAAGAATCTCACACCAAAAGTTCCAAATTTGATAAAAACTTCAGATCAATATTTCAATATAATGATATTGAAGAAATGATATCATTATGAAAAAAATAATATCCCTTACCTCACAAAGACAAGATTTAGTTGAAACCTGGATATAAAGGCTACGACTTGAACTTGCACCGTATAGCAATAATCAAAGTATACTCAAAATACTCACAAGAATGCGCTTCGATAATATAGAGAGAAAACTTGAGCTTACGGTATGATTTTCAATTCTAACCTAAGCACCTATTTATAGAAATTGCTTAGAACACCAAGCGAAAAAATTTAATAAATTAATAATATATATATATATATATATATATATATATATTTCCAACGCACTCTTTATTTGCCCAACATCACCCACCAACCAAATTTCCCACTACACAAGACTAACAACAAAAAACGTTTTTCTAATTTTAAATATTTTAAACTTCCAAAATCAATTATTTGAGCTTGAGCTTCAATAATTCATAAAAATAGCTCTTTTGCCGGAAAATTCAAATCTACGCAAATTTTTATAGGAAATTCAATTCTCTACAACTTTACGTAAGAAAGTTTTTCAAATTCCAAACACAAATCGAATCAAATCCACAAACGGACGATTTTACAAAATATAATCAAATTTCAACCAATAAATGAGGTCCAATTTACATGTTTAACATGTTTTAAACATTTATTGCAACAAAATACTCTTCCTCCTTGTATACTCATATATCCCACATTCGTTGTAAAAAATATCACCATTATTATATTATTAAAATATAATAATATATTTAAATGAATTATTTTATCGTAAAAGATAAAATTTTAATTTTCAACAATTGTCACATTAAAAATTTTCTCCATCTATATCCACATAAAATCAATATTTTTTTATCATATGAATCAATTAATTATTCACAAATAATATTACAGAAATCACAATATTGACAACCAAAGCGCCTTCGTGAAAGGGGGCTTTCCAATAAAGATTTCTCCTTACTGGCGCGCAATTAGGTGACCAAACCTCTCCTTAGATAGAACTTTCTAGACATTGCCAATAATGTTATCCAATAATATTATTCAGATAATATGAATTATTGCTCCGATAATGGAAAATCTTCGTAATGACAATTTATTGAAACAACGAAGAATATAAAATATCAATGCAAAGAATTATTGAATCAATAAAATCTTGAATAAAGAATTCATCGTAACCATTATTAAGTAGTGCCTCTTACGTAAGAATCAATAATTGGTGCAATACTGGTAATGCTTTCGTGTTTTAACCAATTTAGTATTTTAACAAGATATTAATCAGTAATAACTATTCGTTATTTTTAAACAACTTATATTTGTCGTTTTCTTCATCCAATCGCTTTCAGTTTATGGGGCCCACACACGGTCGCTACTGGCCGCATTTACGAATATTCCACGACCAAACGAATATTTCCCGACAACAATGAATATTTTATAACCACTTGCTTATTTTGAAATATTTATGTATTTTACCCCTAACTATCCACATTAATCAAATCAACCCTTACTATTTCAAAATAATAAATAGAAAATTAAATTTCATTAATAATAAGTTGAGTCTTACAACCTCCCTCCTTATGAAATTTCGTCCTCGAAATTGACGACGCATGTACTGTGTTTCAAAAGGTGAGGATACCTCGCTTTCATTTCCGCTTCCAATTCCTGTGTCATTTCCTCTATAGCATGATTCCTCCACGTAACTTTAACTTGTGGTATGACCTTTCAGCGTAGGACATGCTCCTTCCTATCCAAGATCTTGACAGTACCTCCTCATACGTTAAGTCTTCTCACTATCTCGTCCTGGGGTTCTAACTCTATAACGTGGTTCGGTCTTTCACATATTTACTAAGTACACAGTGAAACACATTATGAACACGAGACATACTCGGAGGTAACGCGAGTCTATAGGCTACATTTCCTACTTTCGTCGAAGAATTTAAAATGGACCAATAAATCGTGGATTAAGCTTCCTTCTCTTCCCAAATCTTGTAACTCCTTCCATGGAGCAACTCGCAACAATACATGATCCCCATACTAAATTCCACGTCCTTTCGATGAAGATCCGCATAACTCTTTTTGTCGATCTTGTGCCGCTTTGTATACGTTGTCGAATCATTTGGATCTTTTTCGTAGTAATACGTACTCAACTCGAGTCCCAACAATGTTGCTTCACCCACCTCGTCCCAACATAATTGGAGAACGACACTTTCGTCCATATAATGCTTCAAATGGAGCCACACCTATACTTGCACGATAATCATTGTTGTAGGAGAATTCCACCAATGGTAAATACTTATCCCAACCGCCTTTGAAGTCTAGGACACGAGTCTTAATAAATCTTCAAGAGTTTGAATAGTCCTTTCGATTGTCCGTCTGGTTTGAAGATGGTATGCCGAATCAATCGTAAATGCGTGCCCATAGCTTTTTGCAAGCTAACCCAAAATCTTGAAGTGAATCTTGGGTCATGATCCAAACTATGGATACAGAGGCATGCCATGCAACCTCACAATCTCATTCACGTACATACTAGCAAGACGTTCAAGTGAATAAGTCTCCCGTATCGGCAAGAAATGAGCAGACTTGGTTAATCTATCAACAATAACCCAAATAGCATTGATGCCTTGAGAAACCGTAGGAAGATCCGTAACGAAATCCATGGTAATATGTTCCCACTTCCATTTTGGAATCTCAAGTGGTTGCAACGGACCTTTAGGTACTAGATGCTCCGCCTTTACACATTGACAAGTTAAACACATCGAGATAAACTTTGCAATCTCTCTCTTCATATTGTTCCACCAAAATGTATGTCGAAGATCACGATACATTTTGGTACTTCCAGGATGGATTGCAAATGGTGTATTGTGTGCCTCCATTATAATCTTGTACTTCAAATCAGAGTCGTTAGGGACACAAAGTCTAGAGTGGACTCAAGTATTCCTTCTTCATCAATTCTCGCCTTAGGAATAGCTCCTTCTTGTACTTTCTTCTTCATACGCATCGCCTACGGCCTGGGTGGCTTGAGCAACCTTAACTTTTTCTATTAAAGTTGGCTCTGTCGTATACTTGACATCATCGCACTCATTCCCACATATGATCTTCTACTCAACGCGTCACTACCACGTTCGCTTTTCGGGATGGTATTGAATAGTGTGGTCGTAGTCTTTCAATAGCTCGAGCCAACGTCATTGCTGCGGCGTGTTGAGTTCTTTTTGAGTGAAGAAATATTTGAGGCTTTTATGGTCCGAATATATCTCCACTTTCTCCCCATATAGATAGTGCCTCCATATCTTTAAGCTGAACGCATTGCTAATGCGCCAACTCTAGATCATGAGTAGGATAATTCCTCTCATACTCTTTAAGTTGTCACGAGGCATAAAGGCTATGACTTTCCCACGTTGCATGAGAACACATCCTAACCCTTTGCAGAAGCATCGGCAGAGATAACAAATCCATCCAAACCGGATGGTATTGTTAGAACAGATCTTAAATAAGTCTCCTCTTAATCTCTTGAAACTATTCTCGCATTCTTCGCTCCAAACGAATTGTGTATCCTTAGAGTTAGGCGAGTTAATGGAGTAGCGATTCGAGAAAACCTTCCATGAATCTCCGATAATAACCAACTAGACCCGAAAGCTACGTGACTTGATTCATCGACGACTTTGCTTTCTCCCAACTTTGTATTGCTTCAATCTTCGCCGGGTCCACAGATACTCCATGTTTTGACAACACGTGCCCAAGAAATGCATTTCTTCAATTTGGCAGATAGTTTGTTTTCACGAAGCCTTTGGAGTACCAGCTTCAAATGGTGCTCATGATCTTCATGACTTTTGGAATATATGAGGATGTCATCAATAAAGACAACAACAAACTGTTCCAAATATTCCTTGAATACTCGGTTCATCATATCCATGAAAGCGCGAGGAGCATTAGTTAGTCCGAAAGACATGACTAAGAATTCATAATGCCCATACCGAGTTCAAGGCGCCTTTGGAATATCCTCGCCTAATCTTCAAATTGATGATATCCGAATCGAAGATCGATTTTTGAAAAGAATTGTGCCTTACAATTGGTCAAACAAGTCATCAATATGAGGTGAGAGGATACCTATTCTTGATGGTGACATGGTTCAATTCCGATAGTCAATATAAAGTCGCATACTCCCGCCCTTCTTCTTTCACGAATAAAACAGAGAGCGACCCAAGGAGATGTACTAGGACGAATGAAACCGATGTCCAACAATTCCTCGTAGTTGGACCTTTAACTCCCGAAGTTCAATAGAGCCATTCGATATGGGGTTTTAGAAATGGGCTTTGTACAGTTCAAGATCAATAAAGAATTCAACTTCACGCCTTACGGGGTAGGCAGGAAGTTCTTCGAAATACGTCGGAAAGTCAATAACAACAGAATATTATTCAAATTTGACGTGTCTTTATTCAAATCCATAACATGGGCTAAGAAAGCTTGACATCCGTTTTTTCAATAAACGAATAGCTTTATGATTAGATATGACAATGATTGATTTTAATGGTTTAGTTGCTTGAATTACGCATAACAGTTTGGTTAGGAATATGAAAACTAACAACCTTACGAAAACAATCAATTTTGGCATGATGAGTAGTTAACCAATCAATCCCTAAAATCACATCAAAAGCAAGTATCTTTAAAGAGACAAGGTCAACAGTAAGGTGATGGTGCCAACTTGAATCAAACAAGATTTATAAACAAAGGATGTGATGAAAGTTTCTCTAACAGTTTTCCATAGATAGGTCAAAGTCTAATTTCTCCGGAGTCAAGTTTAAACGTTGAGCACATGCAGGAGAGATAAATGAATGGGTAGCACCCAGTATCAAGTAAGGTATAAACTTCGCAAGAATTTATAAATAACTTACCCGTGATCACCTCATTTGGGTTCCTCGCATTTTGACCAAATCACAACAAACTCTTCCCGTAACCGCTGACTTTGACTTTTTCCGGGATGATCTTTTGAGTCACCGTCCCCATTGAACTAGGTTTCGCTACTGCATAATCTCGAGCGATATGTCCTTCCTTTCCACAATTATAGTATACCTTGAACTGTTGTGGGGCGCTTTGACCGATATGTCCCTCTTTTTCGCATTTGTAGCATATATAACCGGTGGTCGTTCTCCTCCCTTAGAACCGATTCTTTGTTAAGCCTTTATCGTCTTCACATGGTCGTTATTAAATCTCCTCTTTTAAAATCTCCTCCGACTCGCTTCTTCTATTTTCATGGCCATGATTACCACCAGAGTGGTTACCATTTTGTCCATCTGCTTTCTTTCTCCGTTTGTTATCATTATTCATTGCTGATCGCTATCTCCAGTACGATCCTGGTTATGGTCCCTCGGTTGAACATACTCATTATCTCGCCTAACAATTGAGCCCTATTAACAACATTTGAATAGAGAAAAATTTATGAGAAATGAGATATTGTCGTATGTCGGGTTTCAAACCTCTCGTAAACATCCGCGTCATACGTTCCTCATTCTCCACTAAATGAGGTGCAAACTCGGATAACTCGCAAACTTTGCCTCGTCTTTGACACAGCGTTATTTGTTTTGTTCTAATCGATAAACTCCACTTCCTTCATATGACGAACACTTTCGTGAAAGTATTTGTCATTAAATAGTTTCAAACGTCTCCCAAGACATCTTGAGTCAAGTACGGATGGGTACGCTTCATGACTCTCCCACCAGATAGTCTGCCCTCCACCACGGAGCATAAAGGTGGCGAATGGAACCTTCTGTTCCTCCATGCATCCCAAGACATCGAATATCTAGGTAATTTGCTTGACCCATGTTTCCGCCATGATCGGATCCGCTTTCCCTTAAATTCGTGGTCCCAACTCTTTAAACCGCTTGCTTGTGACAACCCGTGAATTGCTATCATTTCCTCCTGTATTTTGAACACGAGTCTCCTCGTCTGCGATTTTGCATGAACTAAAAAAGCTTCTAAACATCCCCTCGCTTCATTATCTCGCTTCGGTGGTGTTGTTCATGGAGAGGAACATTGTCACTGTTACATCGTTCTCCTCGTTGGTGAGTACAAAAGGCGTCTCCACGCCTCATTTCCATTGTTAATATTCTCGATCGACATTCTCAAATCATCATAAAACAAGGGTTAATTAAGGAAATCAATATATCACATAATATCCTTATATACTGACCAACTAACAAATAAGCTTAGGTAGGACACACTAGCGAAGGATTTACTCGTCTCTCCCCTCCTAGTTCTATTCCCCGATCTCCGCCGAGATCATATCCCTAAGCTCGATACCAACCGTGACGCCCCAAAATAGGTATACATCATCCACCCATTCCGAGTTGTCAATACATGGTACGTAAACAACTACAACTTTATTATTACAACAAAAAAACTGTGAGTTTGAATACAAATATTATCTTCTGACAATATCTATACTCAAATAAATCCTCATCACATTTATTAATACATTATTTTACAAAAATGGTGAGGACTACTAAACAACTCTCTAGAACTTTCATTCCATACCCAGGCTACAGACTCGCTTATATTCTCGCCTCCGAGAAGACAAATGGAACAAAAAGGAAAAGGGTGAGCTCAACTAGCCCAAGAAAGAATATTATGACTAAGATAATATACAACAAATTATCGTTAGTCTTCACGAGGGAAAAAATCTAATAGAATACAATAGACAACAAATTTTAAATCAATATTCATTATGAAATAATAATTCATTAGAAGAGTTAAGTAGAGAATGCAAACTACTATCTTCTATGTATGAATTTAAAAGTTCATCGTCTATCTTTTATCCCTGTAACATCAATCAATATATATCTAGAATCAAATATTCATCTTTGCACTACAGCCAAAGATATTCATCATTAGTCATGTTCATCTAAACACTGCATCATCTTTGCACTACTACCAAAGATATTCTTCAGAAATCATTCATCTTTGCACTACGTGCCAAAGATATTCCATAATATCATCATTTAAGATCAAGATGATGAAAAATATTTTTAAAGAAACGAATCCAGTGAAACAAAATGACAAGGATTAAGGATTAAGGATTCAGTACTTTGTTTTATCCACTTCCAAAAATACCTCAAAAATAATTACGAAGGTGTAAAATTCAAGAATGATCAAAACATGGATACAATCAAAGCTAGTATCCGAGATAGATATTTTGACGAAAAGAAAATTTTTCATTTTTCGATGAATAGTCTTTGATTTAAGTGAATAATGTCGATACGTGAATAGTCAGCAAGTATCGTGAATATAAGAACTCCAACACCAAAAGTTCCAAATTTGATAAAAACTTGAGATCAATATTTCAACATAATGATATTGAAGAAATGATATCATTATGAAAAAAAAAAATAATATCCCTTACCTCACAAAGACAGTTCTTCAGTTAAAAACACCTGGATATAAAGCTACGACTTGAACTTGCATAGTATAGCAATAATCAAAGTATACTCAAAATACTCACAAGAATAAACTCGATAATATAGAGAGAAAACTTCAGCTTAAAGTGTGATTTTCAATTCTAACCTAAGCACCCTATTTATAGAAATTGCTTAAACACCAAAAAGAGAAAATTTAATAAATTAATAATATATATATATATATATTTTTCCAACGCACACTTAATTTGCCCAACATCAGCCACCAACCAGCCCACTACACAAGACTAACAACAAAAAAATGTTTTTCTAATTTTAAATATTTTAAACTTCCAAAAATCAATTATTTCGGAGCTTCGGAGCTTCAATAATTCATAAAAAATAGCCCTTTTGCCAGAAAATTCAAATCTCGCGAAGTTATATAGGAAATTCAATTCTCTACAACTTTGCAGAAGAAAGTTTTTCCAAATTCCAAACAAAATTTGACCAAATCCATAAGCGGGCAATTTTACAAGCTATAATCAAATTTCGATCGATAAATGGGGTCCACCGACATGTTTAACATGTTTTAAACATTTATTGCAACAAAAAAACTCTTCCTCCTCAGATACTCATATATCCCACATTCGTTGTAAAAATATCATCATTATTATATTATTAAAATATAATAATATATTTAAATGAATTATTTTATCGAAAAAGATAAAATTTCAATTTTCAACAATTGTCACATTAAAATTTTCTCCATCTATATCCACATAAAATCAATATTTTCTTATCATATGAATCAATAATTAATTATTCACAAATAATATTACGAAATCACAATATTGATGACCGCATAGTTCCCGAAAGAGGGGGCTTTCGATAAAAGATATCTCCTTATGGCGTAGCCAAGTAATTAGGTGACCAAACCTCTCCTTAGATGTAACTTTCTAGACATTGCCAATAATGTTATCCAATAATATTATTCGAGATAATATGAATTATTGCTCTGATAATGGAAAATACCGTGTAATGACAATTTATTGAAACAACAATAATATAAAATATCAATGCAAAGAATTATTGAATCAATAAAATCTTTGAGCGATATTTCTTGTAACCATTATTAAGTAGAGCCCTCTTACGTAAGAATCAATAATTGGTGCAATACTGGTGCTACTCGTGTTTTAACCACCGAGTATTTTAACAAAGATTAACTGAGAATAACTATCTTTGTTATTTTTAAACAACTTATATTTGTCGTTTTCTTCATCCAATCGCTTTCCGTTATGGGGCCCACATATGGCTGCGCCGTCGTATGAATATTCCACGACCAAACGAATATTCCCCGACAACAATGAATATTTTATAACCACTTGCTTATTTTGAAATATTTGCGTATTTTACCCCTAACTATCCACATTAATCAAATCAACCCTTACTATTTCAAAATTATAAATAGAGAAAATTAAATTTCATTAATAATAAGTTGGGGTCTTACAGCGAGAATGTAGCGAGTACTAGTCGGGGTGTGGAGTGATGGTTCAAGATAGTTACTATTCTATAGAATAGTGTATCAATAATTGTAATGTGGACTTTATTTGTGTGTGGATATTGTCTAGATGGCAATATCTATATTTAAACTCACAGTTTATATGTTGTAATAATTAAGTTGTAGTTATTTCTGTACCATGTATTTGGCGACTCAGAATGGGTTGGATGGAATGGACCTATTTTGGGGGCGTCACACACAGTTTATGTTTTATCGTATTGTACACGATAGTTGTATTAGTAAGTTGTATTTGAATTACATCAGGTGTATCCGGCGACCCAAGATGGGTGATGTATACCTAATTTTGGGGCTACCACGGTTGGTATCAAAGCTTAGGGATATGATCCTGGCTAAGATGTGAGATAAGAACTAGGAGAGAGAGACGGGAATTCTTTCGCTAGTATGACCTACCTAAGTTTATTTGGTATTTAATTGGTGGTCAAAGTATAGGGATAATATGATATGTTAATTAACCCTTGTTTTGTGGTAGTGTTTGAAAATGGCATCCGAGAATGTTGAGATTATCAATGGAGCACAGAGACCGTTGAGTATCCACAGATCAATAATCGAGATAATGTGCAAACCGAGGACAATACTCCTCATGAAAACAATAACACCAATGAAATGGTGAATGATGGGATGGTCGAGGC
This sequence comes from Panax quinquefolius, assembly GCA_020205615.1. NCBI lineage: Eukaryota > Viridiplantae > Streptophyta > Magnoliopsida > Apiales > Araliaceae > Panax > Panax quinquefolius. Next base: position 100,674,224 of record CM035166.1, on the reverse strand, counting down.
TTTATGCAATTCATGCAACAACAGTGACGCGCTCTCATCCAAAATGCGGTAGAAATACTGATAACTCTCGAATGGTCACCGCTAAGAAGTTTAAGGAGCAATTCATGCAACAACGGGCGAAGGAAGCTCCTGTCCATAATGCAGGTGGAAACAATGGTAACCCACGGTTGGTCACCGCTAAGCGCTTCAAGGAGCCGACCACCGAGTTTTTGGGAAAGCGAGAAACCACTTAAAAGGCGAGACATGGATAAAGCAGATTACCAAGATATTTGATGTCTTGGAATGCTCGAGGAGCAAAAAGGTTCCATTCGCCACCTTTATGTTGCGTGAAGAAGGAGATCATTGGTGGGAATTTGTAAAACGTACCCAGCCTGACGCACTCAAGATGTCTTGGGAGAAGTTCCAAGAATTATTCAACGACAAGTACTTTCCTAAAAGTATTCGTCACATGAAGGAGGTAGAATTCATCAAGCTGGAGCAAAACAATATGACCGTGTCGCAGTACGAGGCTAAGTTTGCGGAGTTATCCCGGTTTACATCCCATTTGGTCGATAATGAGGAGCGAATGACGCGAATGTTTTTGTGAGGTTTGAAACCTGATATACGTTAATACCTCATTTTTCATAAACTTTGTTTATATTCAGATGTTGTGAATAGGGCTTAGTTATTGGAGCGCGATAATGAGTCAGCACAACCAAAAGGCAATGACCAACAACACGATAATAATCATACCGGTGGAAACGGTCATCGGAACAATGATAACCATCGCGGGGGATATTATCATGCCAAGAATGGTAACCATTTCGGTGGTAATCATGGCCAAGATAATAAGAATGGACATTTTAAGAAGAGAAGGTTCAAGAATGACGTGAAGACGCCCGCACCAAAGATCCCGCTTCAAAGGAAGAAGAAACGCCCATCGGTCAGATATGTTTCAAATCACGGACAAGATGGACACATCCGTCTAAACCAGCACGCGCAACAATCCAAAGCGCGTTTTAATTGCGGAAGAGAAGGTCACCTAGCTCGATTTTGTCGTATGGTGAAGTCAAGTCCAGCTGGGATAGTGATGCCAAAGGATGTCCCAGACAAGCTAAAGCCGGTAGTTTAAGAAAGAGCGTTTTTTGTGACAAGGAACCTGAATAAAATTATCACGGGTATGTTAGTCATAAACTCTTGCGAAGTCTATACCGTGTTAGATACCGGTTCTACTCACTCTTTTATTTCACCTAGTTGTGTTTCAATGTTTGAAGTTAATTCCGGAGAAGTTAGACTTTGATATATCTGTTTAAACTTAGTTCGGAGAAACCTTCGTTACCTCCATTATTTATAAATCTTGTTCAAATCAACACTTTCACGTTACGTGTTGATCTTGTCTCTTTGAAAATACTTGCCTTTGATGCGATTTTAGGAATCGATTGGTTAACTACTCATCATGCTTTTCGTAAGGTTGTTAGCTTTCATATTCCTAACCAACCTGTTATGGGAATTCAAGAAACCAAACCACTAAAGTCAATCATTGTCATATCAAGCCATAAATAAAGAGTCCTGATCCTTTCGTTGTTGACTTCCTAGTGTGGAATGCACCGAAGCCAGACTTTCTGTAGGCGACGTCGTGAATGACGATGACAAGTTGATAGGTATCATTGTGAGGTGCTATCTAGGTTAAGGGATAGAAGTCACAGTTGGTATCAATGTGACGTACTATCCAAGCCTTGGATGAGAGTAACAGTTTTGAATGATATTTCTATCGTTAATAAATTTCTTGACGTATTCTTGAAGACTTTCTAGCCTACCCCTAGAGCGTGAAATCAAATTTTGTATTGACCACAGTACAAAACCCATTTCTAAAACCCTCAAATATTTCTTTACTTAAAACGAACGTAACATGCGCCAAATACATTGGCTCAAGCTGTTGAAGATTACGATCGTACCATTCAATACCATCGTGGGAAAGCGAACGTGGTAGCTGACGCGTTTAGTAGAATATCGTATGCGTTTACGAGTGCGATGTTGTTAACATAAAGGCCCATTTCATACGACTTACAAATGATGAAGATAGAGTTAAAGACTCTAGGAACCCAAGTGAAGATAACGAATATACGAGTAGAATCGACTTTAATCGATAAAGTTAAAGCCGCTCAAGCTACATACTCAGAGCTGATGAATGTGAAGAAGAAGGTTCAAGAGGGCGTTATTCTAGAAGCAAGAATCGATGAAGAAAGGAAATCTTAACCCTCGATTTAATTTGCCCATTTGAAATCCTCGATGAAGTAGGAACTGTGGCCTATAGACTCGTTTTACCGCCAAGTATGTTGCTTGTTCAGAACTTTTTTTTTTTCATATCAACGTTACGTAAATATGTGGATGACCTGAACCACATTATTAATTTAGAATCGGACGAGATAGCGGATGATTTAACGTATGAGATCTCGTGTTAAAATCTTGGATAAGAAGAATCGTATCCAACACTCAAGGGTTATACCTCAAGAGTTAGAATCAAAATGAAGTCAAGGTATCCTCACCGCTTCTCGGCAGATACCAGTGTGCACGTATATAAATTTCGAGGCAAAATTCCATAAGGAGGGGAGATTGTGAAACCCAGTTTTTATGAATAAAGAATTAATTTTCTCGAAATAATTTTTTTATATTATGGTGTGAATTTGAGATAATGTTATAATTGTGGGTAATATTTATAAATTTTGCAAAGTATGCAAGTTGTCATATTATATTCGATTGGTCGGGGAATATTCATTTTAAATGGAAGTATTTGTCGCGACGGCACAATCATTAGTGGACCCTACAACGGAATTATTGTTTGATTGAAAAATAACAAAATATTTTATTGAAAATAATTGGCGGAAGTTTTACCGCTGATAATTGTTGAACTACTCTCGGTAGTAAAGTAATACGAGAATACAGCGTTGTTGCATAGTAGCAGCCACTGTATTGATTATTGATATTTATGTGAGAAGTCACTCGGTTTTGTTCAATTATTGCTATAATAGTTCTTTGATAAGTATCTCACATTAATTGATTCAATTATTGTTGATTTAGAAGTTTTATTTTATTCGTATTATTAACGTAATAAAATAGAAACATCTTTTATATAAAACATAATACTTTATTAAAGTTATTCTATAAATAGAATATATTATATTCTATTATGCATAGTGTTTTGCATAGTAAAATCTTTTTATATAAAATGTAATACTTTATTAAAGTTATTCTATAAATAGAATATATTATATTTTATTATGCATAGTGTTTGCATAGTGCCCGCGATAGTGTTTGCATATAGTAAAAATCTTTTTATATAAATAGAATATATTATATTTTATTTAAAAGATTTTTCTTTAAATATGGACCGTTAGATTAAAGTAAATCAATCTGCACCGTTCATGAATTAGTTACTATGCATTCCATTTTCCTATAAATAGAAGCTCATTCCTTCTTTATTTTCTTACGAATTCACTGAACTCTAGAGAGAGAAACTATAGAGAGAGACTATAGAGAGATAGATTTAAAAGTTTTCTGCTACTTCACTACTCTTATATCAAGTATTATTTTACTATAAGGGATATTATTCTTTTGTATTCAAGAAGAGAACTTCATTATTCCATTTCTTTATTGTTCATTGGAATAACTTTGTATACGCCAGCTACCCCTATACTTGGTGACATTCTTCTATTATTCGCCTTTATTATTCGCTTGGGATATCCCATCTGCATGTATATCTGGGACTGGTTCCATTTTATTATTCTGTCTTTATTATTACGGCCGGAATATCCTCAGATGTGTATTGCCTGGGACTGGTTCCATCATTAATTATTCTGCATTTATTATTCTCATTTGGAACATCCCGCTTGCAGTGTAATTTCACCCGACACGGTTCCGTTATTATTATTCTGTTGAATAACCGCTCATGCGCGGTACCGCATACATGGTGATATCTTTTGCTATTCCATTTGGTATTATACTCAGTTGATTAAAATTTTGACTTCTATACTCCATGAAATTAGTGGAATATCCTTGATATTTGCGCTTCATCCAGTATCTTTTCATGAAAATATTTTTCTGAGCATTCTTGAATTTTACTCTACAAAGAAGTATCATGTTGACAATTTGGACGTTATTGGTTCCTGGATAAATTAATTCTTGAACTTGTTTTATTAAATTCTTATATCATTGTCATCATCCTCATGTTTATGTTATGTTGAAAGTCATCTGTGGCCTGTAGTGCATAGATGGACTTGGTATGATTATGACCAGGGATTATTCGGTATAATCATGACCGTAATGTTACAAATGATGTGAAAATTAAAAGTCCTCATTGGCCCATAGTGCATTGATGGATAGTTTTTGGTATGATTATGGCTATGGATTCTCTTCGGCTAAGGGAGCAAAGATGAATTGTTTTATGGCATGATCAGGACCGTTGATGAAAACACGATTATCTTTGGCACATGAGTGCATGTATAATTCGTGGTCGTGATACTAAAGAATATCCTCGGCCAGTAGTGCGGGGATGATTTAATGATGTGGATTATTTATTGAAATGAGTCTCAAATGATAAAAGTGATGAAAACTTTTAAATCATAAAAGATAGTAGATTCTATTATCTACTTGACTCTTTTAATGGATTGTTTGTTCCGCTGCAGTTAAACTTGATGTCTATTGTATTTTATCAGTTTAACATTGTTGGAGGCTAATGATAATTTATTCTGCATTATCTTAGTCATAATATTTCTTACTGGGCTAGTTGAGCTCACCCTTTCTTTACTATTCTCTTCAGAAAATGAGAATATAGCTGGGACGAGTCGGGGAACAGAGTGATGGTCCAGAGGATAGCATTAGTAGTCCTCACTATTCTGTGAAATAGTGTGATAATAATTATAATGAGGACTCCTTTTGGGTTTGTATAATCTCTAGTAGATAATATTTGTATTCAAACTCACAGCTTTATGTTTTTTCGTATTGTACCGCATAAGTTGTATTAGTAAGTTGTATTTGAATTCTGTACCATGTATCTAGCGACCCAAGATGGGTGATGTATATCTAATTTTGGGGGCGTCACAACTAAGTGCCATCATATATACTATTATTTTGTGATTGCTAAAAAAGTCCATCACAAATTACTATCTTTTGTGATGATTTTTAAAAACTGTCACAAAATTCCGTCACGTATTCTTGTTTTTCTAGTAGTGAGTCCGACGAAATATTCCCTCGGAAATAAGCCTATTCAGTCGCAATTTAATTTATTTATTAAATTAAATCAAATTTGTTTTGTTTTATTCAATTTAATTTAATTAACTATTTTATTTTATTTTATTTTATTTTGTATTATATTATATTATCTAATTTTTAAAATTTATTTAAGTATATTATTATATTTTCTTTTATTTGTTTAATTTTTTAATTAATAAATATTATATTTTCTAATTTTAAAATTTATATTATAGTATATTATATTATCTTATTTTTAAAATTTATTTTTAATTTTTTAATTTTTTAATTTAATTAAATTTAATATACATTAATTTAATTTAATTTATTAAATTAAATTTGATTTATTTTATTCAATTTATTTTATTATTATTTTTTTTATATTATATTATATTATATTAAATAATTTTTAACATTTATTTTGTCTAATAAACTAAATTAAATTAAATTTATTTCATTTTATATTTAATTAATTAAATAATACATAAACATATTTGTAGGGCCCACAAATTTTTCAATTGCAGATTTCTGACAGATATTCCGTTGGGAATTCAGTAGGAAATATCAAATATCACATTCTTATACACTGACATATATACATATATGTTATGATCCAAACACTGTTTGCACAAAATAAATCACAATTTCAGCAACATGCAACAATTTACAGAATTAAATTCAAATAATCCCAATTTGCAAAATAGTTTACAACATTAACAACTTTCGCAAAATCAACAACTTTAGCAAAATAAATTTTATAACAGAAATGAACCCAATTTTAGCAAATTAAAATATAAAACCCAATTTCTGATATAACCTATAACTCCAAAATTATTCTCAGTAACACATGAATGTAATTAACAAAATCAACAACACAAATCTGCAAACTATATTTAATAATCTCAAATCATCATTTAGGATTTCTTACCTTGAATTTAAGGAGGAGAAACGAGGAAGAGAAAGGAGGAGCTAGGAGCTACCGTGGTCGGAACTGGTGACAGAGGCCAGAACTGGTGGGGTATCGGGACAAGGCTGGGGTGGGGGGACCGGGGGAGAGGGGTGGTGTAAGACCCCAACTTATTATTAATGAAATTTAATTTTCTTTATTTATTATTTTAAAATAGTAAGGGTTGATTTGATTAATATGGATAGTTAGGGGTAAAATACGCAAATACTTCAAAATAAGCAAGTGGTTATAAAATATTCATTGTTGTCGGGGAATATTCGTTTGGTCATGGAATATTAAATGCTTTGTCGGGAATATTCGTATGCGACGGCCAGCGACCATGTGTGGGGCCCATAACTGAAAGCGATTGGATGAAGAAAATGACAAATATAAGTGGTTTAAAAATAATCTACAGAAGTTGTTATTCAAGTATTATCTTTGTTAAAATACCCTATTGGTTAAAACACGATGCTTTGCAGTATTGCACCAATTATTGATTCTTACGTGAAGAAGCACTTACTCAATAATGCTTACGATAATTACTTTATTGATATTTTATTGAGTTAATAATTCTTTGCGTTGATATTTTATATTCTTTGTTATTTCAATAATTGTCATTACACAAGATTTTCCATTATCGAAGCAATAATTCATATTATCCTGAATAATATTATTAGATAACATTATTGGCAATGTCTAGAAAGTTACGTCTAAGGAGAGGTTTGGTCACCTAATTGCGGCCAAGTGAAGAAATTCTTATTGGAAAGCCCCTTTTCCTGAACCTGCTCGGTTGTCAATATTGTGATTACGTAATATTATTTGTGAATAATTAATTATTGATTCATATGATGAGGAAAATATTGATTTTATGTGGATATAGATGGAGAAAAATTTTAATGTGACAATTGTTGAAAATTGAAATTTTATCTTTTTCTCGATAAAATAATTCATTTAAATATATTATTATATTTTAATAATATAATAATGGTGATATTTTTACAACGAATGTGGGATATATGAGTATACTGAGGAGGAAGAGTATTTTTATTGCAATAAATGTTTAAAACATGTTAAACATGTCTCATGGACCCCATTTATTGATCGAAATTTGATTATAGATTGTAAAATCGCCCGTTTATGGATTTCGGTCAATTTCTGTTTGGAATTTGGAAAACTTTCTTCTGCAAAGTTGTAGAGAATTGAATTTCCTATAAAAACTCGTGAGATTCGAATTTTCTGATAAAAGGGCTATTTATTATGAATTATTGAAGTTCAAGCTTCAAAATAATTGATTTTGGAAGTTTAAAATATTTAAAATTAGAAAAACGTTTTTTCATTATGGTGTGTTACACATGTGGGTTGAATGAGCTGAATTCAGTTCTTGGAAGGTTGGCGTAGGAAATTTTATTATAAATAATAATATTATATTAAATTTTCTACTTTGGTGTTCTAAAGCATTTCCTATAAGTAGGTGCTTAGGATAGAATTGAAAATCACACCGTAAATCAAGTTTTCTCTCTATATTATCGAGCATATTCTTGTGAGTATTTTGAGTATACTTTGAGTATTGTTAGACGGTGCAAAGTTCCTTTCAAAGACTATACCGGTATTCCAAATTTAGAAGTACTAATCTTTCGAGGTAAGGGATGTTATTTTCTTCTCGAATGATATTATTTCTTCAATATCATTATCTTTGAAATATTGGTTGAAACTTTTATCAAATTTGGAACTTTTCCATGTCGGGGTTACTATTCATGAGTTACTATTCATGAGTTACTATTCACGAGTTACTATTCATGAGTTACTTATTCATGAGTTACTATTCACGAGTTCTATTCATGAAGCGTGAAGATGTTTTTTGGGAAAATTTCTATCTTTTGGTGTCTGAGTTACTATTCACGTATCGGCACTATTCACGATATCTGACACTATTCAATTTAAAAATAAAATTTCTTCTTTTTGTCCAAAATATCTATTCGGATACTAGCTTTGATTGTATCCATGTTTTGATAATTCTTGAATTTTACACCACTATGATTATTTTTGAGGTATTTTTGAACATGGATAAAACAAAGTACTAATCCTTAATCCTTAATCCTTGTCATTTTGTTTCAATTGGATTCGCTTCTTTAAAAATATTTTCATCATCCTCGGTCTTAAATGATGATATTATTGAATATCTTTGGCCAGTAGTGCAAAGATGAATGATTTCTGAAGAATATCTTTGGTAGTAGTGCAAAGATGAACAGTGTTTAGATGAACACGACCAATCGATGAATATCTTTGGCTGTAGAAGAGCAAAGATGAATATTTGATTCCGGATGTATATTGATTGATGTTACGGGGATAAAAGATAGACGATGAACTTTTAAATTCATACATAGAAGATAGTAGTTTGCATTCTCTACTTAACTCTTCTAATGAATTATTATTTCACGCGAATATTGATTTAAAATTTGTTGTCTATTGTATTCTATTAGATTTTTCCCTGTTGAAGACTAACGGTAATTTGTTGTATATTATCTTAGTCATAATATTCTTTACCGGGCTAGTTGAGCTCACCCTTTTCCTTTTGTTCCATTTTTCTTCTCGGGAGGCGAGAATATAAAGCGAAATGCAGTTCTCGGGGTATGGAATGAAGGTTTTAGAAAGAATTGTTTAGTAGTCCTCACCATTTTATAAAATAATGTATCAATAAATGTGATGAGGATTTATTTGAGTATAGATATTGTCTACAAGATAATATTTGTATTCAAACTCACAGCTTTATTGTTGTAATAATAAAGTTGTAGTTGTTTACATACCATGTATTGACAACTTTCGAATAGGTGATGTATACCTATTTTGGGGGCGCCACAGTTAGTATCGAGCTTAGGGATATGATCTCTCATGAGATCGGGAATAGAACTAGGAGGAGAGACGAGTAAATCCTTCGCTAGTGTGTCTTACCTAAGCTTATTTTTTAGTTGGTCAAGATATAAGGATATTATATGATATATTGATTTCCTTAATTAACCCTTGTTTTATGATGTGATTTGAGAATGTCGAATGAGAATGTTAACAATGGAAATGAGACCGTGGAGACGCTTTTGTATCACTCACAACGAGGAGAACGTGCAACAGTGGCAATGTTCCTCCCGTGAACAACACCAATCGAGATGATGAACGAGGGATGTTTAGAAGCTTTTTGCGATTCATGCAAAATCGAGACGAGGAGACTTCGTGTTCAAAATACAGAGGAAATGATAGCAATTCACGGGTTGTCACAAAATGCAAGCGATTCAAAGAGTCAGGACCACGAATTTAAGGGAAAGCGGATCCGATCATGGCGGAAACATGGGTCAAAAAATTACCAAGATATTCGATGTCTTGGGATGTACGGAGGAACGAAGAAGTTCCATTCGCCACCTTTATGTTCCGTGGCGAGGCGCACTCACTGGTGGAGTCTGTGGCGTACCATCCAAATTGCTTTCAAAGATGTCTTGGGAGACGTTTTAGAAACTATTTAATGACAAATACTTTCCGAAAGTGTTAAATCATATGAAGGAAGTGGAGTTTATTAGGCGGGCGAGAAACAACATGACGGTGTCTCAATGCGAGGCAAAGTTTGCGAGTTATCGTGTTTGCACCTCATTTGGTGGAGAATGAGGAACGTTTATGACACTGGATGTTTCTTAGAGGTTTGAAACCCGGCATACGTCGATATCTCATTTCTCATAAATTTTCTCTCTATTCAAATGTTGTTAATAGGGCTCAATTGTTAGAGCGAGATAATGAGTATGTTCAACCGAGGGACCATAACCGTGGATCGTACGGAGATAGCGATCAATGTAATAATGATAACCAAATGGAGAAAGAAACAGACGGACAAAAAATGGTAACCACTCTGGTGGTAATCATGGCCATGAAAATAGAAGAAGCGAGTCGGAGGAGATTTTAAAAGAGGAGATTTAACAATGACCATGTGAAGACGACAGTCTGCGTGAAGAATCGGTTCTAAGGGAGAGAACGACCACCCATCATATGCTATAAATCTGGGAAAGAGGGACATATCGGGCCAAACTGGCCCACAACAGATTCAAGGTATGCTATAATTGTGGAAAGGAAGGACATATCGCTTCGAGATTGTACGATGGCGAAACCTAGTTCAATGGGGGACGGTGACTCAAAAGATCGTCCCTGAAAAGTCAAAGTCAACGATTCCGGAAAGAGCGTTTGTTGTGGTAGTCAAAATGCGAGAACCCAAACGAGGTGATCACGGTAAGCTATTTATAAATTCTTGCGAAGTTTATACCTTACTTGATCCGGTCTTACCCATTCATTTATCTCTCTCTGTTTGTGCTCAACGTTTAAACTTGACTCGGGAGAATTAGACTTTGACCTATCTCGTGGAAACTCCGTTAGGAGAAACTTTCATCACATCCACTGCTTATAAATCTTGTTTGATTCAAGTTGGCACCATCACCTTACCCGTTGACCTTATCTCTTTAAAGATACTTGCTTTTGATGTGATTTTAGGGATTGATTGGTTAACTACTCATCATGCCAAAATTGATTGTTTTCGTAAAGTTGTTAGTTTTCATATTCTTAACCAACTTTGTTATGCGAATTCAAGCAACTAAACCATTAAAATCAATCATCGTCATATCTAATCATAAAGCTATTCGTTTATTAAAAAACGGATGTCAAGCTTTCTTAGCCCATGTTATGGATTTGAATAAAGACACGTCAAATTTGAATAATATTCCCGTTGTTATTGACTTTCCGACGTATTTCAAGAACTTCCTTGTTACCCCCCGAACGTGAAGTTGAATTCTTTATTGATCTTGAACCTTGGTACAAAGCCCATTTCTAAAACCCCATATCGAATGGCTCCTATTGAACTTCAGGAGTTAAAGGTCCAACTACGAGAATTGTTGGACATCGGTTTCATTCGTCCTAAGTACATCTCCTTGGGGTGCTCTGTTTTATTCGTGAAGAAGAAAGACGGGAGTATCGCGACTTTCAGATTGACTATCGAATTGAACCATGTCACCATCAAGAATAGGTATCCTCTACCTCGTATTGATGACTTGTTTGACCACGATTGCAAGGGCACAATTCTTTTCAAAATCGATCTTCGATTCCGATATCATCAATTGAAGATTAGAATCGAGGATATTCCAAAGATCGCTAGAACTTCGATGCGGCATTATGAATTCTTAGTCATGTCTTTCGGATTGACAAATGCTCCTGCGCTTTCATGGATATGATGAACCGAGTATTCAAGGAATATTTGGATCGATTAGTTGTTGTTTTATTTGATGACATCCTCATATATTCCAAAAGTCGTGAAGATCATGAGCACCATTTGAAGCGGGTACTCCAAAGGCTTCGTGAAAACAAACTATATGCCAAATTGAAGAAATGCGAGTTCGGCTTGAGGAAGTAGCATTCCTTGGGCACGTGGTGTCGAAACATGGATTATCTGTTGATCCGTGAAGATTGAAGCAATACAAAGTTAGAGCAACCGAAGTCGATTAAGTAATCGTAGCTTTTGGGCTTAAATTGGTTATTATCGGAGATTCGTGGAAGGGTTTTCTCGAATCGCTACTCCATTAACTCAAATTAACTTCGGAAGGATACAAAATTCGTTTGGAGCGAAGAATGCGAGAAGAGTTTCCAAGAGCTTAAGATGAGACTTATTTCGGCACCTGTTCTAACAATACCATCTGGTTCGGATGGATTTGTTATCTACAGCGATGCTTCGGGCAAAGGGTTAGGATGTGTTCTCATGCAACGTGGGAAAGTCATAGCCTATGCCTCGCGACAACTTAAAGAGTATGAGAGGAATTATCCTACTCATGATCTAGAGTTAGCGGCAGATCGTTTTCATATTAAAGATATGGAGGCACTATCTATATGGGGGAGAAAGTGGAGATATATTCGCACCATAAAAGCCTTAAATATTTCTTCACTCAAAAGAAACTCAACATGCTTGGCGGCGGACGTTGGCTCGAGCTATTGAAAGACTACGACCACACTATTCAATACCATCTTGGAAAAGCGAACGTGGTAATGCGTTGAGTAGAAGATCATATCACGAGGAACGAGTGCGATGATGTCAAGTATACGCGTAGAGCCAACTTTAATAGGAAGAGTTAAGGTTGCTCAAGCCACCGACCGGAAATGATGCGTATGAAGAAGAAAGTACAAGAAGGAGCTATTCCTGGCGAGAATTGATGAAGAAGGAATACTTGAGTCCACTCTAGACTTTGTGTTCCTAACGACTCGATTTGAAGTACAAGATTATGATGGAGGCACACAATACACCATTTGCAATCCATCCTGGAAATACTAAAATGTATCGTGATCTTCGACATACATTTTGGTGGAACAATATGAAGAGAGAGATTGCAAAGTTTATCTTAATGTGTTTAACTTGTCAACGTGTAAAGGCGGAACATCTGGTACCTAAGGGTCCGTTGCAACCACTTGAGATTCCGAAATGGAAGTGGGAACACATTACCAAGGATTTCGTTACGGGTCTTCCTACGGTTTCTCAGGGCATCAATGCTATTTGGGTTATTGTTGATAGATTAACCAAGTCTGCTCATTTCTTGCCGATAGGGGAGACTTATTCACTTGAACGTCTTCTTTAGTATATACGTGAATGAGATTGTGAGGTTGCATGGCATGCACAGTATCCATAGTTTGGATCATGACCCAAGATTCACTTCAAGATTTTGGGTTAGCTTGCAAAAAGCTATGGGCACGGATTTACGATTCGATTCGGCATACCATCTTCAAACCAGACGAACAATCGAAAAGGACTATTCAAACTCTTGAAGATTTATTAAGACTCTGTGTCCTAGACTTCAAGGGCAGTTGGGATAAGTATTTACCATTGGTGGAATTCTCCTACAACAACAGTTATCAGGCAAGTATAGGTGTAGCTCCATTTGAAGCATTATATGGACGAAAGTGTCGCTCTCCAGTATGTTGGGACGAGGTGGGTGAAGCAACACTGTTGGGACCCGAGTTGGTACGTATGACTACTGAAAAGATCCAAATGATTCGACAACGTATACAAACGGCACAAGATCGACAAAAGAGTTATGCGGATCTTCATCGAAAGGACGTGGAATTTAGTGTAGGGGATCATGTATTATTGCGAGTTGCTCCATGGAAGGGAGTTACAAGATTTGGGAAGAGAGAAAGCTCAATCCACGATTTATTGGTCCATTTCAAATTCTTGACCGAGTAGGAAATGTAGCCTATAGACTCGCGTTACCTCCGAGTATGTCTCGTGTTCATAATGTGTTTCACATATCATACTTAAATAAATATGTGAAAGACCCAACCACGCTTATAGAGTTAGAAACCGGACGAGATATAGCCAAGACTTAACGTATGAGGAGGTACCTGTCAAGATTTTGGATAGGAAGGAGCATGTCCTACACGCAAGAAAGGTCATACCACAAGTTAAAGTTTTGTGGAGGAATCATGCTATATAGAGAAATGACACAGAATTGGAAACGGAAATGAAAGCGAGGTATCCTCACCTTTTCAAAACACTGTGTATGTCACGTCAATTTCGAGGACGAAATTTCATAAGGAGGGAGGTTGTAAGACCCCAACTTATTATTAATGAAATTTATTTTTCTCTATTTATTATTTTAAAATAGTAAGGGTTGATTTGATTAATGTGGATAGTTAGGGGTAAAATATGCAAATACTTCAAAATAAGCAAGTGGTTATAAAATATTCATTGTTGTTTGGGAATATTCGTTTGGTGGTGGAATATTAAATCTTTGTCGGGGAATATTAAATATTTACGGCAGCCACCGTGTGAGAGCCCCATAATGGAAAGCGATTGGATGAAGAAAACGACAAATATAAGTGGTTTAAAAATAACTAGCGTAGTTATTCACAGATTATCTTTCATTAAAATACCCGGTGGTTAAAACACAAGAAGCACACCAGTATTGCACCAATTATTGATTCTTACGTGAAGAAGGCACTACTCAATAATGGTTACGATAATTCTTGCTCAATATTTTATTGAGTTAATAATTGCTTTGCGTTGATATTTTATATCATTTGTTGTTTGAATAATTGTCATTACACAAGATTTTTTCATTATCGAAGCAATAATTCATATTATCTGAATAATATTATTAGATAACATTATTGGCAATGTCTAGAAAGTTCGCTCTAAGGAGAGGTTTGGTCACCTAATTGCGCGCCAAGAAGAAGAAGAAATTCTTATTGGAAAGCCCCTCTTCCTGAACCCACCTCGGTTGTCGATATTGTGATTCTGTAATATTATTTGTGAATAATTAATTATTGATTCATATGATGAGGAAAATATTGATTTTATGTGGATATAGATGGAGAAAAATTTTAATGTGACAATTGTTGAAAATTGAAATTTTATCTTTTTCTGATAAAATAATTCATTTAAATATATTATTATATTTTAATAATATAATAATGGTGATATTTTTACAACGAATGTGGGATATATGAGTATACAAGGAGGAAGAGTATTTTTGTTGCAATAAATGTTTAAAACATGTTAAACATGTCGGTGGACCCCATTTATTGACTGAAATTTGATTATAGCCTGTAAAATCGCCCATTTATGGATTTCGGTCAATTTCTGTTTGGAATTTGGAAAAACTTTCTTCTGTAAAGTTGTAGAGAATTGAATTTCCTATAAAAACTCGCGAGATTCGAATTTTCTGATGAAAGGGCTATTTATTATGAATTATTGAAGTTCAAGCTCAAAATAATTAATTTTTGGAAGTTTAAAATATTTAAAATTAGAAAAACGTTTTTTCATTATGGTGTGTTACATGTGTGGGTTGAATGAGCTGAATTCAGTTCTTGGAAGGTTAGGCGTAGGAAATTTTATTATAAATAATAATATTATATTAAATTTTCGCTTTTTTGGTGTTCTAAGCATTTTCCTATAAGTAGGGTCTTGGGTTAAAATTGAAAATCACACCGTAAATCAAGTTTTCTCTCTATATATCGAGCGTATTCTTGTGAGTATTTTGAGTATACTTTGAGTATTGTTAGGCGGTGCAAGTTCCTTCAAAGACTATACCCTAGATTCCAAATAAAGTACTAATCTTTCGAGGTAAGGGATGTTATTTTCTTCTCAAATGATATTATTTCTTCAATATCATTATCTTTGAAATATTGGTTGAAACTTTTTATCAAATTTGGAACTTTTCCATGCTCTGGGTTACTATTCATGAGTTACTATTCATGAGTTACTTTTCACGATTACTATTCATGAGTTACTATTCACGAAGTTACTATTCACGAGTACTATTCATGAAGCGTGAAGATATTTTTTGGGAAAATTTCTATCTTTTGGTGTCTGAGTTACTATTCACGATATCGGCATTATTCACGTGATATCGACACTATTCAATTTAAAAATAAAATTTCTTCTTTTGTCCAAAATATCTATTCGGATACTAGCTTTGATTGTATCCATGTTTTGATCATTCTTGAATTTTACACCACTATGATTATTTTGAGGTATTTTTGAACATGGATAAAACAAAGTACTGAATCCTTAATCCTTAATCCTTGTCATTTTGTTTCACCTGGATTCGTTCTCTTTAAAATATTTTTCATCATCCTCGGTCTTAAATGATGATATTATTGAATATCTTTGGCATATGTAGTGCAAAGATGAATGATTTCTGAAGAATATCTTTGGCCGTCAGTGCAAAGATGAGCAGTGTTTTAGATGAACATGACCAATCGATGAATATCTTTGGCTGTGTAGTGCAAAGATGAATATTTGATTCCGATGTATATTGATTGATGTTACGAGGGATAAAAGATAGAGCGATGAACTTTTAAATTCATACATAAAAGATAGTAGTTTGCATTCTCTACTTAACTCTTCTAATGAATTATTATTTCATTGCGAATATTGATTTAAAATTTGTTGTCTATTGTATTCTATTAGATTTTTCCCTGTTGAAGACTAACGGTAATTTGTTGTATATTATCTTAGTCATAATATTCTTTACTGGGCTAGTTGAGCTCACACTTTTCCTTTTTGTTCCATTTTTCTTCTTAGGAGGCGAGAATATACGAGCGATGCAGCCTGGGGTATGGAATGAAGGTTTTAGAAAGAATTGTTTAGTAGTCCTCACCATTTTTATAAAATAATGTATCAATAAATATGATGAGGATTTATTTGAGTATAGATATTGTCTACAAGATAATATTTGTATTCAAACTCACAGCTTTCTTGTTGTAATAATAAAGTTGTAGTTGTTTCACACCATGTATTGACAACTCGAGAATAGGTGATGTATACCTATTTTGGGGGCGTCACAGTGGGGGGTACTGTAAGGTGGTGGTGGGACCGGGGAGGGAGTGGGGTAGAGTGGGGAGACACTGGGGAGACAAATTGGGGGGAACGGTGGCAGATAGAGGGAAAGTGGGATCGGTGACCGGATGGGTGTGGGTGGGGGGGATGAGAGAGGGAAGGAGAGTGAGAGAGAATGAGAGATAAAGTTAAGCGTCTTAAATGAAAATGCAGAAGTTGAAAAGTTTATATTTGTTATCTCCGACAGAATGTCCGTCGGCCATAAGTCCCTCAGAAATAACTTAAATTCGACGAAACGTCCCTCGGAATTAACGTTTGTTCGTCGAAATTACTTTTCCAGATGGCGCGAAATTTGGCGCCAACTGGAGAGGTCTACATTCGACGGAATTCCGTCAGAATTATGTTATTTTCGAGGGACTTATATTCGACGCATTAGTCCCTCAGAATTAATCATATTTTGACCGAATTTAATCTGTCGCGGATACGTCCGTCGAAAATAACCGATTTTCTTGTAGTGAGCGTTGATGCCACAATTTTGAAGAATTCTCATTATCTAGTTTTCGCTTATTTCCACTTTTAGAGGTATTTTCTGTAACATTCATTGTTAACAAGGATTCAGCAAAGATATTATTCAAATTTATCTTATAGAGGTTTCCCTCTAAAGAGCCATAACTAATAACATGAGAGTAATGATAAGTAATTATTTTATTACTCCCAAAGTTAAACGAAAATCCATCAACGTCAACTTTAGATATAGAAATTAAATTCCGTGTCATACTGGAAACATAAAAAGTATCATATAAATACAAGGTTAAATCACTCTCCAAAACTAAAGGAAGAGTTCCTACAACTTCAACTTGTACTTTCCATTGTCAACTTAATTGTTCTTTAATTTCCCCTTTTTGGAGTGTCTTCTTTGAAATGAATCTCTGCAATGAATTAGTAATTTGAACCATAGCACCAATGTTAAGCCACCATGTATTAGAAAGAATATCAATTAGAAAGGATTCATAAGTTACATAATTGAAGGACAATATACTTTTCTTTTCAAACTATTCTCTGAATTTAGGACATTGTTTCTGAGTATGTCCTTGCTTCTTACAGAAGTGACATTTAGGACATGCCTCAGAGTTGTTACATGAATAATTTGCCTTATTTATTTTGGTAGAAATTTGTTTATCCTTATTCTTAAAACCTTTGTCATTTTTATGAGCATTCTTCTTATGAGATCTAGTGGTAGTCAAATGAGCAACATAAGGAGAAATACTAGTTGAAGACAATGCTGAAACATAATCAAGTTCATAAGCATGCTTACAAAAAACTAAAAGAAATCCACAATATACAAGAATAATTAATAATTAATCATAATAAAAACCAACTGTAGGGCAATCAGTTAGTTACATAAAATTTATTTACAACACCCAAAAATAGATTTTAATGAGATGTTGATGCATAATTATCAATCTTTCGTTGGTCCAATTAATAATATACTAATAACATCCTCATAAAATAATGCATAATACATTTATCCACGTATCATCACGCTTGGTAGAAATGAAATAAACATGTTACTTATGAATAAAATTTCATTTAATAAATTGTAATTCTAATTTTTTTCGTTGGGTAAAATTAAAATATTTATTTATTAAATGTAATATTTTAGACTTTTCTTAATCTTTAATTATTTCAATTAATAACCTTCCGTTAATGATTATTAATTTTAGCAATTAAAGAGTCACTTATACATGTAAATTATTATGATCAAACTCAATTTTTTAAAACAACATATTAATCAAGTTTGAAAATTAATATTATTTATAATTTACATGTAACAACTTAAAAACCCTAATAATATATCATATCATCTTCTAGAATCTTAAAATAAGATATTTTATGAACATGAATTCATTATAAAATATTCACATAAGTTCTAAATTAAATACATGAACATGATATAGAATAATATTATCTAGATATAATAAAAAAATACCTCCATCATCATAAATAGATAACTCAAATACCACAATCAACATAATATGCAAGTATATGAACAATGGTCATGATCTGGGGCATAATGCAGTAATTGAGCATCATGTTTGACCAATAGCACAGATAAAATGTTTAACCCAACAAACATATATATTGAGAATTAAGCTATCAAATTATCTTTATCAGTGGGCTCAGCTAGTAAGTTAGCGATAATATATAGCACAACATGATAGATTACATAATCATTATTTAACAATAATATTTATAAAAATGAGTCTTGAAAAGGTAAGTCATGATATATATATTCTCTATCAACTCAGCCATTCATTCCAAAATTAAGTCATGATAGTGAAACGAATTTGAACAAATAGGACTCATGAGGCAATTTTATTTTGAGCAATATTATTTTATGCGGTAACATAACATGACTATGAATTTAATGAATACAACAAGGAATCGCTAATTGAAATCGAAAACAAATATTTATTTTCTTTTCGAAAATTCAATTTCATGAAACATATTGAATAATTTTATATTATACCAATAAATAGGTTATGCAGAATTAAAATTTATAGCATAACAACATAATTAATTTATTCTATATAATAGCGTAACCAAGCTCTTGATACCAAATGTTAAATAAATTATATCGGAACGTGCTATTACATAGAATAAAATTGATTAATCAATTAGGTACTTATATAAATTGGGAGAAGTCATCTTGTATGTATCACGTTTCGGCTGCGTTTAAGGGTGAAAGTCTTCAATTGACTCTCTCAATCTTATGATGGATGTATAGGCATGTTTAAAGTTCTTGAGACGACAATTGGGACCAAACCTAACTGTTTTATTTATAAAATAGCTAAGGGTCAAAATCGTTCATCAAGATTATTAAACCCTAAGACCCATTATGTCAAGTACTATCAGTAATATTATTTATAGGTCACATAATTAATTACCAAACTCATAAATAAAATAATTAAATTAATACAATATATAAATCCAATAATTACATAAATAGTAGAGACCACATAAAAAAATAAAATATTCTACCAGATCAATTAGTGCATTTTTTTTACTTTACTAACAATACGGTTGAACTAACGTCTACATCAAGTTTTACATTTTTTATATGCAACTTTATTAGAATTCTAAAACTAATCTATGATAGCTAGCTCTGATACAAATAATATAATTAATATGTGATAATAAATTCAGTACTGTTATAAAACTTTAGCAAAGTATATAAAGATACTCTTATAATTGCTGCATAAATTTAGAGAGAATAAGCAAGAGAAAAAGAGAGAAATTCTTCAGAGAATTCTTATTTTCATTCAGTATACCACTGCCTTATATAGGCAAGCTGAAGGAGTCACGGGGAGGAAAGAAGGAGAGGGAGAGAGCACGGGAGAGCAACTAAAGGAAAGAAAAATGATTACCCTCCTAATGAGGGAATCACTTTACAATACTTCCCCTGATTTCCTACGATAGAAGATTATGTCTCATTAAAAACCTTGTTAAGAAAACCCAGTAGGAAAAACTTAACGAAGGAAAATAGAGTACATATCTTTTACATAAATATCTTAATTGACTACCTCGTTAAAACCTTGTCAGGAAAAATCCATTGGGATAAAATCTATGACTAAGAAAAAAGAGTACTGTCTTTCCCTCAAAAGGAATTCATTACTCCTTGATGAAATGTTGTCATAAATCTTTCAGTCGACACATTCCAATCCTTTTATGAAGTTTTGTAAACATTTCATATGGCAGCGACTTTGTGAATAAGTCGGCTAGATTATCACATGATCGAATTTGATGCACATCTATATCACCCTTCTTTTGTAGCTCATGTGTGAAGAAGAATTTAGGTGAAATGTGTTTTGTTCTATCTCCCTCGATGTACCCTCCTCTAAGTTGAGCAATGCATGCAGCGTTATCCTCATACAGAATTGTAGGAATGTCTTTGATTGATGGTAATTCACATGATTTTTGAATATGCTGAATAATTGATCTCAACCAAACACACTCTCTCTTTCACGTATATAGCGAGAATCTCCGAGTGATTTGAAGATGTAGCTGTCATGGTTTGCTTTGTGGATTTCCAGGATATAGTTGTGTCACAATATGTAAATACATAACCTGTTTGTGATCTTCCATTGTGTGGATCTGATAAATATCCTGCATCGACATATCCAACCAATCGCGACATTGAATCTCTTGGATAAAATAACTAATACTTCCACGGAGGTATCTCAAAATGTGTTTGATCCCATCCCAATGTCTCTTAGTAGAAGAAGAACTGTATCTTGCTAATAGGTTGACAGCAAAAGTAATATCAGGTCGTGTGTAGTTTGCAAGATACATAAGAGCACCTATTGCACTTAGGTATGGAACTTCAGGTCCAAGAACTTCTTCCCCACTTTCTAGAGGCCGAAATGGATCTTTATCAACTTCTAAAGATCAAACAATCATTGGGGTAGTCAAAGGATGAGCTTTATCCATATGAAAACGACTGAGAATCTTTTCATCATATATGGATTGATGAACAAAAATTCCAGATGCTAAATGCTCCACTTGTATTCCCAAATAGAATTTTGTCTTTCCAAGATCTTTCATTTCAAATTCATCCTTTAAATAAGTAGCAATACTTGTGAGTTCTTCAGGAGTACCTACAAGATTCAAATCATCCACATATACAGCAATGATGGAAAATCCACTTTGTGATTTCTTAATAAAAACACATGGACATACTTGATCATTTATATATCCATCTTTTATTAAATAATCACTAAGTCGATTATACCACATACGACCAGACTGTTTCAACCCATACAATGAGCGTTGTAACTTGATTGAATATATGTGACGTGGCCTTTGTGATTCAAATGTTTTTCAATCCTTCGAGGATTCTCGTGTAAATCTCAACCGTAAAGTGAGCCATATAGTATCTTTATTACAGATCCATCGACGTGTTTCCAAACCTTCCATGGTTGTCGTACCTATTAGAAAGCGAAAAGTGACTCCATCCATTACTGGAGAGTATGTATCCTAATAATCAATTCCAGGTTTTTGTGAAAATCCTTGAGCTACAAGTTGGGCTTTGTATCTCACAATTTTATTTTTCTCATTTCGCTTTCGTACAAATACCCATTTATTTCTAACCAGGATTACACCCAAATGTGTTTGGACTCATCGTCCAAATACTTCTCTTTTCAATAGAGATTGTAGCTCAGTTTGAATAGCATCTTTCCATTTTGGCCAATCTTTTCTTTTCCGACATTCTTCCACGTTTTGTGGTTCAGGATCTGTGTCAGGAATCGAAGTAATATCTGATGTTATAGAGAAAACAAATATATCGTCAATCATGACTTTGCTTCGATCCCATATTTTCTCATCATGTACATAATTTATTGAGATCTCTTGGTGTTCATCTCTTATCCCTTCACTGAGATTTTGAACCTCTCCTGGGGCTATTCCCACTCTTGGAATATGTGCTGCTTCTGGAGCGGTTTGTACCTCTTCTGGGGCTATTCCCACTCTTGGAATAAGTGCTACTTTTGGAGCGGGTATTCCTTCTGGGATTCCCTTATTTGTTTTTGATTTTCGTGGTACAGTGTCTTTTGCACCAATTGGTCTTCCACGCTTATGGCGTAGTTTAGATTCTTCTATTACCTTATTCGTCAATTCTTCAGGAATTAATTTTTCAATAGGTATTTCTATCCTTGTTGGAGTATTCACTGCAAGTGTATGTGACTTTATTACTTTTCTAGCATCATTAAATGCATCTGGCATTTGATTTGCAATATTTTGTAAATGAATAATTCTTTGAACTTCAATTTCATATTGTCCTGTACGAGGATCAAGTGAATTTAAATCTGATGCATTCCATGATATTTCAAAGGGTTTTTTATTTAAAACTTTCCCTCCTCCTAATGGTGGAAATACAGTTTCATCAAAATGACAATCTACATATAACGCAAAAGAAAAACATCTCCGCTTAAAGGTTCGAGATATCTGATAATAGAAGGAGAATCAAAACCAACATAAATACCTATTCTTCGTTGGGCTCCCATTTTAGTTCTTTGTGGAGGTGCAATTGGAACATATATCGCACTTCCAAAAACTCAAAAGTGTGATATGTTGGGTATCTGTCCAAGAACTAACTGTAAAGGAGAAAATTTATGAAGAGCCGTTGGTCTTACTCGAATGATGGCTGCAGCATGAAGAATTACATGACCCCAAATTGAGGTAGGTAAGTTAGCCCTTAACATTAATGGTCGTGCAATTAGTTGAAGTTTTTTTATTAAAGATTCAGCTAAACCATTTTGTGTATTAATATGAGGAACATAATGCTCAATAGAGATTCCAATAGTCATACAAAAATCATTAAAAGTCATTGATGAAAATTCAGCTGCGTTATCAAGTCGAATTGACTTGATTGGATGATCAAAGAACTAAGCCCGTAACTTGATTATTTGAGCAAGAAGTTTTGAGAAGGGAAAATTTCGAGAAGAGAGAAGACAAACATGAGACCATCTAGTTGAAGCATCTATTAAAACCATGAAATATCAGAATGGGCCAGACAATGGGTGAATAGGTCCACAAATGTCTCCTTGAATTCTCTCTAGGAATTTTGGGGCTTCTTTATAAACTTTTACTGGTGATGGTCGAACAATTAATTTTCCTCGAGAACACACAGCACAAGAAAATTCACTACTAGGAAAAATCTTTTTATCTTTGAGAGGATGACCAGTAGAATTTTCAATAATCGACGATCATGTAAGTACCGGATGATTAGAGTCTTTCATGCCAAAGCATAAACAATTTGGGATCTATGATTTTTGGAATCATAACATTATGAGACTCAATTGCTCTAATTTTTATAGTATATAATCAGAAGAAATTGAATGAAGTTTTTCTAAGATATTCTTTTTTCCAGAAATAGTAGAAGTAATGAGAAGACATTTATTATCATTCTCATTGGTTGTTTCAATGTGAAAACCATTCAGTCGAATATCTTTAAAACTAAGCAAATTTCTTCTTGATTTACTAGAATATAAAGCATCTTTGATAAAAACTTGTGTCTCATTTGGTAGCAAGAAACTAATTTTTCCAAATCCCTCGATTAAATTTGATGTGCCAGAGATAGTTCCTACATTTCCCTTAGCTCTGATCAGTTGTGAAATAAAATTTCAAAAGGTGGGCTAAGAAAAATTTGTATAATTATATTAATATTATATTCAATTTTCTGCTTTGGTGTTCTAAGCATTTTCCTATAAATAGGGTGCTTAGGTTAGAATTGAAAATCACACCAGAAACTGAAGTTTTCTCTCTCTATATTATCGAGCGTATTCTTGTGAGTATTTTGAGTATACTTTGAGTATTGCTATACGGTGCAAGTTCGTTTAGCGTTATTCCAGTCAGAAGTACTGCTCTTTTGAGGTAAGGGATAGTAAGGGATTTTAAGGGTTATTATGTTTTTAGTTTCAAAATATTTTTGAACCTTCAAAAATTCTAGAAAAAATTGAAATGATATTTTGATGAGTTTTGTAGATTGTGTCCAAAAATGGTGATTTTTGGATGTATAGATTAGGAGTTATGGATTTTATGAGGAAAGACTATTTTAAAAGTAACATTTATAACTCCTTGTGATTTACTCCAAAATTGATGAAATTTTTATTGGGAGTACATCTATATAATATCAGTATACCGTATTAATTTCAGAATTTTTGGACAAAAGTACAATTTATTATAAATGTTTAAATATTCGGTGATTTTGGCCATGTAAAAAATAGTAAATGAATTTTAAAAATTCTGAGAAAATATATATTCATTATGGGACTATATTCTTCTAAATCCCGGAAAATAAATATTTTTGGAACTGATTTGGTATTTTTCATGAAAATGTTCTAGTTATGAGTAAATGAATTAAATATGTTATGTGAAGTAAGAAAATTGGAAAATATGATTTATTGGCTTGAGAATCATATATGAGGTATATGCAGATTTTATGAGGGTTTGGTTAATGATGATGAAATCTTATGAGGTTGGCATTTTTAGATGATTAAATGCATTAATTATTAAAGTGTAAATAATTGGATTTAATTATTTATAAGTTTAAGAAATGATTAAAATATTATTATAATATTAATAATATTAGATTATGAGATTTCTAAGTGATTGATAACATTTGGATTAAGGTGTTATAAATATTGATATGGATTTTATTATGAAACTTTATCTTTTTCGTATATTAGGTTACTTATACGCATGTCGATACTATGTACGAAATCACGGGTACTATTCACGACAAATTGGTTTCTTCTCGACCAAATTATCGTTGATTTATGAATCTTACTCTTGAAATTAAAACCATGTTTTAATTATATTATTTTATATAACATTCTTATAACCCTAATGATGATATTTCTCTTTGACTTGAGTGTAAAGATGGGTAGATTATTGGTATGATCGTGACTATAGGTTCTCTTTGGCGATGGTGCAAAAGTTGAATTGTTGGTCGGTATGATCATGACCATTGAATTTACAATTGAATATTTTTAGCTCAAGTGCAAAGGTGAATTGATCAACATGGTTATAATTATTGTTATATAACTTCTGAAATGATTATGTATTTCTTTGATATATGAATATCTTTAGCCTGTCGTGTAAAGATGAACTGTTGATGAATATCTTTGGCCGTGGTGCAAAGATGAATTTATTAGTATGATTATGAACATGAACTGTGATTTGATATAACCATGATCTTTGATGTTTCAGGTAAAGACAAGTGATGAAAATTATCTTTGTCTTGGATGAGGAAAGGAATTTAGAACTACAATTACGATTATGAGTTATACACGTGATTGTAGACAGGAATTGTTGATTGATGTTACAGGGATAAAACATTGTTGGTGGACTTTTAACATGGAGAAGATAATAGATTTTATGGTCTATTTGACTCTTCTAATAGATTGCTTGTTCCGCTGCAACTATGGTTGAAAAGTTTTATCATCTACCATATGTTCTAAATCTCTGATTTATTACTGATGAAGACTATTGATAATTTATTTATCTTAGTCATGATATTCTTTACTGAGCTAGTTGTGCTCACCCTTTTGTTTCACAATTCCTTTCAGGTAATAAAAGTGTTGCTGGGTCGAGCGGGGGATAGCGAGGGAATAGAATGGTGGTCTATAGATGTTGAGGGTGAGGTGAATTTAACTTGGAAGGGTGTTTTTGCCACTATCATACAAGATGTCTAATGACATACAACCTCGTGTCATCATAAGACACGTGGTTGTGCTCATCCACTTCTTTGAGTATATTTACAAGCACTACCTATATAATCTTGGTGTTTGTTTGGAGTATAATACCCAATTAGAGACAATGGAGATAATGATATGTCAAGAGAAGACTACGCCATCGGGAAGAATATGATAGTAATCTTCTCGTTTTTCTTTGGGGTTTATTAGGTCAATCAAGGATAATTACAGTGGCCATATGATATCTACCATAACCTAAAAGCATGGCCTCCCATGTACGAAGGTTTCCTTGAGCACTTCCCAAAGATTCTAATTTCTAAAAGCAGTTTTGACTATACCTTTATGTAAGGTGTCATTGTGACGTCTTCTGATTGGTATATATTTGTATCCAAACTCACAACATATGTGTTGTTGTATTTTTACTCGACAATTGTTGTAATAAAGTTGTAGTTATTTTCCGTACCATATATTTAGCGACTTCGAAATGGGTTGGATGGAATGGACCTATTTTGGGGCGTTACATTTGGTATCGAGCTTAGGGATATGATCTGCATGCGGAGATCGGGGAATAGAACTAGGAGGGAGAGATGAGTAAATCCTTCCGCTAGTGTGTCCTACCTAAGCTTATTTGTTGGTCGGTCGTAATATCGGGATATTATGTGATATGTTAATTTGTTAAATTAACCCTTATTTTGAAGTCGTATTCTAGAATGATATCCGAAATACGAGAGATGAGCAATGGAGAAATCATGATAACAGGGGGGATAGAATCTGAAATGAAAACAAGGTATTCTCAACTCTTTGAAATACCGTGTCGTAAATTTCTTGGGACGAAATTTCATAAGGAGGGGAGATTGGAAGATCCCAAATTTTATGAAATAAAAGTATTCAATTTTTTTTAATTACTATTCATGAGTTACTATTCACGAGTTACTATTCACGAGTTACTATTCATGAGTTACTATTCACGAGTTACTATTCACGAAAGTACTATTCATGAAGCATGATAATTTTTTTTTCGTAAGAAGGCATTACTCAATAATTGTTACGATAATTCTTGCTCAATATTTTATTTTATTGATTCAATAATTGCTACGTTGATATTTTATATTATTGTTGTTTCAATAATTGTCACGTACACAATATTTTTCCATTATCTGAGACAATAATTCATTTTATCCGAATAATATTATTGGATAACATTATTGGCAATGCCTAGAAAGTTCTGTCTGAGAGGTTTGGTCACCCAATCATTGCTTGGTGAAGGAGAAATTCTTATTGGAAAGCCCCTTCTTTCTGAGACCGGCACAGTTGCCAAAGATCTTTATAATTCTGTAATATTATTTATGAATAATTAATTATTGATTTATATGATGAAAAAATATTGATTTTATGTGGATATAGATGGAGAAAATTTTTAATGTGACAATTGTTGAAAATTAATATTTTATCTTTTTCTGATAAAATAATTCATTTAAATATATTATTTTAATAATATAATAATGGTGATATTTTTACAATGAATGTGGGATATATGAGTATACGAGGAGGAAGAGTATTTTTGTGGCATTAAATGATTAACACATGTTTTGTGTGTCGGTGGACCCCATTTCTTGACTGAAATTTGATTATAGCCTGTAAAATCGTCCGTTTGTGGATTTCGGTCAATTTTTGTTTAGAATTTGGAAAAACTTTCTTCTGCAAAGTTGTAGAGAATTGAATTTCCTATAAAAAGTCGCGAGATTTTAATTTTCTGATAAAAGAGCTATTTATTGTGAATTATTGAAGTTTCGGAGTTCCGAAATAATTGATTTTTGGGAGTTTTAATTAATTATTTTGAGAAAAACGTTTTTGGTGAGTTTGTGAACCTCATTTAACATGTGCTATGGCTGAAATCAGATTTCAAAAGGTGGGCTAAGGAAAATTTGTATAATTATATTAATATTATATTCAATTTTCTGCTTTGGTGTTCTAAGCATTTTCCTATAAATAGGTGCTTAGGTTAGAATTGAAAATCACACCGTAAACTGAAGTTTTCTCTCTCTATATTATCGGCGTATTCTTGTGAGTATTTTGAGTATACTTTGAGTATTGCTATCGGTTTTGCAAGTTCGATTCAAATTATTCCAAATCGTAAGATCGCTCTTTTGAGGTAAGGGATAGTAAAGGGATTTTAAGGGTTATTATGTTTTTAGTTTCGAAATTTTTTTGAACCTTCAAAAATTCTAAAAAAATTTGAAATGATATTTTGATGAGTTTTGTAGATTGTGTCCAAAAATGGTGATTTTTGGATGTATAGATTAGGAGTTATGGATTTTATGAGGAAAGACTATTTTAAAAGTAACCGCTTATAACTCCTTGTGATTTACTCCAAAATTGATGAAATTTTTATTGGGAGTACATCTATATAATATCAGTATACCGTATTAATTTCAGAATTTTTGGACAAAAGTACAATTTATTATAAATGTTTAAATATTCGGTGATTTTGGCCATGTAAAAAATAGTAAATGAATTTTAAAAATTCTGAGAAAAATATATATTCATTATGGGACTATATTCTTCTAAATCCCAGAAAATAAATATTTTTGGAACTGATTTGGTATTTTTCATGAAAATGTTCTAGTTATGAGTAAATGAATTAAATATGTTATGTGAAGTAAGAAAATTGGAAAATATGATTTATTGGCTTGAGAATCATATATGAGGTATATGCAGATTTTTATGAGGGTTTTGGTTAATGATGATGAAATCTTATGAGGTTGGCATTTTAGATGATTAAATGCATTAATTATTAAAGTGTAAATAATTGGATTTAATTATTTATAAGTTTAAGAAATGATTAAAATATTATTATAATATTAATAATATTAGATTATGAGATTTCTAAGTGATTGATAACATTTGGATTAAGGTGTTATAAATATTGATATGGATTTTATTATGAAACTTTATCTTTTCGTGTGAGGATTATTTATGCACGTGTATGATTACTATGTCTGAATACGAAGGTACTATTCACGACAAAATTGGTTTCTTCTCCGACCAAATTATCGTTGATTTATGAATCTTACTCTTGAAATTAAAACCATGTTTTAATTATATTATTTTATATAACATTCTTATAACCCTAATGATGATATTTCTCTTTTGACTTGAGTGTAAAGATGGGTAGATTATTGGTATGATCGTGACTATAGGTTCTCTTTGGCGATGAGTGCAAAAGTTGAATTGTTGACCGGTATGATCATGACCATTGAATTTACAATTGAATATTTTTAGCTTTCAAGTGCAAAGGTGAATTGATCAACATGGTTATAATTATTGTTATATAACTTCTGAAATGATTATGTATTTCTTTGATATATGAATATCTTTAGCCTGTAGTGTAAAGATGAACTGTTGATGAATATCTTTGGGCGTGGTGCAAAGATGAATTTATTAGTATGATTATGAACATGAACTGTGATTTGATATAACCATGATCTTTGATGTTTCAGGTAAAGACAAGTGATGAAAATTATCTTTGT
Source organism: Panax quinquefolius (assembly GCA_020205615.1). Lineage (NCBI taxonomy): Eukaryota > Viridiplantae > Streptophyta > Magnoliopsida > Apiales > Araliaceae > Panax > Panax quinquefolius. The sequence continues at coordinate 100,644,923 of CM035166.1, read as the reverse complement.
CTTGGATGAGGAAAGGAATTTAGAACTACAATTACGATTATGAGTTATACATGTGATTGTGGACATGAATTGTTGATTGATGTTACAGGGATAAAACATTGTTGGTGGACTTTTAACATGGAGAAGATAATAGATTTTATGGTCTATTTGACTCTTCTAATGGATTGCTTGTTCAAATTAGCTGACTATGGTTGAAAAGTTTTATCATCTACCATATGTTCTAAATCTACGATTTATTCTTGATGAAGACTATTGATAATTTATTTATCTTTAGTCATGATATTCTTTATGAAGCTAGTTGTGCTCACCCTTTTGTTTCACAATTCCTTTCTGTGTAATAAAAGTGTAGCTTGGGTCGAGCTGGGGATAGCGAGGAATAGAATGGTGGTCTATAGATGTTGAGGGTGAGGTGAATTTAACTTGGAAGGGTGTTTTTGCCACTATCATACAAGATGTCTAATGACATACAACCTCGTGTCATCATAAGACATGGTTGTGCTCATCCACTTCTTTGAGTATATTTACAAGCACTACCTATATAATCTTGGTGTTTGTTTGGAGTATAATACCCAATTAGAGACAAATGGAGATAATGATATGTCAAGAGAAGACCACGCCATTGGGAAGAATATGATAGTAATCTTCTCGTTTTTCTTTGGGGTTTATTAGATCAACCAAGGATAATTACGTGGCCATATGATATCTACCATAACCTAAAAGCATGGCCTCCCATGTACGAAGGTTTCCTTGAGCACTTCCCAAAGATTCTAATTTCTAAAACAGTTTTTGACTATACCTTTATGTAAGGTGTCATTGTGACGTGCTACAGTTGGTATATATTTGTATCCAAACTCACAACATATGTGTTGTTGTATTTTTGCACGACAATTGTTGTAATAAAGTTGTAGTTATTTTCCGTACCATATATTTAGCGACTCGGAATGGGTTGGATGGAATGGACCTATTTTGGGGGCGTTACATGCTGTATTTCCTGATTCAATGGTCTTTTCTAACTCATTTGCACTAAGGTGCAATTATGCATCAAGTGCCCAAGCCAAATAGTTGTCTCCAGAGATTTTCAAAATAGAAAAATCTATTTTTGCCAAGTTTGCCATCTGTTATGTGTTAAAACACAATTTTATTATTTATTAAAACAATAAATAATTGCATGTATGATATTGAGAAAATAAACTAAGTCACGACTTCAAGTGGTGATAAAATGCAAATATAAATATTCTTATATTTATAATGCAAATGGATCTTCACCCGGCGTCAAATAAATCGCGTAGGCGAGTTATTCTAACGAAATAATAAATAATGGAACCGTGTCAAATGCGTAATACGCATGCAGACGAGATATTCCAATGAGATAATAAATAATGGAACCAGTCCGCAGTAAATGCACGATGGATATTCAGCGAATAATAAAAGAACGGAATATTAAAAGAATTTCACCATGTATGCGGTTTCGCATAAAAGCAAAAGTTATTCCCACAATTTAATAAGCGGTAAAAAGGTTCCCACCAAGTCTTGTAAGATCAACAAGGATAGATGGTACCTCTGTAAATAACATAATTTAAAATGGACAATAAAACATAAATAAAATTATATTATTGGTGGCATAGCCAAACCGGTAATATAATAATAAATTGCAAGAATTTAATTTTACCGTCTCAGTTGGTTAGAGCTTCGTGCTGATAACGTGTTATAAAACTTTAGCAAAGTATATAAAGATACTCTTATAATTGTTGCATAAATTTAGAAAGAATAAGCAAGAGAAAAGAGAGAGAAATTCTTCAGAGAATTCTTATTTTCATTCAGTATACCACTGCCTTATATAGGAAAGCTGAAGGAGTCACGGGGAGGAAAGAAGGAGAGGGAGAGAGCACGGGAGAGCAACTGATGGAAAGAAAAATGATTACCCTCCTAATGAGGGAATCACTTTACAATAAGTACCTTAACATATATAGGAGAAGAACACCTACATATAGTTAATAATAATACTGTGTACCTTTTTTGAAATTCATAATGAACTTCGTGTTGGAAATGAGTTTGACAAAATAAATATTAAAGCATTTTGAGGCTTAATTTAATGTGGGATCCACACTCTGTAAATGTTGGGTCCATGCATTAATGCGTTCTCCTCCGCGAGAAGTATAACGTGGTATATTTATATGTTCAAATCCATAAAGAATTGAATGAGAAAATTAACTCCAAAATCACCTACTTGAAGTTGTAAATTGCAAAAGTCCCACATAGGGCATTAGAGGGAAAAATGAAGAACATATATATGGGATGTTTGCTCAATGAGAAGGCCCCCAAGGGGCACCCCACTTTTGTGGAAGGGAGATGACCTAGCCAAGGCATGGTTGAAACCCACATGCGCGCCGCCACCGTCCGGTCGGTCGGGTTCGGGTGGGTGGGTCATGATATATAATTTTTTGACAAAATTTATTTAATGTTTTATCAGATTTTGTTAAAAGATTATCATGATACTACGTAGTTTTGCCAACGGTAATAAACCGCGCCAACAAAAATAAACCGCGCTAACGGTAACATACCAACCGCGGAATTATTCTATAAATAATCGATGTGGGCGCCTAAAAGTATTCATTAAATTTTCCCGTTCTACAGAAGCTTTCCCGTTCCTTCCCTTCTACAGTAATCCCGTTCTGTAGTATTCCCCGTTCCCGTTCTGCACATAATATTTTCCCGTTCTGTTTCTGCAATAATATTGTGTAGTAAGTTTTTTTTATGTTTTCTTCATGCATGCATTATTATTCATACAGTTCAGTACATAACATAAAGTTGTGTTCGTAGTGTTCTTAATTTAGAAGTGCTTCTAATTAAGAACTGGAAATTCGTTTTATCTTGGGAAGCAATTATTCATTTAAATCCTTTAGCACCAGTGAGGGAATAAATTTGCTTTAAGGAGACTTTGTGTATTCAAAGGACTCAAATTTATATCTTTCCAGAATCTGATTTTAATTTTGTATTTTATTATTATTATTAAAGTAAATAAAACATATTAAATATTTATATTATTACAGAACTACACTTCGCATAATTGATCTTTTCTACATGAACAAGATACTACCCCCTTGATGCTGATTAGATGAGAAATCCTCAATAAACTTATTGCTATTATGTAATCTTTTAACTTGTAGGATCAAACGAGATGACCTAATATATATATATATATATATATATATATATATATATATATATATATATATAGCTAAACTTCTCCCGCTGAAAATGAAAGGAAATAACTAAGAATGAATTAAATGAATGATAGCGGCGATTTTTTTTTTGTTTAGCTATAGTTTAGAAAAGTCGGTTTTTATGTTATAGCGACGGAAAAAAAAAATCACTATATAGTCAATTATTTCTTGGTTAAATTCCTCCAGGTTCATTGAAAAATCATCCTATATATATATATATATATATATATATATATATATATTCTCGATTATTAATCTAATGCGCCTACTCATCATAAGCCCAAAAGTCTACTTAAATAACTCACATTAGCCAACCCATATGACTTAATTAGAGTTCATAAGTTACACTTAATTAGACCAATCAATTAGCCTGATTTTATATAAATATAATTAATATTATCCGACAAAATAATATTATATTATTGGCAGTAAAAATATAATGACACCACTTACGATTCTATATATATGACTTAAATATGTTTGTAAAATAGAATTTGTAGAGAATATTTACATAAAGAAATAAAATGTAAGCATATCTTGCAATAAAACCCTTTAGTATATTCACGTAATAGCATTTATACTTTTCTATATAGGAGTATGTGTATAAATATGTGTGTGTATATATATATATATATATATATATATATATATTATTTATTTATTTATTTTTGTAGGTATGTGCGTGTGTGCCTGTGCTTACAATCCGGTTTAAAATATTTTTGTATGACAAAATTTGGACAAGAAGAATCCACAGCCATGGGAAAATTTTGGCAAGAAGGGTAATGATTGGGGTTGCAAAAAAAACATGGTATATAGACTATGCTTGAATTATTGAAAATAAACGTGGTGTATAGACTACTTGAATAATTATTCACTCATTTGCTTCAATAATTAAGAGTTACTTGTATTTTGGCTCATATATAATATTTATAGAAAAATTGATTTTGATTATAAAATCCATTATGATATTGTGGAACTAATGTGAATGCTGAAATAAAGTAGATGAATTGAGTAATTTCTCAGTTCGCAATTTATTTTGTCACCCTATAACTTATAAGGTGATCATTCTTATGTAATAATCCTTCCATTTCACTTGAGAGAGAGAGATGGTCAAAAGCCACTTTTGGTTTTGTAACTTCTTTATTTGAGAAAGTAAATCATAATATATGTTTAATTTTTAAAACATTGAATTTTATAATTGTTAAATTTTTAGATAATCATAAGGTTTAATGTCTCAAAATTAGGAAACTTTAAGGTTCAATGTCTTCGACATTAAATAGTATAGTTTATTTTTTTATAATTCAAAAAGTTAGTGTCAAAAGTGTTTTTACGTCAAAAAAATTCTAATTTGTAAATTTGAAAACTTTAAAGATATTTTTGTTTTGTGTTTTCTCTTAATTTCATTGAGTGTTTTATTTAGTAGTGATGACATAATAATAAAGTTGTGGTATATATATATATACTAGCTGTGTCCCATGTCTCCGGCACTGTATAGATGGTGGGATTTATCCCAAATTTTGCGGCCCAGATGATTTATTGAGTGAGCGGGAAATTCAAAATAATTTGTATTTTATTAGATATATATATATATATATATATATATATATATATATATACACACACACACACAGAGAGGATCAGGTGAGGACTCCCGGATCAGGTGAGGACTCCCTCACGCTACTAAAATGCGGATTTTTTTTTTGGTTTTTTTTAAAACAACTAAAAAAAGTTTAATATTTTAAGGAACTGGAATTTTCCCATAATACAGTGTTTTGGGTGTGATTTGGACTCCCGCTTTTTTTTAGTTGTTTTAAAAAAAAACCAAAAAAAAAAGTCTGCGTTTTAGTAGCGTGAGGGAGTCCTCACCTGATCCGGACCCTATATATATATATATATACACACACACACAGTCCGCTTCTCCAGCGAACTGAAAGGAGCGAATTAATACAAATTGGCTATAGCGACGATTTTTTTCTATCACTATAGCATAGAAAGTCGGTTTTTATGCTATAACAACGGTTTCAAATCGCTATATAAATTTTGGTTCACTTTAATTAGTTCCTCAGGTTATTTGGAGAGCCGAAAATATATATATATATATATATATATATATATATATATATATATATATATATATATATATAGGAATAGGATCAAAAGTGAGTCCGTATTTTGTTAAAATCTGATTTTTTTTTTTTGCTTTATTTTTTAAAACAACTAATTTTTTTTAATATTTTATGGGCGAAATTTTACATGTCTGAGTGTTTTGAGTGTGATTTGGATACATATAACAAAAACAGTGCATGCATGCACTGTTTTATATATATCCAAATCACACCCAAAACACTGTATTATGTAAAAATTTTGATTTCATAAAATATTAAACTTTTTTTTAGTTATTTTAAAAAAGTAAAAAAAAGTCCGCATTTTAAGAAAATCTTTGGATTCCTGGATAAACCTAGGACCCTATATATATATATATTTAAAAACTTGAGAATATTATATTATTTAAAGTATCATAAAAATTAAAAAAAAAATCTCTTTTTATTGAATTTAAGGAGTATGATCCAAGTGTGAAAAATGATCAAAATGGGTCATTAAAACTTTCTCTATGAATGTAGGCTAGGTACATATAATACTACACTATCTTTTATCCATTTATCTTTGGATTCGGATCTTCTATGAGGATTTTTCTGTGACGATCTTTTATCCATTTATCTTTTGATCCGGATCTTCTATGAGAATTTTTCTGTGACGATCTTGTGAGCGTTTTGCTGTGGGGTTGACAACATAGCAAAAAAGAGAACCAATGGCTCATAACTTCTTTCCTTGTCTGTGTATCAAAACGACATCATTTTGATAGGATTTTTTTTTACAAGTTGACAGAAAATTGGAAGCCACCAAACGCCGTTTACTTCGTTTGTTTGCTTCGTTTTTCTGTTTTCTTCTCCTTTCCTTCTTTGCTTCGTTTCTTGTTCTTCCTAGAGCAAGCTAAGACTTGGCATTAGCCAAATTTCAATTGGTTTTTTTGCCCTTTATTCAAATTTTTCCCATATTGTTTACCCCAATTTTTTTTCTTTTATTTTTTTCAATTGGCTTAAAGAATCACAATAAAAACTCAATTTTTTTAATAGGATACAAATTGTCCGTTGGATTTATTTTTTTGAAGAGCAAAGAATAATATTATTAGCCTTTGACAAAGATACAAAGATTAATAACTCTATCGATTCCAAAGCACCAAAAAAATGATTAATAAAACGTCCCAACTAAATTAACACCCAACCTATTACAATCATGAAAAAAGTTATACCGCTCATAACTAACAAGAATTAGCAAACAAAGGAAGTCAACTTGTAAAAAAAAAATCTGTCAAAACGACGTCGTTTTGATACATAGACAAGAAAAAGAGTTGTGAGTCATTGGATCTCCGTTTTAATGTGTTGTCAACCCCACAGAAAACTCTCACAAGATTCTCACACAGAAATTCTCATAGAGAATCTGGATCCTTTATCTTTTGTTCATGTCCATTAACAATATATTATACAAAATAGTGAAAAGGAAAGATTTAAAATATGAATACAACATGATTAAATAATCCCCACTAGCATGGGATCTGCAATCCATATATAAACATACTAAATACATGTGTGGAGGATTACTTTTGTTTAACCTTTTATGTGACAGTTTCCCGGAGGAGCGTTTGTTTAATAAGTTACCTTTCTTTTATGGTTGTTTAGGTTGGCCAGATTTTTGAATATATATATATATAAAGTTCGGTTTTTATCCGGACTCTCGGACTTTCTTAAAATACGAATTTTTTTTTTGCTTATTTTTTTTTTAAAACAACTAATTTTTTTTTTAATATTTTATGGAACTGGAATTTTTATATAATACAGTGTTTTGGATGTGATTTGGATACGTATAACAAAACAGGTCTGTACATTCTGTGCAGACTATACATATATTTTTTGGTCTAGGTATCCAAATCACGCCCAAAACATTGTATTATGAAAAAATTTCAGTTTCATAAAATATAATATATTTTTTTAGTTGTTTTAAAAAAAAAAACAAAAAAAATAGGTCAAAGTCCTAGAACTCGATCCGTGGTATATATATATATATATATATATATATATATATATATATATATATATATATATATATTTCAGTTAGTATTTTCCTATAAGAATCCATTAGTATGGAGACATATTTGGAGTACGTCATGATCAACTGCAAAAACATGTGATGTGTTGATTGTATAATTATTGACCATTTGTTCCAATAATTACAGTTACAAGTCCAGAGTTATTATTGAAGATATGGAATTTTTTTTTGAAGGCATTGAAGATATATAATTGAAGATATGGAAAAAAAATTTGAAGGCATTGAAGATATGATTTTGAATGTACAAAATTGTTTAACTTGTGTAATTGCCATCACATAATTTTACACCTTATATAAGTTTGGTCATTTTTTATGTGATTTGACGTGGTGTTAAATATGCGTTCACGATGTTTTGTCTGTGAATGTCGGACGAAAAATTGACCAGAATATTCATGTATATTTTCCTTCTATGCACAAATTCTTCAAATTTGTTTGTGAGGGCACTAATAAATATTGCTTGTTTTAAGAGTGATTCTTGATCTGATAAAAATATTTAATTATAAATGTAGAATGTTAAATTGAAAAATTAGCGAGTACATGTCGAATTTATAGAGATTAAATTAATTTTAAAATATTCTTAATATTTATTTTAGACAAATTAGAAATAAAGTTAAATAATTGATTAATTATAATTAAACTAATTAGAATATAAAAACTAATAATGAGAAAACAATCTAAAGAATTCAAATCCGTTAAAAAATAAACATAACATATAATCTAATCTCTTCTATTTTTATAACTTAATTATGGTTTGGATCTCCTTCCTTTAATTTAATAATTTTACAATTAATGTGTGAAAGTATAGATTATGAAAATTTAAGGATTAAGTATAACACATCAAAACTTCTTCGAGCAAACATGCATTATGAAAAAAATCGTATCTTAATAATATATCAAAATCTCTTAATTAATTTAAAATCACATAAGAAATATAAAACGAAAGTATTTCAATAACAAATAAATAAGACAACTAATATCTCCTTCCCCTCATCTCTCTAAAACAAAAGATCTATTTATAGGAAAATTAAAATAATTTGTATCAAAATTTAGGGTACACTGAACTTGGTCTTCCTTTTTGCTCTTTTATCCCTTTATCTCCAATTTGACTTCAACTTCTTCTTAATAATTCTCCAAGAGTCATTTTTCATCTTTAAAAACTGGAACAATTATCTTTTACTTATTCACCAAGATAAAATCCTACAAAACCAAATACAATGTATTAATTAAATTAAATAAATATATAAAATAATAAGGATGAGAATATTAAAATGCATAAAAATGTGTATATCAAATATATACCCCATACCTAACTTTTGTTCGTCATCGAGTAAAATAAAAGAAAAGAAAACTATAACTACTCCATTTTTCGTAGGACGATTGCACTTAGCATTTGCAACAAGTCTTTAAACTCCAAGGTAACTCCAAGTGGATGAATTGTGTTTCGTGAGAGTTTGTAATGAATATAATACAAAATTTAAAATAAATTCCTTTTTAGTTTAACCAATTATGAAATCAAAAAAAAACTTCTAAGTATACATGGACATTATACATAAACAAGATTAAATTCAAAAGCACACTTTTACATCATCAAAAATACTCAAATCTTTATATTCTAGATACCATCCTTCATAAAATTAATTCCATGTGATACTTGCATGTGTATGTGATGTAACTCTTAGTAATTAAGGATTTTTACCATGTAAATCAAGCAAACGTATTTTTATTTTTGCACTTTTTTCCCTTGACTTATGCAATGTCTCTTTTTTTAGGCTTTTCAGCGTTGCCCATGTGCGAGCGTTGAACCAATTACTCCCAAACCAGTTAACTTTAGGGCACTAGGTGTAAAGACACCCATTAGAGCTTACTAACTCGAGTAACAAAGGCCACAAAACCTAACTAGTCAAATTGCTTTTATCCATCACACTTTTCAGCATGAGTATCGATGCATCCCAAGGCTTGGATACCCAATTATTTCGTTCAATATGGACATTGAAACAGTTATTTATTTATGGCTAAAATATGGATTATAACCCTGAACTTATAATATTTTTTTCCACTTTTCGGGTTGTCTTCTCAATTTTTTTAATTAAGGGATTAAAATTTTAAGTTTTTTTCACTTTGTGGATTGTCTTCTCAATTTTTACAATTAGAGGACTAAATGTAAGACCCCAACTTATTATAAATAAAATCGAATTTTCTCTAATTATTATTGTGAATAATAAGGTATTAATTTGATATAATTCTCTGGTTATGGGGGAAATGTGCAAATTTTACAAAATAAGTAAGTGGTTATAAAATAATCATTGTTGTCGGGTAATATTCGTTTGGTCGTGGAATATTCTTGTTGTCGGGAAATATTCGTAATGCTACGGGTAGCGATCATTTAGGGCCCCATAACAGATTAACTGCATTGATGAAGAAAATGACAAGTTTAAGTTTTTATAAATAACTGCAGTAGTTATTCTGAAGTTAACACTTTGTTGGGATACCCGTGGTTAAAATACGATGTCTGGCGTGGATGCACGATGATTGATGAATTATTAATCCTTACGTGAGAAGGCACTTTACTCAATAATTGTTACGATGAATTCTTTATTCAATATTTTATTTTATTGATTCAATAATTGTCACTGCGTTGATATTTTATATTATTGTTATTTCAATAATTGTCACTTTGACATGATTTCCCATTATCAAATCAATAATTCATATTATTTGAATAATATTATTAGATAGCATTATTATTGATGTCTAGAAAGTTACATCGAGGAGAGGTTTGGTCACCTAATTGCGCGAAGAAGAGAGAAATTCTTATTGAAAGCCCCTCTTTCCAGGAGCGAACTACCGGTTGTCATAAATGTGATTCTATAATATTATTTGTGAATAATTAATTATTGATTCATATGATAAAGAAATATTTATTTTATGTGGATATAAATGATGGATATATTTATTTTTATGTGGATAAAAATGAAGGATTTTATCAGTATTTTGTCGGTGTGGAGGTATTAAAAATCATCCGTTTGTGAATTTCGGATATTTTCTGTTTGAAATTTGGAAAAACTCAAAGCTAGAAAGTTGTAGAGAATTCGATTTCAAGTAGAATGGACATAAAATTCGTATTTTTCTGATAAACGGGCTATTTTCTATGAATTGTTGAAGTTTCAGAAAATAAAATAATTTTTATTAAATTTATGGGTGGGACCCACTCTTATTTTACAACACGTGGGCTGCAAATTTTCTTATGGCTAGCTTGAATTGTCAACAAAGCATGCGTAGGAAGTTTGAATTGAAATAATATATTTTATTATTTTAGTCTCCTATGGCGTTCTAGTATTTTCCTATAAATAGACGCTTATGTTAGAATTGAAAATCACACCAGAAATAAGTTTTCTTTCTCTCTATATTGTCGATCGTATTTTAGTGAGTATTTATATACTTTGAGAGTTGTTGTTCGGTACAAGTTTCCTTCGGCTTTTTTCCGATATTCCGATCAAAAGTACCGTTATTTTGAGGTAAGGGGTGTTATATTCTTCTTAAAATGATATTTTCTTCAATATCATTATACCAAAATATTGGTATGAACTTTTTATCAAATTTAGAACTTTTTGTGTCGGATTTACTATTCACGTGATACTAAAGACTATTCACGATATCTGACACTATTCACGAATCACGCCTTATACTATTCACCGAAAAATGAAATTTTCTCCTTTTTGTCCAAGATGTCTATTATGGTTACTATCTTTGATTGTATCCATGTTTTGATCTTTATTTTTGAATTCTGCTTCAAAATTGGTATTTATGAAATATAATTGATCTTGGATAAACTGTTATACGAATCCCTACTATTTGTCCGTCCGTCTCACTGGATTCGTTTTCTTTAAAAAAAAATTCATCATCCTCAGTCCTAAATGATGATATTACTAAATATCTTTGGCCTCTAGTGCAAAGATAAATGATTAATTGATGAATATCTTTGGCCCGTAGTGCAAAGATGAACATGTGTTGAGATGAACATAACCAACTGGTGATACAAATGAATATTTTTGGCCTGTAGTGCAAAGATGAATATTTGATTAAAGATGTATATTGATTGTCGTTACAGGGATAAAATATTGATGATGGACTTTTAAATCTTAGAAGATAGAAGAACTCATTCTTTACTTGACTCTTCTAATTGATTGCTATTTTCGCTGCAGTTGTTGATCTAAAACTTGTTGTCTATTATATTTTATCAGATTTTTCCCTGTTGAAGACTAATGATAATTTGTTGTATATTATCTTAGTCATAATATTCTTTACTGGACTAGTTGAGCTCACCCTTTTCCTTTTTGTTCCATTTTTCTTCTCAGGAGGTGAGAACATAGCAGGATCGAGTCGGGGTATGGAGTAATGGTTCTAGAAAGATGTTTTAGCGGTCCTCACTATTTCTGTAAAATAGTGTTTGAATAATTGTAATGAGGACTTATTTGAGTGTAGATATTGTCTGAAGACAATATTTGTATTTAAACACACAAGTATGTATTGTCGTATTTCACACGACATTTGTATTATTGAAGTTGTAGTTTGCTTTATGTACCATGTATTTGGCGACTCAGAATGGGTGTTGTATACCTATTTTGGGGGCGTCACAGTTGGTATCAGAGCTTAGGGATATGGTCTCTGGCGGAGATCGAGGAATAGAACTAGGAGGGGAGAGATGAGTAAATCCTTCACTAGTGTGTCTTATCTAAGCTCATTTGTTGGTTGGTCATAATATAGGGATATTATATGATATGTTAATTTGTTTAATTAACCCTTGTTTTATGTCAGTATTTAAGAATGGCTGCTGAGAACGTTAACAATGGAGTGTATGAGACTGTTGAACAACCTTTAGTCATAAACCAGGAGAACGTGCAACATGAAGACAATATTCCTCATGTAAACAACACTACCGAGCAAACGATGAATGATGGAATGTTTAGGAGCTTTTTGAAGTTCATGCAAAACCAGACGAGGGAAACTCGTGCACAGAATACGGGTGGAAATGCTAGCAATGCGCGGCTTGTCACAGCCAAGTAGTTGAAATAGTTGGGACCACCAGAATTTAAGGGAAAGCCAGATCCGATCATGGCGGAAACGTGGGTGAAGCAAATTACCAAGATATTCGATGTCTTGGGATGCACGGAGGAACAGAAGGTTCCATTCGTCACCTTTATGTTCCGTGGTGACGCAGACTACTGGTGGGAATCCGTGAAGCGTACCCCAAATTGCACTTTCGGCATGTCTTGGGAAACATTTGAAACTATTCAATGACAAGTACTTTCCTGAAAGTATTCGTCATATGAAGGAGGTGGAGTTTATCAGACTGGAACAAAACAACATGACGGTGTCCCAGTACGAGGCGAAGTTTGCAGAGTTATCCAGGTTTGCACCTCATTTGGTCGAAAATGAGGAACGAATGACAAGGATATTTTTGAGAGGTCTAAAGCCCGAGATTCGACAATATCTTATATCTCATAAATTTTCTTTATATTTAGATGTTGTAAATAGGGCTCAATTATTAGAGCGAGATAATGAGTATGTGCAATCGAGGGACCACAACCAGGGTCATACCGGTGACAGTAGTCATCGGAGCGATGATAACCAACGAGGAGAGAAAAATACAAACAAAGGCGGTAACCACTCGGGTGGTTATCGTGGCCATGATAATAGGAGAGGTGAGTCAAGTGGAAATTTCAGAAAGAGAAGATTCAACAATGATGGGAAGACATCAGCAGCAGCACCAGCACTAACAACAAATTCTAGGGGATGAGAACGACCGCCAGTTAGATGTTATAAATGCGGGAAAGATGGACATATCAGCCCAAACTGCCCACAACAATCCAAGGTATGTTACAATTGTGGAAAGGAAGGACATATCGCTCGAGATTGTACTATAGCTAAACCAAGTTCAGCGGGGATGGTGATACCAAGGGTTGTCCCGGATAAGTCGAAATCAGCGGTTCCTGGAAGAGGGTTTGTCGTGACTGGCCAAAACGCGAGGAACCCGAATGAGGTGATTACGGGTAAGTTAATCTTGAATTCTTGCGAAGTTTATACCTTACTAGATACCGGTTCTACCCATTCTTTTATCTCTCCTACTTGTGCTCAACGTTTAAACTTGACTCCAGAGAAATTGGACTTTGACTTATCTGTTGAAACTCCGTTAGGTGAAACCTTCGTTACATCTACAGTTTATAAATCTTGCATGATCCAAGTTGGCACTATCACATTACATGTTGATCTTATCTCTTTAAAGATACTTGCTTTTGATGTGATTTTAGGAATTGATTGGTTAACCACTCATCATGCCAAAATTGATTGTTTTCGTAAGGTTGTTATTTTTCATATTCCAAACCAACCTATCATACGAATTCAAACAATTAAACCACTAAAATCAGTCATTGTCATATCAAGCCATAAAGCTATTCGTTTATTGAAAAACGGATGCCAAGCTTTCTTAGCCCATGTTATGGATTTGAATAAAGATATGTCAGGTTTGAATAATATTTCTGTTGTTAGAGAATTTCCTGATGTATTTCCTGAAGAGCTTCCCGGTCTACCCCCAGAACGTGATGTTGAATTCTTTATTGACCTTGAACCGGGTACAAAACCTATTTCTAAAACCCCATATCGAATGGCTCCTATTGAACTTCAGGAGTTAAAAGTCCAACTACAGGAATTATTAGACATCGGTTTCATTCATTCTAGTACATCTCCTTGGGGTGCTCTGTTTTATTCAGAAAGAAGAAAGAGCGGAGTATGCGACTTTGTATTGACTAATGAAATTAAACCATGTCACCATCAAGAATAGGTATCCGCTACCTCGCATTGATGACCGTTCGACCAGATTGCAAGGAGCACAATTCTTTTCAAAGATCGATCTTCGATTCGGATATCATCACCAAGATTAAAACTAAGGATATTCCAAAGACGCGCTTTCGTAATCCCTTGACGGGCATTATGAATTCTTAGTCATGTCTTTTGGATTGACTAATGCTCCAGCTGCTTTTATGGATATGATGAATCGAGTATTCAAGGAATATTTGGATCAGTTCGTTGTTGTCTTTATTGATGACATCCTCATTTATTCCAAAAGCCGTGAAGATCATAAGCACCATTTGAAGCGGATACTTGAAAGGCTTCGTGAAAACAAACTTTATGCCAAGCTGAAGAAATGCGAGTTCTGGCTTGAGGAAGTAGCATTCCTTGGGCACGTGGTGTCAAAACATGGAGTATCTGTTGACCGTGAAGATTGAAGCGAAGACAAAGTTAGAACAACCAAACTTCGGTGACCGAAGTGCATAGCTTTCTGGGCTTAGCTGGTTATTATCGGAGATTCGTGGAAGGATTTTCTCGAATCGCTACTCCGTTAACTCAGCTAACTCAGAAAGATACAAGATTCGTATGGAGCGAGGAATGCAAGAAGAGTTTCCAAGAGCTCAAAATGAAACTCATTTCGGCACCTGTTCTGGCAATACCATCTGGTACGGATGGATTTGTTATCTACAGCAATGCTTCAGGCAAAGGTTAGGATGTGTTCTCATGCAACATGGGAAAGTCATAGCCTATGCCTCACGATAACTCAAAGAATATGAGAGGAATTATCCTACTCATGATCTAGAGTTGGCAGCAGTCGTATGCGCGTTGAAAATTTGGAGACACTACTTGTATGGGGAGAAAGTGGAGATTTATACGGACCATAAAAGCCTCAAATATTTCTTCACCCAAAAAGAACTCAATATGCGGTAACGACGTTGGCTTAAGCTGTTGAAAGATTACGATCACACTATTCAATATCATCCGGGAAAAGCGAACGTAGTAGCTGACGCATTGAGTAGAAGATCATATACAAGTACGAATGCGATATCGTCAACACAAAGGTCTATTCTGTATGACTTGCAAAGGATGGAGGTAGAATTAAAGACTCCAAGGAGCCACATGATGATGGCGAATATACGAGTAGAACCGACTTTAATCGATAAAGTTAAAGCTGCTCAAGCTACGGAACTGGGGCTGATGCGTATGAAGAAGAAAGTGAAAGAAGATGCTATTCTGGAAGCAAGAATCGAGAAGAAGGAATACTTTGGTTCAACTCCAGACTTTGTGTTCCTAACGACTCTGATTTGAAGCATAGAATCATGATGGAGGCACACAACACACCGTTTGTAATCCATCCTGGGAGTACCAAAATGTATCATGATATTCGACATACATTTTGGTGGAATAATATGAAGAGAGAGATCGCGGAGTTTATCTCGAGGTGTTTAACTTGTCAACGTGTAAAGGCGGAGCATCAAGTGCCAAAAGGTCCATTGCAACCACTTGAGATTCCAGAATGGAAGTGGGAACACATTACTATAGATTTCGTTACAGGTCTTCCCAAAGTTTCTCAAGGCATAGATGCGATTTGGGTTATTGTTGATAGATTCACCAAGTCTGCCCATTTCTTACCGATACGTGAGACTTATTCCTTTGAATGTCTTGCTCGTATGTATGTGAATGAGATTGTACGATTGCATGGCATGCCAGTATCCATAGTTTAGGATCGTGACCCAAGATTCACTTCACGATTTTGGGTTAGCTTGCAGAAAGCTATGGGCACGGATTTACGATTCAGCTCGGCATACCATCCTCAAACGGACGGAAAATCAGAGAGGACTATTCAAACCCTTGAAGATCTATTAAGACTCTGTGTTTTAGATTTCAAAGGAAGTTGGGATAAGTACTTGCCACTGGTGAAATTCTCCTACAACAACAGTTATCAAGCAAGTATAGGCATGGCTCCATTTGGGGCGTTGTATGGACGAAAGTGTCGTTCTCCAGTATGCTGGGACGAGGTAGGAGAAACAACGTTGTTGGGACCAGAATTAGTACGCATGACTACAGAATAGATCCAAATGATTCGACAACGTATTCAAACCTCACAAGATCGACAAAAGAGTTATGCTGATCTTCATAGAAAGGACGTGGAGTTTAATATTGGAGATCATGTACTGTTACGTGTTGCTCTATGGAAGGGAGTTATTAGATTTGGAAAGAGAGGAAAGCTCAATCCAAGATTTGTTAGTCCATTTGAGATTCTTGACCGAATAGGAAATGTGGCCTATAGCTCGCATTACCTCCAAACATGTCTCGTGTTCATAATGTTTTTCACATATCTATGCTTCGTAAATATGTGAAAGACCCGAACCATATTATTGCTTTAGAACCGCATTTAGATAGTCAAAGATTTAACGTCTGAAGAAGTACCAAGTTAAGAACTTGGATAGGAAAGAGCATGTCCTACGCACGAAGGTTATACCACAAGTTAAGGTTTTGTGGAGAAACCATGCTATTGAAGAAATGACTTGGGAGTTAGAATCAGAAATGAAAGTGAGGTATCCTCACCTATTCGAAACACCAGGTACGTATGTCAATTTCGAGGACGAAATTTTATAAGGAGGGGAGGTTGTAAGACCCCAACTTATTATAAATAAAATCGAATTTCCTCTAATTATTATTGTGAATAATAAGGTATTAATTTGATATAATTCTCTGGTTATGGGGGAAATGTGCAAATTTTGCAAAATAAGCAAGTGGTTATAAAATAATCATTGTTGTCGGGTAATATTCGTTTGGTCGTGGAATATTCTTGTTGTCGGGAAATATTCGTACGACGGCGTAGTCATTTATGGGCCCCATAACAGATTAACTGTCGGATGAAGAAAACGACAAGTTTAAGTTTTTATAAATAACGGCGTAGTTATTCTGGTCAATTAACACCGTTGGGATACCCGTGGTTAAAATACATGATGTCTGGCGTGGATGCATGCAGATTGTTGAATTATTGATCCTTACGTAAAAGGCACTTTTCAATAATTTTCACGAGAATTATTGCTCAATATTTTATTTTATTGATTCAATAATTCTTTTGCATTGATATTTTATATTATTGTTGTTTCAATAATTGTCACCGCACAATATTTCCCATTATCGGATCAATAATTCATATTATTTGAATAATATTATTAGATAACATTATTGGCAATGTCTAGAAAGTTACACAAGGAGAGGTTTGGTCACCTAATTGCGCCAAGATGGAGAAATTCTTATTGAAAGCCCCTCTTTCCTGAGGACTAGTGCAGTTGGTCATAAATCGATTTTGTAATATTATTTGTGAATAATTAATTATTGATTCATATGATAAGGAAATATTTATTTTATGTGGATATAAATGATGGATATATTTATTTGTATGTGGATAAAAATGAAGGAATTAATGTTGAGGTGTTTTATCAGTATTTTGTCAGTGTGGAGGTATTAAAAATCATCCGTTTGTGGATTTCAGATATTTTCTGTTTGGAATTTGGAAAAACTCAAAGCTATAAAGTTGCAGAGAATTCAATTTCAGGCAGAATGGACATAAAATTTGTATTTTTCTGATAAACGGGATATTTTCTATGAATTGTTGAAGTTTCAGAAAATAAAATAATTTTTATTAAATTTATGGGTGGGACCCACTCTTATTTTACAACATGTGGGCTGCAAATTTTCTTCAAAGATGGCTAGCTTGAATTGTCAACAAAGCATGCGTAGGAAGTTTGAATTGAAATAATATATTTTATTATTTTAGTCTCCTATGGCGTTCTAGCATTTTCCTATAAATAGACGCTTAGGTTAGAATTGAAAATCACACCAGAAACAAGTTTTCTTTCTCTCTATATTGTCGATCGTATTTTAGTGAGTATTTATATACTTTGAGAGTTGTTGTTCGGTACAAGTTTCCTTCGGCTTTTTATCCGATATTCCGATCAAAAGTACCGTTATTTTGAGGTAAGGGGTGTTATATTCTTCTTAAAATGATATTTTCTTCAATATCATTATACCAAAATATTGGTATGAACTTTTTATCAAATTTGGAACTTTTTGTGTCGGGGTTACTATTCACATATACGGCACTATTCACGTATACGACACTATTCACGAATACGACACTATTCACCGAAAAATGAAATTTTCTCCTTTTTATCCAAGATGTCAATTATGGTTACTATCTTTGATTGTATCCATGTTTTGATCTTTATTTTTGAATTCTGCTTCAAAATTGGTATTTATGAAATATTATTGATCTTGGATAAACTGTTATACGAATCCTTACTATTTGTCCTTCCGTCTCACTGGATTCGTTTTCTTTAAAAAAAAATTCATCATCCTCAGTCCTAAATGATGATATTACTAAATATCTTTGGCCTCTAGTGCAAAGATAAATGATTAATTGATGAATATCTTTGGCCCGAAGTGCAAAGATGAACAGGTGTTGAGATGAACATGACCAAACCGGTGATATAAAATGAATATCTTTGGCCCATGGTGCAGAAAGATGAATATTTGATTAAAGGTGTATATTGATTGTCGTTACAGGGATAAAATATTGATGATGGACTTTTAAATCTTAGAAGATAGTAGAACTCATTCTCTACTTGACTCTTCTAATGGATTGCTATTTTCGCTGCAGTTGTTGATCTAAAACTTGTTGTCTATTATATTTTATCAGATTTTTTCCTGTTGAAGACTAATGATAATTTGTTGTATATTATCTTAGTCATAATATTCTTTACTGGGCTAGTTGAGCTCACCCTTTTTCTTTTTGTTCCATTTTTCTTCTCAGGAGGTGAGAACATAGCAGGATCGAGTCGGGGTATGGAGTAATGGTTCTAGAAAGATGTTTTAGCAGTCCTCACTATTTCTGTAAAATAGTGTTTGAATAATTGTAATGAGGACTTATTTGAGTGTGGATATTGTTTAGAAGACAATATTTGTATTTAAACACACAGTATGTATTGTCGTATTTCACACAACATTTGTATTATTGAAGTTGTAGTTTGCTTTATGTACTATGTATTTGGAGACTCAGAATGGGTGTTGTATACCTATTTTGGGGGCGTCACAGTTGGTATCAGAGCTTAGGGATATGGTCTCTAGCGGAGATCGGGGAATAGAACTAGGAGGGCAGAGATGAGTAAATCCTTCGCTAGTGTGTTTTATCTAACCTCATTTGTTGGTCGGTCATAATATAGGGATATTATATGATATGTTAATTTGTTTAATTAACCCTTGTTTTATGGCAGTATTTAAGAATGGCTACTGAGAACGTTAACAATGGAGTGTATGAGACTGTGGAACAACCTTTAGTCATAAACCAGGAGAACGTGTAACAGGAAGACAATATTCCTGATGTAAACAACACTACCGAGCAAACGATGAATGATGGAATGTTTAGGAGATTTTTGAAGTTCATGCAAAAACCGAATTTAGGGAAACTTCGTGCACGAATCTGGTGGAAATGCTAGCAATGCTTGCGACTTGTCACAACCAAGCAAGATTCAAAGAGTTTGGACCACCGAATTTAAGGGAAAGCGGATCCGATCATGGTGGAAATGTGGGTGAAGCAAATTACCAAGATATTCGATGTCTTGGAATGCACGGAGGAACAGAAGGTTCCATTCGCCACCTTTATGTTCCGCGGTGAGGCGGACTCTTTGGTGGGAATCAGGTGAAGCGCACTCCACCACCGCACTTTCGGCATGTCTTGGGAAACATTTTAGAAACTATTCAATGACAAGTACTTTCCTGAAAGTATTCGTCATATGAAGGAGGTGGAGTTTATCAGACTGGAACAAAACAACATGACGGTGTCCCAGTACGAGACGAAGTTTGCAGAGTTATCTAGGTTTGCACCTCATTTGGTCGAAAATGAGGAACGAATGACAAGGATGTTTCTGAGAGGTCTAAAGCCCGAGATTCGACAATATCTTATATCTCATAAATTTTCTTTATATTCAAATGTTGTAAACAGGGCTCAATTATTACAGCGAGATAATGAGTATGTGCAACCGAGGGATCACAACCAGGGTCATACCGGTGATGGCGATCATCGAGCGATGATAACCAACGAGGAGGAAAAATACTGAACAAAGCGGTAACCACTCGGGTGGTCATCGTGGCCATGATAATAGGAGAGGTGAGTCAAGTGGAAATTTCAGAAAGAGGAGATTCATCAATGACGGGAAGACATCAGCAGCAGCAGCAGCACCAACAACAAATTCTAGGGGAGGAGAACGACTGCCAGTTAGATGTTACAAATGCGGAAAAGAATGACATATCAGCCCAAACTGCCCACAACAATCCAAGGTATGTTACAATTGTTGAAAGGAAGGACATATCGCTCGAGATTGTACTATAGCGAAACCAAGTTCAGTGGGGATGGTGATACCAAGGGTTGTCCCGGATAAGTCAAAATCAGCGGTTCTTGGAAGAGCGTTTGTCGTGACTGGCCAAAACGCGAGGAACCCGAACGAGGTGATTACGGGTAAGCTAATCTTGAATTCTTGCAAAGTTTATACCTTACTAGATACCGGTTCTACCCATTCTTTTATCTCTCCTGCTTGTGCTCAACGTTTAAACTTGACTCCGAAGAAATTGGACTTTGACTTATCTGTTAAAACTTCGTTAGGTGAAACCTTCGTTACATATACAGTTTATAAATCTTGCATGATCCAAGTTGGCACTATCACATTACATGTTGATCTTATCTCTTTAAAGATACTTGCTTTTGATGTGATTTTAGGAATTGATTGGTTAACCACTCATCATGCCAAAATTGATTATTTTCGTAAGGTTGTTATTTTTCATATTCCTAACCAACCTATCATACGAATTCAAACAATTAAACCACTAAAATCAGTCACTGTCATATCAAGCCATAAAGCTATTCTTTTATTGAAAAATGGATACCAAGCTTTCTTAGCCCATGTTATGGATTTGAATAAAGACATGTCAGGTTTGAATAATATTTCTGTTGTTAGAGAATTTCTTGATGTATTTCCTGAAGAGCTTCCCGGTCTACCCCCAGAACGTGATGTTGAATTCTTTATTGACCTTGAACAAGATTACAAAACCCATTTCTAAAACCCCATATCGAATGGCTCTATTGAACTTCGTGGAGTTAAAAGTGCAACTTCTGAGAATTATTAGACATCGGGTTTCTTCATCCTAGTACATCTCCTTGGGGTGCTCTGCTTTTATTCGTAAAGAAGAAAGAGCGGGAGTATCGACTTTTGTATTGACTACTGAGAATTAAACCATGTCACCATCAAGAATAGGTATCTCGCTACCTCGCATTGATGACCTGTTCGACCGATTCTGAGGAGCATAATTTTTTCATAGATCGATCTTCGCTTACGGATATCATTAGTTTGAAGATTAAAATCGAGGATATTCCAAAGACGCCTTGAACTCTCGATGACGGGCATTATGAATTCTTAGTCATGTCTTTTGGATTGACTAATGCTCCAGCTGCTTTCATGGATATGATGAACCGAGTATTCAACGAATATTTGGATCAGTTCGTTGTTGTCTTTATTGATGACATCCTCATTTATTCCAAAAGCCGTGAAGATCATGAGCACCATTTGAAGCTGATACTTGAAAGGCTTCGTGAAAACAAACTTTATGCCAAGCTGAAGAAATACTTGTTCTGGCTTGAGGAAGTAGCATTCCTTGGGCACGTGGTGTCAAAACATGGAGTATCTGTTGACCTGGCGAAGATTGAAGCAGTACAAAGTTGGGAGCAACCAAAGTCGGTGACCGAAGTGCGTAGCTTTAAAACTAACCGGGTATTATCGGAGATTCGTGGAAGGATTTTCTCGAATTGCTACTCCGTTAACTCAGCTGACTAGGAAAGATACAAAATTCGTATGGAGCGAGGAATGCGAGAAGAGTTTCCAAGAGCTCAAAATGAAACTCATTTCGGCACCTGTTTTGGCAATACCATCTGGTACGGATGGATTTGTTATCTACAGCGATGCTTCAGGCAAAGGGTTAGGATGTGTTCTCATGCAACATGGGAAAGTCATAGCCTATGCCTCACGAAAACTCAAAGAATATGAGAGGAATTATCCTACTCATGATCTAGAGTTAAGGCAATCGTATTCGCGTTGAACATTTGGAGACACTACTCTTGTATGGGGAGAAAGTGGAGATTTATACGGACCATAAAAGCCTCAAATATTTCTTCACCCAAAAGAACTCAATATCAAGAACGATGTTGGCTTGAGTCATTGAAAGATTACGATCACACTATTCAATATCATCCTCGAAAAGCGAACGTAATGGTAGCGCATTGAGTAGAAGATCATATACAAGTACGAGTGCGATATCGTCAACACAAAGGCCCATTCTGTATGACTTGCAAAGGATGGAGGTAGAATTAAAGACTCAAGGTACCCACATGATGATGGTGAATATACGACTAGAACCGACTTTAATCGATAAAGTTAAAGCTGCTCAAGCTACGGACCTGGGGCTGATGCGTATGAATAAGAAAGTACAAGAAGGTGCTATTCCGGAAGCAAGAATCGATGAAGAAGGAATACTTAGATTCAACTCCTGACTTTGTGTTCCTAACGACTCTGATTTGAAGCATAAAATCATGATGGAGGCACACAACACACCGTTTGCAATCCATCCTGGGAGTACCAAAATGTATCATGATATTCGACATACATTTTGGTGAAATAATATGAAGAGAGAGACCGCGGAGTTTATCTCGAGGTGTTTAACTTGGCAACGTGTAAAGGCGGAGCATCAAGTGCCAAAAGGTCCATTGCAACCACTTGAGATTCCGGAATGGAAGTGGGAACACATTACTATGGATTTCGTTACAGGTCTTCCCAAAGTTTCTCAAGGCATAGATGCGATGTGGGTTATTGTTGATAGATTAACCAAGTCTGCCCATTTCTTACCGATACGTGAGACTTATTCCTTTGAATGTCTTGCTCGTATGTATGTGAATGAGATTGTACGATTGCATGGCATGCCAGTATCCATAGTTTCGGATCGTGACCCAAGATTCACTTCACGATTTTGGGTTAGATTGCAGAAAGCTATGGGCACGGATTTACGATTCAGCTCGGCATACCATCCTCAAACGGACGAAAAATTAGAGAGGACTATTCAAACCCTTGAAGATCTATTAAGACTCTGTGTTTTAGATTTCAAAGGAAGTTGGGATAAGTACTTGCCATCGGTGGAATTCTCCCTACAACAACAGCTATCAAGCAAGTATAGGCATGGCTCCATTTGGGGCGTTAGTATGGACGAAAGTGTGTTCCTCGATTATCTTTGATGCGAGACGAGAGAAACAACGTTGTTGGGACCGTAATTAGTACGCATGACTACGAAAAGATCTAAATGATTCGACAACGATTCAAACCCTCGTAAGATCGACAAAAGAGTTATCTTGATCTTCATAGAAAAGGACGTGGAGTTTAATATCGGAGATCATGTATCATATGTGTTGCTCCATGGAAGGGAGTTACAAGATTTGGAAAGAAAGGAAAGCTCAATCCAAGATTTGTTGGTCCATTTGAGATTCTTGACCGAATAGGAAATGTGGCCTATAGACTCGCATTACCTCCAAACATGTCTCGTGTTCATAATGTTTTTCACATATCTATGCTTCATAAATATGTGAAAGACCCGAACCATATTATTGCTTTAGAACCAGACGAGATAGCCGAAGATTTAACGTACGAAGAAGTACCTGTTAAGATCTTGGATAGGAAAGAGCATGTCCAACTGTGACGCCCCCGAAATTAGGTATACATCACCCATCTTGGGTCGCCAGAAACATGGTACAAAATTCAAATACAACTTACTAATACAACTGTCGTGTAAATTATGACAAAACATAAACTGTGAGTTTGAATACAATTATTGTCTACTAGAGATTATAAAAACTCAAAAGGAGTCCTCATTACAATTATTATCACACTATTTCACAAAATAGTGAGGACTACTAATGCTATCCTTTGGACCATCACTCCGTTCCCAGGCCATCCCAGCTATATTCTCATTTCCTGAAGAGAACAGTGAAAGAAAGGGTGAGCTCAACTAGCCCAGTAAGAAATATTATGACTAAGATAATGCAGAATAAATTATCATTAGCCTCCAACAATGTTAAACTGATAAAATACAATAGACATCAAGTTTAACTGCAGCGGAACAAGCAATCCATTAAAAGAGTCAAGTAGAGAATAGAATCTACTATCTTTTATGATTTAATAAGTTTTTCATTACTTTTATCGCTGAGACTCAGCTCAATAAATAATCCACATCATTAAATCATCCCTGCACTACAGGCCAAGGATATTCTTTAGTATCACGACCACGAATTATCCACGCACTACGAGCCAAAGATAATCGTGTTTTTCATCAATGATCCCCGATCATGCCATAAAATAATTCATCTTTGCTCCTTGGTAAGAGAATCCATAGCCATAATCATACCAAAAATCTGCTCATCAATGCACTACGGGCCAATGAGGACTTTTAATTTTCACATCCTTTGTAATATTACTACCATGATTATACCGAATAATCCTCGGTTATAATCATACCAAGTCCATCTATGCACTACACAGCCATGCCACGATGACTTTCAACATAATATAAACATGAGGATGATGACAATGATATAAGAATTCAATAAAACAAGTTCAAGAATTAATTTATCCGAGAACCAATAACGTCCCAAATTGTCAACATGATAATCGCTTTGTAGAGTAAAATTCAAGAATGATCAGAAGAATATTTCCACGAAAAGATACTGGATGAATCGCAAATATCAAGGATATTTCACTAATTTCATGGAGTATAGAAGTCAAAATTTTAATCAACTGAGTATAATACCGAATGGAATAACAAAAGATATCACCATGCATGCGGTATCAGATAGACAAAGTTATTCCAACAGAATAATAATAACGGAACCGTGTCGGTGAAATTCACACCGAGCGGATGTTCCAACAGAATAATAAATGCGAATAATAAATGATGGAACCGGGTTCTGCGTATATAGATGATGCATGAGATATTCCGGCGTAATAATAAAGACGGAATAATAAAAATAGAACCAAGTCCTACAGATAAAGATGCATGCGAGATATTCTCGACGAATAATAAAGACGAAATAATAGAAGAATGTCACCAAGTATAGGGTAGGTAGCCATGTATCTGAGTTATTCCAACAGAACAATAAAGAAATGGAATAATGTAAGTTCTCTTCTTGAATACAAAAAGAATAATATCACTTACCATAAAATAATACTTGATATAAGAGTAGTGAAGTAGCGAAAAACTTTTCTTCTATCTCTATAGTCTCCTCTATAGTTCCTCTCTCTGAGTTCGGTGAATTCGTAAGAAAATAATGAAGGAATGAGCTTATTTATAGGAAAATGGAATGCATAAGTAACTAATCCATGAACGGTCCAGATTGATTTACTTTAATCTGACGGTCCATATTTAAAGAAAAATCTTTTAAATAAAATATAATATATTCTATTTATATAAAAAGATTTTACTATGCAAACACTATGCATAATAAAATATAATATATTCTATTTATAGAATAACTTTAATAAAGTATTCTACATTTTTATATAAAAAGATTTTACTATGCAAAAACTACTATGCATAATAGAATATAATATATATTCTATTTATAGAATAACTTTAATAAAGTATTCATTTTATATAAAAAGATGTTTCTATTTTATTATGTGAATAAAATAAAACTTCTAAATCAACAATAATTGAATCAAATAATGTGAGATACTATGCAGCAACTATTGTACCAATAATTGAACAAAACTGAGTGACTTCTCACATAAATATCAATAATCAATACCGTGTGCTACTATGCAACAACGCTTATTACTGTACTTTTACTACCGAGTAGTTCAACAGTATCAACGGTAAAACTTCTGCCGTTATTTTCAATAAAATATTTTTGTCGTTTTCTCAATCCGACAATAATTCCGTTGTGGGGTCCACCAATTATTATGCCGTCGTATGAATATTTCCTGTTTAAAACGAATATTCCCCGACCAATCGAATATAATATGACAACTTGCATGCTTTGCAAAATTTATAAATATTACCCACAACTATAACATTATCTCAAATTCACACCATAATATAAAAAAAATTATTTCGAGAAAATTAATTCTTTATTCATAAAATCTGGGGTTTCACAATCTCCCCTCCTTATGGAATTTCGCCCTCGAAATTTACGTACGTACCTGGTATGCCAAACAGGTGAGGATACCTTGACTTCATTTTAGATTCTAACTCTTGAGGTATAACCCTTGAGTGTTGGATATGATTCTTCTTATCCAAGATTTTAACACGAGATCTCATACGTTAAATCATCCGCTATCTCGTCCGATTCTAAATTAATAATGTGGTTCGGGTCATCCATATATTTACGTAACATTGATACGTTAAAAAAGTTATGAACACGCGACATACTTGGCGATAAAACGAGTCTATAAGCCACAGTTCCTACTCAATCGAGGATTTCAAATGGGACAATTAAATTGAGAGTTGAGATTTTCTCTCTTCGTCGATTCTTGTTTTTAGAATAACGCCCTCTTGAACCTTCTTCTTCACATTCATCAGCTCCGGGTGTGTAGCTTGAACAGCTTTAACTTTATCGATTAAAGTCGATTTTACTCATATATTCGTTATCTTCATGTGGGTCCCTAGAGTCTTTAACTCTATCTTCATCATTTGTAAGTTATACGAAATGAGTCTTTGTGTTAACAACATCGCACTCGTAAACGCATACGA
Source organism: Panax quinquefolius (assembly GCA_020205615.1). NCBI lineage: Eukaryota > Viridiplantae > Streptophyta > Magnoliopsida > Apiales > Araliaceae > Panax > Panax quinquefolius. The sequence goes on along the minus strand of CM035166.1, from coordinate 100,617,837 downwards.
TTTTCTACTCAACACGTCAGCTATCACGTTTGTTTTCCCACGATGGTATTGAATGGTACGATCGTAATCTTCAACAGCTCAAGTCAACGTCTTTGGCGCATTATACGTTCGTTTTAAGTAAAAAAATATTTGAGCGTTTAAGAAATGGGTTTTGTACCGGGGTCAATACAAAATTCGATTTCACGCTCTAGGGTAGGCTAAGAAGTCTTCAAGAATACGTCAGAAAATTTATTAACAATAGAAATATTATTCAAAACTGTGACTCTCATCCAAGACTTGGATAACACGTCACATTGATACCTATCAATTAACCACCGTCATTCACGACGTCGCCTTCAGAAAGTCTGGCTTCGGTGCATTCCACACAAGGAAGTCAACAACGAAAGGATTTGGGGCTCTTTACTTATGGCTTGATATGACAATGATTGACTTTAGTGGTTTGGTTACTTTGAATTCACATAACAGGTTGGTTAGGAGTATGAAAGCTAACAACCTTATGAAAATAATGATGATTAGTTAACCAATCGATTTCTAAAATCACATCAAAGGCAAGTATTTTCAAAGATATGAGATCAACAGGTAACGTGAAAGTGTCGATTTGAATCAAACAAGATTTATAAATAGTGGAGGTAACGAAGGTTTATCCCAATGGAGTTTCAATAGATAAATCAAAGTTTAACTTCTCCGGAGTTAAGTACAAACATTGAACACAATTAGGTGAAATAAAAGAGTGAGTAGAACTGGTATCTAACACGGTATAGACTTCGTAAGAGCTTATGATTAACTTACCCGTGATAATTTTATTCAGGTTCCTCGTCACGAGAAAAAACAATGCTCTCTCTTAAACTACCGGCTTTGGCTTGTCTGGGACATCCTTTGGCATCACTATCCCAGTTGGACTTGACTTCACCATATGACAAAATCGAGCTAGGTGACCTTCTCTTCTACAATTAAAACACACTTTGGATTGTTGCGTACAGTTTGGACGGATGTGTCCCTCTTGTCCGCATTTGAAACATACGACCGATGGGATTTCTTCTTCCTTTGAAGCGGGTCTTTGGTGCCGACGCCTTTCACGTCATTGTTGAACCTTCTCTTCTTAAAATGTCCATTCTTATTATCTTGGCCATGATTACCACCGAAAATGGTTACCATTCTTGGCATGATAATATCCCCACGATGGTTATCGTTGTTCGATGGCCGCTGCCACTAGTATGATGATTATTATCGTGTTGTTGGTCGTTGCCTTTTGATTGTCTTTGACTCATTATCGCGCTCCAATAATCGAGCCCTATTCACAACATCCGAATATAAACAAAGTTTGTGAGAAATGAGGTATTGACGATATCGGGTTTCAAACCTCGCAAAAACATTCGCGTCATTCGCTTCCTCATTATCGACCAAATGGGATGCAAAACCGGGATAACTCCGTAAACTTAGCCTCGTCTTCGCGACACTTGTCCATATTATTTTCTAGCTTGATGAATTCTACCTCCTTCATGTGACGAATACTTTCAGGAAAGTACTTGTCGTTGAATAATTCTTGGAACTTCTCCCAAGACATCTTGAGTGCGTCAGGTTGGGTACGTTATACAGATTCCCACCAATGATCTCCTTCTTCACGCAACATAAAGGTGGCAAATGGAACCTTTTGCTCCTCTGAGCATTCCAAGACATCAAATATCTTGGTAATCTGCTTTATCCATGTCTCCGCCTTAAGTGGTTCTGGCTTTCCCAAAAACTCCGGTGGTCCCAGCTCCTTGAACTGCTTAGCGGTGACCAACCGTGGGTTACCATTATTTCCACCTGTATTATGGACAGGAGCTGCCTTCGCCCGTTGTTGCATGAATTGCATAAAGCCTCTGACCATCCCATCATTCACCATTTCATCGGTGTTATTATTTTCATGAGGAATATTGTCCTCTGGTTGCACATTATCCTGTTTATTGATCTATGGAGACTCAACGGTCTCCTGTGCTCCATTGATAATCTCAACATTCTCGGATGCCATTTTCAAACACTGCCACAAAACAAGGGCTAATTAACATATCACATATTATCCCTATACTTTGACCGATCAATTAAATACCAAATAAACTTAGGTAGGTCATACTAGCGAAGGAATTCCCCGTCTCTCCCCTCCTAGTTCTTATCTCACATCTTAGGAAGGGATCATATCCCTAAGCTCTGATACCAACTGTGACGCCCCCAAAATTAGGTATACATCACCCATCTTGGGTCGCCAGAAACATGGTACAAAATTCAAATACAACTTACTAATACAACTATCGTGTACAATACGACAAAACATAAACTGTGAGTTTGAATACAATTATTGTCTACTAGAGATTATATAAACTCAAAAGGAGTCCCCATTACAATTATTATCATACTATTTCACAAAATAGTGAGGACTACTAATGCTATCCTCTGGACCATCACTCCGCTCCCGAGCCGTCCAAATATATATTCTCATTTCCTGAAGAGAACAATGGAAAGAAAGGGTGAGCTCAACTAGCCCAGTAAGAAATATTATGACTAAGATAATGCAGAATAAATTATCATTAGCCTCCAACAATGTTAAACTGATAAAATACAATAGACATCAAGTTTAACTGCAGCGGAACAAGCAATCCATTAAAAGAGTCAAGTAGAGAATAGAATCTACTATCTTTTATGATTTAAAAAGTTTTTCATCACTTTTATCGCTGAGACTCAGCTCAATAAATAATCCACATCATTAAATCATCCCTGCACTACAGGCCAAGGATATTCTTTAGTATCACGACCACGAATTATCCATCCATGCACTACGAGCTAAAGATAATCGTGTTTTCATCAATCGGTCCTAATCATGCCATAAAACAATTCATCTTTGCTCCTTCGTCAAGAGAATCCATAGCCATAATCATACCAAAAACTGTCCATCAATGCACTACGGGCCAATGAGGACTTTTAATTTTCACATCCTTTGTAATATTACGGTCATGATTATACCGAATAATCCCTGGTCATAATCATACCAAGTCCATCTATGCACTACAGGCCACAGATGACTTTCAACATAATATAAACATGAGGATGATGACAATGATATAAGAATTCAATAAAATAAGTTCAAGAATTAATTTGTCCAGGAACCAATAACGTCCAAATTGTCAACATGATACTGCTTTGTAGAGTAAAATTCAAGAATGCTCAGAAGAATATTTCCACGAAAAGATACTGGATGAAGCGCAAATATCAAGGATATTTCACTAATTTCATGGAGTATAGAAGTCAAAATTTTAATCAACTGAGTATAATACCGAATGGAATAACAAAAGATATCACCATGCATGCGCAGATTGTCAGATATACAAAGTTATTCCAACGAATAATAATAACGTAACCGTGTCGTGAAATTCACAATCGGCAGGATGTTCCAATGTAATAATAAATGCGAAATAATAAATGATGGAACCAGGTCTAGCAGTATATAGCATGCATGTGATATTCAAACCGTAATAATAAAGACGGAATAATAAAATTAGAACCAGTCCTACAGATATATATGCATGGTGATATTCTAACGTAATAATAAAGATGAATAATAGAAGAATGTCACCAAGTATAGGGTAGCTCAGTATACAAGTTATTCCAACAGAACAATAAAGAAATGGAATAACAGAAGTTCTCTTCTTGAATACAAAAGAATAATATCCCTTACCGTAAAATAATACTTGACATAAGAGTATTGAAGTAGCAAAAAACTTTTCTTCTATCTCTCTATAGTTTCTCTCTCTAGAGTTCAATGAATTCGTAAGAAAATAATGAAGGAATGAGCTTCTATTTATAGGAAAATGGAATGCATAGTAACTAATCCATGAACGGTCCAAATTGATTTACTTTAATATGACGGTCCATATTTAAAGAAAAATCTTTTAAATAAAATATAATATATTCTATTTATATAAAAAGATTTTTACTATGCAAACACTATGCGGGCACTATACAAACACTATGCATAATAAAATATAATATATTCTATTTATAGAATAACTTTAATAAAGTATTCTGTTTTATATAAAAAGATTTTACTATGCAAAATACTATGCATAATAGAATATAATATATTCTATTTATATAATAACTTTAATAAAGTATTCTATTTTATATAAAAAGATGTTTCTATTTTATTACGTGAATAAAATAAAACTTCTAAATCAAAAATAATTGAGTCAAATAATGTGAGATACTATGCAGCAACTATTGTAGCAATAATTGAACAAAACTGAGTGACTTCTTACATAAATATCAATAATCAATACCGTGTGCTACTATGCAACAACGCGTATTACTGTACTTTTACTACCGAGTAGTTCAACAGTATCAATGGTAAAACTTTCGTCGTTATTTTTAATAAAATATTTTTGTCATTTTCTCAATCCGACAATAATTCCGTTGTGGGGTCCACCAATGATTGTGCCGTCGTACGAATATTTCCTGTTTAAAATGAATATTCCCCGACCAATCGAATATAATATGACAACTTGCATACTTTGCAAAATTTATAAATATTACCCACAACTATAACATTATCTCAAATTCACACCATAATATAAAAAAAATTATTTCTAAAAAATTAATTCTTTATTCATAAAATCTGGGGTTTCAACGTAGTGCAAAGATGAACAGGTGTTGAGATGAACATGACCAACTGGTGATACAAATGAATATCTTTGGCCTGTAGTGCAAAGATGAATATTTGATTAAAGATGTATATTGATTGTTGTTACATAGATAAAATATTGATGATGGACTTTTAAATCTTAGAAGATAGTAGAATTCATTCCCTACTTGACTCTTCTAATGGATTGCTATTTTCGCTGCAGTTGTTGATCTAAAACTTGTTGTCTATTTTATTTTATCAGATTTTTCCCTGTTGAAGACTAATGATAATTTGTTGTATATTATCTTAGTCATAATATTCTTCTTTGGGCTAGTTGAGCTCACCTTTTCCTTTTTGTTCCATTTTTCTTCTCCGGAGGTGAGAACATAACAGGATCAAGTCGAGGTATGGAGTAATGGTTCTAGAAAGATGTTTTAGTAGTCCTCACTATTTACGTAAAATAGTGTTTGAATAATTGTAATGAGGACTTATTTGAGTGTGGATATTATACAGAAGATAATATTTGTATTTAAACTCACATATGTATTATGCGTATTTGTTATTCAGTTTGCATTATGTATTATTGAAGTTGTAGTTTGCCAAAATAGGTATACACACAACACCATTTTGAGTCGCCAAATACATACATGGTACAAGAAACAAACTACAACTTCAATAATACAAATGTCTTGTGAAATACGCACAATATATAATGTGAGTTTAAATATAATATTGTCTTCTGACAATATCCACACGCAAATAAATCCCCATCATAATTATTGATACATTATTTTACAAAATGGTGAGGACTACTAAACAACTCTCTCTAGAACCTTCATTCCATACCCCGACTAGTACTCGCTACATTCTCGCCTCCCGAGAAGAAGAATGGAACAACAAGGAAAAGGGTGAGCTCAACTAGCCCAAAGAAGAATATTATGACTAAGATAATATACAACAAATTATCGTTAGTCTCCAACAGGAAAAATCGATAAATACAATAGACAACAAGTTTCGCATCAATATTCGCAATGAAATAATAATTCATAGAAGAGTTACGTAGAGAATGAAATCTACTATAATCTATGAATTTAATAAATTCATCATCAATATTTTATCCTCAGAACATCAATCAATATTCATCTCAAATCAAATATTCATCTTTGCACTACAGCCAAAGATATTCATCAATCGGGTATGTTCATCTCAACACTGCTCATCTTTGCACTAAAGGCCAAAGATATTCATCACCGGTCATGTTCATTTAAACACTGCTCATCTTTTGCACTACAGCCAAAGATATTCTTCAGAAATCATTCATCTTTGCACTACGTGCCAAAGATATTCAATAATATCATCATTTAAGACCGAGGATGATGAAAATATTTTAAAGAAAAGCGAATCCAAAGAAACAAAAATGACAAGGATTAAGGATTAAGGATTCGTGACTTGGTTTTATCCACATCCAAAAATACCTCAAAAATAATCATAGTGGTGTAAAATTCAAGAATGATCAAAACATGGATACAATCAAAGCTAGTATCCGAATAGATATTTTGGACGAAAAGAAGAAATTTTATTTTCCGATGAATAGTGCAGATATCGTGAATAGTCTTAGTATCGTGAATAAGTAACTCAACACCAAAAGATAGAAATTCCACAAAAAAAACATTTTCACGCTTCATGAATAGTACTCGTGAATAGTAACTCATGAATAGTAACTCGTGAATAGTAACTCATGAATAGTAACCCCGACATGAAAAAAGTTCCAAATTTGATAAAACTTCATATCAACATTTCAAAGATAATGATATTGAAGAAATAATATCATTACGAAAAAATAATATCCCTTACCTCAAAGAATCAAGATTTTAAGGAAAGGCTCAAGTGATCTTTGAATGAAACTTGTACTTTGATGAAGAACTCTCAAAGTATCTAAATACTCACAAAATACGCTCAATAATATAGAGAGAAAGAGAGAAAAACTTTGTTTCGGTGTAATTTTCAATTCTAACTTAGCCTCTATTTATAGGAAAATGTTAGCCCGGCCAAGCGAGACTTGACTCACCACCGATGGCTTTATCTCGCTACTATTGCCACCCACCACATTTGAAATAAAATTCAGCACATTTCTTCACCAACCACAAGTGGGGCCCACTCAATTCTAGAATTTTCCACCAAAATCAATTATAAACCTAATTTCCGAATCCGACACCTCTTAAAATTCACAACAAATCATTCGTGCATTTTAACGGTTCAAAATTTGTGGACATATACTCAACTTATGTATGTATAACATACCCAAAAATTACCACAATCCAACGGTCGGATTAAAAATTATAACCCCAGCAATATATCTCAAAACCCCTGATTTGATTTTTAACACCTCCAATCCGATAAAATACTGATAAAACACCTCAACATTAATTCCTTCATTAATAACCACATAAATAAATCCATCATTTATATTCATATAAAATAAATATTTCCTTATCATATGAATCAATAATTAATTATTCACAAATAATATTACGTAATCACATTTATGACAACCAGTCATTCCTGTGAAAGAGGGGCTTTCAATAAGGATCTCTCTCATCTTGGCGCAAGAATTAGGTGACCAAACCTCTCCTTAGATGTAACTTTCTAGACATTGCCAATAATGTTATCTAATAATATTATTCAAATAATATGAATTATTGATCCGATAATGGGAAATCTTGTCAGTTGACAATTATTGAAACAATAATAATATAAAATATCAACGCAACAATTATTGAATCAATAAAATAAAATATTGAATAAGAACTCACCGTGAAAATTATTGAGTAAGCGCTTCTTACGTAAGGATCAATAATTCAACAATCATTGTACATAATAGTAATCTTTCTTTGTGCAACCACGCCAGACATCAGTATTTTAACCACCGGGTATTCCAACAATCTTAATTCGAATAACTAACTTCCGCTTATTTATAACCACCCAAACTTTGTCGCTTTCCTCATCCAATCGCTTTTCCGTTATGGGGCCCACACATGGGCTGCTTGCGTTAATACGAATATTCTGACAAAGATTTAATATTCCACGACCAAAACGAATATTCCCACACAAGCATTTAATATTCCACGACCAAACGAATATTCCCCACACAAAATGAATATTTTATAACCACTTGCTTATTTTGAAATATTTGCGTATTTAACCCTTAACTATCCACATTAATCAAATCAACCCTTACTATTTCAAAATAATAAATAAAGGAAATTCCTTTTTATTAAAAAAATTTCGGGGTCTTACAACCTCCCCTCCTTATGAAATTTCGTCCTCGAAATTGACGTACGTACTTGGTGTTTAGAAAAGGTGAGGAAACCTCGCTTTCATTTCCGTTTCCAATTCCCAGGTCATTTCCTCTATAGCATGATTCCTCCACAAAACTTTAACTTGTAGTATGACCTTTGCGCGTAGGACATGCTCCTTCCTATCCAAGATCTTGACAGGTACCTCCTCATACGTTAAGTCTTCGGCTATCTCGTCCGGTTCTAACTCAATAACGTGGTTCGGGTCTTTCACATATTTACGGAAGTACGATATATGAAACACATTATGAACACGAGACATACTTGGAGGTAACGCAAGTCATAGGCTACATTTCCTACTCGGTCAAGAATTTGAAATGGACCAATAAATCGTGGATTTGAGCTTTCCTCTCTTCCCAAATCTTGTAATTCCCTCGCAACAATACATGATCCCCTACATTAAATTCCACATCCTTTCGATGAAGATCCGCATAACTCTTTTGTCGATCTTGTGTTGGTTTGTATACGCTTGTCGAATCATTAGTCATACGTACTAACTCGGGTCCCAACAATGTTGCTTCACCCACCTCATCCCAACATATTGGAGAACGACATTTTTGTCCATATAATGCTTCGAATGGAACCATGCCTATATTTGTTTAATAACTATTGTTGTATGAGAATTCCACCAATGGCAGGTACTTATCCCAACTTCCTTTGAAATCTAGGACACAGAGTTTTAATATATCTTCAAGAGTTTGAGTAGTCCTTTCTGATTGCCCATCCGTTTGAGGATGGTAAGCCAAACTAAATTGCAAATTCGTGCCCATAGCTTTTTGCAAGTTAACCCAAAATCTTGAAGTGAATCTTGGGTCACGATCCGAAACTATGGATACAGGCATGCCATGCAACTTCACAATCTCATTCACGTACATACTAGCAAAACGTTCAAGGGAATAAGTCTCCAGTATCGGCAAGAAATGAGCAGACTTGGTTAATCTATCAACAATAACCCAAATAGCATTGATGCCTTGAGAAACCGTAGGAAGACCCGTGAAAATCCATAGTAATGTGTTCCCACTTCCATTCCGGAATCTCAAGTGGTTGCAACGGACCCTTAGGTACAAGATGCTCCGCCTTTACATCACCGGGCAAGTTAAACACATCGAGATAAACTTTGCAATCTCTCTCTTCATATTGTTCCACCAAAATGTATGTCAAGATCACGATACATTTTAGTACTTCCGTGATGGATTGCAAATGGCGTATTGTTGCCTCCATCATAATCTTGTACTTCAAATCGAGTCGTTAGGAACACAAAGTCTAGAGTGGACTCAAGTATTCCTTCTTCATCAATTCTCGCCCTAATAGCTCCTTCTTGTACTTTCCTCTTCATACGCATCATTTCGGGTTACGGTGGCTTGGCGAATTTTAACTAAAGTCGATTATACTCAGATATCATCACGTGGGTACCTAGAGTTTTCATCTCCATCTCTATTATTTGTAAATTATACTGAAATTAGTCTTTGACAATATCGTACTTTCGTGCTATATCGATCTTCTACTCAACACGCCGCCTACCACGTTAAACTTTTCGAGGATGGCATGGTCGAACATGTCTTTGAAATGAGTCTCCTCTTGAGTTCTTGAAGCTCTTCCCACATTCCTTGCTCCATTCAATTTTGTATCTCTACGAGTCACCGCGATAATGAAATAGCGATTCGAGAATATCCTTCAACGAATCTCCGATAATAACCAACTAAGCCTGAAAGCTACGATTTCGATTCATCGACTTAGGTTGCTCTCAACCGCGACTCATATCCCAATCTTGGATAACACGTCACAATGACACCTATCAGTTTACTATCGCACGAATATGACGTCTCCTATAGAGAGTCTGGCTTAGGTGAATTCCACAAAGGAAGTCACAAGATAAAGGCTCAGGTACCAAATTCTATAGTTGAATTTTTAACTCCTGAAGTTCAATAGGAGCCATTCGATATGAGATTTTAGAAATGAGTTTTGTCTGGGTTCAAAGTCGATACAAAATTTAATATCGAAGCTTTGGGAGTAAGCCAAGAAATTCTTCAGAAATACATCGGGAAAAATCAATAACAACAGAATATTATTCAAATCGGCGTGTCTTTATTCAAATCCATAACATGGACTAAGAAAACTTGACATCCATAATAAACGAATGACTTCATGGCTTGATATGAAAATGTTTGATTACAATGGTTTGATTGCTTGAATTCGAATAACAGGTTGCTTAGGAATATGAAAACTAACAACCTTACAAAAGCAATCAATTTGGCATGATGAGTAGTTAACCTTAAAATCACATCAAAAGCAAATATCTCTATAGAAATAAGGTTAACAGGTAATGTGATAGTGCCAACTGAATCAAACAAGATTTCTAAACAACGAGATGTAATGAAGGTTTCTCTAACGGATTCTCCATAAATAGGTCAAAGTCTAATTTCTCCGTAGTCAAGTTCAAACGTTGAGCGCAAGCAAGAGAGATAAAAAGAATGGGTAGAACCGGATCTAGTAAGGTATAAACTTCGCAAGAATTTATAATTAACTAACGTGCTAACTTCGTTCGGGTTCTCGCATTCGACCGGTCCACGACAAACGCTTCTTCCAAGAACCGCTGACTTTGACTTTTCTCGGGACATCCTTTTTGAGTCACCATTCACGCTGGATCGGGTTTCGATATCGCATAATCTCGAGCGATATGTCCTTCTTTTCCACAATTATAGCATACCTTGGAAGGCTTTGAGCAGTTTGACCTTATATGTCCTCCTCTCCACATCTCAGTAGCATCTAACCGGCGATCGTTCTCTTCCCTAGAATTTGTTGATGGTGCTGATGTTGTTGCCGACGCCTTCCCCGTCATCGTTAAATCTTCTCTTTTAGATTGGACATCTCTTTCCATAATATCAACGCGTCGTGCGACTTTTTACCCATGCATCACTCATTCTCACTCGTTCGGTTATTTCTTCTTTCAAATTTCGATTCCACTTTATCATCTTATACTCGCCAAAGAGTGCTTCGCTCAAGCATCACGTGTCGGGTAACACAAGCTTGAATCGTTGCATCCTTTTGCTCCACGATTTTCCTGCAATTCTTTAGCTTTTGCTTCTTCTAACTCATGAATACGATTTTGCAATTCTATATTTCGATCATAAAATACCTCTAATAAACTCTCTTCGGTACCTCTTCTTCCTCTTCTTCCTCACTCTCACCAATTTGTTACCTCTGCGATTATCTCGGGTGCAACTATCAATTCTTCACTCACCACACGATATCTCTAATTCCTTCTTCACTTTGACATCACATTATCCTCGGTTGGCGATTAGAGGTGTCTCCACGATCTCATTCACTCCATTGTTAACGCTCTCAAAGACCGTTCTTCTAAAAAAACTATCATAAAACAAGGGTTAATTAAATAAATTAACAAATCACATAATACCCCTATAATATGACTAACCAACAAATAAGCTTAGGTAGGACACACTAGCGAAGGATTTACTCGTCTCTCCCCTCCTAGTTTTATTCCCCGATCTCCGCCAGAGATCATATCCCTAAGCTCTGATACCAACCGTGGCGCCCCCCAAATAGGTATACACAACACACCATTTTGAGTCGCCAAATACATGGTACAAGAAACAAACTACAACTTCAATAATACAAATGTCTTGTGAAATACGACAATATATATCTTGTGAGTTTAAATATAATATTGTCTTCTAGACAATATCCACACGCAAATAAATCCCCATCATAATTATTGATACATTATTTTACAAAAAATGGTGAGGACTACTAAACAACTCTCTCTAGAACCTTCATTCCATACCCCGACTAGTACTGCTACATTCTTCGCCTCCACGAGAAGAAGAATGGAACAACAAGGAAAAGGGTGAGCTCAACTAGCCCAAAAGAATATTATGACTAAGATAATATACAACAAATTATCGTTAGTCTCCAACGAGGAAAAATCGATAGAATACAATAGACAACAAGTTTCGGATCAATATTCGCAATGAAATAATAATTCATAGAAGAGTTACGTAGAGAATGAAATCTACTATAATCTATGAATTTAACAGTCCATCATCAATATTTTATCCTCAGTAACATCAATCAATATTCATCTCAAATCAAATATTCATCTTTGCACTACAGCCAAAGATATTCATCAATCGGTCCATTATTCATCTCAACACTGCTCATCTTTGCACTAAAGGCCAAAGATATTCATCGATCGGTCATGTTCATTTAAACACATGCTCATCTTTTGCACTACACTGTGCCAAAGATATTCTTCAGAAATCATTCATCTTTGCACTACGTGCCAAAGAAAGATTCAATAATATCATCATTTAAGACCGAGGATGATGAAAAATATTTTTAAAGAACGAATCCAAAGTGAAACAAAATGACAAGGATTAAGGATTAAGGATTCGTACTTGGTTTTATCCACATCCAAAATACCTCAAAAAAATAATCATAGTGGTGTAAAATTCAAGAATGATCAAAACATGGATACAATCAAAGCTAGTATCCGAATAGATATTTTAGACGAAAAGAAGAAATTTTATTTTCCGATGAATAGTCTTAGATACGTGAATAGTCTTGATACGTGAATAAGTAACTCCGACACCAAAAGATAGAAATTCCACAAAAAAAACATTTTCACGCTTCATGAATAGTACTTTCGTGAATAGTAACTCGTGAATAAGAACTCATGAATAGTAACTCGTGAATAGTAACTCATGAATAGTAACCCCAGGCATGAAAAAGTTCCAAATTTGATAAAAACTTCAGATCAACATTTCAAAGATAATGATATTGAAGAAATAATATCATTACTGAAAAAATAATATCCCTTACCTCAAAGAATCGGATTTCTTGCCGGAAGGAAAGGTCAAGTGATCTTTGAATGAAACTTGTCTTTGACAAAAGAACTCTCAAAGTATCTAAATACTCACAAAATACGCTTTCAATAATATAGAGAGAAAGAGAAAAAACTGTTTACGTGTGATTTTCAATTCTAACTTAGCCCTCTATTTATAGGAAAATGTTAGCCACCAAGCGACTTGACTGCTACTGATGGCTTTACCTTTACTATTGCCACCACCACATTTGAAATAAAATTCAGCACATTTCTTCACCAACCACAAGTGGGGCCCACTCAATTCTAGAATTTTCCACCAAAATCAATTATAAACCTAATTTCCTAATCCGACACCTCTTAAAATTCACAACAAATCATTCGTGCATTTTAATTTGCTTCAAAATTTGTGGACATATACTCAACTTATGTATGTATAACATACCCAAAATTACCACAATCCAACGGTCGGATTAAAAATTATAACCCCATGATATATCTCAAAACCCCGATTTGATTTTTAACACCTCCAATCCGATAAAATACCGATAAAACACCTCAACATTAATTCCTTCATTAATAACCACATAAATAAATCCATCATTTATATTCATATAAAATAAATATTTCCTTATCATATGAATCAATAATTAATTATTCACAAATAATATTACGTAATCACATTTATGACAACCAGTCGTTTCCTGGAAAGAGGGGCTTTCCAATAAGGATCTCTCCTTACCGCGCGCGCAATTAGGTGACCAAACCTCTCCTTAGACGAACTTTCTAGACATTGCCAATAATGTTATCTAATAATATTATTCAAATAATATGAATTATTGATCCGATAATGGGAAATATTTGTGCGATGACACAATTATTGAAACAATAATAATATAAAATATCAACGCAACAATTATTGAATCAATAAAATAAAATATTGAATAAGAATTCATCGTGAAAATTATTGAGTAAGCGCTTTCTTACGTAAGGATCAATAATTCAACAATATTGCAATGCGATCTGGTGTCTTCTTTGTGCAACCACGCGTATTATCGTATTTTAACCACCGGGTATTCCAACATCTTAATTGATAATAACTACGCCGTTATTTATAACCACCCAAACTTTGTCGTTTTCCTCATCCAATCGCTTTCATGGGGCCCACACATGGTCAAGCCATTAATACGAATATTCCCAAACGAAGTCATTTAATATTCCACGACCAAACGAATATTCCCTGACGATCTTAATATTCCACGACCAAACGAATATTCCCAAGCAAAAATGAATATTTTATAACCACTTGCTTATTTTGAAATATTTGCGTATTTAACCCTTAACTATCCACATTAATCAAATCAACCCTTACTATTTCAAAATAATAAATAAAGGAAATTCCTTTTTATTAAAAAAATTTCGGGGTCTTACATTTGGCGACTCAGAATGACTGTTGTATACCTATTTTGGGGGCGTCACAGTGCAAATGTGTAGTGCAAAAATGCTTATGAAAATAAATTTATTCTAGATGATATTTCAAACTAAGATTTCGCATCTAATCAAAGGTTCAAGAGTTGTAAATAATTTAATCCTACTCATGAGTTACAACTCCATAAATACTTATTAGAATTAATCCAACTCATAATACAATTTTTTTTTTCTCAAAACAAATTTTAAAATATGTGTTTGTTTTTTACTTTGAGTTTCCTAAAAATAATAAAATAAAATAAAAACTAATACAATAATATAAACAAACTCCCCCCCATACCTAAATCATGCATTGTTCTCAATGTATGTAAATAAAAAATAGAGAACAAAGAAATGAAAGATCTTGTACCTTGTATGTTGGGCATTTATTTGTAAGAAAATATTTTGAGAAAGAAAATAAATGTACATACCTACGAATTTCATATATCCAAAAAAGTATGTGACTATAAACAAGTGATGCAAAAATGGAAGTGAGTGTGAATTTTTCATTATTTTCAAGAGGTCCAAAAAATTTAAATTAATCAGAATTATATTTAGAATTGACCTCGGGAAAACATTCACTAACATTTTCAAAGGATAGAAGGATTGGTTCAAATGCATGTCTAGTTTAGTTTACTTATGTGTAGTGGATCTCAACATCTCATTAACCTTGTCTATATTCAGATTTATTCCAACTTTGATCAAGGTGATTTAAGAAAAAATCAATTTGATCATCTTCAATCATGAGTCTATTTTCAATTACCTCTTGAATCATGGACAATTCTTGTAAGTTTACTTTTATGGGTTGTTCCTAAAAATCACTGATTTTCTAGGAATAAATCTTTAATTAAGGTATGGAGCTTTAGGCTTATAGACTTTTTCAACCGACTCATTAAATGCACCATGATCAATTTTGGGCACAGACTCATAGCTTTTAGACTACTCAAATTGGCTTAACTCAAACTATGTAGAGTTAAATACAAGATTTTTATTTTCCTTATCATTTTGACAACCATTATGATTTTCAAAGATAACCTCAGAGAGTCACTAGAAAAATTCACCCACCTCTTGTTTATTTATTATGGTGGCTAACCGATTCATTTGAATTTCTAGACGAGGTATAATTAACATGATTTGTGTTTTGCATGAAATTAAAATTAAGTTTCATTAAAACTTCCATAGTTTTCTCTAAGGTGTTGAATCTTTCCTCTTTTCACTTGAAAATTCTTGTGGATATTGAGGTTCTGGATTCGAATATGGAAATGGATAAGGGTTTTGATAAGTTGGAAAAAATTAATTTACTTGGTGCGTATTAAAGTTTTCACATGGTTCTTGATTTCAAGCAAAAACTATTATTTCAACTATAATAATAGTCCATCATCTTTACACAAAACACAAAATAAATAGACAGACATTAAAGTCACACATAAAAAAAAGGTTAATAAAAATTAAAATAAAATCCTAATTATGTGGTTGACCTAAATAAAATCTAAAAAACAAATCTTAACTGATTCAAGTTACACCTCAAGGTCCACAAAATTCAAAATTAATCACACCACTAGCCAAGTAATTGTAAGAACGGTGAAAGTCTTCTCGTTGGTATGGTTACTAATTGAATAACCACACATTCTTGAGGCGTTTGCTTTTGAACCACTTGCCTAGACACAAGTAGTTTGATTAATTTAAAATTTAGCCTCCTTTTAGTCCCTTGTCCTAATTGAGCTCAAAATTCCTAAGGGCCAACGCCTACTTGATTTTATTAAGTAAGGTTATGCAAAATGCAAGTATGGTTGTTTGTGGGCCAAGGAAGGGTGATGAAATCCCCACCCTAACTTGTTACAAGTTTTTGCCCTTAATGTTAGATTAAAGATGAAAATACACAAATACAATAGAAATTCTATAAACAAATAAAATATATGAAAATTATGTGAATTACAAAAGAAGGAGATATTTGACGTACCTCAGTCCTTCAACAATCACCACAGTTTATATTTGAAAATAATAATAATAAAAATAAACAAATAACCTAAACAGAATGTGCTCTACGTGAGTGAAAACATGAATATGAAAATTAGTTTTTACTACTATTTTTGTATTTTTTTTATAAAAAAATATGGAGATACGAAGTACCAGGAAAAGTGAGGCAACAAAATATTTTATCTTTTTACTATTTCAATCCGCTTTGATAATCCTGAGAAATTTAAAAAAAAATAATAAAAATAATATTAGAACTAAAAAATTAAGGAATACAAAATTAAATCTAGTCCCCGACAACAACGCTAAAAACTTGATATGAGAAAAATATGTAATTACAAGTGAACATTGTCAAATTGAAGAACTGACAAGTACAGATTGAACCCTCATATACTAGATTAATTTTAAAATATCCTTAATATTTATTTTAGGCAAATTATAAATATAGATGAAGAATTTACACTACAAGAAAAAAACTTATTTACGACCGTATATATCGTTACCATACTCTTTATTCATGAGATGTATATCGTCAATCAATCGCGATACACCCCAAATCTGGGTACTTCATTCCCACAGGATTATGTGTTCACTGTCCAAATAAATCACATCTAACTACCCATAAATAAGGATATAAATGAAGCTCAATCCCTGCTCAAACCTTCTAGCCTTCCTCTCATCCGTATTCACATGATAAGTTACAAACCTTGACAGCTCGTTGAATTTTACAGCATATTCTAGCACCGACATGTTATTTTGCTCCAGCTCTAAGAATTAGACCTCCATCTGGTTATGAGAGCTTGTTGGGAAGTACATCTCGAAAAATATCTCCTTAAACCTATCCCATGAAATTACACTATGTTCTCCTCGAACCTTGTTCGCTTGCCACCAGTAGATGGCCTCTGACTTCAGCATAAACGTTGCGAAGATAGTTTTTTGGTCATCACTGACCCTAGCAACGTCGAAGACTTTCTCCATCTCCATAATCCAGGTCTGAGCTTCAACCGGATTCAGGAATCCCCTAAACTCTGGCGGTCCTACCGCTTTGAAGTTCTTAAACAAAGTAGCCTGAGCTTGCAGTTGATTCACAAGTGCTCTCGTTAATAGATTTACCAATTGTTGAACTGGATTGGCATCGGCCTCATTGTTGTTATTCGTAGATCCCTCTTGAGCTTGTTGATGTGTTTGGCGTCTTCTTGGCGGTATTTTCTGTTTAAGATATATGTTTATTAGCTCATTACTCAATTTTTTAAGTATTTAAGAATTAACTTAAACATTTTAAGATTAAAAATTAATACATAACATCTTCAAATAAACTCTAATATTCGATTCATTTAAAAGTTTAAACATAGAGAAGATAGCATCAATGCTATATACATCAACTTTCCTGAACTGATGAGGTTTCAGGATTACATTTTCATCTTATCCCATTATTTATATCAACATTCGGGATTTACATCTACTAACTATAATAATGATTCTCATAAAATATTACTCTAATTATCATGATCTACTAAGATTAAGACGTCGCACAGCTTCTCTGCGCTCTTCCTCTATAACAAAAAATATCGTCCTATGGTCCATCATGTACTATGGCAAATCTTCAAACTGCTTTGGAAATAGAAGACTCGGTCTTGGGCCCTAACAATCGCTGAATGGAAAACGTAGTCCATCTCATTAATCCTAGCCTTCTTTGCCTTAGCTTTGTCTTTAACACAATATGCGCGTTTAGAAGCCTTCATCTAAGCGTCTTCAGCTCTCGCCCGCTTGGCAGACTCCTCTCTCAGATCACCTGTGACGCCCCCAAAATAGGTATACATCACCCATTCTGAGTTGTCAATACATGGTACAGAAACAACTACAACTTTATTATTACAACAGTAAAACTGTAAGTTTGAATACAAATATTATCTTCTAGACAATATCTATACTAAAATAAATCCTCATCACATTTATTGATACATTATTTTACAAAAATGGCGAGGACTACTAAACAACTCTCTAAAAACCTTCATTCCATAAAACACTGCATCGCTTATATTCTCACCTCCTCGAGAAGAAAAATGGAACAAAAGGAAAAGGGTGAGCTCAACTAGCCCGAGTAAAAGAATATTATGACTAAGATAATATACAACAAATTATCGTTAGTCTTCAACAGGAAAATCTAATAGAATACAATAGACAACAAATTTTAAATCAATATTCGCAATGAAATAATAATTCATTAGAAGAGTTAAGTAGAGAATGCAAACTACTATCTTCTATGTATGAATTTAAAAGTTCATCGCTATCTTTTATCCCCAGAACATCAATCAATATATATCTCGAATCAAATATTCATCTTTGCACTTTCTGTGCCAAAGATATTCATCGATTAGTCATGTTCATCTAAACACTGCTCATCTTTGCACTACTGGCCAAAGATATTCTTCAGAATCATTCATCTTTGCACTACAGTGCCAAAGATATTCCATAATATCATCATTTAAGATCAAGATGATGAAAATATTTTTAAAGAAACGAATCCAAAGGAAACAAAATGACAAGGATTAAGGATTAAGGATTCGTACTTTGTTTTATCCATGTTCAAAATACCTCAAAATAATCATAGTGGTGTAAAATTCAAGAATGATCAAAACATGGATACAATCAAAGATAGTATCCGAATAGATACTTTGGACAAAAAGAAGAAATTTTATTTTTCTATGACTAGTCTTAGTATTATTCGTGAATAATATCAGATATCGTGAATAGTGCCGTATACATGAATAGTAACTCAAACACCAAAAGATAGAAATTTTACAAAAAACATCTTCACGCTTCATGAATAGGACTCGTGAATAAGAACTCGTGAATAAGTAACTCATGAATAGTAACTCGTGAATAAGATCTCATGAATAAGTAACTCCGACATGGAAAAGTTCCAAATTTGATAAAAAGTTTCAACCAATATTTCAAAGATAATGATATTGAAGAAATAATATCATTTGAGAAGAAAATAACATCCTTACCTCGAAAGATTAAGTACTTAAATTTGGAATACCGGTATAATAGTCTTTCAAGGAACTTATCTTGGCCTAACAATACTCAAAGTATACTCAAAATACTCACAAGAATATGCTCGATAATATAGAGAGAGAAAACTTCAGTTTACTATTGTGATTTTCAATTCTAACCTAAGCACCTATTTATAGAAAATGCTTGTAGAACACCAAAGCAGAAAATTTAATAAAATATTAATATATATTATAAATTTCCTACGCCAACCTTCCAAGAACTGAATTCAGTTCATTCAACACACATGTGTAACACACCATAATGAAAAAAACGTTTTTGTTATTTAAAATATTTTAAATTTCCAAAAATTAATTATTTCGGAGCTTCGGAACTTCAATAATTCATAATAAATAGCCCTTTTATCAGAAAATTCAAATCTCGAGTTTTTATAGGAAATTCAATTCTCTACAACTTTGCAGAAGAAAGTTTTTCCGAATTCCAAACAGAAATTGACCGAAATCCACAAACGGGCGATTTTACAAGCTATAATCAAATTTCAGTCAATAAATGGGGTCCACCGACATGTTTAACATGTTTTAAACATTTATTGCAACAAAAATACTCTTCCTCCTCATATACTCATATATCCCACATTCGTTGTAAAAATATCACCATTATTATATTATTAAAATATAATAATATATTTAAATGAATTTTTTTATCAGAAAAAGATAAAATTTCAATTTTCAACAATTGTCACAATAAAATTTTCTCCATCTATATCCACATAAAATCAATATTTTTCTCATCATATGAATCAATAATTAATTATTCACAAATAATATTACAGAATCACAATATTGACAACCAGGCAGTTCCCAGGAAAGAGGGGGCTTTCCAATAAGAATTTCTCCTTACTGGCGCGCAATTAGGTGACCAAACCTCTCCTTAGATGTAACTTTCTAGACATTGCCAATAATGTTATCTAATAATATTATTCAGATAATATGAATTATTTCTTCGATAATGAAAATACCGTGTAATGACAATTATTGAACAACAAAGAATATAAAATATCAACGCAAAGAATTATTAAATCAATAAAATAATTGAATAAGAATTATCGTAACCATTATTGAGTAGTGCCTTCTTATGTAAGAATCAATAATTGGTGCAATACTGCAGTAATCTTCTTGTGTTTTAACCACCGAGTATTTTAACAATATTAATCTGTAATAACTATCCGCTTTTTAAACAATTTATTTTTGTCATTTTCATCCAATCGCTTTCACATATGGGGCCCACACATGATCGCTACCGTCGGTAAATCTAATATTCCCGACAAAGACGAATATTCCACGACCAAACGAATATTCCCCGACAACAATGAATATTTTATAACCACTTGCTTATTTTGAAATATTGCGTATTTTACCCCTAACTATCCACATTAATCAAATCAACCCTTACTATTTCAAAATAATAAATAGAGAAAATTAAATTTCATTAATAATAAGTTGGGGTCTTACAACCTCCCCTCCTTATGATATTTCGTCCTCGAAATTGACGACGCACACGGTGTTTCGAAAAGGTGAGGATACCTCGCTTTCATTTCCGTTTCCAATTCCCAGGTCATTTCCTCTATAGCATGATTCCTCCATAAAACTTTAACTTGTGGTATGACCTTTGCGCGTAGGACATGCTCCTTCCTATCCAAGATCTTAATAGGTATCTCTTCATACGTTAAGTCTTCGGCTATTTCGTCCGATTCTAACTCTATAACGTGGTTCGGGTCTTTCAAATATTTATGAAGTACAGATATGTGAAACACATTATGAACACGAGACATACTCGGAGGTAACGCAAGTCTATAGGCTACATTTCCTACTCGGTCAAGAATTTGAAATGGACCAATAAATCGTGGATTTAGCTTTCCTCTCTTCCCAAATCTTGTAACTCCCTTCCATGGAGCAACTCGCAACAATACATGATCCCCTACACTAAATTCCACATCTTTTCGATGAAGATCCGCATAACTCTTTTGTCGATCTTGTGCCGTTTGTATACGTTGTCGAATCATTTGGATCTTTTCGGTAGTCATACGTACTAACTCGGGTCCCAACAATGTTGCTTCACCCACCTCATCCCAACATATTGGAGAACGACATTTTCGTCCCATATAATGCTTCAATGGAGCCACACCTATACTTGCACGATAATCTGTTGTTGTAGGAGAATTCCACCAATGGTAAATACTTATCCCAACCGCCTTGAAGTCTAGGACACAGAGTCTTAATAGATCTTCAAGAGTTTGAATAGTCCTCTCTGATTGTCCGTCCGTTTGAGGATGATCCCCTACACTAAATTCCACGTCCTTTCAATGAAGATCCACATAACTCTTTTGTCGATCTTGTGCCGTTTGTATACGTTGTCGAATCATTTGGATCTTTTTGGTAGTCATACGTATTAACTCGGGTCCCAACAATATTGCTTCACCCACCTCATCCCGTTTGAGGATGGTATGCCGAACTAAATCGCAAATCCGTGCCCATAGCTTTTTGCAAGCTAACCCAAAATCTTGAAGTGAATCTTGGATCACGATCCGAAACTATGGATACTGGCATGCCATGCAACCTCACAATCTCATTCACGTACATACTAGCAAGCAAGACGTTCAAGGAATAAGTCTCCGTGATCGGCAAGAAAAATGAGCGGACTTGGTTAATCTATCAACAATAACCCAAATAGCATTGATGCCTTGAGAAACCGTAGGAAGACCCGTAACGAAAATCCATGGTAATATGTTCCCACTTCCATTTCGAATCTCAAGTGATTGCAACGGACCCTTAGGTACTAGATGCTCCGCCTTTACACGTTGACAAGTTAAACACATCGAGATAAACTTTGCAATCTCTCTCTTCATATTGTTCCACCAAAATGTATATCAAGATCACGATACATTTAGTACTTCCGTGATGGATTGCAAATGGTGTATCAGTGTGCCTCCATCATAATCTTGTACTTCAAATCGAGTCGTTAGGAACACAAAGTCTAGAGTGGACTCAAGTATTCCTTCTTCATCAATTCTCGCCCTAATAGCTCCTTCTTGTACTTTCTTCTTCATCATACGCATCATTCCGGCCTGGGTTTAAGCAACCTTAACTTTTCTATTAAAGTTGGCTCTGTCGTATACTTGACATCATCGCACTTTTCGTCCTGCATATGATCTTCTACTCAACGCGTCGCCTACCACGCTCGCTTTTCCGGATGGTATTGAATAGTGGGGTCGTAGTCTTTCAATAGCTCGAGCCAACGTCATTGCCGCATGTTGAGTTCTTTTTTGAGTGAAGAAATATTTAAGGCTTTTATGGTCCGAATATATCTCCACTTTCTCCCCATATAGATAGTGCCTCTATATCTTTAAGCTGAAAACGATCACCGCTTGCCGACTCTAGATCATGAGTAGGATAATTCCTCTCATACTCTTTTAAGTTGTCGCGAGGCATAGGCTATGACTTTCCCACGTTGCATGAGAACACATCCTAACCCTTTGCTCAAGCATCATTTGAGATAACAAATCCATCCGAACCAGATGGTATTGTTAGAACAGTCTTAAAATAAGTCTCCTCTTAAGCTCTTGGAAACTCTTCTCGCATTCTTCGCTCAAAACGAATTTTGTATCCTTCCGAGTTAATTTGGGTTAATGGAGTAGCGATTCGAGAAAACCCTTCCACGAATCTCCGATAATAACCAAATAAGCCCAAAAACTACGTGACTTCATCCACCGACTTCGGTTGCTCCCAACTTTGTATTGCTTCAATCTTCACGGATCAACAGATACTCCATGTTTCGACACCACGTGCCCAAGGAATGCTACTTCCTCGCCGTAACTCGCATTTCTTCAATTTGGCATATAGTTTGTTTTCACGAAGCCTTTGGAGTACCAAATCAAATGGTGCTCATGATCTTCACGACTTTTGGAATATATGAGGATGTCATCAATAAAAACAACAACGAATCGATCCAAATATTCCTTGAATACTCGGTTCATCATATCCATGAAAGCCATAGGAGCATTAGTCAATCCGAAAGACATGACTAAGAATTCATAATGCCCGTCATCGAGTTCTAAAGGCGCTTTGGAATATCCTCGCCTCTAATCTTCAAATTGATGATATCCGAGCGAAGATCGATTTTTGAAAAGAATTGTGCCCTTGCAAATCGGTCAAACAAGTCATCAATACGAGGTAGAGGATACCTATTCTTGATGGTGACATGGTTCAATTCCCGATAGTCAATACAAAGTCGCATACTCCGCCTTTCTTCTTCTTTACATAAAAAACAGAGCACCCCAAGGAGATGTACTAGGACGAATGAAACCGATGTCCAACAATTCCTCAGTAGTTGGACCTTTAACTCCTGAAGTTCAATAGAGCCATTCGATATGGGGTTTTAGAAATGGGCTTTGTACCAAAGTTCAAGATCAATAAAGAATTCAACTTCACGCTTAAAGGGTAGACCGGAAGTTCTTCAGAAATACGTTAGGAAAGTCAATAACAACAGAATATTATTCAAATTTGACGTGTCTTTATTCAAATCCATAACATGGGCTAAGAAAGCTCGACATCCATTTTTTAATAAACGAATAGCTTTATGATTAGATATGACAAAGTGATTGATTTTAATGGTTTAGTTGCTAATTCGTACAACATGTTGGTTAGAATATGAAAACTAACAACCTTACGAAAACAATCAATTTTGGCATGATGAGTAGTTAACCAATCAATCCCTAAAATCACATCAAAAGCAAGTATCTTTAAAGAGATAAGGTCAACAGGTAAGGTAATGGTGCCAACTTGAATCAAACAAGATTTATAAACAATGGATGTTATGAAAGTTTCTCCTAACGGAGTTTCCACAGATAGGTCAAAATCTAATTTCTCCGGAGTCAAGTTTAAACGTTGAGCACAAACAGGAGAGATAAATGAATGGGTAGCACCGGTATCAAGTAAGGTATAAACTTCGCAAGAATTTATAAATAGCTTACCCGTGATCACCTCGTTTGGGTTCTTCGCATTTTGACCAGTCACAACAAACGCTCTTCCCGGAATCGTTGACTTTGACTTTTACGGGGATGATCTTTTGAGTCACCGTCCCCAATAACTAGGTTTCTCTACCGCATAATCTCGAGCGATATGTCCTTCCTTTCCACAATTATAGCATACCTTGAACTGTTGGGCGGCGCGGTTTGACCGATATGTCCTTTTTCCGCATTTGTAGCATACGACCTGGGTGGTCGTTCTCCTCCCTTCAACCGATTCTTTCTTAAGACTATCGCCTTTCACATGTTCGTTGTTAAATCTCCTCTTTTAAAATCTCCTCCCGACTCGCTTCTTCTATTTTCATGGCCATGATTACCACCAGAGTGGTTACCATTTTGTCCGTCTGCTTTTCTCCTCCGCCGGTTATCATTATTCGCATTGATCGCTATCTCTCGAGTACGATCCTCGGTTATGGTCCTCAGTTGACCGTACTCGTTATCTCGCTTCTAATAATTGAGCCCTATTTACAACATCCGAATAGAGAGAAAGTTTATGAGAAATGAGATATTGACGTATGCCGGGTTTCAAACCTCTAAGAAACATCCGCGTCATCGCTCCTCATTCTCCACCAAATGAGGTGCAAACCTCGGATAACTCGCAAACTTTGCCTCGCATCTTTGAGACACCGCCATGTTGTTTTGCTCTAATCTGATGAACTCCACTTCCTTCATATGACGAACACTTTCGGAAAGTATTTGTCATTAAATAGTTTCAAACGCTTCCCGTGACATCTTTGAGTCTGGATTTGGATGGGTACGCTTCATGACTCCCACCAAGAGTCCGCCTCGCCACTAAACATAAAGGTGGCGAATGGAACCTTCTGCTCTCTGTGCATCCCAAGACATCGAATATCTTGGTAATTTGCTTGACCCATGTTTCCGCCATGATCGGATCCGCTTTCCCTTAAATTCGTGGTCCCAACTCTTTGAATCGCTTGGGTTGTGACAACCCGTGAATTGCTATCATTTCCTCCTCAGATTTTGAACACGAGTCTCCTCGTCGATTTTGCATGAACTGCAAAAAGCTTCTAAACATCCCCTCGCTCATCATCTCTTTCGAGGTGTTGTTCACAGGAGGAACATTGCCACTGCTGTTGTACGCTTCTCCTCCTCATTGGTGAGTACAAAGCGACTCCACGGTCTCATTTCCATTGTTAATATTCTCGACGACATTCTCAAATCTTTGTCATAAAACAAGGGTTAATTAAGGAAATCAATATATCACATAATATCCTTATATACCGACCAACTAAAAAATAAGCTTAGGTAGGACACACTAGCGAAGGATTTACTCGTCTCTCCCCTCCTAGTTCTATTCCCCGATCTCCGCTAGAGATCATATCCCTAAGCTCGATACCAACCGTGACGCCCCCAAAATAGGTATACATCACCCATTCTCGAGTTATCAATACATGGTACGTAAACAACTACAACTTTATTATTACAACAAGAAAAGCGTAAGTTTGAATACAAATATTATCTTCTGACAATATCTATACTCAAATAAATCCTCATCACATTTATTGATACATTATTTTACAAAAATGGTGAGGACTACTAAACAACTCTCTCTAAAACCTTCATTCCATACCCCACTGCATACTCGCTTATATTCTCGCCTCCCGAGAAGAAAAATGGAACAAAAAGGAAAAGGGTGAGCTCAACTAGCCCAAGAAAGATATTATGACTAAGATAATATACAACAAATTATCGTTAGTCTTTAACAGGAAAAATCTAATAGAATACAATAGACAACAAATTTTAAATCAATATTCGCAGATGAAATAATAATTCATTAGAAGAGTTAAGTAGAGAATGCAAACTACTATCTTCTATGTATGAATTTAAAAGTTCATCGCTCATCTTTTATCCCCGTAACATCAATCAATATATATCTCGAATCAAATATTCATCTTTGCACTACTGTGCCAAAGATATTCATCGATTAATCATGTTCATCTAAACACTGCTCATCTTTTGCACTACGCGCCAAAGATATTCTTCAAAAATCATTCATCTTTGCACTACAGGCCAAAGATATTCCATAATATCATCATTTAAGACTGAAGATGATGAAAAATATTTTTAAAGAAACGAATCCAAAGGAAACAAAATGACAAGGATTAAGGATTAAGGATTCGTACTTTATTTTATCCATGTTCAAAAATACCTCAAAAATAATCATAGTGGTGTAAAATTCAAGAATGATCAAAACATGGATACAATCAAAGATAGTATCCAGAATAGATATTTTGGACAAAAAGAAGAAATTTTATTTTTCTATGAATAGTCTGGTATTAAGTGAATAAGTATCAGATATCGTGAATAGTGCCGTATACATGAATAAGAACTCGACACCAAAAGATAGAAATTTTACAAAAAACATCTTCACGCTTACTGAATAGGACTCATGAATAAGTAATCGTGAATAGTAACTCATGAATAGTAACTCGTGAATAAGAACTCATGAATAGTAACCCCATATGGAAAAGTTCCAAATTTGATAAAAGTTTCAACCAATATTTCAAATAATGATATTGAAGAAATAATATCATTTGAGAAGAAAATAACATCCTTACCTCGAAAGATTAAGACTTCTAAATTTGGAATCTAAGGGTATAGTCTTTGAAGGAACTTGCACCGCCTAACAATACTCAAAGTATACTCAAAATACTCACAAGAATACGCTCGATAATATAGAGAGAGAGAAAACTTCAGTTTCTGGTGTGATTTTCAATTCTAACCTAAGCACCCTATTTATAGGAAAATACTTAGAACACCAAAGCAGAAAATTTAATAAAATATTAATATATATTATAAATTTTCTACGCCAACCTTCCAAGAACTGAATTCAGTTCATTCAACACACATGTGTAACACACCATAATGAAAAAAACGTTTTTGTTATTTAAAATATTTTAAACTTCCAAAAATCAATTATTTCGGAGCTTCGGAACTTCAATAATTCATAATAAATAGCCCTTTTATCAGAAAATTCAAATCTCGCGAGTTTTTATAGAAAATTCAATTCTCTACAACTTTGCAGAAGAAAGTTTTGCTGAATTCCTAACAGAAATTGACCGAAATCCACAAACGGGCGATTTTACAGGCTATAATCAAATTTCTGTCAATAAATGGGGTCCACCGACATGTTTAACATGTTTTAAACATTTATTGCAACAAAAATACTCTTCCTCCTCATATACTCATATATCCCACATTCGTTGTAAAAATATCACCATTATTATATTATTAAAATATAATAATATATTTAAATGAATTATTTTATCGTAAAAGATAAAATTTCAATTTTCAACAATTGTCACAATAAAAATTTTCTCCATCTATATCCACATAAAATCAATATTTTTCTCATCATATGAATCAATAATTAATTATTCACAAATAATATTACGAATCACAATATCGACAACCGTGCGGTTCCTGGAAAGAGGGGCTTTCCAATAAGAATTTCTCCTTCATGGCATGCGCAATTAGGTGACCAAACCTCTCCTTAGATGTAACTTTCTAGACATTGCCAATAATGTTATCTAATAATATTATTCGGATAATATGAATTATTTCTTCGATAATGAAAAATACCGTGTAATGACAATTATTGGAACAACAATGAATATAAAATATCAACGCAACAATTATTAAATCAATAAAATAATCGAATGAAAGAATTCTCGTAACCATTATTGAGTAGTGCCTTCTTATGTAAGAATCAATAATTGGTGCAATACTGGTGTCTCACTTGTTTTTAACCAATTTAGTATTTTAACAAAGATTAATTGAGAATAACTATCCGCTTTTTTAAACAACTTATTTTGTCATTTTCTTCATCAAATCGTTTTCCGTTATGGGCCCACATACATGATCAAGCTACCGTCAGCATTTAATATTCCCCGATAGTACGAATATTCCACGACCAAACGAATATTCCCCGACAACAATGAATATTTTATAACCACTTGCTTATTTTGAAATATTGCGTATTTTACCCCTAACTATCCACATTAATCAAATCAACCCTTATTATTTCAAAATAATAAATAGAAAAAATTAAATTTCATTAATAATAAGTTGGGGTCTTACATCACCCTTCATCTTCTCAATCTCAGTCAGTAGTTGATCTCTCTGACTCTCTACCTTAACTAGCTTCCACTCCACGTTTGCAAGATATTCATCAAGATCTTGGATCGTGTCATCCTTCTGCCCTATGGTGGTCTGATGTATATCTGCCAGCTCCTCCAACTCCCTGACCCTATCCTGTAACTCCATGTTACGATCACATAGCTCATCAAACATTCCAGCTGCAATAGAGTTCGGTGGGAACTCTTCAGGATCCTCTTCCTCCTCAAGGTCCTCCTCCGGATCAGACTCAAGCTCATGCTCCTGACCCACAACAGTGATCAATAGAGATGACTCTCTCTGTACCAACTACTCCCAGACATTATGGATGTCTCGGGGCTCCTCCTCCCTAGCCTGATTGGGTCCTCCCACATCAGTCATCCTGACAACAAAGTTTTAAGTTTTAGTTATTACTCGGTACTACTTACGACACATAGATTGTTAACACATAAGCACATAACATATAAAGTCTTTTATTAACTTCAATAAATTCCTTAATTCATTTCTTAGAACTCGATAAGAGTTTATCACCACTATGTTTTTGATCTCCTTTAACCCTACTACCTAAGGTTTTCCCACCTAAGGTTCATAACCTACAACTTTGATACTAACCTGTGACACCCCCAAATCTGGGTACTTTCCCACAAAATTTGGTGTTCACTGTCCAAATAAATCACATTTAACTACCCATAAATAAAGATATAAATGAAACTTAACTTAAATAGAAATCCTCCCAATAAAAGGGTTACAACATCATAAATAAAATCCTAGGTCATCTAAATTTTACCATATAAATGCGGAAACATCACATAATTTAAATAAGTCTTATACATAAACATTCTCAAATAAAATTAAACAAATCTTCATCACTTGTTCATCTCGCCCTTGCCTTTACTAGTTGAAGGCTCGTTCAGTTCTTTCGACCTTAGCTGTAATGTTATTATGCAAGAGTGAGCAAACGATTGCCCACAAGTATAACAATAACAATAATAATAACATGCGAGTAATCAATGAATAATGAAATATAGAAAACTCGGCTTTTGAATCAAGAATAGATAACAAGATCAAAAGTACATTTGAGGGTCGCAAGACCTCGAACTATGTCCTAGGTTGTCAAGTATTTCTACTTTAAACCTTTAACAGTCATAAGACTATAGGACCTTACTTCTCGTACTTAGGGGATCATCCCTTCGTACCATGTATTATGCACAAACATCTTAACGCTATCGCATAATATAATCCCCTATAATAGGGTTGTTCAGCTCAGCTTTGTCATACGAGTCCACACCAAAGAAAGTTTGGTTTAGATTAGCTTCAATAAAAGTTCTAAAATTTAGAACGCTCATCAACTATGGACTATTCAAAGGTTCAATACAATAATGTAATCGGTATTTAAATCAAAGATTGAATCTCAACTATATACAATTGAATAATCATTGTATAGTCAACGTATTATTTTAAAAAGAGCTAGAACATCTCATTTGGAATAATGAACTTGAATAAATTAAACTCTGAGTAGATAGAAATAAGAATATGAAACTTGCTCAATATACGAATAGGATTTAAGAACTTTCTCAATGAAAGTTTAGAGTTAGGGAACTTACGTAATTTTAATCAAGATAGAGTAAGGAAACTTGCCTCGTGCGTAAGTTATAAAATTACAATTCACGTTCTCCAATTATCCTACATATGTGTCATTTAGAATCACAATTAGCTACAACGTGACCAAATTACTTAGTTAAACATCCATCTTATATTAGTTAACTCTAGGTTTAATCATATTAACCACATAGCACAACTGAAATCTTTACTAGCACGTAACATGAGGTTGTAGCATTTAAATCACATTTCCAATTATCAATATCAAACCTCAATTATTAACAATTAATTAAGTCACAACCTTACAATCATCAAACAACATATAATATGATTAACACCTTTTTATACTCATTAGATTAGGTTACAATTACATTTTCTGGACTTGAGCAATAAAAATCTCATTTTTGGGCACAACTGCCAAGTGGTATTTATGAATACCATAATAAGATAAGATACTGTGCACACAACTTAACTCTAGTGCTACTGTCTTTGTTAAGCTTACATTCAGCGCTTATAACTCAAAGCCGTGACTGAAGCCTTTATTTACACTTGAGATAGGCATTGTGATGCCTCGACTCAAAAACAGACAGTAATAGCTAGCGAAGAACACAGAACAGAGCCAAAATAGACCCAAAAACTTCGTTCAAACAATAAATTAATCCTACCCATAAGTTCTAAACTTTACAGAAACATATTACAACAATTATAAAATGATTTTAAACAACATATATCACATAAACAACCAATTTCAAAGGATTTAAAACTATGTTCATGCTCAAAACTCATATTTCAACATGTTTAACGAATCATCTCACCACGAATTCGTTTCTTAACCAAATTAGTCCATTAAACTTGCATTCTTTTTGTTTCTTAACGTGTAAACATAATCAATTATCAATTTACCGATTAACATACAATTTAAGCATAAAGTTTTATACATATAAGCCATATTCATATATTTTTCACTATAAACTCGAGACTTCCTTTTTAAGCATAATTTCATGAATTTGATTACTCTAAATCACATACAAATCATATAAAATCAGATTATGCATACTAATAAACACTTATAATCTATTTCTTAACAAATTTACCATGAAACTGAATTACGGAGAATGCAAAAATGACTTTTCAGTTAATTCATGAAGAACACAATTCAAAGCTTGAGATTGAGAATGTACCTTTGATTTCTTTGTTTAGATTGAGTAAGATGATGTAGAATACTCCTCTTTTAATTCTCCAAATCTTCTTCTTTAATTAATTCTCTCAAGCTCTCTCTCTTTTTGTCTCTGACTTAGCAAAATCATATGATACGTGAAGGAAGACTGATAATATAATACGTATAACTGTTATATCTTGGGTATCAGTTAAGCGTCCAACGTTCTCAAGGCCATGTTTGGCTAGTCCTAAAAGGCTCCATTTTTGTTTATTTTAATTAACTCACTTATTATATGGTACAAATGTCAGACTTTAATTAATCAGATTACATTATTTAAATTCAATTAAATTAAAATCAATATTACTCATTAAATCAAATTATCACATAATTAAAATTCTTATTTATTAATTATAACAAATTATTAAATCTTTAATTAATTATTAAATTAATTAGAACAACATTACAATTATTTAACAATTCATTTAATGTAATAATCCCAATTAAATTCACACTTTGAACTATAAAATTATTCCTCATTAATTTAATTAATGTATAACACTTAATCAAATTAATCCACAACAATTCCATCCAATATTTATTTAACTCCATAAATAAATTAACAAAGATATTTATTTAATTCAATAAATATTCAAAATAAATTACAAAATCTCGTTCGTCACATAAACTGCGCGCGGTCGCTGATAGCAGTCGCATATAATATGGTCGCTGTGTGGATCCCATCGACCACTATTAGCGACCGATCTATCCGTGACTGTTTTATAGTGATCGATGTCGTCACTAAGCTGAGTTATCGTAAGTCAGGTCTCAGGGGTGACGTGGCCCACGTGTCAGCGACATTAGCGACTAAAGAGGTCACTAACACTTCTAAATCATAAGTGGTCTTTGATAATATTAGCGACCGCATGCGGTCGCTAATTTTAAAATTTTAAAAAAAATGACTATTTTGGGGATTTCCCAACACACAATAGTACGTATCTATTTGTATATGCTTTATATCCCAATATACAACAGTATCTGTAAATAAACCTACATCCATACAAATCCATCGATCCATCCATATATTAAAATAAAACCAACACAATATATATAAACATCCATGCATGTATAAACATAAACAAATACCGTCCAACTAAAATTTGTATACAAATAAAATGTCATAACGTACATTCAGTCGATAAAAAAGGAATAATACAAATGTAGAACAAGAGAAGAGGATAATACAAATGTCTTCACGCATCAAATATCATCCAAATGAGGGTGTAACAAAAGAATAAAAAGAAAAAAAGCATTTCTGATGTATTACAATAACAAAAAGCTAAACATAAACAGAAAGCTAAATATGTATTATTAAATGTACCAAGCTAAACTAAACATGCCAAAGCTAAACAATGATAAAATTACCTTGACATCATCATCCCGCTGTTGTGATGCTCTCGCCACTGCATAAACTAACTCCTCAGGACTCAGAGACTGCAAATGCCAACCAAATGTAAGAAGAAGATTACGATCTTGATAGTCGGTCGTCGTTGATAAAGATTGTTCCCAATACTTCTTAAGAATTGTAAGATAATTGTGGACCGCCTCTCCATGAAATCGAGAAACATGCATCCTCAGTTTTAAAGCCCTAGGTATTTCAGATGTTCTTCCTGTTTTTTGCAAAATCAACTGTCATAGAGTGAAGGGTTGTCAACTGAATTTTTTTTAACCCATAGCTTTATCTGACCCAAGGTCCGCATATACCAAATATGGAGTAGAGATTATACCCAAGGTATCATTGAACATATAATCAACAAAAACTTTTGAATTTCATGTAAAATCAGACTTACTGGGAAATATTAGAGACAAAGGGAAAGTTTTTACAATATAACTATCTCAGACTTTTATCAACACAAATAAAATAAAATTTATCTTTAAACTACCTTTAAGGTCACATCAGGATCCATCAGACGTGGTCTTCATCCAGTGTAGTTCATGGGGGCGTACAATTTTACGTGGGATGAGATTATCATCCCAACTTATGAAATTGAGCTCAGCCATATAGAGCTAGCTCTTCCACTCCCAAAGCTGTTAGTGCATTGTAATTGAACTAATTAAGGAAGTAACAGTTCAATAAATAAAGAGGAATAGAGGGCCACGACTGGGAACTGACATGGAAGGGAGTTGATGACCATACAAAGTCCCACTATTCTTAAATGTTTCTTCTTTAATTTATGTGTATAGACAAATATATACAAATAAATGAAGATATTTTGGTTCTAAAGTGGACATTCCATTTCAATATGCTAGGAATCTAATGATAGAATAGAAGATTGCTTAAGTAAGGGGGAGTTAAATTTGATCCCTGATTAGATTCCAAATATATATATGATTTGATGATAAAGTATGTATATGACTTAATGATGAAGCCTATAAAGTATATTTGTATGAATAAGTTTTATACAGTCCTTAACTGAGAAATCTATGTACAAGGACTTAATTAGAATAGTATGATCAAACTTGTTACGTTGATCTTTATTCTGTCTGCATATGTAACAGATAGGATCTTTACAAAAAGACTACTATGTATGAAAGAAGTATTGATCGCAGAGTAAATCTATATGTGCCTAAAAGTGAAGATTGATTAATGTATATTTGTACAAGTAAGTTTGTAAAGTCCTTTAAAAGAATTGATGTCAAGGACTTATATTAGAAAGATCAAATAATTAATGTTAGCTTGATCTTATGGAAATTAATCAAATGTATAGATAATAGGAAATCACGATCATAAAGTCACTCTACTTGTTAGCAGTATGAAGATACATTGTAGAGTCAACCAGGTTCGTATAACATCAGAAGATCGCAGATTCACTCCATCTCATAGACATAGAATTAGTTCGTGAAGTGAACAAATGATCTCAAAGCCACATTACTAGCATAGAGCTGCTCAGAAAGTAAACGAAGCAGTTAAACATCATCTGGAAAAATTGATCAACCTGCTAAGTGAATCAATGGATTGCAAAGTAAAGATTGCTTAGTAAAGGGTGATTGTAGAATACTTCAAGTAGACGCTGAATGAAAATAATATTTGCAGACTACTCTCTGATCATTCAGTAAGAAAAAGATCGTAAAGTCGGCCTCAGAACATTTGAGCAAAATGTGAAGCGCTAACTACACGAATTAAAGAAGATCATCAAGCTCAGTTTGAGCCATGGATATAAAGTGAAGGTTACCCAAGAAATAGTATATGGCAAGAGAGTATACTCTGATGATATCTAAGTATATATCTCCAGAAGTAATCCAAAGTCAACTGCAAGGATATTTTACCTAATCACAGAACTTAGAACCGATCGTAGAACAATCAGAACTTCGTATAGAAGCAGCTTGTACTTGAGAACAAAGGAGAACATCTTACTCAAAAAGATTTTAATTATCGACTTCATAATACAATTGAAGCATTAAGAAAACAAAGAAGAATCTACTGAGCAAGTTTAAACATTATGAAGCCATCAGAAAACATAATAGAAGATAAAGCTTTAGTAATAGTGAGGATACAAAAAAATACTAAGACATCCTTCACTATACTATCATCAGTGAAAATAATACAAGAATAGAAAAGGTCAAACCGATCGTAAGTCTTAGTATTATGATTATTGCAACAACAAATCGTAGAGTATGTCAGGTCTGACAAATAAACTGACAATTGGAACGTTGCAAGAAGATGATCTTAAGACTTTAAAAGATGTATTCTTGGAAGAAAACAAAGGTATATCTACTGACTAGTTGGCCAAAAAAAAGCTGTCTAAAAAGCCTGAAAAGATACTGACTGATGTGACAAGTCCTAAGTCAGAAAGTACACTGACACAGAGCGTCAGAATGTCAACATTAGAGATATCAAAGTATCTAAGCATTAAATTTTCCAACGGATACTTCTCAACGGGAAGATTTCAAAGTAGTATAAAAGACAACATCATTCAAAAGAAAATGATGATGACGAGCACTAAACGTTAATACATAAGTAGAAATATCATCTGAAATGAACATCGAGCTAAACTAGAGAAAACGTAGAATAAGGACAACTCTACTAGCAGAGAAATGTTCAAAGCTGTAAAGTACAAAAAGAGAATGAGATTAACAAGATAATCTTGGCAGCACCTCATCAGATTACAAGAGACTGATGAGTATATGAAAGGATCAGATCCATAGAGCTAAAGATAAAAAGAGCCATGAAGTTGTAGAGAAAATGAGTAGAGCCTTGAGCCAAAAAAGTGGAGGACATGGCAGATCTGAAGATTCAAATATGAAGAAGCCATGCAGCTGATGTTGATGACGTAATAGTAGCTGATTAGAAGACTAATTTCAAAAGCTCCACTATACGATTCATCAAGAACACTCATAATCTACAAGTCAAAGATGTGGAACACAAGTCTATGATCCTGAGATTGTTCAATTGCTGATGAGCACCAAAGTTGAAGAGCTCAAGTGAATAACTTATCATCACATCAACATTGATCATGAAGAACTGCTGACAATCAGAAGGAATTAAGCTTTAACAACAGAGTTCATTATGAATCGAGAAGATGATCAACAATGCTGCTAAGAACTATAAGATGAAAATCATTCAAGTCATCTTAACAGCACCTCAAATACCTCTACAATGGGAAGAAGGGTCGGTGGATCCTGGTCTATGTGACCGAATTGGGGTCGGTGGATCCTGGCCTTGAGGACCGAATTGGGGTTAATGGATCCTGGTTAGTAGTGACTGAATGGCCGAGTCTAAGTGACTCGATGCCGAGACTTTGTGACTCAAAGGAATCCTAGGGATTTAGTTATAAATGGTCTGTTAGGCCTATATCTAGTAGTGGATATCCTACTCGTTGAGTAGGAGAGTGGAGTAGAAGTTGTTTAGTCTCCGAACCACTTAAAATCTCTTGTGTCTTTTACATTATGTCATTTACATTACACACTCTATAATTGCTATATTTTCTATATGTTTGATAATTCATATAACTTGTATTAAGAACTAAGATACTTGAGTAAATCTTTAAGGGGAGTTTTCAAAATTGATATTCCGTTGTGTATAGATAATCTTGATTAATTAATTATTCGGTAAGTCTCAAAATAAGTAATTATGAAAGAATTTTTAAAGATCTATTTAACCCCCCCCCCCCTTTAAATCTATATTGTGTCTTTGGGAAATAACATAATACACTCCCATTATTTCTTGATGTACATCATATATTTTTGATGCAGAAGATCAACCAGACACTTTTGCTCAACAACAGAAATAATCACCTGAGTCTCTATAAACTTTTCAGTTATTCCTTGAGAGTTGATTGCTTGCAAAGGTTGTTTTGCTGAAAACATTTGCAAAGGTTGTTCATTACTTGTAATGGTTGTTCATTTCTTGAAAAGGTCACATTGCTTGCAAAGGTTCGAAACAACCTTTGCAAGCAATGCAATCTCAGGGAATAGCTCCAAAGTTTACAAAGACTCATGTGATTGTTTCTACTGTAGAGCGAAAGTGTCTAGTTGATCTTCTGCATCAAGAATATATGATGTACATCAAATAATAATGGGAGTGTATAGAAATGGAATGTCCACTTTAGAAACAGAATAGTTTCATTTATTTGTATATATTTTCCTATACACAGAAATTGCAGAAGAAACATCTAAAGAATGGTGGCACTTTGTATGCTCATCAACTCCCTTCCAGTTCCCAGTCGTGGACCTCTCTTCGATCTCTATCTATTGGAATGTTACTTCCTTAATTAGTACAATTACAAAGCAATAACAAATTTGGGAGTGGAAGAGCAAGCTCTATATGGATGAGATCAATTTCACAATTAAGTTGGGATGATAATTCCATCCCACGTCGAACTGTACCCCCCATGAACTACACTGGACGAAGACTACGCCTGATGGATTATGATGTGACCTTAGAGGTAGTTTAAAGCTAAATTTTAATTTATTTATGCTGATAATAGTCTGAGATAGTTATGTTGTCAAAACTCTCCCTTTTCTCTCTCATATTTCCCAATAAGTTTGATTTTGAAGGAAATTCAAAAGTTCTTTGTTGATTATCTGATCAATGTACATTGGGTACAATCTCTACTGCACATTTGGTACATACAGACCTTGAGTCAGTTAAGTTAAGCTATGAGTAAAAAATGTTTTCACTTGATAACCTTTCACTCTATGACAAATTATTTTGCAAAAACAGGGGCAACAACTGAAATGCCTAGGGCTTTTCAACCGACGATGTTTCCTGATTTCATGGAGAGGTGGGAAAAACCAGCTTACTTACACTTCTCAAGGATTACTCGGGGAATCTTTATCGTGGTAGTGATGAATCTACAGTGCATGACAAGTTGCAATCTGTTTGTTCAAAGAATATAATATCATCCAAGACATTTATATAAAATACTCAGAGATATGTTTATATACTCAAAGATATGTATATGTACTCATTGGATCATGCATGGTCTGCATTGAGACATATACGCCTCTGTTCAGTAACCCGACCAGCGAATTTTTTTTGACAGAGTCTCCCCTAATATATGAAATATCCACATGCACGAGGGCAACATATATGACCATTTATAGGCACCCAAGACACAAACCTAGAGAAATATACAAATTCGTAATATAATAAGAGTAAAACAAGAACGAATGGATGCAAAAGCAGTCAAAAGTACCAAAAAATTAAAAACTTACTTTTCATTAGTAAAACGATTATTCTATATATCGCTATGAATCTATCTTTGTGTCTCCTAAAGATAGATTAAAATGACTCTGAAGTTGAAAACACTTCGGGAAAGTTAGTATGTCTAAATAGAATATGCAATATTCCAACCAAGTGTTTGTATTTGTAATAGGGCTAAAATAGAAAACGGAGATATTAGATTCTAGGTATTAGGGGTGCTTAAAATTATCAGTTTTTTTGGTTTTTACCTAAGCATACTTTTTTTCTTTGGACTGGATTTTTTTTTACCGATTTTTTCTTTTCAGGTTTTCGATATTTTAACACTTTTCGATGCTAGAAGCAGCGGTAATGATTTTTTTGAATTCGGTAAAAACCGAAATACCAAAAATATCGAAATTTAATAATTTAATAATTAATAGTTAATGTTTTGTAATTTTATATATTAAATAATTTTTTTATATATTAATAATTTCTATATAATAGTAGTTTTATTAATTTTTTATATATATTAATAATGTTTTGTAGTTTTATTTTATATATTAATTATTATTAATAGTTAATGATTTTTTAGCTTTTAAAAAAATTATTAATATATAAAAAAATTTATTTAATTATTATTAATAATTATATATATTACCATGTGGTATAACCGAAAACCGAACCGAAAAAATCGAAACCAATTTTATACCGAATCGGTACCGAAGTCGGTAATTCGGTACCAGTTTCGGTTCTTGTTTTTCTGGTAATTTCGGATCGGTACCGGTTCGATATTTTCAGTACTGATTCGGTTTTTTTACCGATGAGCACCCCTAATAGGTATTGGCCATTTTGCTAGTTATAGGAATATTAGATTTTTGGTTGAGCTAAACCTAACCAATTACTCGTAAAGAAACCAAAAATGTGGCTTTACCATTGGTAAAGATGAAAATTTTCAGGATTAGAAATATTATTGGATTGATGTCTAAGTAGTTGAGTTATTGACATCGTGGTGATTTAGAGTAATATGTTACTTAATTATTAATCTATACGAGCTTGGAACCGTTCAAGGCACGAACTATCTTTCTTATACTCCCTCCGTCCGAGGATAAAAATTTTGGTGGACTTTTTACGCATATTAAGAAGATGAATAAAATAACAAAATTGTCCATAATAATGTCATTAAATATGGAGAG
Organism: Panax quinquefolius; assembly: GCA_020205615.1. Taxonomy (NCBI): domain Eukaryota; kingdom Viridiplantae; phylum Streptophyta; class Magnoliopsida; order Apiales; family Araliaceae; genus Panax; species Panax quinquefolius. Next base: position 100,578,681 of record CM035166.1, on the reverse strand, counting down.
AGAATTAGAATAAGAAAAATATAAGATATTTAATGCTACCAGTATAATAGGAAAATATGTGTAAAAGTTTGGTTATTAAAGGAAAATAGACATTTAACATGGAACTACCCAAAATAGTAATAATGACTTTTATCATGAGGATTTTAGGAGGGATATATTTTTGTTTATCAAAATAATTCAATTGTAATATATATATATATATATATATATATATATATATATATATATATATATATTATAATTATATTCATTGAATTTGAATATGTATTACTATAATTGTGTAATTTGTATTTGAGAAATTTTATAAGTTGATGTCTAAATTACCTTTGAAATTATCAATCAAATTAATTTGGATAAGATCTCCTCTTAATTAGTTTGTTATATACTTGGATTGATCTCAAAAATTCTTATTTGAGAGGCACACAATGAAAAACAACACTCGTTTGGGGGAAAAGGAGTGGAGTAAGCTTGTAAGATTTATTATTTCATAATTTATTGATTTTCAAAAATAAATAATGATATCATAATTTGGAACGGAGAAAGTATTTACAATCAAATGCTTTTTACTAGTGCATATTAACCTTTAATTTCTGAAAACTCAAGTTCATCAAGTTCCACAAGTGCTTATTTGATAAGGGCCAAAAAGTATAGCCCAGATAAGCACATAAAGCACTCAACATTTAAATTTGCAGCGTATTTCACTTCAACATGGACCGAGGCGATAATTACTTGCAATGTTGAGCAAAAATTGCAAACTCAAATCAATTCAAACCAAAATTCTTCCAAATCATATAGAATTACACTAAATTAAAATATAACATACAAAAAAAATAACCCCTTCACAACCATCAAAATAAATAAAAACTCAAACAATCAAAAACCCTTTTGCAGCATAGACTTCATAGTTCAACTCAATCTGCAGAAAATAATACTGAAGAAACAAGCATAAATAACACATGTTCTACAAAACTAAGCATAAGCAAAAGATAATATGATGAACAATACTTAGTTAACAATAACAAACCCACAAACAAAATGAAGCCAAGAAGTGAGCTTTATGAGACATACTTTTATATATATATATATATATATATATATATATATATATATATATACATATATATATATATATATATAAAGTGATAAATATACCTATATAAACTTGGAGTTGGGCGGGGGTTTGAATCACAGGCATTGGTGTCGGCGTTGCTCCGTCTTCTCCCTCATCTTCCCTTTCTCTTCTTTTTTTCTTCTTTTTTTTTTCTTCTTCTGCTGCTCGACTTTCTGCTTGCTGATAGATATTAAAAGGATCAACGATCGTTGTTTGCGACCACATGCAATCGCTGTTTTTTTATTGACGTTGACGTATTAGCAACCGCAGTCGGTCGCTGTTAGTAATCGATCGCAACAAGTCTCCTACACTAAATTTAAGGCAACAAAATTAGAATTAATAACAACCGATTAGCGACTGGAGGGAGGTCGCTAATGTAAATAGTGACTAATTTTGATTATGGTTGCTATTAATGGAATTAACGACTGGAAACGGCGATCGCTGATACTACTGGTCGCTGTTGGGCCATTTTCTTATAGTGTGATTAACTATAATTAAACTAATTAGAATATGAAAACTAAGAATGAGAAAACAATCTAAGAATTCGAATCCGTTAAACAATAAACATAACATATAATCTAATCTCTTCTATTTTTATAACTTAATTATGGTTTGGATCTCCCTTCCCTTTAATTTAATAATTTTACAATTAGCATGATCAAACCTAGAGTATAAAAATTTAAGAATTAACTATAACCCATCAAAAGTTATTCGAGCAAACATGAATAATGAAAAACTCATATTGTAACAATAATCTATCAAAACCTTTTAATTAATTTAAAATTACATAAGAAATATAAAACGAAAGTTTTTCAATAATGAAATATGAAGGCAGAATCAATTAAACATAAAAGCATAAATAATAGAAGAGATAAAAAATATCATCATGAATAATTATTTAATACCATCTTTATCCTAAATTAAAGAAATTAACTAGACGTGAAAATAACTAAACTAACTAAAATAAAAAGGCTTAAATATGAATTAGTACCCTAAACTATAGGCCACATTCCACTTCGGTGATCCACCTTTCAATTTTGTCAATTAGATGATTAAACTATTAATTTTTTCCAATTGCAACAAATTAAACATGTCACGTCAGAAATTGCTGACGTGGCAACCTGTGTGGGGCCTTAGGAAGTTGGTGTGACAAAAAAAAAAGTTTTTTAATCATGAAATAAATAAATCTTATTTTATATGGGGTAAAATGGTCAAACAACAAATTAACATAACAAATTAATACAAACCAAACATCTCCAATCTCCTCTCCTCCTACCCAGATCTCTTCGACTTCGCCAACCTCCTCCTCTCCACCGCCGCCACGATCTCGCTCAACGCCTCCTCGCCTCCTCATTGTCCCCAACTCCTTCATCCGCTCCTCCGACACCTCCTCCTTCTCCCCAACATCGCCGACGTCCTCCGCTACCACGCCCTCCTCCAATACCTCTTCTCTGCAGCCTCCGCCAGCTTCCCTTCCATCAAAAGAAACTCATCACCACCCTCTTCCAAACCACCGGTCGTGCCACCAACAATTTTGGCTCCTTCAACATCACCCGCAACCCCACCACCAATTCCATCACCATCCTCTCTCCGTCATCCCCTGCCTCCTCCAACGCCACCATTCTCTCTCTCATCAAATATGTACCCCCTTCAATATCACCATCTACTCCGTTAATTCCCCCCATCGATCAGAATTGATCTCATGGCATCGAAATCCCGACCCCCTTTAGGCCTCAACATCACAAAAGCACTCATCGACAGTCACAATTTCAACGTCGTGACTTCAATGCTACTGGCTTCTGGCGTAGTGGACGAATCTGGCGTAGGGAGATTTTTGGAAATAACAATCAAATTAGCAACAAGGGTGTAATGGGTGGTGCTTTCACCATTGGAATTTCCGTCTCCCGGAGACATCGCCAGTATGGGCCCTCGAAATCGATATCCTCGCCACCGGTGTTTCAAAGAGAAATAAGATCGGGAGGCCACGGAGATAGAGGCATAGAGGTCCATTGTAGGTATTTGTTGTACAGTATTATTGTATGTGTATGTATTGGTATAACATTGAAGTATTTCATCATTATAATTGTTAAAATTCTTTTTTTATATATACGGATAGTTGAATTTTGTTAAAATATTTATTCATTTAAATATTTGTTGTTTGACCATTTTACCCCATATAAAATAATATTTGTTTATTTCATGATTAAAAAACTTTTTTTTGCCACGTCAGCTTCCTAAGGCCCCACACAAGTTGTCACGTCAGCAATTTTTGACATGACATGTTCAATTTGTTGCAATTGGAAAAAATTAATAGTTTAATCATCTAATTGATAAAATTGAAAGGTGGATCACCGAAGTGGAATATGGTCTATAGTTTAGGGTACTAATTCATATTTAAACCAAATAAAAATAATATCTCCTTCCCCTCATCTTTCTAAAACAAAAGACCTATTCACAGGGAAAAATAATATGTGCCTTAATTTAGGGTACATTGAACTTGGTCTTCCTTTTTGTTATTTTATCTCTTTATCTCCAATTTGACTTCAACTTCTTCATGATAATCTTCTAAGAGTCTTTTTTCATCTTTAAAAATTGAAACAATTATCTTTTACTTATTCACCAAGATAAACAAGATAAATACTACAAAACTAAATAAAATGTATTAATTAAATAAAATAATAAAGATGAGAATATTAAAATGCATAAAAAATATGTATATCAATTCTACATACTCATATTAATGATCTGTGGTGATTTGTTATATCACGAGTCCTGAAACAAAAGGTGACAATGATTTTATTCATATTAATATTGCCGAAGCAAAATAATATTATCAAATTAATAAATAAATGTTGTTTAAAGTGCTAAGTGTCGCTAAATAATTATACAAAAATGTCGTTCAATATATTTTTGTTCTATCAATATTATTTTTCCTTTGATAACATCATTTTTGCTTTGCAATATCAACATCCTTCTTTCTTTTATTTATGCTTAATTTGCATTGTATTTAGACATTATTTTTTGCTGGTGAGTTTTTTCCTACATTAAATATTGAGACAATATTTTCATACTGTAAAAAAAATTGTTTGTTTAGTTGTATCCTAATTAAGAAGCATTAACATGTTTACACAAAATATAACAATAAATAAGGCACAATCATTATTGGATTAAGGAGTACATATCATTTTCCATAAGGAAAAGACATGCAAATCTATAATTACATGACAGCGTCTCAAAATTATTACGCTCATGCCCCCACCTATAATGCCCATGCTAATTTGTTTATAAATACACCTCAATGAATCCTTTACATCACAACCACCAAAACAGCTCACAAGCATCATTGGTACCGTCATAAACCCTAGATATGAACCAAGAAATCATGTCAGGTTCTGACCTATCATACCTTCTTCAATCCATTGAACACCATCTTTTCGATGATTCCGAACTTTCTAGCATTTTTCCAGCAATGAATCTATGGGATGTATCCGATTCAAGCTTAACTAGTTTGTTCTTTATGGAAAATAGCATAGAACAAACACTTAGTATGGATTACTCACTTGAAATGGATGATAATAAGCTTGAGAGTTTCGAGGAAAAAGGGAAAGAGAAGTCGGCGAATGTGGGACCACCTGAGCACATCCGTTACCGGTACCGTGGTATAAGGCGGCGGCCGTGGGGCAAGTTTGCCGCCGAAATTAGGTCTCCGGCCAAAAAAGGGAAAAGGGTTTGGCTTGGGACATATGAGACACCAGAGGATGCAGCACTGGCTTATGACCGAGCTGCATTTAAAATTCATGGCTCGGCTGCTAAGCTTAATTTTCCACACTTGATCGGCTCAAATGTACCTGAGCCGATGAAGGTTACTCCTAGGCAACGATCCTCTTCGTCCTCATCCTCATCCTCATCCTCATCCTCATCTTCATCTCCCCTTAATGGCTCCTTAAAGAAGAGGGAAAAAATGGCAGGTAAAGCAACAAAGGGTACCTCAAAAATGCTGGAAGATCCATAAAATTCTTGTCTTACTATTTATGAGTTTTCTGAGTTTCTTACGAGTCAGTTAATAAAGTAGCGCATGTCAAGTTGTGGTAGAACTTGGTTTGTTTCAAGGGAACGTGTTTTTGAAAAATGTTTTATTTTGGGGAAAATTACTTGTGTAGTTTTTTGAAAAATGACTTGCAAATTTGAAATAGTATGTCATTTTCTTGAAAACTAACCCTTAATGTGCATTGACCCATAAAACGACTTCCACAGGAATAAATAATATATGGATCATGATTACAATCCTCTTGTCGATCGAAGTGTACATATTTTTCATGCAAACAAAAGCGCGTGGTATTTTGGGAATTTGTTTTGCTTTCTATTTTCTAATTTATATATCTCGAGGAAGAGCTTTTACGCATGTCAAAAAATTTAGGTTAAACTAGTAAAGGGAGTTATGTCACTGGGAGAAGATTTCACTGCTATTGAGATATTAAATAATTTGGACATTAAAAAACCAAAAGCATGCCAAAAAGCGTGACAGCTATATATATATATATATATATATATATATATATATATATATATATATATATATATATATATATAGTGTACAGTGTATGTACCAAGTTTTTTCAGAAATAAAACATGCATATACATGTTTAATTTCATTCATATGGTATAAACAGTGAATTTATATCCGGCAACTGCCATGCACAGCCTATTACCAAGCACACAAAGGAACGCGACCCATTGGATTAACTAATTCATGTTTTGGATGATCAACCTGAAACTTACTTCAGATTAATTCTGAAATTATCTGGCTGCGGAACAATTGATCATTTAGGGAATAAATATAGCTAGTCTCAGCAAAGAAACAAAATGGAAAATTTACAAAACTATTTTCATGCAAATTTTATATTTTTAATTTGTATAAATGTGTTTTCAAAGAAAAAAAGAGAGAATATATTCACGCCAAAACTCACATTTTAGAGAATTACAAAGAATTGTGCACGACTCTAGATCGGATCGATAAACAAGTGAGTTCAACTGGATACAACGAGTATGGCTGCAAATAAACGTGTTAGTTTGAATGTTATGGTTTACTAAACAAAAATAAATGAATAGTGAGCCCGTGCAACACTGTTTTGTGACAAATTCATAAGATGTGGATCGGGTCGCAGTAATTCATTACATCATAATAGCGAAGAAGAAACACTTAAATACCGAATCTATAAAACCTAATAGTACATCAAGTAGAAAGAATTTAGCTCAAAGCCTTCCATGTCTGATCCACAGCCTTGCAAAAACAACTAATGCTTGTGTCAACCAAATTAGCTTGACATTAAAGCTAAGAGAAAGTTAAGCATTGTATATTATTTTCTTGTATTGTTTACAAACAGAGTTGTCCTATATACATGTATGATAACCACCTAAACTAGAATAAAGGCATTTACATAATCACCTAAACTAGAATAAAGGGATTTACATAATCAAAGATTCTCAAGAGATAATTATGGTAATTCAAAACCAATATCCTAACTTTATAATAATTATTGGTTGGTGTTAATATCCCCCCGCAAGCCAAAGGGTATCCTTGAAGACACTTTGAGCTTGGTCCGATTGTACAAAAATTGGCTGGTGGGTAAGGGTTTGGTGAGAGCATCAGCAACATTGTCGTGAGAAGAAATAAACTGAATTGAGACCTGCTTGTTAGCAACCATTTCACGGACAAAATGGTAGTCTATCTCAATGTGTTTTGTACGGGTATGAAAGACAGGATTGGAAGCCAGATAAGAGGCCCCAATATTATCACACCATAGCACAGACGGGTGATGAAGAGGTAATCGCAATTCCTGGAGTAATGAACAAAACCATTTTATGTCATCAGCAGCATCAACAATGGCTTTATACTCAGATTCCGTGGAGGAATGTGCAACTGTGCGTTGCTTACACGAAGCCCAAGAAATTAAGTTGCAACCCAGGAAGATTGCATTACCCGCAATTGATTTTCGATCATCATTGTCACCCGCCCAATCCGCATCTGTAAAAGCATTGAGAGTGTGAGAGGCCCTAGCTGAGGAAAAAAATTATGGGACAAAGTGCCTTGTAAGTAACGCAAATCCGTTTGACAGCAACCCAATGCATGATAGTGGGTTTGTGCATAAACAGACAAACTTTATTTACAACAAATGAGATGTCAGGGTGGGTGAGACTTAGATATTGAAGGGACCCAACAATTTGCCGATAGAGAGTAGGGTTGTCAAATAATGTGTCAAAAGATGTGGAGGACAATTTATCGGATGGAAAAAGTGAAGTAGGCTGGGGTTTACAAGTGGACATAGAAGCACGATGCAGAATATTTTGGGTATATTTTTTTTTGAGAAAGAAAAAGACCAACCTCATTTTGTACAACCTCGACCCCCAAAAAATAGTGTAAGGGCCCCAAATCTTTAAGGGAGAACTCAGCACCAAGATTAATAATCAGATTAGAAAGAGATTGACCTGAATTACCTGTAATTAAAATATCATCAACTAGACAAGAACAAATAAGTGACTGTTAGAATCATTATAGATAAATAGAGAAGTATCATTTTGGGACTATAAAAAATTATGAGTTAGTAGAAAAGTAGAAAGACGTGAAAACCAGGCCCTGGGTGCCTGCTTTAGCCCATATAGTGATCGTTACAGTTTACACACATAATCTGGATGTTGAGCATCAATAAATCCTTGGGGTTGTTGTATATAGACAGGCTCCGATAAAAAACCATTGAGAAAAGTATTGTTAACATCCAATTGTCGAATGGGCCATTTTCTGGTGATTGCCAAGGATAGAATTAATTGAATAGTTTTCGGTTTAATGACCGGACTGAAAGTTTCGAAATAATCTAACCCATGTTGTTGGTGATATCCTTTGGCAACGAGGCGTGCCTTGTATCGAGCAAGAGAACCATCAGTATGAGTCCTAACACGAAAGACCCACTTATTTCCAACAATGTTCATGTGAGGAGATCGACTTGGGAACTAGAGTCTATGTTTGATTTTTGTATAAGGCTATGAGTTCATCGAGCATGGCTTGGTGCCAAACAGGACTATTATTTGATACTTGGAAAGAGGTGGGCTCTGTGGTGGATATGGAGGCATTATTAGCTTGTTTATGATGGCGTAGTACCATGGGGTGGATTATGTGTAAAGGCTATGATTGTGTATCTGGCAGAGTGGTAGGAATGGTATGAAGCGAAGAGGATTCTGAGGAGGAAGGGGATACGGGCAAAGGAGAAGCATCACCTAGAGGGACCTGCAGTGAACCATTAGATGAGGACGATTGGATGAGTGGTGTTCAAGGTGTCTGGCATGATTCGAAAAAACATTGGATGGTTGCAGAGTGGGAAGTCCTAGATGATGAGGAGAGATTAGCAAAGTGAGGGATAATATGAGTATATATATCACTTAAGCGGGCGGTCCGAACAGGTGTTGCTGCTGGATGTGATTGTGTTGATGGAGAGGAAACAATTGGGGTTGATTCGTGGAATGCGGACAGGTAAAAAGACTATCTGGATGGTGGCGCAGACTATCTGGATGAGGATGATATTCTTGGAATGCAGACAGGTGAGGAAACTGTCTAGATGGGGCGTAGATTATCTGGATGGTGATGAGTATGTTTTTAACCTACGATTTATGTTCGTTTAGCTTGGTATATTGTTAGTTTTTGGTAATTTCATGTTACTTTTGATAGGTTGTTTGCTTGTTACAGGATAATCCATGGGCCTATCGAAACGTTACAATTCGAAGGAGATTTCGAGCAATCTTGGAGTTTCTGACTATATAGCGCGGGCACATTTGTCTTTCAAGATAGAAATCAAGACGGGCGGCTTATTGGAGCGAGACAACCTCTGGAGCGCTAGCCTTGGGGCACACTTGTCGACGTGTTTTCTTGGCCTGGCGCGTATGCTAACTCGGCGGGAGTTTTGTTGGGCGAGATTTGATGTTGTGCTAGAAGTTGGGCTATGTTGGGAACTAATAATTCTTTATGTAATGTGACCATATTAGAAGTGTGGGATGGTTGTTAGTTCAATTTGTGGGAGTCTTTGACTCTTGAGTTTTTGATTTTGAAAAGGATTCATGTCTCCACTTGATTTTTTATGAGGAGAGTTAGAGTTGGATTAGGATTGATGTATGGAGCTGAATTGAGACTACTTTTATGCTAAGAGTGGAAGGAGGAAAGGGGAGAAAAAAATAGGAGACACACTTCGAGAACGAGAGTGAAGAGCAAGAGCTTGGAGGAACGAAGAAGAAGAATAATTTCACTAAGATTACATAATCGAAGGGCGAGAAGGGCGGTGTATTACTATTCTCCTCTAATTTCTATATTCTGTAATTGGGATGATGTTTTCTTTTATTTATTCAGTATTTAATTTATTCGCTATGAACTAAGTTACTTATTAGGCTTATAATGGATCTTAAAGTGGAACGATGATTATGTAACCTCGGTTTTCAGTTTAATTAAGATATTATGTAGTTTATCTATATTAATTTGAGCTTGAATTTATGAATTGCTTGATCAATAATTTTATGTGGATTTGTATGAATTCGAGAGATGAAATATAAATCTAGACTTAGTTAATATAGCTTGTGTTCTTGGTTTATGTGAATGAACAAAATCTTGATGTATGTTAGGGTAGAGATATGCTTGACATCGCATGTAATCATGAAGAGAACTTGAACTTAAACCTTATTTAATTAGAATTCACATAGAGATATAATGAGTTGATTAAGTAAGGTGTTTAACTTAATTCTATCTTAATGGTGGATTTGGGTTAATACGGTGTTAATACATTAAGAGGTGGTTAATACTATTTATGTGTTCTTGATTAATAAACTGAGATAGTGTATTAAACTGGAATAAGTGAATAATAGTCAGAGGGATGCTGAGAGTGAAGTTACACGCCTAATTCTCTAATATTTGTTTGAAAATTCCATTTTAGGGTTTGTTGGTATTTAGTTAATTTTTAATAATTTTAATATTTTCACTATAAACTAGAAATTGATTAATTTAATAAAATTAGGATTAATAGAAGATTGGTAGTTGCGAGATTAATTTGTTGCTAAATCTGTGAGGGAACGATACTTTACTTACTGTTATATTACTTGTTGACCATGTATACTTGTGTGTTGTGCGTATACAGATTTTACGCCAACAGGGACGAGTCTTAAAATGCAGACATGTGAGGAGACTTTCTGGATGGTAGCACAGATTGTCTGGATGAGGACGATTCTTGGAATGTAAACAGTTAAGGGGACTGTCTGGATGGGGGGTTGGACTCACTGTATTGGGCAAGAGTGGAACATGAGACATGAGATAAGACCCAAGGATGAATAGGTAGCACTGGTGTCATGGTATTGCGAGGAAAATGAGCTAGCAAAGATGACGGAGCCGAAGTGTGTGGATGGGAAAAGGGAAATTGATTCTCGTCAAATTTGATATATCGAACTTGATACATTTGTTGTGATTTTGGTTCAAAACAGTAGTATCCCAAGTGAGTAGCACTATAACCCAAAAAAATGCATGGAAGAGAACGATATTCTAATTTGTTTGGATTATACGTCCTTGAGAGAGGGAAACATAAGCATCCAAAAATTTTCAAAAAATTATAATTTGGCGCTTTGGAAAATAATTTCTAGAAAGGTGAAAAAGTATTGTTAACTGGAGATTGCATTTGATTGATGAGATAAGTTGCACATTCAAAAGCATAGTCCCAAAAAGTCTCTGGAAATGAGGCCTGAGCCAATAATGTTAAGCCTGTTTCAACCACATGTTGGTGCGTCTCTCAAAAAAATTATTTTGAATTGAAGTGTGTGGACATGAAAGTCGATGAATGATGCCACTTTGAGAAAAATGAGACTTAAGGGGTAAGAAGTCCTTAGCACAGTCTGTTTGAAAATATTTAATTTTGTTGTTAAAAAGACACTAGACAGAACCTGCAACATAAGCTGTAATCCCAATTTGCACAACATGCAGTTTGCATAACATTTAGGCAGAACACAATTTTCGGCAACCCAATTTTCACAACAGTTAGTCAATTAACACAACAGGTAGCCACAAGCAATAACCCATTTCGGCAGAACACAAATAATAACCCTTATATTGACAATTAACACTTAAGTCCCAATTTCAGCAATTCATCCGAAATATATATAGTAGCAGTTATCATCAATAGATATATATAGTACCAATTTCAGTGCAATATGCATAATATAGGGCAGGAAATTATACCTAATTATAGAAATAAACCATTACTAACCTTAGGCCTTAGTTTGAAAATCGGTTAAAGGAGGAGAAGGAGAGAACAGAGTCCAACCCGGCCAGAATGTGAGTCGTCGACGTCGGTTGCGTATGGGAGGGTCGCCGACAAAGTGTACCAAATGTGGAAGGGGCCGGCCAATTAGAAATGAAAGAGAGAGGTGAAGAGAGAGAGACAGAGAGAGGCGAGGGACGCAGTGGGGGGGGGGGAACGGTGGCAGGGGAAAAGGGGGGACCGGTGACCGGATGGGTAGGGGCGGAGAGGATGAGAGAGAGAAGAAGAGTACTGGAGGGGACCGGTGACCGGATGGGTGGGCGGAGAGGATGATAGAAGGAATGAGAGTGAGAGAATGAGAGAGGGTAGGGGCAGGGAAGGAGAGTGAGAGATTGAGAGAGAGAATGAGAGATAAACGAGCGTCTGAAATGAAAAGGCAGAAGCTAAAAAGTTTTATTTGTTATCTCCGACGGACTATCCGTCGGTAATACGTCCCTGAGAAATAACTTAAATTCGACGAAGCGTCCCTCGGAATTAACGTTTGTTCGTAGAAATTACTTTTCGCGATGGCGCGAAACTTGGCGCCAACTAGAGATGTTTAAGATCGATGGAATTTCGTCCTAATTATCTTATTTTCGAGGGACTTATATGCGGCGCATTATTCCCTCGGAAGCAATATTATTTTGACCGAATTTAATCCGTCGAGGATACGTCCGTCGAAAATAGCTGATTTTCTTGTAGTGTTAGAGATAGAAAAGAAAAAATCATCTCCTCCTCTCTTTCATTCCACAATTGAGTTTTAAAGTTAATAAAAAGAGTCTCCAATACCATTTGGTATTGGACATGGATGTAGACCACTACACTAGAGGTTAGGAGCAGAACCACGTAAAAATCTTAGTGTGATTTCTTTTATTCGTTTCTTTAATCTACATTTGTATTCTGTATATTTAGTTTTAGTTTATGCTTGAAGATACGCTAAAGCAAACCCAGAATCAGACATGGTTACTTATTTGATTATAACATGTAGCAAAAAAGTTTAAAAATTGACCACTATAGATCACTTTTGGGATTTACACCTATATATTCACCCCCTCTAGGTGTGCTTATTTACAGAATTACACTATTGATAAGACAAACTTTAGAATTTAATATGAAATAATCATCTATTTGTATTTAGACTTTAAAAACTTTAAACATATAAGAAATACAATTCGAACTCAAGTATCTCACAAGCTACTCGCGAACCAATCGAACTGAACTGTTCGCGAAAAAAGTCGAATCGAACCACATGGTTCGCGAACATATTCAATCGAGAAATCGAACGTGATATCATGTGCGAGCTCAACTCGACAAGTTAAACAAAATAAACCAAACTCCAGCCAAACCAAGCATATTAGAGACGATTCAGTTCGTTTTTAAGCCTACTTTTGGGCAAGGAGATGATCTAATATACTTGTTGGACCAGTCTACACAAGTGTGCACTGTATTGGTGATTAATTGATGTGGGATGATAATACAATATCTCTACAAGTTGTATCAGAGCTCATGGTTCGATGGGCCCAAGAAGACTTGGCAAACGGGTCGGGCTATCGCCGGGCCGGGTCATTGGTGGGTATAGAACCAAAACGGCCCAGGTTTTGGTGGGCTGAAAAAGTGAAGCCCAAAGCCCGCTTTTTGACGGCCAGACGGGGCTGGTCTGCGGGACTAGATTGATTTCTAACCAATTTTTGACACATTTCTTGGCCTAGCCCAAACGGGCCGGGTCAAAACGGCCCAGGTTTTGATGGGCTGAAAAAATGAAGCTCAAAGCCCGCTTTTTGACGGGCGGGTCGGGTCGGTCAGCTGGCTTGGGCCGATTTTGCCAAGTCTAGGTCCAAATGTCAGGTTGATACTCTATGATGGAGCACATTCGCATGCCGTATGTTACTTTTTCCGCACGGTGGAGCAATTAGAGTTGAATCGGACGGAGCACAAGGGATCACTCCCGCATTTTCCACTACGCTTTGAAATATGCTCAAGGTGACTATGGGAATCATGCTCAGGGTGAAGTGTTCATAAGGAGTAATAATGTTGTACTCTCACGTTTGGCTGTGGCGTGGTGGAGTAGTATTAAAGTCGAGTAGGGCTTATGAAAGATTTAAAGAAGGTGTACTTAATGGTGACTACTCTAGTATGATAGTTGCGAATGGGTATTGAAAATAAATATGTAGATTATTGAGATATTTCACATGAATCTCATTTGTGAATGGGTATTCAAGTGAAAAGTAGATATTGTTGAGATATTTCACATGAATCCCATATTTGATAAATATAGATAGCAGATCCTTTGTCCTCATTTTCTTTGTCCACCACTTAAATTTTGACACCTGACCTCTAATTTAATTTTGGAGTTAATTGATGTTAAGTAAGAGACTAGATGTCAAATATTTATGTGGGAGACACAAAGGGGACAGTATCTGCTCTCATAAATATAATTCAAAAGTATAGATGAGTTAATGAATAAGTTGGAGCATCAACTTAATTATTATGTTAATCTTTCAAGTAAAGATGTGAGTCAACCTACTTGTTGAGTCAGTTTACATAAATGTACACTTCATTGACAATTAATTAATATGAGATAGAACGTACATTAATTTCACTATAATTTCAAGGGGAACAAAATACGAAGAATTAAAAATAATTCCAGTTGTTATTATTTCTCTCTCAAGGAATGTTAGATTCTTCAGAAAGTAGTTTTCACCGTTTTGAACAAAAAGGGATGGAAGGAAGGTCCGTGGGAGAGAGTGAATGTGATCAACATGTAAAGAAGCATCAAGTCTTTAAGTAGAAAACTTGTTGATACAATAATATATATGATTAATATTAACTTTTAGAAATATTTTTAAATTTAAAATTAATATAAACTCATTTTATTTTGTCAAATAAATAGTGTAAGTTAATACTTATCTATACAATACACATTATCAAAAATAGAATAACATAATAATCTTAGCATTTACCTAACAAATTTTGGTCAAAACAACTATAATATTATATACAGCCTAAAAGGTACAACTAATTATGAAATCAAATTTAAAAATGTTTCACATAAACTTTGTGGTACCTTTAGTTTCCGGTATGACAATTTAGTGACTTATTCTTTAGGTTAACGTTGGACACTTTGAACCAGATGTGCTAACCAAACTTGGTGGCTATTTGGTTGGAGGATATATAATTTTTTCTTTTCAGTGGAGTGGTTGGTATTAATTATATATACACATGATATGTGTCCGGGACATCAATATCAATAACTATATGCAACAATTAAATCTCTTTCTTTTATTCTTTTCTCTTCTTTTTTTGATATATTCTCCCTTAAATCTCTTTTATTTATACTTAACAAATTATTAATTCTCCCTTTTTATGGAGTTTATTTTCTCCTCTTGTGAGACTTTTTTTAGGAGATTTTTCTTTGAGTAATGCTAGAAATATAAATTATACACAAAAATTGTGCATAAACATTATAAAAAAAGAGAATTTTATTGTGTACAGTTTGTGCACATAATATTATTATTTTTCTTTCTCCGTTTGGGCGCTCCTTTCGTAAACTTTACTCACTTGGTGCCTTTCGTTCGAGATATTTTTTTCAGTGTATGAATTGTTGAAAGATATATTGTTCAGATTTGAATGTAACGTTATCATGACAATTTATTTTTTTGTCATCCATAGTGAAAAACATTTCAACTCTTGCGTATTATATTATTATTTTGAGTATATAATTATATTTCAGGAGTTAAACATATTTTGAGGAGTTAATATTATCTACGTATTATATTTTTGCGCATTATTCAGAGCTCTGTTTCTAGTATTGATCTTTTTTTGTGATTATAATTATTTGTTATTTTATTTAAAAGATTTACTATTTTTTTTTTTTTATTGTAATCCTTTCATTTTTTGAACATATTAAAGTTTTAATATATTTTAGTCTTGTATACTATTTGATGGGAAAAAAACTATATATAATTCAAGAGAGAATCCTAAATTAAATTATATTTCTGTAAAGAATCCTATATTTTGTGGGCTCAAATTTTCTGCATCAAGGCTGGACTAACCCAAAACCGCATCAGGTTATACTGGCTCAAAATACATATCAGACTATATTCAGACTACTACTATATCAACACACACACACACACACACACACACACACACACATATATATAACAATCGAAAAGAAGATCCTAAATTGAATTAATATGGTTGGTCAGTAATATCTATTTTGTGGGTTCAAAATTTTCACATCAAGACTGGACTGGTCCAAGATACGCATCAGGCTAGATTGACCAAAAATCTAATCTACCACTCATTAGTGTATACTACAACTATTTCAGTCAAAAACTATCCTACAAGTGAATTAATTTGACAACTATAAAAAACAACGAACCTAAATTGAAATGAATCTCAATCACTAAGAAAAGATAATAACGGAAGAACATATCATACCACGTTAAAGATGTCGGGGAAATCAGGGAGCTTACGCGTTGTGTTTGCATACATGCACAAAGTACTAACACAGATGTTTGGTACCCAACTTGATCCAAAAAATTAGATCCCAAGTTCTTTCTTGTATATTAGTCATTCACCTTTTAATTATTTCTTTGATGTGAGATTCCAACTCATTTGTTATATCTTAACAATCTTCCTTCACAAGTGAGTTCATCACATCAAGAATCCCACCTCACTTGAACACATTCTTTTCAATCACCACACACCAATTCTTAACTAACTATTTTGGGTTCTTTTTCTCCAACGAGAATTAATTTCAGCAAACCTTCATCGAGAATTCACCACAATCGTGTGTCTTTTGAAGACATTTGTATCTTTTGAAGAGGCTCACCAGTTCAGGATCAATCTTTCGTAGCTCTAACAATAGTTGTTAGAAGAGAACCAGAGGCACGCAACGCGCGTGCGCGTGCACAATGCACTAACACATGTTTGAAACTAACTTGACTCAAAAACTTAAATCATTAGATATTGAGTTCATTCATATATATTAGTCTTTCACTCCTCAATTATTTCTTGGAAGTGGAACCTAAATGATATCTTAACAAAAGAAACATATAATTAAAAAAATTAAGTTAACTCGTGCCTCGCACAAATATCAAGCTTGTATTATAAATAGTATAAAGAGAGAAAATATATATACACCGTAACTTCCTATGTATGAAGTATTTTTTTTATTTTTTATAATAGTTAGATCACATTTACACTTTTAAACTATAAGTGAGAACTAATGTATATACATATTTTAAAAAATTCATAGTATATTGCACAAAATTGTGAAAAAAAATAATTTTTCTAATCAAGTTTGCGTAGCTCGTATTGTACATTATTTTTCATGACCAGCATTTTCTTACACTAATTAAGATTAAATTTATTATTAAGAATAGAAAAAAATGGTGAAATAAAAAATAATGTCATAATTTTCAAAAGGAATAGACATGAAAATAACTAATAGCATGGGAGCATGTCAGCTATTACTGACGTGGTGTAGGGACCACTGGGCCCTTCTTATTTTGTATTTAAACTCAAAGACCCTAGACACTTCCGATCATACTCACCAAAACAGCTCAAAAAGCATTTATCAAACCCTAGGTATGAACCAAGAAATCCTCTCATCAGACTCTGACCTCTCATACCTTCTTCAATCCATTGAACACCATCTTCTCGATGATTCTGAACTTTCAGCCCTTTTTCCGGCAACTAACCCATGGGATTCATTAGATTCGATCTTAAATCCCTTTTTAATTATAGAAAATAACACAAATCAAACACTTAACATGGATTACTCACTTGAAATGGATGCTACTAAGATGGAGATCAACGAGGAGAGAGAAAAAGAGAAAGTGGTGTTGCCGGTTGGACGCGTGGTGCCAGAGCGCAGTCGGTACAGAGGTATAAGGCGGCGGCCATGGGGCAAGTTTGCAGCTGAAATTAGGTCTCCGGCCAAAAAAGGGAAACGGGTTTGGCTTGGGACATATGAGACACCTGAAGATGCAGCCCTAGCTTATGACCGAGCCGCTTTTAAAATACATGGCTCGGCTGCTAAACTTAATTTTCCTCACTTGATCGGCTCAAACATACCTGAGCCTATCAAGGTGACTCCTAGGCAACGATCCTCTTCGTCTTCGTCCTCATCTTTGTCCTCATCCTCATCCTTGTCTTCTGACAATGGATCTCTTAAAAAGAAGGGGAAAATTGCAGATAAAGCAACAAAGGGCTCATAAACACTTGAAGACGTTAATATGTTTATGAATGGTTTTCCTTTCTAGCCAATTAATAGGTAACTTGTCTATGTTCATTAGTTATCTTTAAAACTTGGTTTGTTTCAAGAGAAACGTTTTTAGGGTAAAGATATGTGTAGTTTTACGGAAAATGATTTACGAATCTGGGAAAGCATGTCATTTTCCATAAAACTAAAGTTTATTGACCTGAAAACGATTTTTGTATGAATAAATAATATGTGGATCTTGATTACCCTCTTCTTTTAGAATAGGTGAGTATATAATTTCCTGCCAACACAAGTTTGTGCTTAATTACTGCGATTATTGTACTGTTTAAGTTCACTTAAAAGAGCTTTCACACATATTCACATATATAATGAGGGTAAAAAAGTAATTAAAACTAATGTTGTGCACAACAAATTATTTGTTTCACCATTTAAACATTCACCATGGCATGTTTAATTTAATTCATATGTCGTGCATGATGAGTTTTCACCAGCAACTGCCATACACTGATGTGCAGCCTCTTAATTCCTCATAAAACAATATATATTATTGATATATAGATCTAGTTATCGTGAAGTTGTTATAACACATATCATCGGTAAGTCTATAATTTTTACATTAGTTATAGTAAATGTTCAATTTCTGGTTGACCCACAAATAGAATGCTAATTCGAGTTTAAAATACAACGTATTTTTGCTATACCCAATACAACAAAATTTACAGAACTTACCAATGACCATCTTTGAGATCCCTTGAGATTGTAGTTAACTTTGAATGCATTTCTAGTTAAATTTAAATCAATGAATTCAAAGAAGAAGAAAAATACATATCATGAATATGACGATCAAGAAAAGTACAAAAAATCGTACACGAGGTAGGACTGCAAATGAGTCGGTACTCGAATGCATCCATTTAGATGCAACTAGGTCTGCGATGAGTCGAGTGCCTGCCTCTAGATTCAACTAAGGCTGCTAACGGATAGTTTATGTATCTTTTGGGTGCTAGGCTTCGAATTAAATTACATCAAGTCAGATTTTGCTTTAATTCACTCGTTTATTAAACAAATATTTAACCTGTTTATAACTAATTAGCCTAGCTCAAGCGGAGCTGAAATGATCTTGAGCCGATATCACCTTAACCTCAAGTTGTTCACCACTTCTTTGTTCAATAAATTTTAAAAAAAAAATATGGGGTACAAAAATTTAAGAAAGACAATATTTTGACATAAATTTTAATATGTTTGTTTTAAATTCTTAAAATTCAAGATAAAATTATACCTTTAATTTCTCATAAGAGTAAATGATAAATGTTAGTTTAAATCATTCAAAAAACATGAACATTGTCTGAATTATGAGACGATTAGAATTGTAGAATTAAACTGGACTACCACATTATTTTTCAAGTCAAGTTTGCAGCGTATGACTATACAGATATTTAAACTTAAAGTTAAAGGCAAAGATATAAACAAAATATTCTAACAAACCTGCATATTCAAATAAGCTCATTAATTATATTCACGACCTCAATCTAACCGAGATTTACTGTGTTCAAATTAGTCTGGTCGTCTCGTTTTACGTACACAAGGAACCTGGCCGAGCCTAACACCCAGGTGTTCATGAAATACTAATGATTTGTGTTTGAAGAAAATCAGAATACTAATGTCACGTTTGAATTGAGATAATGAAATGGAGGAAGAAATAAAATGAAAAATAATGTATTTGATGATCAATTTGAGGATAAATCATTCTACTGAAATAAAAATTTATTCTATCCCTTGTTTTTTATTCCATGTGGGAGCTGGTAGAAAAAAATCTATTCTAATGGAATGGATATGTAATAATTTTGTCATCCTATTACACAACCCATCACCATCAACAACCAAACTTATATTTGAAATATACTAGAATTTAAGAATGAATAATATTGCAATCACACGGATATTATATGAAAGACGAAAAAATAAGAACACGCGATATACCCGTTCACCAATTTGGCTAGTCATGTTTGTCTGATGTATTTATTAGATGTCTCGCACACTCTACAATGATCCACACACCAAACAACGTTTTTATAGTAACTGAAAAATCCTAACTCCTATAATATGAGCTCAAACACATGAGTCTCTCAAATACATTAAGAAAAACCAAGAGATCGGTATTAATAATAAATCTCCAAGCCCAATAAGACTTTCATGCTTGACTTCCAAGAACGCCGCCCCATGCAACCCTGACCCATCATCTCATCGGTGATGACGGACGCTCGCTCACCGGGGAGCAAGATTTCCTACTACCCTGTCGTAGTGGTCATTAGTCGAAACTGCAGAAGTATGAGTCAATCCCAATATTCTCCCACTTGATGAATACTTCTTGATACCCACCTCAGATGTACACCACTCAAACTTTGCCAAACTAACTACTTTAGTTAAGAAGTCTGCGCCGTTCACTACTGTGTCAACCTTCTCCAAGAGAATCATCAGTTTCTCATCAACCTTCTCTCTAATGAAGTAATACTAGATATCAATATGCTTCGATCGTGAGTGGAATGTAGGATTCTTTGCTAAGTGAATAACACTCTGACTGTTACACTTCAACTTCACTGTTTTCTGCTTAAAACCAAGCTCATCATACAACTTGCGAATCCATATAGCTTCCTTGCTTGCATGAGTATGCGCCATATATTCTGCCTCAGTAGATGATAAAGCAACAACACTTTGTTTCTTGCTCATCCAACTCACAGAACCATCAAATAATTTGAATACATAACCACTTATTGTTTTTCTACTATTAACATATTCACCCCAATCAGCATCCACAGATCCCACCACATCAAAGTTCTTCCTATTTTCTTTACCTCCAAAATGGAATACAAAATCAGAAGTACCACAAAGATACCTGAAAACTCTTTTGATGGCGGTCCAATGCTCCTTCCCGGGATTTGACATATATCTGCTCAATACTCCCATTGCTTGGGCAATATTTGGTTTCGTACATACATACCATTGCATACATTAAACTTCTGATTGCACTTGCATATGGAATGTGGGCCATATCCTCCTCTTCTTCTTTGGTTTTAAGACACTGATCTGCAGATAATTTAGTTCATGTAGCCATAGGGGTTCCAATCGGTTTGTAGTTAATCATGTTGAATTTCTTCAACATCCCTTCAATGTACTTCTACCCTAACACCAATTTCTGATTCTTCCAATCCTTGTGTATATGCATACCCAAGATGAAATTTGTTGGCCCAAAATCCTTCATATCAAACTGTTGTGCTAACAAACCTTTCACAAACTTGATCATTTTCTTATTATTTACAATCAATAACGTATCATTAACATACAGGGTTAGAATAACAAAATTGTCACCAAAACTTTTCACATAAACACAATGATCAGCCCGTCACTGCGTGAATTTAAGTTGTAAAGCTCAAGAATCAAATTTTGATACCACATTCTCGGAGATTGCTTAAGCCCATACAAGGACTTCTTCAATTTACATACCAGATTCTCCTTGACTTTGATTTCTAAACCATCTGGTTGATTCATGTAAATATCCTCCTCCAAGTCACTATGAAGGAACTATGTTTTGACATCTAGTTGTTCAACCTCTAGATCATAAACAACTGCTACGGATAGAATTGTTCGGATGGATGTCAACTTTGCTAGTGGAGAAAAGATCTCATCATAGTCAATTCCCTCTATTTGAAAATACCTTTTTGCCACCAGTCGTGCTTTGTACTTCTCTAAATTTTCATCCGCATTTGTCTTCTTCTTAAACACCCATTTGCATCCAATTTCCTTTTGATCCTTAGGCAATTTAACAAGGGTCCAGGTATGATTCTTATCAAGTGACTGCGTCTCCTCATTCATAGCAAGTTCCCACTGATTTGACTCCGCTGAGGACCTCACCTCTTTAATTGTGCATGGTTCATCATTAGTGAAATGTAATTAAGGCATGATACGCATTAAGTGAATACCTTACCTGTTTAGTCGCCTTCGAATCTGTATGGACCTCCTCAATGTAGGATTGACTTCATCCTCAACCTCCACCTCAACATCTTCCTCAACATTTGAATCATCCCCATCTTCTTCATTATGCAAAACAATGTGTTCAGACTCAATTAGTTCATCATTTGTAAAATTTGTAGCCAACTGTGAATTTCCAGTCTCTACCTGATTTCCAATGCTCACATCAATCTGCACACGATCAAGTTCTTCAGAAGACTTATCCACAACTGGATCATTCGATGTTTCTCTAAACACCACATCCCTGCTGTACAAAATAGTTCTAGTCTCTGGATTCCACATCGTGTTTCCCTTTACACCTTCTTCTTGTAGCCAATAAACTTGCACTTCTTAGACTTGAAATCAAGTTTGTTCCTTTTTTCCTTTGGCACATGCATATACACATCACAATCAAACACTCGAACATGAGACATACTAGGCTTTCTCCCGAAAAGTACCTCAAAAGGAGCTTGATCCTGTAATGCAGATGTAGGTGTCCGGTTCTTCAAGTAATATGCTGTAGCAACTGCCTCTGCCTAGAATTCAGTCTCCAAGTTTGCCCAACTCTGCATATACACCTCGCCTTCTCCATGAGTGTCCAATTTAATCTCTCAGCCACACCATTATGTTGAGGTGTCATCTGAATTGTATTCTGCCTTGCAATGTCATACTTAGCACACAACTGATTAAATTGAATATACTCTCTACCATTATTAGTTCAAAGAACCTTTATCTTCCTATTGAATTGATTTTCAACTAGTGCCTTAAACTCTCAAAATTTTTCAAGTGCTTCAGACTTTCTTCTAATAAAACAAACCTAATCATATCTTGAAAAAACATATACAAAAGACACATAGTACCTTGATTTTCCAAGAGATGCTTCTGGAGTTTCCCCAAAAAAATCATTGTGTATCAAATTCAATACTCCATTCGCTTTAGTGGCAGTAAACTTAAACTTGACTCTATTATGTTTTTCGTACAAACAATGCTCACAGAATTCAAATCCCATTGAGCAATCTAGAACCTTTCCACCAGTTTCTTTGATGTTATAGTGGACAACCCCTTCTCACTGATATGCCCCAACCATTGATGCCACACCATAGACAGACTATTCTTCGCACTTTCTTCTTTCTCAAAAACAAAAGAGCCACAAAACTGCCCCCTTTATGGTACTTGTCAACAACTTGTATCAGGTACTATATCTTCTACCACACACTATTACAATTGACCTACGAGTCATCTTACATGAGCCTTTTGTGATAACTGAAAGTGACACCTGCATCTGTCATCGTGCTAATCGATATCAAGTTCCTGCTAAGGGAAAGAATATGCATAACTCTCTGAAGTGTTTTAACAGTACCATCATATATCCTGAGCTTCACCTTTTCACGACCAACAATTTTCACGGATGTGTCATTACCCGTCATAACATTACCTACATTGAATGTTTCATACTGACAAAACCAGTCCCTGTGAGGTGTCATATGATACGAAACTCCTGAATTAATAAAAAAATACATCATCATCTGTTTGGGCTACACAAGTAGCTACTATGTACAAGTCTCCAGTGGCTTAGTCCTTATTACCCGAATCATTCTTCTCATTTGCAAACCACCCTTGTTCTTGTTGTGTTTTTTCATATGCCCAAATTCATTACACTACCAACATTTAATTTTCAAATTGTCAGTACTCTTAGATCTTCCGCATAACTGTGACTTGTTTCCAGACCTCTTTGAATTTTATCCTGATTTTTCCCTCGAACTAATAGAGACTCCTTGGTTGAACTCTCCATACTCTGTCATCACATATCTTCTGACAATAAAGCTGAAACAATCCCTTCAAATAACAATTATGTAGTACATCTACCAATCACAATAATCAGATTATCCCATAAATTAGGCAATGAACAGAGCAAGGTAATAGCTTTATCATTATCATTGATATCACAACTTATTAATGATAACTGACTAATAAGGGTATGAAATTTATGTAGGTGTGCATACAACGAACTTCCATCATCCATCCGAAGTTTATACAATTTCTTCTTAAGACTCAATTTATTAACTAAGGACTTACTTTGATATAGGGTTTCCAATTTCGTTCAGAGATCCTTCGCAGTCTTCTCCCCTGAAACATTAACTAGGACGTTATCAGTATGACAGAGTCGAATCAAGCCACGGTCCTATCGATCTAACTTCTCCCATTTAACAAGTTTCACCTTCAACTCTGTTTCAGTCGATGACGTCCCCTCCCTTTAAATGATAATAATCGACTTTGGATCTTCAATTATTGTCCAGAAATCCATATGCACGAGCATATCCTCCATCTTCAGTTTCTAGAGTTCGAAACTCTTTCCGTTGAATTTATCAATTTCAATTCCTGATGCCCTATATTCGACATCTTAAATTTGACAAACTCAGAACCCTCAAACGCAGCTTTGATACCAAATGTTAGAATTTAAGAACGAATAATATTGCAATCACACATATATTATATGAAAGACGGAAAAGTAAGAATACACGATATACACAAGTTCACTAATTTGGCTAGCCCTGCTTGTCTGATGTATTCATTAGATGTCTCACACACTCTAAAATGATCCACACACCAAAAAATATTTTTATAGTAACTAGAAAACCCTAGCTGCTATAACATGAGCTCAAACACATGAGACTCAAATACATTATTAAAACCCAAGATCAGACTACTAATAAATCTCCAAGCTCAATTGCACTTTAAGCTTTGACTTCTAAAAGCCGCCCCCCATGTAACCCAAATGCCACCGACTCACCAAATGAGCTAAGCAATGCTTTCGCTTACCCGAGAGTGAGACCCCTACTACCATGTGGTAATGACCATTAATCGAATCTACAGAAATATGAGTCAATCCTAACAAAATATCTTAAAATCATTTTTTTTAATTCTCTTCCTTCAATCCAAATGAGGGTTAGTAACAATTTTAGCATACCTATTAGGTCTTAGTATTATTATTGAATCGAGGCTCTTGAATTAAGTTCCACTTTGATATTTTTTATCAACAAAAATATAAATTTAAATTTATTGAAACCCTAGCTAGATAGTACGTAAGTAGAAAATCCAAAACAGGTAGATCGGGTTAAAAAAAATTATGTTTCCAAAACATATCACATACAACCAAAACCTACATGATAAAATTTACCAACCTGGAGTCATAATCCATATCAGCATACATTCCAGCATTTAAACTTTAAAAATTTTCGCTTTCTATAATTTAAACTATAATATTTCAACTTTAAGACATTAAACCTTAATCTTTTTAAATATTTATAAATTAAACATTTTGACCACTGAATTTCGTATTTTTTAAACCTGAATAAGTCGGGTGACTTAAAATAAAAGGACAATTAAGTCTTTTAAGAATATATATAGTTTATATTAGCTCAATTTTTTCCTCATTTTTCTTCTTCACCATACACTAATCACGTGTCTACAATTTTATGTATTTTCAAAGATATTTAAGGTTTTCTTTAATGTGGGAAATTAAATTTTTTTAAGGGTACATATCGTTTTATATTGGTTCTAATTTTTTCTATTTATTTTTTTCATCGCACACTAAGCACGTGCTTATTATTTTCTATGCTTGCAAGGATATTTAGGAGTTAAATTACACAAATTACTCTTATTCGGATCAATTATTTTATGTCAGTAGTCAAAAGATTTAATTTATAAAGATATTAAGGTTCAATGTAAATATTAAGGTTTAAAGTGTAAAAACGAAAAAGTTTAAAGTTTAAGGGTATTTAAGCCTAAGCGTTGACTAGCATTCCCTGATAAGGAAAAAAGCATAATAGATTTAGACTATCGAATAAGCTAGCTTCCAGTTCATGTCTATTCCAGCCTTGGAACATGATGAAAGCACTTCATAGTCATAATCAAAACATCATCTAGGATCTATGAAGCAAAATTCTACTAACAAAACTGTTTAACACCCTCAAAACCACCATTGAAATAGTACATAACCAGCAAAATAGCCCCAAAAATATACCCAATATCTATTAACACCAAAAGGAAATCTCTCAAACCCCTTTTATATAAACACATTTCTAATACAGTAAAACCTCTATTTAGTAATACTCTATATAAGAATAACCTCCGTATAGTAATAAAAAAATTTGATCCCAACTTGGGGCAGTTATAAATAGAAATAAATTCCATATTGTAATAAGTTATAATTTTTTTAGGTCCCTTCTTAAGAAACTTACCTCCATATAGTTATAATTATCTACATATTGCAAAAAATATATGTTATGTTTCATTAAAGGTTTATAGAATTTATATTGAGAGAAAAAATTAAAAAAAAATACAAGATTTTAAACTTTTGAAATGACTTTGCATATTCCTAACACTACATATATATATATAAAGTTTTTTGAATTTATGTCCATCTCTTTTATCAATGTTTATACTTTCAATTTGACATACTCTATTAATTGGTTATTAATGTAGTGCATGCTTTATCTCTATACCACTTGCACTAATGAAAACTAAGTCAAATAATAATTTTTATAAGTACACCTCTATTTAGTTATAAACTTGCAATAGAAATAAAATTAATTTGGTCTCAACACTATGACTAAATAGAAGTTTTACTGTACCTATAATAGCATAAGCCCCTCACCATGATTATCATAAATCACTCACCACCCATCCAAAAAGTCATAATGTTGGTACTCTTAATGGTAACTTTCAGTCTTATGTACTTCCTCCGTTCCATATTAAATATCTTAATTTTTTTTAATGTTCTAAAATAAATATCCTATTTCTATATTAGTAACTATATTTATCATATTCTTCCTCTTATACCCTCATAATCTATTTAATATACTTATTATAAATGTGAGAGTTACAAAAAAATATTTAGAGAATTAAATGATGTAGGAAAGAGTAATTATTGGGCTCATAGAAAAGTGAAATAGTATAATTAGAGTCATAGAAAAGTGAAGAAATACTTCAATTAATAAGTAACTAAAAAGGGTAATTTAAGTTAAAAAATTATTAATCAACGTGCCCAAATCAATTAGGACATTTATTTCGAGACTGAAGGAGTATAATATAGTACATTACATATATTTTTCGATATTCATAACAGATGCTCGGAACATCCATTGTTTCGACGTGGAATTGAAAAGCTCTTCTAATTGAACATGATAATTAAACATGAGTGTTTTATAATTTCACCTATTTGTATTTTTCTCCTCATTAGGAGTCAAAATATAAATTTGTGAAATTGTAAAGTACTCATGTACAATTATCATGTCCGCATAGAATTTTTCGGAATTGAAATATCACAATCTTCCCTATTTAAATCCTTGACGTCCAAATCAAGGTTCAATCCAATCGCAACTCCCAAGTGATATTTTTACATGTTCTCTCTCACATGAATAGTGAGTGGGTCTCACTTCCATATGAGAGAGACCCATATAAAAATATTATTTTAATATGTGAAAATATTAATTTTCTATAATAAATTTGGTCATTTTGATCCACTGCACCCGAAACGTTTGAAAGGTTAGACGTTGATACTCATTCTATGGTAACCATAAATCTTATACAATAAATTCGTGAAACTGAAGTGTAACAAGTATTCTACTTCACAATTTTACTCTTCTTTACAAATTTTTGATGGTTTAGTTGGAACTTAGAAACTTGAGTGAAAAGAAGGGGGAGGAAAATGAAATTTAAAATTTTACAACCATCTAAAACATCATAATTAACATTATTCTTAAAATTAGAATGTCTAAAGTATAGTTATTAGTTTTGTTTTCATTAACATACATTCCCCCCCCCCCCCCCCCCCCCTTTTTCATTTTTTTTTCCTTTCTTCCTCCTTTCTTCCTCTGAATTGGTGTATATATATATATATATATATTTATATATATATATATAGAACCAGGATCCTATCGGATCAATTTTAGTAAAAATGAATTGGTGTATATATATATATATATATATATATAAAAATATATATATATATATATATATATTAAAAGTATTAATAAATAAAAATGCCTTTTTCTTATAATGGGTGGTCAGGTCATTGTTATGAATTAATAGAGATTTATGTTGAAACACACCAAACACCTTCAAAACGATTACAAGATGATGGAGATATTTTTAAAATGACGTCAATTCATAAACAGATTTGAAGATTTAACACATGTGAGAAGGTTCTAAAAAAATAAACCACTTAACGGTGGGAATGTCAGCACAAGCTGAAGTACGAACTTACTATCTCCGTCTTTGGATGCCAAACATGCATGTTATTTTAGATAGTCTAAAGTTGACGTTAGATACTCATGCTTATAATTTCAAGGCATTAGTAATATTTTCTTCATTTTATTAAAAATTAGAAAAAAAAGATCTCTTCTACAAAATTATAAATTTTAAAGTTAAATTTTAAGTTTATCGTCCTATTTCTTTTTAGGATTGAAATGTTATAGTACATGTATCTTTTAAAAAATCCACCAAACGAAATGAGATTTCTACCAGAACAAAAAATTGTAAAAAATATACCTTTTTATAGAATGGAGTAGTAATTATTTAGGTAATGCTAGGGGGGTTTTAAATTTTGTATAGTGTCTCAAATAATGTGTCATTAATACATTGGTTGAATAAATCTATTTTAATTGATTATATATGTGAAGCTCCCAAAATTAGGTATACGTCACCATCTTGGCCGCCATGGCTTACGTGAGTACGTAAATTCAAATACTGTTTACTAATATAATCTGCCGCAGTATAATAATCGACATAAACCGTGAGTTTGAATCTACAAATATTGTCTACTAGATATTATACAAACTCAAAAGGAAATCGCTCATTACAACTATTATCACACTATTTCACGAATAGTGAGAACTACTAATGCTATCCTCCGGACCATTACTCCGCTCCCCGACTCGTCCCAAATGCATGTTCTCATTTCACGAAGAGAACGGTGAAAGAAAGGTGAGCTCAATTCAGCCCAAGAAGAAATATTATGACTAAGATAATGCGTAATAAATTATCATTAGCCTTCAACGATGTTAAAGCGATAAAATACAATAGACAACTAGTTTAAGCTGCGGTGAAATATGCAATCCATTAAAAGAGTCAAGAGAGAATAAAATCTACTATCTTTTAGGTTTTAAAAGGTTTTCATCAATTTTTATCATTTGAGACTCGACAATAAATAAACCACCACATCTAATCATCCTGTACTACGGTCGAGGATTTTCATCAAATTATCAATGGTCACCACGACTATACTTAGAATCACCCCTCGTCATAATCATACCAAAAACTATCCATCAACGCATTACAGTAACAATTTGAGGACTTTTATCACATCATTTATAACAAGCCACGATTATTATCTAGAATGATCCTCATTATAATCATACTAAGTTCATCTATGCACGTAAGCGAAAGATAACATAATATATCATAAGGATGATGACAATGACTTAATAATTCAATAAAACAAGTTCAAGAATTATTTTATCCGAGGGAATTAATAACGTCCAAATTGTCAACAAGATCTTTGTTTTGTAGAGTAAAATTCAAGAATGATCGGAAGAATATTTCCATGAAAAGATCTTTGGATGAAGCCTTGAAATATCGAGGATATTCCACTAATTTCATGGAGTATAAGAAGTCAAAGTTTTAACCAACCGGGTATAATAAAGAATGGAATAACAAAAGAAATCACCATAAATGCGATGCTTGTGCATGTAAACGAGTTATTCCAATGAGAATAATAATAACGGAACCGTGTCGGTGAAATTCACAAAGCGGGATGATCCCAATGAATAATAAATGCTAAATAATAAACAATTGAACCAGTGGTCCTGTAAAACACACGATGTGGATATTCAGCGAAATAATAAATGCGGAATAATAAACAATGGAACCAGGAATCCAGGTGTAAAACACATGAGCGAGGATATTCCAGCGTAATAATAAAGAATGGAATAACGAGAAGAAGATCACCAAGTATAGGGGATTCAGCGTATCTGAGTTATTCCAAATGAATAAATAAGAATGGAATAATATAAGGATTTCACCAAGTATAGGGTATCTGGCGTGTCTGAGTTATGTATAGGGTATGCCACTTTTACAGTTATTCCAATGAATAATAATGAATGGAATAACGAAGTTCTCTTCATGAATAAGAAGAATAACACCCACTTACGAATTACAACAAATAATATTCCCTACCTTAGAAGAAGAATCAATATTGGCGAAGTGAAGTAGCGAGAATCTTCTTCTTCTTTCTCTACTATAGATTTTCTCTCTATAAACACTCTCTATAATTTCTCTCTAGAGTTCGGTGAATTAAATGAAAATAATGAAGGAATGAGCTTTCTATTTATAGGAAAATAGAATGCATAGTAATTAATCCATGAGCAGGTCCGGATTGATTTACTTTAATCGACGGTCCATATTTAAAGCAAAATCTTTTAAATAAAATATAATATATTCTATTTATATAAAAACATTTTACTACGCAAAACACTACGCAATACTATGCTGAAAACACTACGCAAAATCTTATCGCAACACTATCGTAATAAAATATAATATATTTTATTTATAGAATAAACTTTAATAAAGTTTTTACATTTTATATAAAAGATGTTTACATTTTATTACGTTAATAATACTGAATAAAATAAACGTCATTATCGCTTATAATAATTCATATTATTAATCGATGATAATGGAATCAAACCGGTGACTTCACATAAGCGTCGATAATCAATCTGGTAGTGTTATTATTATGCAACCACACGTATTATTCTTTTTCTTTTACTACCGAAAGTAGTTCAACAATTATCAACCAGTAAAACTTCCGCAGATTATTTCAATAAAATATTTTTGTCGTTTTTCTCAATCCGACAATAATTACATTATGAGGGTCCACCAATGATTGATTGGTAGTTATCGAATATTCCTAACTAAACCTAATATTTCCCACCAATCGAATATAATATAACCACTTGCATACTTTGCAAAATTTATAAATCTACCCACAACTATAATATTATCTCAAATTCACACCATAATATTAAAATTATTTCGATAAAATTTAAATCTTTATTGATAAAATCTGAGCCTCACAATGATATATATATAATAAAGTATATTTTATTTTATTTAATGCTATATCATTTGAGACAAAATATTTATAACTCCTAACATTACTCTAATCATATATTTTGACACTAGGTCCAAATCGAAAGGATTTGAGCATTATATATTTCAATCCCTTTTTATTTATTTATTTTTATCTCTATTTCTTCCTTATTATTTTTTTATTACTCAATCATGTCCACTTTCACTATTTTTATATCACTAATAATTTGTGGAACCCCAAGCCGTATTAATTTATTCTTATTTACAATCATTGAATGGTCTTAATTAATACTCTCAGCAATAGGGTTGTAAATGAATCGAGTTGAGCATTGAGTTCTTCAAATTTAGTTCATAAAATTTATCGAGTATGAAATCAGATTTGATTGATGCTCGTTTAAACTACCGAGTCGAGCACGATCTCGAATCGAGTCCAAGCAGTTTGAACTTTTCGAGCGATCGAACATGATATATCAATAGAAAATTACAATTTGAAGAAATTCGAATAATTTATCGAACTTTAAAATTTTTTCATATTTGAATAATTTATATTTCGAGTCAAGTTCAAATAAAACTTTTAATCGAATCAATATAAATCGAGCTAAAACTGTTTTGTTCATTTTAAAGTCCTACTCAGCTAGCATTCCATTTCTATTTATTCTCTTTGACTGGTATTTTTTTAATTTTACAGGTGAAGAATGAGAATGATCAATGAGGTAAATGTTAATTCGTAGCGTAGTATTAGTAGCTTTTTTGAAAATCCCAAAGGAAACATGTTCCAGTGGTGTACTTCTTGACCGTCAAAAGCATATATAGGACCCAATATAATATTCTGTATTTAATTCCCTTATACATGTAAATTTCTTTTATTAGGAGATGGATTACAAAAATTTTACCATTAATCTGAGAACTAAAGAACTGACACAATGACTTGAATATGACTCGCATATAATTTAGGAAGAATGCTCTATGAATTTCAACTTTGCAGTCTTGTACCCTTTAGCCGTGCAAACTGCATGTATATATATATAGGATAGTATGGAGACATATATCTTAGCTTGACTATCAGATGGATAATACTCAGCATGATATAGATAAACATATAATTTTTGCTGAAATAAAGAAGTCAAATAAATCAAATAATATCTCCTTTTAAAATTGAAACCTGTTGCAACTCAAATTCGAATTATATCAAATTCCTTAATAATACCAACCCCTTGATAATCTCCAAATCAATTTTGAATTGGTAACCATATATACATATATATATATATATATATATTCAAAAAATATATTCCAGCCATATAAATTAAAAGATAATCAAGCTAATATTAAGGAAATAGAATATCAATGATAAGTTTTAGAAACCAACCTTTTACCTTTTACTTTGAATTTAAACACCAATTCCAATCTCCTTAAAATACTCCAATTCAAATTTGAATTGGTCTTTACAGCAAAACATAATTAGATATAGCAGCAAAACAGATATAAAAAGATTTCATACAATTACAATAATACGTGGCAAATTAAATTAAAATGTATTAACATATATTAGAATAATATGTAGTACTTCAACCTACAATAAAACTTCTTTTGGGCTAATAAAAAAGGTATATCACACTTCCAGGTAATCTCAATTAAATCAATTAAATTGGGCCATCATTACACATCAACCACTTATATCCCATGATGAAATCAGCCCATAATATAACTCATTCAATCCATGCATAAACATATTT
This sequence comes from Panax quinquefolius, assembly GCA_020205615.1. NCBI lineage: Eukaryota > Viridiplantae > Streptophyta > Magnoliopsida > Apiales > Araliaceae > Panax > Panax quinquefolius. The sequence continues at coordinate 100,546,128 of CM035166.1, read as the reverse complement.
GACCCATATGACCTAAACAAAATATAAACTACTAATATAATATCAATTCAGCTCATATATCCATTGTCATTAAAACCACAAAGTATATCTCACACCACTACTAAAAAAATGGTCATTTGAGATGGCCTAAATCCATCACAAAAGGTAGGAAAACCATCACGAAAGGTTTTCGTGATGACTTTAAGCATCACAATGGCCGTCTTGTATACACCCATCATGAAAAGTTTTACGTGATGGTTTTGGCAATCACGCAAACACTTAGTGCTTTTGTGATGATTAATACAATCACATTAACACATAATCTATTGTGATTGTCAAAGTCATCACAAAAAAATAAGACTATAGGGATCAAATGTAAGAACGTGAATCTCTATTTACGTATATCTTATTTCACTGTATTAATTGTATCTGTATTAATTGTATCAAATGATCCTTGTAGGATTCAAACCCTCCCCCCTTTTGCAAACTAAATAACGAGTATTACCACTACACCAAAGCTCAGATCATGATTATAATTTTAAAACAAAATAGAAAAAGAAACATATGTGAGTTGACTTACTAAACAAAATTACTTCCACATAAGATTTTGTGATTGCAATGGCAGTCACAAACTCTATGATGATGGTAAAATTAGTAATCACTGAGAGCCATCATATATTTTATTGTTTTGTGATGGCTTGAAAATTCTATCACAAAATACCTTCTTTTTTGTAATTGCAAATAAAAGTCGTCACAAAAATCTATCTTTTTAATAATTGTCACGGCCGTCATAAAATATTGTTTTGATTATTTCATACATTAAAATATATAGTGATAGCTTAAATACAATCACGAAAAGGGTATATCTATAAGTGATGACTTAGTGCGTCACAAAAAGAAAATTTATTTTGCGTGAAAAAATTGGTGTGATTGACATGACCATCACGATTATAATACATTGATGGCAATATTAGTCATCACTAAGAGTCATCGTATATACTACTCCCTCCGTCCCATGATAAAAGTCCTTATTACTATTTTGGGTAGTCCCATGTTAAATGTCCACTTTCCTTTTATAACCAAATTTTTACACATTTTTTCCTATTATGCTTGTAGGATTAAATATCTCATACTTTTCTTATTCTAATTCTCTCTCCATATTTAATAAGTATAGAGAGAGAATATTTTGAATTGAATAGCTAGAAAGTCACTCTCTCACCTACATTGAAAATAATTAAAAATAGGTATACAACACCCATTCTGAGTCACCAAATACATGGTGCAGAAAAAAACTACAACATCAATAATACAATTGTCGTGCAAAATATGACAACACATCTTGTGAGTTTAAATACAAATATTGTCTTCTGATAATATCCACACTCAAATAAGTCCTCGTTACAATTATTCAAACACTATTTTACGACAAATAGTGAGGACCGCTAAAAAACATCTTTCTAGAACCATCACTCCAGTACTTGCATTAGTTCTCGCTATGTTCTCACACCACGAGAAAAATGGAACAAAAAGGAAAAGGTGAGCTCAACTAGCCCAAAAAAGAATATTATAACTAAGTTAATATACAAAAAATTATCGTTAGTCTTCAACAGGGAAAAATCTGATAAAATATAATAGCCAACAAGTTCTAGATAAACAACTGCAGCGGAATAAGCAATCCATTAGAAGAGTCAAGTAGAGAAAGAATTCTATTATCTTCTATGAATTTAAAAGTCCATCATCAATATTTTATCCCTGTAACATCAATCAATACACATCTTTAATCAAATATTCATTTTTGCACTGCGGTCCAAAGAAATTCATTTGTATCACCAGTTGGTCATGTTCATCTCAACACCTGTTCATTTTTGCACTACGGGCCAAAGATATTCATCAGTTAATCATTTATCTTTGCACTACATGCCGAAGATATTTAGTAATATCATCATTTAGGACTGAGGATGATGAAAAATATTTTAAAGAAAACGAATCCAGTGAAACGGAAAGACAAATAGTAGGGATTCGTATAACAGTTTATCCAAGATCAATAATACTTCATAAATACTAATTTTGAAGCAGAATTCAAAAATAAAGATCAAAACATGGATACAATCAAAGATAGTAACCATAAAAGACATCTTGGACAAAAAGAAGAAAATTTCATTTTTCAATGAATAGTGTCGTATTCGTGAATAATATCAAGTATCGTGAATAGTCCAGAGTATCGTGAATAGTGACCCCGACACAAAAAGTTCCAAATTTGATAAAATTCGTAGATCAATACTTGGCATAATGATATTGAAGAAATAATATCATATATGAAGAAAATAACATCCCTTACCTCAAAATATCAAGATTTACGATCGAAATATCGGTATAAAATTTGAAAGAAACTTGCACCGATGAATAGAAACTCACAAAGTATCTAAATACTCACAAAATACACTCAATAATCTAGAGAGAAAGAGATAAAACTTTTTTACGGTGTGATTTTCAATTCTAACTTAGCCTCTATTTATAGGAAAATGTTAGCAGACTTGACCAAGAACTTTGATGGCTTTACACGCTACTATTTCCACCCACCACATTTGAAATAAATTCAGCACATTTCTTCACCAACCACAAGTGGGGCCCACTAAATTCTAGAATTTTCTACCAAAATCATTTATAAACCTAATTTCTGAATCAGTCACCTCTTAAAATTCATAACAAATCATACGTTCATTTTAACGGTTCAAAATTTGTGGACATATACTCAACTTATATATGTATAACATATCCAAAAATTACAATGATCCAACGGTTGGATTAAAATTATAACTCACACAATATATCTCTAAAAACACTTTGGTTTAATTTTTAATACCTTCATTCAAACAAAAATCTTGATAAAACACCTCAACATTAACTCCTTCATTTTTAACCACAATAAATATATCCAACATGTATATCCACATAAAATAAATATTTTCTTACCATATGAATCAATAATTAATTATTCACAAATAATATTACAGAATCACATTTATGACAACCAGGCTATTCCAAGGAAAGAGGGGGCTTTCCAATAAGAATTTCTCCTTATTACCGCGCAATTAGGTGACCAAACCTCTCATTGCCAGAACTTTCTAGACATTGCCAATAATGCTATCTAATAATATTATTCAAATAATATGAATTATTGATCTGATAATGGAAAATACTGTGCAGTGACAATTATTAAAACAACAATAATATAAAATATCAACGCAACAATTATTGAATCAATAAAATAAAATATTGAGCGAGAATTCTCGTAACAATTATTGAGTAGTGCCTTCTTACGTAAGGATCAATAATTCATCAATCTTTGTGCATCCACGCCAGATTCTCGTATTTTAACCAACGGGTATTCCAACGATGTAAGTTAACGATAACAATTACGCCAATTATTTATAAAAACTCAAACTTGTGCTTTTCTTCATCCAAGCTTATTACATTATGGGGCCCCATAAATGACCGTGTCTTGAGTCGTCTTAATATTCCCCGAGAATAATAAGAATATTCCACAACCAAACGAATATTCCCCGACAACAATGATTATTTTATAACCACTTGCATATTTTGCAAAATTTGCACATTTCACCCATAACCAGAGAATTATATCAAATTAATACCTTATTATTCACAAATATAATTAGAGGAAATTTGATTTTATTAATAATAAGTTAGGGTCTTACATTAATGACATATTATTATGGGTAATTTTGTCATTTCATTCATCTTCTTAATATGCGTGAAAAGTCCACTAGGACTTTTATTCTCGGACAGAGTGAGTATTATTTTGTGATTGCTTAAAAAGTCCATCACAAATTACTATCTTTTGTGATTGTTTTTCAAAACTGTTACAAAGTTCCGTCACGTATTCTTCGTGATCATCTTCCTCATAGTCACCGTCACGTTCAGTCATTTCATCAAACACATAATATGTAACATCTAGAGGTTTTGTTGGTGTAGCCTCATAATCAGCTACCGATTTAGTTTGTACGAGCTTAGAGAATTGTGTTTATGGATCCTCATATGATGAAGAGCCAAATTCAGTTTGCAATGTTGTTAGGGCACTACCATCATAGTGAGGACCATCAGTTTGAATTAAAAAGTTATATTCCAATAAAGTTTTTCTTTTTTATCTTAATGTCTCAGCTTATTTAATTAGGTGACAACGTGTATGTGACGAACGAGATTTTTGTAATTTAATTTTAATATTTATTGAATTAAATAAATATTTTTCGATGATTTAATTATTAGATTAAATAATTAATTGATGCAATTGTGATAGATTAATTTAATTATATGTGTTACATTTATTAAATTAATGTAGAAATACTTATTACTCAAGTATGTAATTATGTGAGCTTATTGAATTAAATAAAATATTTAATTAAGCATGATGTTATTTAATTAATTTAATTATTAATTAGAGAGTTAATAATTTGACATTATTTATTAATGAGAAAATTAATTATCGACTATGTGAATTTATGAGAAATTATTATATTTTATTTAAAATAAATTAAATAAGATATTGATTTATTTTATGAAGGAGTGTGACGTTGATTTAAACTATATGATAAAAGAGTTATTAAATTAAATGAGAATAAGCCTTTTAAGGCTAGCCAAACATAACACTAGTAGAGGTTGAGGCGCTTAACCCATGATGGAGTAACTCGACCTCAATCTTGCCAGATTTATTATTACGACGTATTCTCTTTTCTTTCTTCATTTTTTTCCTAAGTCTATAAACTATTCACAGAGAGAAAATCAGAGAGGGTTGTCAGAGAGAAATTGTGAGTCTGTGAAAGATATTTGAGAGTGAGGAATCTAAGCCTACTAATTTATACTCTACAGGGTAATCTCCTCCTTCCCAAATTCTATTTTTTTTACGTTATTTGAGTTTTATGAAAATGGTTTTCATTCATACTGTAAAATCTCTGTAATTGAGAAAGGGTTTGATTATGAGTTTATATATGGGTTAAGATATATCAAATCGTATTTGATTATATATATATTATGTGAATTATCATGTCATCAGTTTCATAATACTATGAATTGCTATTTCAAAAATTTACAGAGTATGAGTTTTGGCCTTATGGCCTTATACGTGATATTTTTTGTATTGATCATATATTATCCCTAAATTTTATACTCGTATATTATTATGCATGTTGATACGAAGAGACCAAGCCTTAAACGAACGGATTCGGTGTTATAACGAATTCGTAGTGTTAAATTTTATGTTTTTGTTCAAAATCTTCAAGAACATCAAGAACAGTACAATTTGCATAATTTAATTCTGTGATTATGTGTTTTAAATGGTTAAAGTCGTTATATAACTGTTGGGTTATGTTTATGCATGAATTACACCATATGGGTATGTCGAATTTCGAGTAGAAAATAAGAAATTGGCATGTTCTGCGATTTTTCATTGCCATTTCACATGTCTGATACCACCAGCCGTCAAATACGGCCACTACCTACCTATTTCATGGCCGCAGCTCCATATCTCAAGCATGATATAGCCAATGGCCATGGCCATACTGTACCATGATATAAGAGTCCCGCCAGCAAGACTGAAAGACTAAGTGTAACAGATGGCATACCAGTAGCGCCACTCTCCAGAAAGTTCAGAAATGAGATTTTTAAATTGATTAAGTCTAATAATGTGTTAGTAAATTAATGTAATGAACATATAAACATGTTAGAAGTATAATGTGAAGATAAAATAGATGTTTATCATGTAAATAACATAATTGCACGTGGGTTGAATTATTGAATACATAATTAATTTATTATTCATGAGGTGATATTATATGATAATAAATGTGATAATTTGACTAAGTATAGTCATAACCAAAGTTTAGACAAAAGAATGATCATTGATGATTAGTTAAGTTATAATTAACTGGTATTGTGAATGTGAATGGTATGTAGGATTAAATTCAAAGAACGTGCTTAGTTAAAGTGTAATCTACGCACGAGGCAAGTTTCCTAACCCTACTTGTCATTATTGTTCAAATTATTAGTTACCTCGAGTAAATTATCGTTACTATTATTCAAGTTCAATTGTTATATTAAAGATTTATTATCTTTTCAAAGCATGATTCAGTTATACAATAATTGTTCTATTGTATACTTCTTGAGATTATTATTCAAATCGAATATCATTATTGTTGAACCTTATTAGACTAGTGAACTTTATTTATTCAACTAGTCCTTAGTTGATGAACGTTCTAAATTTTAGAACCCTTATTGAATTATCCAAACCAAACTTCCTTTGGTGCGTGCTCGAATGTCAAATGAGATGAACAACCTACGCAAAGGATTTACTTATGCGTTAAGCGTTAAGATATTGTGCATGATGTGGTACTGGTGATCGATCCCCTAAGTACGAGTAGAAAAGGTCCATAGTCTTATAGATCATTAAAGGTTTCAAGTATAACCCTTGATAACCTAGGACATAGTTCAAGGTCTTATGACCCTCAGAATTCTTTTGATTCTTGTTATTCATTCTTGATTCAAAAGTTGAGCTTTCATTTAGATGTCTTTGATTTATTTGCATGTTATTATACTGTTATTTCATTATTATACTTGTGGGAAATAGTGCTCACTCTTGCTTAATAATAACATTGCAGTTAAGAACGAAAGAACTGATGAACCTTCCACTAGTAAAGGCAAGGGCAAAGTTAGCAAGTGATGAAGACTTGTTATTTTATTTGATGATGTATTTATGTTAGACTTGAGTTAATGATGTTGTTTAAGACTTATTGTTTATATTTCCGCACATATGTTTAAGGTTAGTTTAACCTAGGATTATGTTTATGATTCAGATGTTGTAACCCTATAAAGGGAAGATTTTATTTCTATCTATTGCATGGTTTGCATTTATTATGGGTAGATAGATAGATGATATTTGTACAGTGAACACCAAATCCAGTGGAATCGAAGTACCCGAATTTGGGGGTGTCACAGTGTAGCAGTTTAGATAGTCCTGCTAGACTCCAGAAGATTAGAGAGAGATTGGAAATTGATTTTTCATATTCATTGATACATAATTCATTACAATGATAGACTTATATAGCAAAGATGAAAATTAATCCTACCCATTGATATATAAAAACTAATATCCACCCTTGGATCAATCTAATAAATAGCTCATTTTTTAACTTGCCTACTAGACCCATGATACGTAACAATACTCCACCCTTCAAAAACCACCTTGTCCTCAAGGTGGTATTACAACTTGAGTGTAAAAATGAAAATATCCTCCTTAAAACTGGTCATCACAATTTACAGAATAATCACGCAATTACGCCCCCTGGCATTATGCTCTGTTTCCTTTAAAGGATTCAGAGTGTTCTCTCCAAACCCAATTAGATTTGATTGCACAGACCTTGACTCTTGTACGAAGTTTATTGAGAATGACTTGGGCAAGTGCTTCACTTTCCACATCTTTAACAATAGTCAGAAAGGGCATTTGTCTCTTCTACTACAAGAAATCACACATTTTATGACGAAATTTTTGCCACGCATAAATTTTTTGTCACAATTTGTTAATTAATAATTACGAATTTCATAATCTTCACTAAAACTTTTGCTTTTGTGACGACTTTTACTTTTGTTACTATTAATCATTTATATCGTCACTAATTTACACATTTGATGACGATTAACAAAATTTCGTCACAAGTTATTTTGGAGGTAGAATTTCGTACCAAAATTTTGGAGGGAAACCTTTTAGTGACATTTTGTAATAATTGATGACAGTATTTATTGTCAAAAAATATTTTCTTCGATGACAACATAATAGTTTGTCATTAATTATTTGTAAAATTTAGTGACAATGTGCTTTCGTCACTAATGTTCACATTTAGTGACGCCAAATACAAATTTGTCACAATTTTATTTGGAGGCAAAACTTTGGAGGGAAATTTTGGACGAAAATTTTTTAATGACGAAAAACTAATAATTTATGACAATTTGTATTGTCATAAATACCAATTTTATATGACGAAATAATAGTGCGTCACTAATTAGATGCGTGGATAAGTGACAAAAATCGTTCGTCATAAATTCTTATATTTAGTGACAAAGTACGTAATATCGTTATAATTTTATTTGGAGGCAAAAATTTTCTGAAAAATTTTGGAGGGAAATTTTTTAAAGACGAAAAAATATTAATTTATGACAAATTGTATTGTCATAAACATCAATTTTATATAACGAGATAATAGTGCGTCACTATTTAGATGAGTGGATAAGTGACAAAAATGGTTCGTCATAAATTCTTATATTTAGTGACAAAGTACATAATATCGTCACAATTTCCCCCCCCAACGCATCATTTTTCATTTAATTTTTTTTATTTATTTGGACACAATTTTGTACAGTGAAATGTTTCACTCCGTCCGCCTCAAAATAAATGCCCAGTTTTATTTTTTTTTTAAAGTTATAATTTTTGAAATTAAAATATTCATCATATAGATATATTTTCTAATTTACAAAAATTAAAGTTGTAGTTAATTGGATGTAGTTTATAATGATCATATTCGCACACTTAAAATTTTGAAAAAAAATATAATTAATTTCTAAAATAATTTATATGAATTTTTCTTGTAACTCGTTATTTTACATATATACTTTTTGACAAGGGATGGGCAAGGAATCGAAATCGCTTCCGAAATTGCACCAAAAATCGACCAAACTGTACTGATTAAGTCGCGCCAATGGTTTCCGACATAGACCAATTAAGTTGCACCAATGGTGTGTAAGTTCTTTTTTAACTCCACATTTTTCAAATTCTCATTTTTCTTGACTTGTAAATTTTTTTACAATCAAATATTAATTTCTCTTTATATCTTGAATTAGAGGGTGTTTGGCAATGACTTATAAGTTGGTCAAACAAAGTTATAAGTCATTTGTTATTATTCAGTGTTTGACAATAAGTTACATTTTGACTTTTTTTTTACTTATAAGTCATTATTAAATTTTTTCATGCTTCATGTATATGTAATAAATAAATTTTACTACCACACACACACACACACACACACACACACATACATATTCTTTTCAAAATTTTTGTTAAACTAAATAAAATACTAAACAAATCTCAACATTAAACTAAATATATATAAAGTAACTATGAATATTTATATATATATATATATATATGTAAACAAATATTCATATAAATATTTATAAATTTATCTCTAAATATTCATATAAATATTTATAAAAATATTCATATTTGAACTTTATAAATTTTAGATGAAATATTTATAAATAAAAATTTGTTTATAAATTTTAAAGATATATTTATATGAATATTTGTTTATAAATATTTATATGAATATTTAGAGATAAATTTATATATATATATATATATTAAAATATTCATAGTTACGTTATATAAATATTCATAGTTATTTTATATATATTTAGTTTAATGTAGAGATTTAAGATGGGTATATATATATATATATATATATATATATATATATAAAAAGAATGATTCATAGCATCTATTTGCTACTCCATAAAATATAAAGTGGCATATAACATGTATACCATCCGTTTAAGAAATAAAAGGTTTATGATTACGTCGTCCTTTAGTATTAATGAAAAAAATTCCCCATTTGCCCATATACGCCACTTCTGTTGGCGAACAAAGGTAAAACGTACTGAACAAAGGTAATACGCTTAAGTTTACCCTACGATTTGGCGAACAAAGGGGTTACACTCTGCGATTTGGGCGGACAAAGGGGTTACGCTACAGAGGTAATACGCTTAAGCATACAACGCGATTTGGGCGAACTGCTTCAGTGGACGAACAATTACATTACACTTACGCTTATAGTCCGATTTGGGCGACCTGCTACAGTGCCATTCTGCGATTTGGGCGAACAAAGGGATTAGGCTACAGTGTCATTTGGGCGAACTGCTACAGTGCCATTTGGGCGAACTGGGCTAATAAAGGTAATATGCTACAGTGCGATTTGGGCAAACTGTTACACTAGTACAAAACAGTAAATAGACAATACTTAAACAACAACGTTTTTATAAAAAACGTTGTGGTATTTTTTTCACAATATTTTTTAACAAAACGTTATAGATATATATGAAAAAACGTTATCTATTTATAAGAGCAATTTTTGATTTTAAATAGATAACGTTTTTTAAAAAAACGTTATCTATGTCAAAAACAAGAGCTTCAAATAATGGGCGGAGAAGTGAAAACTTAAATTTGACATAACATAACTTAAAGGTGAAGTTGTTTTCACATAACATAAGGAACCCGTAACCATCTCAGCACCACCATCTCTCTCTCTCTCGTGGGTTCCTAGCTCTCCCCTCGTCAATCTCTCTCTTTCGTGGCTTCCTAGCTCTCCCGATTTCGCGTCTCTCCCGCTGCTCTGCTCCTTAACCAACTCAGCACCACTATCGTTGTTAGCAAATGACAATCAGGTATGAGGTTTATATTTTTTCCAATTTTGTTCACCTCTCTCTAAAAATCTCAGCCCTAACACAAACAAAACAGACCAAACTTCTCTAATCTCCTAATTTGGGCCCTAAATTTGAACAAATCTAGCCCCAGTTTTGACCTATTTTCTTACTCGGAACACCCTAAACACTCGCTGTTAGTCAAGTCTATATTTTTCACAGTTCCAATCGGAAGAGTCTACATCCGTGTTGGTTAATTTTCTCAATACTATTTCCGATTCGGTTGTAACGGATCCGTAAAATGAAGAATTTGAGAACACTGCATTTGAAATCCTTTCAGAAATTCATACATATTTATCCTCTCCTTCACTGGACCAGGTATGATTCATTCTATTTTTTGAACTTCTGTAATTCTGATTCTGTAATTTATGGCTAAGCTTGTGGTTTTTGGGTTATTTGTTGTTCCTCTGTAGGAAGTTATGGACACACTTTCATTTGAGTTGCCAAAGGTTGTTGCAAGGTTTTCAAGCGCCTCAAAGAGGTGTATCAGTGTTTCAGAGGGTATTATTGATCGGTTTGTAGTTAGTTGTAGCCCTCGCAATATGCTTTCTATTTTGTGTGAGGTATTATTCTAGTATTCCTTTTTCTGTGATAATTTTTTCATATATGTAAAAACTAGAATTGCCCTTTATATTTGGTGGCCCTTCTAGAATTCAATAGGAAGATGCATATAATTGAAATTATCTCTTAATATTTTGTTTTAAGTACTTCATGAAATCTCTTTGATTTATACTGCTTGCCAATGATAAATGTAGCTTTCGTACCCTACTAATTTGTTTTATAGATTTTATGCATTCTTCTCCATTGCTTACTCTACAGCTAGGTTAAGTCTTTTAATTTCATATATGGGATACTTCATTCTCATTTATTTGTTTTTTGACCAAGCACTGGGTTCTCCGGGCACGATGTACAAATCTTGTAGTTATTACGCTCTTATATTAAATGGGCTCACAAAAAGAGTCACATTTTGACTTTAGTTGATAAAATTGTAATTGTTGTAAACTATCTAAAAATAAACGTATATTATTTTGAAAATTTACATGAAATGTATCAAGTGAGTTAAGACTGTGATTGTCAGATTCTGTAAATATGTTTTAGCACACTTTAAGATTTCAAACTCAAAGTAAGTTAAAAAAGTATATGTACTGATAGAGTTTAAAATTGCTTTGCATAACTGTTCTGGAGTACATCGGACAAGCTTTAGATCAATCAGCTATTGTTTTTTGGTTTTAATTCTTAGAGTGAATTTAACTAGCCTTCATTTAATTGCTTATTCTTTTGACTTTGTGCAACATATATTAATTGCAGAGCTTGGAAAGTTGGTGTAAACATGTTTCTTGGTTTTCAGTTTTTCTTTCCATTAAGAGACGACACTTTGAGCAAGTAAAAGCTGCAGTTCCTGGTATCCTTAATGTTTTAAAGGCCATGACTTTGGAGACAGACGATGAAGACACAGATGTAGAGGACTTGTTTGACAAAGCAATTGGCATAGCTAATTCTATACTATCAATCTGTGTAAAGTTGGTCGGTGACTCTTACTGCAAAATCCTGTTCGGTTAGATTATTCTACTGTCTGTATCAGACCCTTATGCTCAACTTTCACTCTTTGGAACAGGAAGGCAAAGACAACAAAATTTTTTTTGTTCTATTTGGCCTCACTGTTTTGCATATCATGGTTGATACTCATCACTATTTACATTAAATTTTTGATTCTTACTTGTTTTCCCTATACTTTAGCGACTTGAATTCCAGCAGAGACACTCTGCATGAAGTGTCAAATTGCCTTTTTTGTTGTTTACTTCGGCACTTTTGTTTACCTTTGTTTTAAAACTTCTTCCTTGATTCACAAGCTCTTCCATTAATTAGCGTGGGACATGAAATTTCAAGATGTCTTCCTTTCATGTTACAATTGTCGCAGTGTCTTCGATACTATCATTTATCATACCTCAGTTTAATAACAGGCTGCGATATTGACATGATCACTAGCATTGTTCTTGAAGGTAGTTTACCACTCTGTCATACATTGTTGCTCCGGATATATGAAAAGTCTTAAAGTATTTCTAAGATATTGACATGTTAAGTGTTTTCCTATCACTGTTGAATTTTGTTTGCTTAACACTTTCTCAAAAGGTTAGCCTAATAGAGAAGCTTAGCCCGATTGCTATTCATTACCTCCAGTCCTATAATGTGGATATATGCTTATATGGACACCCCTCTTCTATGATCTCTAGAGCTCCATTTGCTGATGTTGCTCAAGTTACTAGTGGAGGTATGCCGCTACAATGATTCCTATAATTTTTTTCGGAAGTTTGAAATTGGCTTTGGACATAAAGATCTCATTTTTGTTTATTTTGGATTTTATTGATTATACTGAACCAACAGTATGGTGCCCTCTTGTGGAGTATGAGCGTAGAATCGCTACAGGGGAACTTGTGGATGGTGATGCTTGCCAGGTATGACAATTGATTTTTTCTGCAGTCATGGAGTGAAACTAGAATTGAGTTAAATCATATTGATGTGCAATGCTTGGGATTCAGTCTCAGAGAAAATCTGGTGATGTAATTAAATTTTTTGAAGCTAAGTTATGTCTGTATATGAGTAGAAACATGAACGGAACTATGAAGAAATCTGGTCTTGCTTTATAGATGATTGAGCAGTTTTTTTCCATTAAAAAACTGTTCTATAGTTTTTGTGAAATGTTTTGTAGCAAACTGAGACAATGAGTCCTGATTCATGCCATATTGAGCCTCCGAGACCAACCGTTAGATAATTTTTGTATGTTTATCTTTGCTTCTACAGGTGACCATGTTTTCTGTGTGCTGTGAACAAAAGTTTGAGGTGGAACCAGTTGAAGTTATTAACCCTGATGGAAAATCATGTGTGTACATATCAACGGCACAAAAGTTCAGGTTTATTCGTACTTGAATAGAATTTTTCTACTGTGTCAATTCTAGTGATAAGTTAGTTAATTATTCAAGAATTATTAAGTTTCTACTTATGCTTGATTCCCAATTATTGGTGTTCTTCTATGATCTAGGAACTTCTTTTGGCTGGTGGTAATATTGTTTAAGTCAGATGGTTGACTCTAAAGCATTAATAAATGCCACTGTGATAACTTAGTGTGCTTATGTTCACTTCTTTATCCTGTGAAGAGCATTAATACATGTTCTCGTTGTCTTCTTAGCTATAATTGTGCATGTTTACCTCAACGTGCAGAGGCTGGGCATGCTTTAGTTGGCGTATTTATGCCTGAATATGATCCAGTAGCCAAGATATCCATCATTCCTCAATGGCTGCGGTGGCCTTACCTTTTTGCTCCAAGTGAAGAGAGGCTCGAATCTGGGCTTTATAAGCGAAGCTTTACCCGAGAATCGATGGTTGTTACCCTTGGTGGAAGGTTAGTTGCACTACTTTTTGTTCATTTTAATAACCAGCGGGAGATTCCCGAATGCATATCATGTACTATCATGCTGCTTTTTATGTTTGCCATATGTATGAACTGAGAATAGAAACAAACACATATCAGTTAAAGCATGGTTTAGATGTTCCCACTCTCATCTTCTTCTCTTTGGATTCAGTTGAAGAAGACACTCAATGAGTTAGAGGAGTGCTGGAGTAACCTAAATTCTTGCTTAGAAAACAATGCAAAACTCAGAAGGTAACAATGCTTTTCACTTTGTAAAGTTTCCATGTCTAAAGCTTATTTGGTTTATCCTTATACAAATGCAACCATCTTTTATGTTAGTTCCTATAATGCTATTTGGCCTTTAAATAGGTTTTAGACTGCTATGTAGTAGACTAAGACCAATGAGATAAGCAGTCAGTTTTGTTTCTTCCGCTGGACATATGTTAATAAATACTTTTTATGTTTAAATATGAAAGCTTTAAGGGTTATTATTAGCATATTTGGTAAAATAGACTCTAATTTGTTGCAAGTAACTTGACACGTGGCTCTAGGGCGTAAGATAAGCACTAGTTCGTAAGAGCCTTAGCTGTTGAACGTGTAAGAGGAACTTGCAGTTAAGTGGGTATTCTGCATGTGGACAAGACGGAGGTGTACAGCTTCCGCGGGAGTATGTAGAAGGTATTGCCGTTGTAGCGAACTCCTCGCCTTGACCCAATATTTTCATAACTTATCTGATGTTTGCAATTTTTTTAACCACAGGAGTTTCTTAAAGCTATGGCAGAGACTGGGAAAATAAAGCTTTATGGTGAACATCCAATAATGACTGAGACCTCTCTTTACAGTAGTAATTTACAAGTTCTCTTAAATGTGCATTGATGTTGTCATAGGCCTTTGTTCGTCTTCTTTGATAGTTTTTTGCTTCTAGGTTGCTGAGTATGATCTTGATGGTTGGTGATCATCCCTTGTATATATAGATATACATACAAGTTGATGAGTAACAGTCCTTTCTATCATTCTTGTCAAGTTGTGCTGGATTAAACATATAGTATAGTTAATTGTGTTTGATAATAAACATCGTCATTAACATGAAAAATCAGTATTCTTGACTTATTTTATTTTATGGGCCTAATGGAATATGGCGATTTTCGATACTCTTTATTAGCTTCATGCTTCAATCCAAGTGGACTATATAGTTTATGGATTATTAATCCTATCACTATTTTATCCTTTAAAAATAGTCCTTTTCCATGCTCTTTTTGCTCTTATATTCTCCCACTTCGCAAAGATTGCTACTTAATCATTTATATACTCTAAATTTTCTTTTTATTGGTATAGAAATATAATAGAAGAAAAATTTTCCATATGGTAACGCATGATATCGATATAGTGTTCCTTGGTGGCTTTTTTGTCTTGAGTTTAGATTTATTTAGAGGCCTTGATGCACAAGTGGTATGCCAAGTGTTCTTGCACTATTTAGAGTACAGATGGTGTGCAAGATTTGTATTGAGCTAATCTCTTGAAATTATTTGCGAGTTGATGTTTGCTTGCGGTGAGAACAGAGATCATCGATGTGCCTCATTTGTCGCCGATCGAGTTTGGAACGAATACATACGTCCGGTCGAGCTTCACTTTATCTCGAAATTTGGTGATGCCCGACTGTTGGGAAGCATATTGATGTGAAGGATATTTTGGATTTCAAATATAATTTGGAAAGATTTGGAAATTTTCATGTATTGTGGATGTGATAACCCTACTAATTGTTGATGTACAAGAACCATTCCATATCTTTTTGCTCAACTGTTACTATAATGCGACTGTGATTTATATGACATGTTGTATTTGACCTGTGTTGTGACATGTTGCTTATTTGACCTGTGTTGTGACACGTTGTATTTGACCTGTGTATATCGTCACTGTTATATATTCATTTAGTCACAACAATTAATTTTGTCACTATTAGTAACTCTTTTTGTGACGAGATGTATCGTTACCATAAGTATTCAATTAATGACATTGAAAAATGTGTCCCAAAAAATAACTCTTTGATGACAAATTATTTTGTAATATTATTTAAAATATGAAATGACAACGACATAATTGTCATGTTAAATATATTATTAGGTGACAAATTGTTATGTCGTCATTTATTTTCTTATTTTTGGTGACGATAAACATAATAACATAACAAAAGAATAATCATAAATATGACAATATTTTCGTCATTAAAATTAGATGATTTAAATAGAGTAACATATTTTCGTCACTAAAACAATATCATTTAATGACGAAAAACGATTTTTGTCATTTAATGCACCAAGTTTTGATGACGAAACATAATATAAAATGACAAAAGTTTCATTCAAATAGTGACGCTATTAACGTCACTAAAAGTAATTAATTATAGTGACAATAATGTAAATCATCACCATAAGTTAAAACATTTAGTGACGACATCAAATATTGTCAAATAAACCTAATACCACGCTCAAACGGTGACGGTCTCTGTGACGATTAACAATCGTCACCAAATGTTTTAGTGACGAAAAATGAATTTTATGTGACAAATTTTAGCGTCATTTTTTGTGTGATTTCTTGTAGTGTTCAATGCTAATTCTAGTACTTTCACCAGAACAATATAGCATATGCAAAAATTAATAACTGCAGTTAACACATTTTGAAGGTGTCTGACTTGGTTAGTACAATCAACAACATGAGCATCCATCCCGAAGGTGTGAATCCCAGTGGCAATGACTAAAACTTCGATCTCTCGTTGTTTGAAAGTAAAGTCGGCATTAACACCATTTTCCAATAAATTTATTGCCTCCCCTTTGGCTACGCTAGTAAGGCACCACACAAAAGAGTCACCAATGTCAATGAACTCTGGCTTGAAAAAAGATCTACCAACTAGAAACCCATCAACACCAACTATACCATTGGAGTTGAAAACCTTGGCAAAGTTAATATTGAAATTTTCAATTGTTGTTCCAACTAGAGAGGTAATGTTCCTTTGAAGCCAATTCCTTAATTCTAATTGTACTTTTTGAGCTTGTTCCAAACTAGCCAGCTTTCCAATTTTCATATCCTAAATAGGCTCATAAACCAAAACAACATTATCCCCTCTTGATATCACATTAACAACACCGAAGTCAACGTCTACAAGCTTCTGTAAATCATGTTCAATAACTTGATATCCCCTCCTGATATTATACCATGTCAAATACTTGATCTTTGCAGGTAATATTTCCATTTTCTCAAGAAAATTGCAGAGTACAGAAATAGACTTCTTCATCCTCAATAACTCATTAAACTTACCCATATTAAAAATTAGAGCCTTGTCCATATGCTTTGGTTTAAATTCCCACCAATATTCTTTCAAATCACCCATTAAATTCTTCAAAAATTCATAAGGCAAGCATAAAGAATGGACAAGTAATAGTAAATTTGAACCTAGCATGCATTTAGTTTGCCATTCTGCATATATAACGATAAGCCTCCAACACCATGAAGCAGTTATAGTAGTAGACTCATGAGCAACGGAATAAATTTCAACACCTTCGGAACATCCAAGTATAAATAGAAGTGAGCAACAACCCAATGCCACCAAACTCAAATTGTAACCCACCATGTTCATTAAATTGGTCACAATAAATTGTTTGGAGCATATCTCAGTGTATGAACTGAACTTTATCCCATGAGTTATACTAACCACAATAATCCTATCAATGGACACAAATTCCCCACTATCCATGTGTTTAATCAATGCAATCAATGCAGCTACATGACGATATATGAGCAAGCCACTAGAGTAAACCCAAATAGCAAAAGCACATCCTAGTGAAAATTCTTCAAATTCAGTGTCGATCAAATACACACTTGAAAAGTACCTTGAAGCCTTGATATTGATCATTACATCATCCCAGCTATTCCATTCCTGTTCCAAACTTTCATCGAATGTCTTTCTATTAACAGAAAGCTCATAAAGATTTGACTTGCTAACATTCCCCCAAATCCAATAGTGATTTATAATATCATCTGTAGAGGCTAAATGCTTGTTTATGTTTGAGATTTCAGTAATTGATAGTTTTTGTCCCCCATCATCCGCACTCAAATTTTTCATATGCATATCCATAGTTTTACCCCCACTATCATTGTACATAGGCTTATTTAGATTATTCATCACAACACAAAAACAATTCTCATATAGATTATGGAAAATCATAACATTCCAGACTAAGGCCTCTCTTATAAGCATTTCATCAAATTCATTGTGAGTTACTCTAATTTCATGAACATTACCTGATTTTAAAATTTCTACTCACTGCAACCATAAATGTGTTAGATCCAGCTGCTCTATTGTCCCACCAGTAGTACGTTGATCATACTCATCAGGGGGATCTGGATTATTAAAGGAAGCAATGTATTGCCTTCTTTCTGTAATTTTATCGAACATCTTGTTGGAAATATGAATCCCCTTTTTATTTGCACAGAACTCCCGTACCATAGAGTTGTCTGTCTGCCTGGAAAGCATATCATGAACCGATTCGTTGCGCACATGACGAACATGTGGATTTGGATCATCAATTTTGGTCTGGAATTCCTCGTGATCATCTTCCTCATAGTCACCCTCACGTTCAGTCATTTCATCAAACACATAATATGTAACATCTAGAGGTTTTGTTGGTGTAGTCTCATAATCAGCTACCGATGTAGTTTGTACGAGCTTAGAGAATTGTGTTTCTGGATCCTCATATGATGAAGAGCCAAATTGGGTTTGCAATGTTGTTAGGGCACTACCATCATAGTGAGGACCATCAGTTTGAATTAAAAAGTTACATTCCAATAAAGTTTTTCTTTTTTATCTCAATGTCTCAGCTTATTAATTAGGTGACAACGTGTAGCAATTTAGATAGTCCTGCTAGACTCCAGAAGATTAGAGAGAGATTGGAAATTGATTTTTCATATTCATTGATACATAATTCATTACAATGATAGACTTATATAGCAAAGATGAAAATTAATCCTACCCATTGATATATAAAAACTAATATCCACCCTTGGATCACTCTAATATATAGCTCATTTTTTAACTTGTCTACTAGACCCATGATACGTAACAATACTCCACCCTTCAAAAACCACCTTGTCCTCAAGGTGGTATTGCAACTTGAGTGTAAAAATGAAAATATCATCCTTAAAACTGGTCATCAAAATTTGCAGAATAATCACGCAATTACGCCCCCTGGCATTATGCTTTGTTTCCTTTAAAGGATTCAGAGTGTTCTCTCCAAACCCAATTAGCTTTGATTGCACAGACCATGACTCTTGTACGAAGTTTATTGAGAATGACTTGGGCAAGTGCTTCACTTTCCACATCTTCAACAATAGTCAGAAAGGGCATTTGTCTCTTCAATGCTAATTCTAGTATTTTCAATTTTTGTTCCAACTAGAGAGCTAATGTTCCTTTAAAGCCAATTCCTTAATTCTGATTTTACTTTTTGAGCTTGTTTCAAACTAGCCAGCTTTAAAATTTTCAAATCCCAAATAGGCTCATAAACCAAAATAACATTATCCCCTCTTGATATCACATTAACAACACTGAAGTCAACGTCTACAAGCTTCTATAAATCCTGATCAATAACTTGATATCCCCTCCTGATATTATACCATGTCAAATACTTGATCTTTGCAGGTAATATTTCCATTTTCTCAAGAAAATTGCAGAGTACAGAAATAGACTTGTTCATCCTCAATAACTCATTAAACTTACCCATATTAAAAATTAGAGCCTTGTCCATATGTTTTGGTTTCATTTCCCACCATTCTTTCAAATCACCTATTAAATTCTTCAAAAATTCATAAGGCAAGCATAAATAATGGACAAGCAGGAGTAAATTTGAACCTAGCATGCATTTAGTTTGTCATTCTGCATGTATAACGATAAGCCTCCAGTACCATGAAGTAGTTGTCGTAGTAGACTCATGAGCAACGAAATAAATTTCAACACCTTCGGAACATCCAAGTATAAATAGAAGTGAGCAACAGCCCAATGCCACCAAACTCAAATTGTAACCCACCATGTTCATTAAATTGGTCTCAATAAATTGTTTGGAGCATATCTCAGTGTGTATGAACTGAACTTTATCCCATGAGTTATACTAACCACAATAATCCTATCAATGGACACAAATTCCCCACTATCCATGTGTTTAATCAATGCAATCAATTCAGCTACATGACGATATATGAGCAAGCCACTAGAGTAAACCCAAATAGCAAAAGCACATCCTAGTGAAAATTCTTCAAAGTCAGTGTCGATCAAATATACACTTGAAAAGTACCTTGAAGCATTGATATTGATCATTACATCATCCCAGCTATTCCATTCCTGTTCCAAACTTTCATCGAATGTCTTTATATGAACAGAAAGCTCATACAGATTTGACTTGCTAACATTCCCCCAAATCCAATAGTGATTTATAATATCATCTGTGGAGGCTAAATGCTTGTTTATGTTTGAGATTTCAATCATTGGTAGTTTTTGTCCCCCATCATCCGCACTCAAATTTTTCATATGCATATCCATAGTTTTACCCCCACTATCATTGTACATAGGCTTATTTAGATTATTCATCACAACACAAAAACAATTCTCATATAAATTATGGAAAATCATAACATTCCAGGCTAAAGACTCTCTTCTAAGCATTTCATCAAATTCATTGTGAGCTACTCTAATTTCATGAACATTACCTGATTTTAAAATTTCTACTCGCTGCAACCATAAATGCGTTAGATCCAACTACTCTATTGTCCCACCAGTAGTACGTTGATCATATTCATCAGGGGGATCTGGATTATTAAGGGAAGCAATGTATTGCCTTCTTTTTGTAATTTTATCGAACATCTTGTTGGCAATATGAATCCCCTTTTTATTTGCACAGAACTCCCGTACCATAGAGTTGTCTGTCTTCCTGGGAAGCATATCATGAACCGATTCGTTGCTCACTTGATGAACATGTGGATTTGGATCATCAATTTTGGTCTGGAATTCCTCGTGATCATCTTCCTCATAGTCACCCTCACGTTCAGTCAGTTCATCAAACACATAATAAGTAACATCCAGAGGTTTTGTTGGTGTAGCCTCATAATCAGCTACCGATGTAGTTTGTACGAGCTTAGAGAATTGTGTTTCTGGATCCTCATATGATGAAGAGCCAATTTGGGTTTGCAATGTTGTTAGGGCACTACCAGCATAGTGAGGACCATCAGTTTTCGTCTTCAGCCATCGTTCATCAGCTACGCGGATTTGTAATTGATGCTGCCCTGTGTAAAGTTTGGGTTGAACTTGATTCTTCACCTGACTATCAGCATGCTCTGTAGGAGGGTTACGAGCTTGTTGCATAACCTCTTGTACGACCGTGGCCATGGTAGCACAAAACTGCTCTGCAAATTTGGCACAAATTGCCTCAATATCATTAGGATAGGCCATTGGAACACTCTCAATGAAAGCACCAATGTAGGTTTAGATAGTCCTACTAGACTCCAAGATATTAGAGAGAGATTGGAAATTGATTTTTCATATTCATTGATATAATTCATTACGACGATAGACTTATATAGCAAAGATGAAAATTAATCATACCCATTGATATATAAAAACTAATATCCACCCTTGGATCACTCTAATATGTAGCTCATTTTTTAACTTGCCTACTAGACCCATGATTGATATGAGGACTATATTAATACACTCAAATATAGTACAAAGAGATTTTTTAAAATACGTATAAGATCTAAAATAGTAAGTCGTTTTGTCATATAAATATTATTTTAATATTATTATTACCCATTAAAAACTCAATCTATTTCAGAAACTTTCTTAGTAAATAAATAGTAGCAATAACAAATAAATGATCTCTTAGACCTCACAGATTTTGTTCTAATTAAAGGCTTTAGAGTTTATGATTTCTTAGCAACGGGAGTCGCGAAATGCCTAAAATAATTTAAAATTATTGTCCAATTAGTTGGGTAACAAAAACGATAAAAAGCCATTTACAAAAGAACTAGTGAAACATAAATTTTTTTAGTTTATAAAAATGTGGGACAAGTATAAATTTATTAAGATTGATATAGTTGTACCATAAATATACTTTTAGTTATTTGTTAAAAGAAAACTCTAAAAATATTATCCAAAGATTGAAGTATAAAATGTTTATCTACCAAAATATGACAAAGTTCTATCATCGATCTATAGGAACGATCGATTGGGTAAATTTGGTTGATTATGAGTTGACTTGGGTAAGTTTTGCTTGCTCGTGAGTAAATCATACCTGAAATAATTTTTTAAAGGAAACCTTTAAAACTATAATAAATGTTAAATATAATAAAACTATAAAAAATGTTAAATATAATAATTTTTTAAAGGAAAACTTTAAAACTATAATAAATGTTAAATATAATAAACTATTACTTTAAGTGTTTGTTCGGGAGTGTTTTACCGACCCTCATGTTAGCTGTATGCCTGAGCTGGAATCGAGGGAGTTGAGCCAATATGGCCGAAGACATATAGGAGGTCGGGGACGTGCGGGTTCGGATACCCGAGCCCAATAGGCCGGGATCCAATGGTGATCATGGAGTTCGGGGTCGAGTCTTCGTGTCCTCAGGACTGAGGCCCAGACCGGTGTTTATGATGCTTGATGGGTTGGGCCTATGCAGTCGGACGGCCCGCATGCAGAGTTGGGAGTGATAAGGGGTCTACGTGGTTAAGGGTCCTAACCCTAATCATATGTCAAACAAGGCAACTCCAAAGGTAGTATTGGAAAGGGATTCCATTTGCACCTTTTAAGGAGATTGTGTTGGACCCAAATATGGGTAACTACCATATTTAGGAGTCCTATTCCAACTCGGAGAAGGAGGCTAAGGCAGTGAGAGTACTATAAATACCAGGCCAAGGTTACAATTAAGAGGTAATACATCTTTGAGCACTAAACACTTAACCTCCATTGTTAAACCTTGTGAGCGGCCTGTACTTATTCTCACACCGGAGCTATCCCCGTGCCACGGCAATAGTCGACTTCTCGTGTGATCCGTTATTGTCGTGTTTCAAATAGCGTGGATTCTGTGATTGACGCCAGCAGCGAAACTTGCGTTAACATCAAGCGCTAGAAGGAGGGCTTTAGTGCTATGCTGGCAATCACAAACATTTTTCCGGCGGCAGGCTATGGCGAGTAAAGGAAACAACGCTCCGTCTTGGAAAAGCGAAGACCAATGAAAGAACGGACCACACACACAAAAGTCGGTGAAGGATCGACTGGGGTCTAAAATTTCGGAGGTTGAAGAGATACCGGCTCCTGATCTTTGGCGAAAGCTCTTCCACGGTAGTCAACACACGCCTCATCAAGCGAGTCAGGCTGACGAGAGTCACTCTCGAGCCCTTGTGAGGCATGAAAGAGGGGAGGGTAGCCGAGACCA
Source organism: Panax quinquefolius (assembly GCA_020205615.1). NCBI lineage: Eukaryota > Viridiplantae > Streptophyta > Magnoliopsida > Apiales > Araliaceae > Panax > Panax quinquefolius. The sequence goes on along the minus strand of CM035166.1, from coordinate 100,522,736 downwards.
GCGAGAATTTCTCCTGAAGAAGAAAATGGAACAGAACAAAGATGCCATGTTGGCACTTCGGCTGCAGTAGGAAGAACTCGAGAGACAGATGGCCAACATGGTCGGGGACCAAGAAGCTTGTTCCAAGAGACGTAAGAATCGGAGCCTATCCCGGTCACCCCGACGGGAGAGGTTTGGAAGAAAAGAGAGTAAACCTGAAGTCGCCTCCCGGACTGCGAGGGCGAAAAAAAGCCGTTTTACTAAGCGCCGATCAGAACATCCATGCAGATCAGACCAGACGAAGAGGGACGCGTCTCCTGATTACGGGAGGGACAGACCCCGATCATCCCCCCCAGAAAGAAGGATCCGACCCCCTTGCCCGAAGAGTGGCAGAACTGAAGAAGTTGTTGGGGACAAAGAACTCAATGGGAACACCTTCGGCCTGCCTAGGGTCCCCCTTTTCGCTCGAAATCAATCAGGTTACAGCTGATCCAAAAAAGAAGATGCCTCCGATGGAGACATATGACGGACTGGGAGATCCTTATGACCACTCGGATGGATACGACCGGTTGATGTCATATTATGGACATTTGGATGCAGCCAAATGTCACATGTTTGCTACAACGCTGAAAAAGAGCGCCCGGGAATGGATGGAGACTTTGGCAGTCGGATCAATCAGGTCGTGGAACGATCTTCGAGAAAAATTCCATGCTCGGTTTGGAAGCAACCGAAGGCGAGGAAAGATCACGGCGTCCCTCATGTAGGTCCGACAGAAGTCAGATGAGACCCTAGGCCAGTATATAAAGAGGTTCCGGGAGGCGGTGGGGTCGGTAGCAGAATTAAACTCTCCACAAGCTCTGGGATTCTTCACCACGGGACTGGACATCGGGAGGTCGAAGAAACTGGTAAAGGATTTAGTGATCAATCTTCCCGCGGATCTGACCGAGGCTTTCCATCGAGCAGAAGGGTTTATCGCGATAGATGAGGCTTTGGGCAATTTTAAACCGCACTCTCAGTCTTACGAGAAATCAAAGGATTGAGACAAACCAAGTTATCAACGTTCGGACAACGGTCAGTGGAGATCACACCAACCGGAAAAGAAAAGCTACAATGGATGAGGGTCAGGAAGTAACCGACCTCCACTACCCAATCGTAACGTCAGCAAAGTCTACACCCCCCTTACTATAGGACGATCGAAGATTTTGGAGGAGATGAAGAATCAACCCTTCTATGAGCCCTGCCCAAGACGAACCAAACCTGGAAGGAGGGGTCGAGACAGTATTGCGAATACCATCAGAGTACAGGGCACTCGACCAAAACATGCACCCACTTGATGGACTTAATAGAGAAAAATGTTCAGAATGGACAGTTGATACAGTATGTAGCCGGTCGGGGTAACGCAGTGGCGCCCAGAGAAGAAGGCAACGATCACGATCAGGATACCCAGCCTCCGCAGAACCCTCCCGCCCGAGGCGTAGTTGATGTCATTTTGGGGGGTTCCGTTGGACAGGTAACGGGAAGGAAAAGAAGTGGGCATTTGGGAGCAGTGCTAACTCTTACGGGGTCGAATACCAGAAAAGATCGAGCATATCCTGGAATGTCTATCTCATTCTCGGACGAGGATTACCCGACAGATCTCATCGAGCCACATGGCGCACTAGTGATAATGGCTCAGGTCGGGATAGTTGATATGAAACGGATGATGATAGACAACGGGTCCTCGGTCGATATCTTATATACTCATGCCTACCAGAGGCTGGACCAATAAGGAAAGAAGATGGATCTAGGAGGAGAAGGACCCTTGTAAGGTTTTAGTGGAGACCCGGTGTATATGTCAGGTACCATTGAACTACCAGTCAAGTTCGGCACTGCACCCAATCAGGTTAAAATAATGGTCAGATTTTTCGTCGTACAAGTAGATTCGGCATACAATGCGATCCTCATGAGACCAACCTTGGCAGCCCTGCAAGCAGTAACGTCCATACCCCACTTCAAAATCAAGTTTCCAACACCGAACGGGATCGGGGGGGTAAAATGAGATTTAGATATAGCCCGAAGGTGCTATCGAAACAGCTTGATTTCTTCATGGGTCGGGGTCAGTAAGCAGAAACAGATAATAGCCATTGAGATCGGGCCATTCACTGAGGTTAGTACAGAATCGCTCGCTCTTCCTGTCGAAGAAACCGAAGATGTAGAGCTGGCGCCAGGGAAGAGAGAAAAATTGATCAAGATCGGGTCAGGGTTAGGAGAACCTTTTAGGACCGGATTGATAGAGTTACTCCAAGTCTACGCCGACATCTTCGCATGGGAGCCGAGCGATATGCCAGGGGTAAGTGAATCGGTGGCCCTACACAAACTACACGTAGACCCGAGGAAGAAACCAGTTATACAAAAGCGAAGAATTTTTGCCCCAGAAAGGCAAAAAATAATCGATAAAGAGATTTCCAAACTTCTGGAGGCCGATTTCATCTTCGAGATTGATTACCCGGAGTGGTTGGCCAATGTGGTGTTGGTCTAGAAGCAGAATGGGAAATGGAGGTTGTGCATCGACTACACAGATTTGAACAGGGCATGTCCGAAGGATTTCTACCCTTTGCCCAACATAGATCAATTGATCGATGCCACTTCGGGATACGGTATGTTGAGTTTCATGGATGCATTCTCAGGATACCACCAGATTTCAATGAGTAAGGAAGATATCCTGAAAACCAGTTTCATCACACATCGGGCATTATACGCGTACAGGAAAATGACCTTCGGGCTATTGAATGTCGGGGCGACTTATCAGCGGATGATGAATTTTGTGTTCACAAAATAGTTAGGGAGAAGTATGGAGGTCTACGTAGACGACATGATCGTAAAAAGCATGTCAGTCCGTGACCATCTCGAAGACCTAGAGAACTGTTTCGAGACAGTCAGAAGACGTAAGCTGAGGTTGAACCCGACTAAATGTACGTTTAGATTGGGATCGGGAAAATTCTTTGGGTATTTAGTCAGCAAAAGGAGAATAGAAGCAAACCCAGAGAAAATCCAGGCAGTCCTGGATATGAGATCTCCAAAGTCTTACAAGGATGTGTAGAGACTAACAAGTCGGATCGCGGCCCTTCGAAGGTTCGTCTGCAAATCAGCTGAGAGATGCCTTCCATTTTTTGACACCTTAAAAAGACCCAAGAATGAGAAAAGCTTTCAATGGACTTCGGAATACGAAGACGCGTTCTAGGGGATCAAATAATATTTGTCTTCGGCACCACTGCTGATGAAATCGATCCCTTCGGAACCTTTATATCTATATTTGGCAGCAAGCTCGATGGCAGTGGGAGCAGCATTAGTTCGAGACAAAGGGGGAAATCAATTCCCAGTATACTACATCAGCCATGTACTTCGAGACACAGAAATTCGATACCCGAACCTGGAAAAATTCGCCTATGCTTTGATCATAGCAAACAGGAAACTACGACATTATTTCCAGGGTCGGGTGGTGGTGATATACACAGATCAGTCGTTGAAGAAGATTCTACATCGACCAAAGGTTTCGGGAAGATTAACAGCATGGGCAATGGAACTGACACAGTTTGCGTTGGAGTATCAACCCCGAATAGCAATCAAAGGGCAGGCATTAGCAGACTTCGTCGTGGAATGTTCGTTCTCAGAACCGGATGTGGGATCGGTGACCGAAACGCAACACATAAAGGCTGGATGGATACTATATGTCGACGGCTCATCAACATCGGACATCAACGGCGCCGAGGTCATACTGACAAGCCCCGAAGGGTTCAAAGTCCAACAAGAAATTCGGTTTCAGTTCAAAGCGACCAACAATGAAGCAGAATACGAGGCCATTCTAGCCGGGTTGAAGTTGGCCCGAAGCCTAGAAGTACAAAATCTGGTCATCTATAGTGATTCATAGTTGGTCATCAAACAAATATCGGGGGAGTACGAGGCCCAGGGGGCAAGAATGACGAAGTATTTAGCCAAAACAAAAAATAAACTGACATACTTCAGCTCGGTCAGCTATCAGGGAGTAGATCGATCTGACAACACAGTAGCAGATGCCTTGGCTCGACTGGCAATGACTGAAGCAAGTTCCTTTAGCGGCTCGGTTTATCTGGAAATATTGGAGCAGCCAAGTGTTCCGAAAGAGGAGGCACTATGTGTGGATCGGTTGAACTGTTGGCTCACACCTTACATCTTCTACTTGGCAGATGGGGTACTGCCTTTGGATCGCATTCTAGCAAGGAAGATCAAGCATAGAAGTTCAAACTTCGTACTCATCTATGGAGATCTGTACCAAAGGGCATTCAGCACGCCGTTACTCAAGTGTTTAACACCATCAGAAGCGAATTATGTGCTTCGGGAGGTACACGAAGGGATTTGCGGGGATCACATGGGGGCCAAGTCATTAGCACATAAAATTTTGAGGCAAGGGTATTACTGGCCGACCATCTACATAGAGGCCAAGGAACTCGTCAAAAGATGTCCAAAGTGTCAGCTGAACTGCAATATCCCACATCAACCACCCGAAGAGCTTTACTCAATCCTATCCCCGATCCCCTTTGCAGTGTGGGGAATCGACATCCTGGGGTCTTTGCCAAATGCCAAGGGGCATGTCAGTTTAATAATAGTGGCTATTGACTATATGACGAAGTGGGTAGAAGCCAAACCACTACAGAAGATCACCGAACAAGAATGCCTGAAATTTTTGAAAGAAGGAGTAGTGTATCGATTCGGCATTCCGATGGCAATAGTCTCAGATAATGGCAGACAGTTCGTGGGATCAAAATTCGAAAGTTTTCTGAAAGAAATGGGAATTCAACACCGGAAGACTTCAGTTGCCCACCCTTAATCAAACGGTCAAGTAGAAGTGACCAACCGAACCCTACTAAACGGAATAAAAAGAAGATTGGATGAGTTGAAGGGTCGATGGCCTGAGGAACTATTCAGTGTTTTGTGGGCATATCGGACAACTCCGAGGAAAACCACTGGAGACTCTCCTTTCTGACTGGCTTACGGGACTGATGCACTCATACCAGTAGAGATCGGGTCCCCCACTCTTCGGGTCAGTCAGTACAAAGAACTATACAACGATGAAGGTCTGAAAACAAATTTGGATCTACTCGATGAAGCCCGAGACTTGGCCATGCTGAGATTGGCTATTTATCAACAGAGAATAGCCCGACACTACAATCAAAAGGTAAAGCTAAGAAGGTTTGAGGTAGGAGATTTTGTGCTTCGAGAGGCAGAGGCATCAACCCCCCAAAACACAGGTAAGCTGATGCCTAATTGGGAGGGGCCTTATGAGATAGTGGATGTGCCGAAGCCAGGAACTTACCGGCTTCGAGCAATGGATGGATCTGAGGTAAAGAATACATGGCATACTGGAAGACTTAGAAAATATTACCAGTAAATGCATATCTATTATCCCCTTCAATTATGTAATTTATGCAATTTATCAATGGAATAAAAACTTCTCTTCGAGAAATACTTGTACTTCATTTGAATTTGCACTGCTTTACCAATCAGACACACTTCGAACATAAACTGATCAGACAGTCCGGAGGGACCTAACTGATCAGAAAATGTCACAAGTATAACTGATGGACAAAGTTACACATCCGATCAGATAAGCTTCGAGCGTAAAACGATCAGACAGTCCGAAAGAACTTAACTGATTGATAAACGCCACAAGTATAACTGATCGATAAAGTTATAAATCCGATCCTGTAAGCTTCAGACATAAATTGACCAAACAGTCAGAAATGACTTAACTGTTCGATAAAAGTCACAAGCAAAACTAATCGAGATGACAGCTAGGGAACTTATGCTACTTCATTCATATTCAAAAAGTTTTACAATTTTCGATCAGACAGGCTTCGGGTACATACACCATCGGTTTCACTGATCGGGTAAATTACAAAACTAAGCAACAAAAAAATTACAAGTATGAAAAATAGATACTAAGGTGGACCATCATCAGCTTCAGCCTCGGATTCCTCATCGGAGGAGTCAAAGATCGAAGCGTCGATCCAAAGATCAACAAGCTTTTTCGCCTTCTCCCGATAAGCTTCGACACCTTGTGGCCCCGGGCCATGATCTTATCGCCAAAGCGGACAAATCTTCGTATTCTTTGATAAATTTGCACCTTGATGACGAATTAATTGGTCCTCAACTGGTCCTGCATTGTGCCGAATTGGTCCTCGATGGTGTGAAGATTTCCCACCAAGACCTTGTTCTCCTCGGCCAGAAGCTCCTTGTCCTGCACAAGCTTCTTGGCATGACCGTCGAGACCGACGAACTCTTGTTGAAGTAAAGAATATTGCTCATCGAGTTCGGTGATCCGACGATCAGCCTTTGTCACCTTATTTTGCATCGGCGTGCGAGATCCCTCTCCTCTTCGATTCAATCACGACCTCATGACTCGACTTCGAGAAGCAACACATCGTGTTTCAGCTAATTTTCTTTCTTAGTGGATCGGGCGAGAGAGGGGATAGCCCGAGCAAGGATGGCGTTGGCCTAAACACAAAGGAAACATCGGATATGCAAGATACGAAATAGCGACAAAGGAAAAAACTTTAAAGCTGATCGAGAAGATGTAGGTAACCAAATACTCTTCCGACGAACAGCTCTTGAACCGCTCGTCGTCGCCAAGAAGCTTGAAGTGGTCGAACAGTTGAAGGGAATATGTCCTTAGACTCTCTTGACTGACAATGTAGTCATGCACCTTTGGAAGAAGCGGCCCTCGAGGTAGGGGTCAACCCAGGGATCGGGCCACCCACCGCATCATTAGGAGTAGGACCTTCGGTATGCCGAGGTTTCTTCAGTGGAGGTTTGAGGGGTAAATCCTCTGTCTCCTCCGAATCTTCGACCACCGTTACCATGGTAGAAGGTGGGGGAGCTGGTTTTGGAGCTTGTTTCGGCTGGACCGAAGAGATGGCTTTGGGGGGGGGGGGGGGGGCTCGGGCAGAAGATTTCTTTGTTTTTTTTAGCAAGGCCATCTTGTCAGCCCCTTTCATCTTCAACACATTCTTTGTGGAAGGTTCGGTTTTGGAGGATGCGAGAATAGGACCTGTGGACGACCCGACAGATAATTCGGTAAGGAGAATAACCTCATCTTCGGGAGAATCATCAGCAGCAGGGGGATGGATGGGCTCGACAATGATTGGCAGAGGGGTCAAGGACGCATCAGCCTCATCGGGCTTGAAGATAGTCACTACAACAGAAGATAAAGAGGTTAATAAAAAGGTAGTAAGGGGTCAGGAGGGTAAGAAAAAGAGCTCGGGATCATTACTTACAGCCATGTTCATAGAGCCAGGATTCGTTGGACACGATCCCAAGACCCCAGCTAGTTTGCTTCAGCAGCGAGTAGAACTTCTTGAAGGTGGTAGAGCGACCCTTCGGGAACTTAGTTACCTTCAAAGGTTGTTCTCCGGGATAGACCCAGTTCGGTAAGAGGTTGAGGTCGGTTCCCTTCATGAAGAACCACTGTTCATGCCACCCTTTATTACTCGAAGGGGTATTCACGAAGGTGGCTCGGCCAGGCACGCGGTTCAGATGGCGTAGGCCAGGTTCCTTCGATCGACCGACAGAAAATAGGACAAAGAAGAAGTCCAAACCCGGAGAGATGCCAGCTTCTTGGCATAGGGCAATGAAGCTGACCAGCTGGATGTAGAAGTTCGGAGCCAGCTGTGAGAACCCGATCCCGACCAGACAGAGGAAGGAGGAGATAAATTCGTGGAGGGGGAACCGAACCCCATACTTCAGGGCATAGAGATGGAAGACCATCAAACTTCTTCGGACGCCTTGAACATCCTTTCATTCAAATTTCTCAACACCGAAGCTTGTACTCTTGGGGAATATTGAATACGGCTCGAATGTCGGACAGCTGGGATTGGGTGATGGTCGACACGGTGTTGATAACCGCGTAGTCGGTCTCGGAGGCATAGAGACGGCGAATTCGAGTATCGACACTCTCAACAGGGATGTCGGCCGGAGCCTTTGGTAACTCGACCTGGACCAGGTCATCGGAGGTAATGGTAGCGGCACCGGTGAGGATAACAGTTAGGGGCGAAGGACCACCAGAATCAGCCATTAGATTGAAGACGCACACGTGAAGATAATCGAAAAGGCTGAAATCAGAGAGTTGGTGGAACTTCGAAGCTCGCCGAAAATCGCCCTTGCCGAAAAAAGTTGCAGAAAGATTTGAAATGGATAAGGGTGCAAAAAAGTGACAATGATAGGTGTTAAGGGACTTATATAGCACGCCTGGCACGGTTTCGAAGGGCGGCTATTTATGGCAGGTGGAGCCCAGTCTTGGAGAAACGGGTACCGGCTCGTGAATCGAAGAGAAACCGCTTGGGTTCCCAAGACAGCTCATCATCACTGGGCGCGACTATTCAAAATCGTGTCCTTTCAAGTCTCATGTCATAAATATCTTATAACAAGAGACTGGGGGGCAATGTTCGGGAGTGTTTTACCGACCCTCATGTTAGCTGTATGCCTGAGCTGGAATCGAGGGAGTTGGGCCGATATGGCCGAAGACATATGGGAGGTCGGGGACGTGCGGGTTCAGATACCCGAGCCCAATAGGGCGGGATCCGATGGTGATCATGGAGTTCGAGGTCGGGTCTTCGCGTCCTCAAGACCGAGGCCCAGACCAGTGTTTATGATGCTTGATGGGTTGGGCCTATGCAGTCGGATGGCCCGCATGCAGAGTTGGGAGTGATAAGGGGTCTACGTGGTTAAGGGTCCTAACCCTAATCATATGTCAAACAAGGCAACTCCAAAGGTAGTGTTGGAAAGGGATTCCATTTGCACCTTTTAAGGAGATTGTGTTGGACCCAAATATGGGTAACTACCATATTTAGGAGTCCTATTCCAACTCGGAGAAGGAGGCTAAGGCAGTGAGAGTACTATAAATACCAGGCCAAGGTTACAATTAAGAGGTAATACATCTTTGAGCACTAAACACTTAACCTCCATTGTTAAACCTTGTGAGCGGCCTGTACTTATTCTCACACCGGAGCTATCTCCCGGCAACACGGCCGTCAAGCTTCTGTGTGATCCATTATTGTGCGGAGTTTCAAATAGCGTAGATTACGTGATTGGATCACTGAGTGAAACTTATGCTAATAACGTGTTAAATGTTTATCTCCCAAAATATAATAAAGTTTCATCAACAAGATTTATTTTATTCTCCAACAAGATTTATTTATTTATTTATTTCTAAGTGCACATATACACATGAAAAGTTAAATTTCTTTTATTAAAAATAGATCATTAATATACAAAAAAGCGGCCCCTACTTTGTAAGGGCGTCCATGCTAGTAAACATAAAAGAGAGAAACTAACTTTTTTTTAGGAGATGTTTGCTACGTTTTGTGAGGATACCCATTTAAACACAGATTACTGGGTATTTAATTATCGATAATAGAAAATGGGTATATTATGTCATTTCTGTTTGATAAAAAATGTTTGATTACCTGTAATCGATATTGTGAGTGTTTTAAAGATTAATGAGTATTTTTTAATATTGATATTTTACTTGTAATATTCTTCTACTAATTTTAGTTGAATAATTCACCCATATGATTATTGTCAAATGTAGTCAATAATTATCAAATTAGTATCGAACTAATTAATTTTGTATTACTTAGTTTTCATATTAAAATTTTAATAAGTATATAAAATAATAATTCATGATTTAGTTTATTCAATTATTAAACACAAATTTTCAAGTTCGTTGTTATTAATAAATTAAATTTATAATAAAAATAACAAACAACATCATATATTTTGTATGAACAATGAGTTATCTTAGTTAAACTAAACATGTTGACAAATAAAAAAAAACTAAATATAAATTATATGACTAATTGTAAGACCCCAACTTTTTATAAATAAAATCAAATTTTCTCTAATTATTATTTTGAATAATAAGGTGTTAATTTGATATAATGCTTTGGTTATGGGTGAAATGTGTAAATTTTGCAAAATAAGCAAGTGGTTATAAAATATTCATTGTTGTTTTAATATTCATAATACGATTTACTTGACCCATTTGTGGACCCCATATGTGAAAAACGATCGGATGAAGAAAATGACAAGTTTGAATTTTAACAAATAACTACGTAGTTATTCACATTAACATTGTTGAAATATTCAGTGGTTAAAATATAGTAATACGCGTGGTTCGCACAAAGAAGCACACGATATTGCATAATATTTTTGAATTATTGATTCTTACGTAAGAATACACTACTCGATAATTGTTACAGATAATTCTTTATTCAATATTTTATTTTATTGATTCAATAATTGCTACGTTGATATTTTATATTATTGTTGATTCAATAATTGTCACCGCTTTGCGATGATTTCCCACTATCGGATCAATAATTCATATTATTTGAATAATATTATTAGATATCATTATTGGCAATGTCTAAAGAAATTACATACAGAAAAGGGGTTTGGTTACCTAATTGCGCGCCAGTAAGGAGAAATTCTTATCGGAAAACCTCCTCTTTCCTGAAAATGACCTAGTTGTCATAATTGTGATTTTGTAATATTATTTGTGAATAATTAATTATTAATTTATATGATAAGGAAATATTTATTTTTATGTGGATATAAATGAAGGAATTATTGTTGAGGTATTTATCAATACTTTGTCGGAATAGAGGTGTTAAAAATCATCCGTATGTGAATTTCAGACATTTTCTGATTAAAATTTGGAAAACCTTTCTTCTACAAAGTTGTAGAGAATTAAATTTTCTATGGAATAGATATGAGATTCGAATTTTTCTGATAAATGAGCTATTTATTATGAATTATTGAAGTTTCGGAAATAAATATTTTTTATTAAAAACATGGGTGGGCCCCACTTTTGGTTGGTGTGGATAATCTGAATTTTGGTGGGCCCCACTGGTGGTGGCTGAATTTTGGTCCAAGAGGTGTGCATAGAAATTTTTTCAAAAAATATTATTTTATTAATTTAGACTGCTTTGACGTTCTAACATTTTCCTATAAATAGGGTGCTTAGTTAGAATTAAAAATCATATCAGAATCATAAGCTTTCTCTCTCTATATTATCGAGCGTATTTTATGAGTATTTAGATATTTTGAGAGTTGCTATTCAGTACAAGTTTCTTTCGGCACTATATTCGATATTCCAGTCAGAAGTACTGTTCTTTTGAAGTAAGTGATATTATTTTCTTCGTAAGGGATGCTATTTTCTTTCAATATCATTATACCAAAATATTGGTATGAATTTTATTGTGAAATTTTTTTCTTTTCATGTCGAGATTACTATTCACGTATACGACACTATTCACGAGTACTATTCATGAAGTATGATTTTTCTTGTGAAATTTCTACCTTTTTGTGTCGGGGTTACTATTAACGTATACAAAATTATTCACGTATACGGCACTATTCACGAATACGGCACTATTCACAGGAAAAAATAAATTTTCTTTCATTTTGTCCAAGATGTCTATTATGGTTACTATCTTTGATTGTATCCATGTTTTGATCTTCATTCTTGAATTTTGCTCCACAATTGATTATTATGGGGTATTTTTGAATTTGGATAAACTAAAGTACGAATCCATAATCTTTGATCTTTTATCTCACTGGATTCGTTTTCTTTAAGATATTTTTCATCATCCTCAGTCCTAAATGATGATATTACTGAATATCTTTGGCATGTAGTGCAAAGATGAATGATTACCTGATGAATATCTTTGGCCCGTAATGCAAAGATGAACAGGTGTTGAGATGAACATGACCAACTGGTGATATAAATGAATATTTTTTGACCCGTAGTGCAAAGATGAATATTTGGTTCAAGATGTATATTGATTGATGTTACATGGATAAAATATCGATGATGGACTTTTAAATCATAGAAGATAGTAGATTTCATTATCTACTTAACTCTTTTAATGAATTGATATTGATCTAAAACTTGTTATCAATTATATTTTATCTGAATTATTGAAGGCTAACGATAATTTATTCTACATTATCTTAGTCATAATATTCTTTACTGGGCTAGTTGAGCTCACCTTTTTCCTTTTTGTTTCATTTTTCTTCTCAGGAGGCGAGAATATAGCGGGAACTAGTCGGGTGTACGTGAAGTGATATTTCCAGTCAATTATTTTAGCAGTCCTCACTATTTTGTAAAATAGTGTTCAATAATTGTAATGAAGACTTATTTGAGTTTGAATACTGTCTAGAAGACAATATTTGTATTTAAACTCACAGTATATGTGTTGTCGTATTTTTCACGATAATTGTAATAATGAAGTTGTAGTTGTTTCTGTATCATGTATTTGATGACTCAGAATGGGTAATGTATACCTATTTTGGAGGCGTCACACTAATAAAGATATTTATGTCCCAATTATTAAATATAAAGGATATTTTTGTGTAAATAAAATTTCAAAATGACCACTGTGTCAAAATATAAAATCAAATTAATTATAAAGGATTACAATTTGTGTCAAAATATAAAATCAAATTAAAATTTAAGTTTTTTAAAATTGTTATAAGTTCATTAAATTTTTACAATATAATTATGAATTTTTTAAATTTTTTAGAAAAAAATAATATTTACAACATTAGTCATTTTCAAAATTCAAATGAATCAAATTAATTTAATAAAAAAATATGTCGGATTTTTTAAGAAGTCCAACTGGTCTTATATAGTAAAATAGAGAGGATAATCTTCAATTTATACTCTTCAGTTATTGTCTGTTAATATCTGTTTGTTGAATAAGAAAAATAATAAAAACATTTTAGACATTAATTTGACCGAATTAAAATCTTTTATAATAGCGAGATGTGGAATACATAAAAATATATGGGACAAGTCTAAATTCATTGGGGCTTGGTAAAAAAATAACCATGACGCTAATGGTATATTGGGGGAGAAAATGAACATAAAACGGTAAGTAAAAGACAAAGTAAATGATTGAGAAGAAATTAAATAAAATTCAGAAATTTTCTTTTATGGTCCAACAAGATTCATAAATAAAGTGATGAATAGTTTTATTTTATTTATACTAATAGAATATACTAAATAATATATTTACCTTTCATTTTATTTATTTTATTTTATTATTATGAAAATAACAATAATTCTACATTTAGTGTCTTTTTGAGGACGAAAATAGTATTCCTTTAACTTAAGCGCATGATTATTTGCAGTTTAAATATTTAAATTTAACAATGAAAATGATAAAAGCATTTTAGGATTAAAGTGTTGTATAATAGCGTTGTGGGACAAGTACAAATTTTACTAGGATGAATAATTAGAGTTTAAAGAGAAAACAATATGATATGTAAAGAAGTGCAAGTTTATGCTTATATTGTTCATATTCTATGTTTTTGTTGCAAAATATGTCAACATTTTTCTACTAAAAAAACATATATATTGACATGTTAGTGCTCTTAACTATTACTCCATCCGTCCTAGTAAAAGTCCTAGTCATAAAGACTTGTCTTTAAATAGAAAAAATATATCTTAGGCTCTGATCAAGACAACTTTTATTTTATTTTACTTTTTTTAATATCTTAATTTATTACAATAATTTATCCTTATTTAAAGAAGAGGGGTCTAAGTAGGAGAGAAAATAACTTTATTGAAACTTTATTTATAATTCACTGTCAATAAGATTCAAATACTCGATATTTTTATTAATAGAAGTGAGTATGATGACTTAAATTGCAGCCTATTGTTGAATAAGGAATATGATAAATATACAATATACAATAAAAACATTAGAGGATATTTAGTGGATTAATTAAATGCGAGTTAGAACTAAAACAAGTAGAGAAAAAGGATGGTTGATTGATGGTCCACGATGGTTAAGACCGAGATTATGTTGTTAAAGATGTCAGGTTCAAATTTCATTTTACCAATTTCATTATTAATGTGAATTTAATAATTTTACAACTGTAATTGTGTATAAATATGAAAATTTTTATGAGGTTGTTTATAGTCATATTCGTAGAGATTGTAATAGAGTTGTTCATGAATTAGCGGAATTTGCCCAATCGTTCTTACTTTTTGGATGGATCAAATTTATTGTAATATTATGCCACTCGTTGTATCTGATGGTTTGAATTAATAAAATTCTCAGTCTGTTAATTGTTTTCACAAGAAGAAAATAAAATGTTATATTTGTTAGGATATCACAAGTGATTTGAAATCTCATATTGAATAAATAATGAAAGAGTGAAGAATTAATATTCATAAATGGGCACAGGATCTAATGATTTAAGTTTTTGGGTCAAGTTGAATTCCAAACATGTGTGTTAATGTTTTATGTACGCGCATGTAACGCGCTGCCTCCTTGGTTCTTGTGAGAGCCCGAAACCCGAGTCTATCTTCAAAATCGGATTTCAGCACCCCACGATATTAGCCATACAACATAAGATTAAGACATTAATGTAATTACTACATTATTACAACATATCACTTCTAATCCTAAGTTCTATTACCTTTACATCTTCATATCATAATATTAACGAATATTACATCATCAAATATTACAACTAAAACTAAAACTTCCATTATATTATAACATACATTTAAATCTAATATATAAATAACGAAATTCTTTTATTGAACACCATCTGGCTACTGATCAAGTCTATCTGCTATAGCTGCGTTTAGAGTTTTGTAAGAGTGAGCATTTAATTGCACAACAAGTTAAAACAATTGAATAAACAACAAAATCAAGAATCAAATCAATATTCTTTGAAAAACTTCATCAACAGAACAATAGTTGAGAAGATGCTCGAATAAACAGGAATGACGTAAATCCCTATTGTTCTCAGTCATCACTCATCTTAATTATCTGATACTAAGAGCATTCACAACAGTTTCTTTATCTTTATCCCTACTCTGCAGTGCTATTGGGTCATTCTGTAGGATAGGGATTCAATTTTTTCACTATGTACCCAATAGGTTCCTTATATTGATTCCTTAAATTTTAAAATTTGAAATTTAAAATTAAATTTAAAAATTAAAATTTGAAAGTTCCAACAGTCAAATCATGTTTTGAACATTGTAACTATTTTTTATTTAAAAGTAATTGTTGTTTGAATTTAAAAATTGTAATTATTTTAATTTAAAAATAGATATTGCTAGAAATCAAAATGTGCAATATCTATGTTTAAATTAAAATCAAAATTATAAAACACATAATGATCATTATGTGTTTATGAGAACTTTATTTTAATTATAAAATAATAAAATTTATAATTATTAGTAATATTTTTTACAAAAATAATCAAAATCAAAATTTGACTGATTTTTAATTTTTTTTATAGTTCTCTTTCTTCTTTAAATCCTTTGTTTAAAAAATAAAAATGAGTGAATTTGATAGGCATATCCAAATCAGTAATTAAGTGAGATAAGATCCTTTAACCAACATAAAATTGCAATAAATAGGGTGTGAAATGTCATTTTACATAAATAGGAAACGCTCTTTTGATTCCCTCATCCCGAGGAGTCAAATCATATATATGGATTAAAATAGAGAATTATATAAGGATAAAGAAACTGTTGGATACTGATTTATTGATATATTCTTCAAATATGGGGATAGAGAGTCTATTGGGGAAACTGTTGTGAATGCTCTAAAGATCCTCACTCTATATCATTAACTATATAATATACCTCGACACCAACTTGTCTCTATTCTCCTCTATTACTTAGCACATGTCCAATGACAATAATTAGCATGAATTTAATCATATCATAGTTCATGAGTAAATCAGAACTTTAATAATATGAATAGTTCAATAATAGAACGATACTTTCACAAAAGCACATAAATGCAAATATTGACAAAAAACACAATTCATAGCTAAACATTTTGTGCAATTATAATAAAATTTCACAAAGACATGCGACTTGCATTCGATTCAATTATTTGAATGAAAATAGAAAACTTGCTCAATACAATTTTCTCTCTAGAAACTTGCCTGAAGCGTTCTTTAATTTATTCGCTAAATCTTCCTTCAATTAATAACCTATATCATCCATGACAATTTATTTGATTAAATTAATCATCACCTCATAATAAGCGCCGACGATAATTATTGTAACCTATTCTGATAATTAATCTTTCAACTTAAACAACCGTAAACGTTCCCTCACATCATTTTTATAAGATTCTCATAAAAATATGTGATTAACCTTTATACGGACTCATACGCCACGAATCAACATATTCTAGTCGATAGAAATTATTTCAACAACTCCTGACTCGTCGATTTTTAAATATTTTCATTTCGTTGAAAGCCTAATTCTCCCATTAAGTCTTCCTAACCACTTTATTTTTTTTCTCTTTTGTCCATACATACTTACATATATTCCACACATAAAAATAATTGTGTTACAAATTTTCAAATTTCTAAAGTATTTTTCAGAGAGCCATTTTTAGTTCGTAACTTAGCAAAATCAACTACATTGTGCTCAACTCCAAAAATTCTCTAATCTTGGTAGAATCTTAAAAATATTAACATGAACTTCCAGTTTAAATTTCATGGCCATCGGAGTTATAAAACTGTAGTTATGACAATTTTCGTTAGAAAATTCCTACTATTGAATTGGCCATATCTCCTTCCTCCGAAGTTGGAATTTGTTTATCTTTAGACCAAAACATTATTATACCATATATTTTCATTTCCAAAAATTCATTAATTTATTTCAATGTTTAAGTAGGCAAAACAACCCACAAAAATTTTAGGGCAGCCTACTTTTCGACTCTTCCAATTTTGGCCTGTTTTGGTCAAAACTGTCCATACGAAAATCTACCTGAAATTTTTCGGAGCTTCTTCTAATTCATTTTGTTAAGATTTTGGCCTATCCTCAAAGCATTCTGGAGCTGGCTCTATCTTCTACTGCACAACTTCTCCTTCTTCATTATTGCTGCAGTGGGGGACACCTCCTGAGCCGCTTGGTTCGCACGCTTCCTTGGGCTCTTCCCACTTACACCGTCACAAGCGAAACACCACCTTTCCGTCAGGTTTAACAACCCTATCCCATTTTGTCTTATGGCCATCCTCAGACTGTGCTATCCGCTTGACATTTATTATATTTTCGGCATCTTCAGGGTCTGCTGGCCTTTTCTTTTCTTCTCTTCCTTCCTTCTCCAATTCTACTACTACTGGCTTCATATTTTTGGAACATTCTCCATGTTACAAGGTCTTCTTCTTCACCTTTTTTGCAGGCACAAACTTATCTTCCTGCACTTCCTCCCAGCTTGCTAGTCTTAGGGAATCAGGCCTTGCGATCTGGTTCTCTCCCTCTTCAGCAACATCATCGAAGAAAGTTGCTTCGGTGATGTGTGGCTTCTCTGGTCCAAAGGGATTTCGAGTTGCTGGTACCTTCACTTCTCTCCCTTTCCAGATAGCTTTCAGGCACTGATGAAAGACCGAGGGTACCACCCCATAGTCATTTTTCCAAGCCATTCCCAGCAAGACATGATATGATGCATCCACCTCTGCAACATGGAACATTACAGGCCCTCGAATCTTCCCAACTTGCATGTCTGCCTTGATGTGTCCCAGGGTTCTTGTGCTCTGGTTGGCGAATCCTGTAATGTTTGTTTGTTCCTTCACAATCTTTTTCTCTGACAGGCTTAACCGTTTGAACACGGTGTATGGCATAATATTTACAGATGCTCCATTGTCAATGAACGCCCTCCGCACCTCTATGCCATTGATTACTACTGTCACATACAGCGGCCTGTTATGCGGGTATCTTATCTCTCTATCAGCTGTAGAGAAATATATCTTATTTTTTTCTTCTTCCATGTCTTCACAAATCCTTTGCTTATTGCCATGCAAATCTCCTGCATTTCGGCAGCCTTAATGATTGCCTTGGTGGCATCTATCCTTGCTTCCTTAACCAATCCTATTTGATCAATTTTTTTTTTAAACTTGGCTCCGTTCATCAATGTCGTCACCTGCATGCCTGGATCACACTCCTCCTTTTCTTCCATCATCATCTCCACTTCTGGGATTGTTCTGTGGATAACAGTGTTTCATGTTTCTTTCCCCTTGTGATTTGGCAGTGGCTTGTCATGAACACTTCTTTCCTTTCCAAGTTCAATCTCCCAATTTGTCAGCTTCTCATGGTATATCCTCCTTAGGATGTAACAGTCCATAGTAGAATGTCCCGCGTATTGGTGGTATACACAGAAGTCTGGTCTTCTCTTCATCTCTTCCGTTACTACAAATCTAGGCCTTGGGGGTTTCACCACCCCATACATGTTCACCCCATTGTTCGTATAGACCCCTGAATGCTTTCTCACTGCATGTGATAGCCTCCGGGACTGACTTTCTTGCATACTTGTTGTAACGCCCCCAAAATCGGGACTATTTTTCTTCCCGGTCTTGTACGTTAATACTACCTTGTTATAGCTTTAAAACATTATTTAATGTTAAAATAGTTAAAAATATGGAATAATTTTTTTTTCTTTCTTTCCATTCATTCATTCCCTGAATCGCAACCTTTACAATTCTTCTTTATACTAAAATCATATTTATTATATGAGTTGTATAATCTGAGTAAACGTATTAAAAGATTAAGTGTCAATACTTCATATCTTTTCTATCGATGATTCATTTATTTCGGAATCATATCTATTTTCATTTCAAAATAAACATTCTTTATCTATTCAACATTTTAAACTACATAACTGCCTATTACATTTAGCAAAACTATCAATCATAGCTTTATACCATTTCTAATCCAAAGAAATGTATTCATTTTGCACATCGTTCAATCTTCATCATCCGTATAACAAGTAATATCTCTCAAACATCATTAACCTGCAAAAAATTTGTGTTTGCAAGATTGAGCTCGACAGCCCAGCAAATTTAATAGTCTATCATGTTTCACATATCACACAATTTCATATGCACTACATTTCCTTTACTATGAATATCCGTATACAACATATATATATTCTTTACTATGCATATCCTACATGCATCAATAATTCCTTACAAAGCATACATTCATGCATTATATATTTCTAATTTATCGAGTTATATCATACAACATGTGTTATCACATATCACATATAAATTGAGTTCCATAACCCAATTAACTTAGTCATATTTTGACTTTAACAACTCATAAAGCATGGTATGTAACTCACCACATAATCACATTTAATCCACAAACATAATAGAACTGAAAAACTTGCCTTGATTGGAGATTACCACAAAAGTTAACCTAGAGTTTCTCCACAATTCCTACAGAATTATATTTACATGTACACACATATTAGATAATTGAATATGTTACAAAACATGCATGTATATTCATCAATAATAATTATTAATTTTATACAAACTAATATTATTTATTCTTACTCAAAATGAATATTAGTTTATTTAAAAACTTAATTCTTTTTAACCTTTTTTTTTACACCAAATAAAGGTCCCTCACATTTTAGTATGTAAATATTTTACACTTTGAAGCTTCAATCATTTATATTCCACTTTAGGAATATCTTATGCTTTTACTCATTAATTAGAAACAACTAATAAATAGCTTTTATAATAAAATTCAATTTACTATATTATTCTTTTAATATAAATAATTTTTATATTATTATTTTGCCCACTCATGAGTCAACTAGGACTATTGTCTAATTTATAAACATTCTATCCCGTTAACACACTTACTGCATTTTTCGTTTTGCAAATATTCACATTTTCACTATATATATTTATATAATAAGTATATATAAATCTTGGCTCAAAATCTCCATTTGAACCCCACAAATCTTCATTGCATCACTTTTATGATTATTACAACTTTTTAATTGTTCCATACTTTTCGTTTCGTTATAAAACCATTTTTCATGTCAATCCCGGCTTACATTCGCTTAAATATGTAATTTCATATTTATATAATATTTTTATTGCATTATTTATGTCCGAAAGAAAGTTTCATGACGTAAAATATCATATACAGTCAAATCACTTCTCTTGGAACTTTATTAGATATAATATTGTCTTAAATTTAGCCCAAACACACTTTGGAGCGATGAATGTCAAAACAGCCCATCATGAATACATTGATTATGCCCAAATTGTAGTTCGACATGCATGTTCGCCTATTTTTAATTCTTAACCCATTAATTGAATTTTTGCGAATTTCTAGTATGTTATAGACCTTATGACATAGTACATTTAAAAATTTTCTAAACGCGAAAACAAGCTACGAACATTGATCAAAATAACGCTCAAAAAGTCCGTCAAGCGACTGCACCTGCAGCACGGCGCGGCGTGCGCGCGCGGCCGCGTGGCTGGCACAGCGCTGGCTACTGCCTTGCATAACGAATGAGCCACTTTGCGATTTTCTCACGCCTTGCTCGCTTATCGGAAAATTTCCAAATTACAGTATATTTTTCGTATCATATGAGACTATTTTTAAAAAATATGAAACCCCCATTTCGGGTTCATTAGGTAGCCCAAATAGAGCGTCAAAAGTGTACGTTCATAACAGTTTTTCACTTTCATTTCGGCTTTACCCTCTCTCGCTAAAACAGTCATAACTTTTTCGTTTCAAAACATTTTTGAGCAATTCTTGAGCCCACGCGAAGCTATCTTCCGGGGCTACAACTCTTATTTACTGACCTTTTCCAAATTCCGAACACATTAGCCCAGAAAAATCGCGTAAGGGACAGGTCTGCACTTGATTTTCCTGAGTTGGACAGTTTTGACACAACTACTTTGAACGGTCATAACGCTTTGCTCCGAAGTCGGAATTAGTCCGTTCCGGAGTCTATGGAAAGCTTATTCAGTATACTATAACATACAAAAAGCCCAGAATTTTCTGGAAACATTAACTGATCGAAACAGTGCCCCGAATAGCTCGTCCCGCTGCTGACTTCAAGTTTGTCAAATTCGACACATTTCCTTCCAATCACCATAACTCCCTCATCCAAGGTCGGAATGAGGTCATTCCAAAGCCTATGGCTTCCTAACTCAGTGCACTACAACTACCCAGAAACTCAGAATTTTTCAGGCAACATAGCTATTCCAGAATTTGACACTATAGTCACTGTTCATTCAGTTTTCATTTCTAGACATGGTTTACTAAAATCTTCACCACGGATTCGTTTTAACTCCGTTTTGGTTCATTCAAGTTGGGAAATCTTCAGAACTTAGAGGGCTATAACATACAATCATCAAATTAAGCTTTTAGACATAAATCAAAAGCACAAATGGTCCTCAAGCTCAGTCCCAAAAACTGTCCAACATAGCACTCAAAAATGGCTTGACACACTAATGTTTGGAGTTTTCATTTTGGCTTAAAATCGCCTTTCTTACTATTTTGATTCCTTCAATTCTTTTAACTAACCGTATAAAATGTTCATACATGTAATCTTAACTTTGGCTTTTCCCAAATTCTTAGTTTTTAAGAAAAACAGTCCATATAGGACTTTTGTCAAACATTAGGTGTGCATATTTTTTTGAAACAGAACTCATAACCATTTGAAGATGATTATGCCAAGAATTTCTCAATTCTTCTACCTTATTACTCCACACACCATATATGTTCCCATTTCCGCAAACAATTTCACAACTGATTATAGTTAACACAGCAAAACCGAACATTATGGACTTTAATTAAGAAACACAAGACTTACTTGATTTCTTGTTTTAATTCTTATCCAAGCTTGTTGTTCAATTCTTCCTTTGCCAAATCTTTGCTCTAATTCTTCTTCAATTCACAAGTTAGTTCCCATTTCTTCTTGCCCGCTTAGAATTAATTTTGTAATTGACGAAATGAGAGAGCTTATTTCCTTTCTTTTCTCTCTTTTGGAACGAGTGGGAATGGACTACATTGATTTGGTCGGATGGAAGAGAGCAGGAGAATGGCCAGGGACTGTTTCTTTCTTCTTCTTTTTTTTCTTTGGAACAAAGTTAAAAGGCATGGAATGGAGAAGGAGTAGAGCTTCAGCTCTTCTTTGGTTTATTCTTAATAACATCACATACTTATGTTTTTAATTAGTGTCCCTGTTATTGCCTCACCATTAAACACCTCATGCTTTTACAACTTACCAAACCTAGCTTAATTTCCATATTCAATTTTTTTCTTCTCTCTAAATTTAGCCAATTTGGCTAAAAATGAATATAGGTAAATTTTGATTTTCTTATATAAAAGCTACTTTCATTTCTTATAAGTTTCAAAACCCAACTTAAGTTTTCTCTAATCTTCCCTCGCTTTTAAAAAGTTTCAAAATCACCCCATAGGCGTTCTTAAAGATATTCTCAAAATATTTTTTATTATCTAACATATTCCTTAAGATATTTTCTTAAGTTTCAAATATTAGGTTTTTAACCCTAAAGTTTTCTTAACTCGCACAATTCTCCCTTAACTTTCATAATTCACTTCCATACTTTATTAAATTATTTAATTACCCAATCTTAGTAACTTAATTTAATCAAATAAGTTACTACATAAATCTCCTTAATTTATTTTACCCTCTTGGAATCATATAATTTACATAACCCATCTTTGATATGTAAATTATATAAAATATAACATAACATACTCAAATTACATATTTATTTTATAATTGTAAAATAAATATGCTACACATAATTTCTTATGTAAATATAATTATTTGCATACCCAAGATATTATAATATAATATCCTTACCTCATTATCATAAATTCAATTAAGAATTTATTTACTTTCTTAAGATATTACGATAAATATAATATCTTTTCTTTATTAAATTAATTTTATATAAGAATTTATTCTAATACTCTTGGGTAAAGTATATATAAATATTATATGCTTAACTCACTTCTTTTTTTTCTCATTACATAAATTATTCCCACAATTTTATTTTCCTGCATAATAAATATATATTTATATTTATCCACTTGCAAATATTCTTTATAATGCACATGTACTCACATCACATATAGAAAATAAATAATAAATTTATTCTCTCACCTTATAAATTGTTTATATCAATTTATTTATATATAGTAAGTATAACTTAATATATTTACCTTATAAATGGAAATTTATTCAAGAAATAAGATATTATAATTAAAATAATATCTTTTTTTATTAAAATAATTCAACTCTAGAATTTATTTTAATATCATTTATTTAAAGTATACAATAATTCTTGTATACTAATTACTTTCTTTTCCTTCTATAAATTGTTTTCAACAATTTAACTATAATAAATATAATAATATACTTACTACATTAAAATATACATACATTACATCCAATAATGTAATACATGATTTCTTCAATAGAAGGGTGGTTATACATTAAGTATATATTTAATGCCACCAATTCACCACATTAAAATAATTTAATATTATAGATTATTTTAATTCTACCCATCTCATTTACTTTAATAAATTACCCATACAATTTATTTACATATAATAAATATATAATACCAATATATTTATTAAGCATAAACATCACATATTTCATAGTTCATACCCACTTATGCAATATAATATCATGCAACATATTATCTAATAAGAATTTTATTTATTTAATTCTTATTTTAATATTACCCAAAAATTTGGGTTATCACATTATTTCCCCCTTATAAGGATTCCGTCCCCGGAATCACAATAACGAATCATTCTTAATCGGTTTAGATCTTATTCTTTCTCGTAACCTTATCGTTGAATCATTTCAACGTACCATTTCCTTAGATTTTTCTTAAAGATTTTAAATAAATCCTCTATTTCCACTCTAGGCTTTAAACTTTAACCCTTAATTTAATTATTCAAGATCTTCTAAATTTTTGGGTTGTCACATTTGTCTCCAAGCCTTCCTCTGCTTCGTTCAAAAATTTTTTCATGCTTCTCCCTCTTGCTTCTTGTGGTTTTGGTAGAAGTCGGTAGTCAGCCAAAGATTCTTTGTCGCCCTCTTGCCCTTCCATGTAACCGTCGCATGGCTAATGGGCAATGTCATGATTCCTCCCAAGTCTTGTGCAAAAGATGAGAGGGTCGCGAAGGAATCACAAGCCTTGGTAATGAGGCGGGGCTTGAAGGAATCTAAGGCACCATTGTTGTAAATGTTGACCAAGTTCTTTTCTTCAATCGGCTCTGCACACTTCTGTGCCTGGGCCCTAAACCTGTCAACGTAATCCGACATCTCCTCATTCGGCTTCTGCTTGAACCGCATGAGCTCTACAATGGTTACCTGTTTCTGCACATAGAAAAATTTCTTAAAAAAATATAATTTCAGGTCATCCCAATCATGGACTGACCCATTCTCCAAATTGTAGTACCAACTGAAGGCACTATCCGTAAAAGTATTGTTGAATTCCCGCATCAACAAGTTGTGGTTGTTCACTTCATCATATCCCAGCCACGGAGATATCGACTCTACGAACCTAGCAATATGTTCCCTGACATTTCTTTTCTCCCCGTTGTATTTTGGAAACTGCAGAGGATGCTCAATATACCTTGTCGGGTAAGGTTGCCTCCGAATGTGTGCAGGATAAGGTGGAGTAAAGTCTAACTTTGAGGGTCGGGATGTCTGCCTACGAAGTTGATTGATCACATCGATCATATCATCCTTCGTCACATACTGGCTCATGGCGTGAACTCTTCGGGGTGTTGTGATATACTGTTGTATCGACGATGTGTATGGTAAAGAGATTGGTTGATGCACACTTGCATCGTGTAAAGCTGGCACTGGTGGCACTTGCTGGCTCACTAGCTGGACATGGCTTTGGATGGTTGTCATATGCACCTGTGAAAATGCTGGGAGAGTAGTTGGGATGATGTTTGTCTGAGGTTGGCTCGCTTCCAACCTAGGTTGTGGTATATCACCACTGTTCTGGGGCTCCAAGTGATGATTGGAACCGACTGACTCTCCGTCGATGGAGGTACAATCTGGTTCTCTTTGTTGTTGTTGCCATTGTTGTTATCTTCTACTCCTACTTGTTCCCCCTGCGAACTGCCTAGAAACATGGCCTTGAGGGTGGGAATCTGCATCAACTGATGGCGGAAATTTCCCATTTCCTCTTGCTTTCTCTGCATCTCCAGCATCATGGTTATCATCATCCTTGTCCTTCACATGCTTCCTTCAATGACTTGAGCATCTCCAGCTGCACAACATTCGTCTGCTCTCCGCTTGCATCCTCGCATTGCCTTCCTGCGTTGGTTTGTTGTTGATTTGCCATGTAAGGTGATGTTAAACTCCATTCCGAAGCGTCTTCAATAATTGGTTGGTCCAAATCCAGATTTGCGCCTTGGAAAGCTTGAGTTGCTTGCCTTGGAACTGGATCTGGTGAGGTAATGATATTTGTTGGTGAATTAGCTCTTCCTGTAGTTCTCCCACTTCGAGTTGTGGGCATACCCTTCACGAATTCTACACCTCCCCAGCAGAGTCGCCAAATAAATATGGGCAAGGAAATCGCGCCTTGCTAGTTAGGGTTTCGTGTTGGCTGAGGAGGAGAGAAATCCATGAAGAGCACGGAATTGGTTGATTTATTGAAGATGAGAGAAGAGCTGGTGAGCGATTATTCCAACGACACGTGGCAGAACCCCTAGAATTCGGAAACCGTGTTAGGGTTATTGAGATTCCAAGAGCCTTCTTGAGTCTTTCGAGTCGAGAGAGTGTTCAAATCTTTTTTAGTACTTTTAGATGGAATATCCAAGTCTTAAGCTACCAAAAGAGTTCCCCTCCTTCCAAGAATAGAAGGGGTATTTATAGAGTTTCCTGGAATTAAGTAATCACATGTTAGGCACATGTTTTCAGGAGAATTCTAGAAATACCCTTTAGTCCTTAAAATAATGCCCATATTGCTTTGTCCTTATAGCCACCAATCCAATCCCTCAATCAATTCCCAAAACGAGCCGCCTCCACGAGTCTTCTGCCTCGGGACACGTGGAGGCTTCTCCCGAGTATAGCATATTTATTTTTGACTTTTTTTTATCTTCATTCCATTAAGTTATACGAACCCTAATTTTCACATTTAATGAGGTCGTGGAACCCTAATTGTACATTTAATTCAATTAGATTATGTGAATCCTAATTTTGCACGTAGACCCACACGAATTAATCCATAATTAGTTTAGCATTCTTTTTATAACAAATCTCCACTTCAAACAATTAAATATTTTAAATAATTCCTTTACTTTACACAATTAATATCGTATAAATTAAATTTAACTTACTCATTCTTTCCATAAATTATTTTCAAACAATTTACTTATAAATATATATTCAATCATTTATTAACTTGATACCTATATACGTATGTTGGATCTTATCTCATATCGCATACCAATATACGTATGTTAGTGTGAATAGTGTTTTTATGACTTTTTCACAAATTTATTTTATTACATACTCCATCTCGCCTTCTCAAATAAACGCTATGACGTAATTCGATATTCTCGAAAAAGTACGTTTATTAGTGTTTTTCTACGTTTTATGAATAATAATGTTTACGTCTTTTTCTCGAAAAAAATTTATTTCCTTATACGATCCTAAAACTCATAAATTCCATCACAGAACACGTTCCACCAAAAAATCAACACTTAACAAATCAAATGGTATAATATTCATAAAATCTTATTTTATTCAATAATATTCCTAAATACTTAATTTACAAACTAAGTAGAATTTTTGGGTTGTCACATTTCTTCCCCAACAACTAGTATCAGAGCTATGAAAGATTGATGTCGGATTAGTAAACCTCTTCAAAAGATATGCGATGGTGATTCAAAAATTAGAATTCAGAATTATTTTGGGCTAGTGAACCTCTTCAAAAGATACGCGATGGTGGTTCAAAAATAAAAATTTTGGATAACCTCTTCAAAAGACAGGTAGTGAATTCTCGATGAAGGGTTGATACTTTCCTTAAGGTTCTCTCGATGGTGATGTTGAATTCTCAATGGATTTAGCAAAAAATTAGTTCCGAGAATGGCTAGCCGAGAATTGGTGATCCACGGTGATTGAAGAAAAGATGTTCAATTCTTGATGGAAGTTGACTTGATGAAGAAAAAAGAGTCAGAATACTTAGCCAAAAGTTGATGTGCGAGAATTGTTGAGAAGTGTTCAAGTGAGGGAGAGAGATTTTTAGGATATTACAAAAAAGTTAGTCCCACATCGGATAAATAATAAGAGAGAAGAATTAATATACATGAATGAGGTCAAGACCTAATAACTTAATTAAACTTTTAGGTCAGGTTGGGTTCTAAACATATGTGTTAGTATTTTGTGTACACGCACGATCCACAATTTCATCACATTAGTGCAGGCGTGTACATGTGTAGTGTGAGACCTCAGATTTTATCAATAAAGATTTAAATTTGGTCGAAATAATTTTTAATATTATGGTGTGAATTTGAGATAATATTATAGTTGTGGATAGTATTTATAAATTTTGCAAAGTATGCAAGTGGTTATATTATATTCGATTGGTGGGGAATATTCAGGTTTAGCGAGGAATATTCGTATAACTACTCAATCATTGGTGGACCCTACAATGAATTTATTATGTTGATTGAAAACGACAAAAATATTTTATTGAAATAACGGCTGAATTTTTACCGTGGTTCTTGTTGAACTACTACATTAGTAAAAGTACGATGTACGTGTGGTTGCATAAGAAGCTTGCGGTATGGATTATTGATGCTTATGTGAGAAGTCACTCGGTTTGATTCCATTATTGTCGATTAATAATATGAATTATTATAGCGATAATGACGTTTTGTTTTATTCGTATTATTAACGTAATAAAATGTAAACATCTTTTATATAAAATAGAATACTTTATTAAAGTTATTCTATAAATAGAATATATTATATTTTATTATGCATAGTGTTGCATAGTGTTTTGCATAGTATTGCATAGTGTTTGCATAGTAAAATGTTTTTATATAAATAGAATATATTATATTTTATTTAAAAGATTTTTCTTTAAATATGGATAATCGATTAAAGTAAATCAATCTGGACCGCTCATGGATTAGTTACTATGCATTCCATTTTCCTATAAATAGAAGCTCATTCCTTCATTATTTTCTTTACGAATTCATTGAAACTCTAGAGAGAGAAATTATAGAGAGAAGCTATAGAGAAAAATTATAGAAAGAAGAAGAGTATTCTCGCTACTTCACTATTTCTATATTCAGGTTCTTTTACGGTAAGGGGTGTTATTCTTTCTTCTTGAAAAGAACTTCATTATTTCATTCATTATTATTACATTGGAATAACTTTGTAAAAGTGGCATACCCTATACATAACTTTTATATCACGCGCACATACCTATACTTGGTGAAATCCTTATGTTATTCCGTTGCTTATTATTCTCATTGGAATAACTTTGTATCAGTTTACCCTATACTTGGTGACATTCTTCTATTATTACATTGGAACATCCTCGTCATGCGTGTGTTTTACACCGACTGGTTCCGCTTTTTATTATTCTGTTGGAACATCCTCGTCATGTGTTTTACACCGGACTGGTTCCGTCTTTATCATTCTCGTTGGAATATCCTATCTCGTGTGTTTTTTACACCGGATCTGGTTCCATCTTTATTATTACATTGGAACATCCTGCTTGGTGTGAATTTCACCCGACACAGTTCCGTTATTATTATTACATTGGAATAACTTTTACATCGCAAGTCTGCGCATGCATGGTGATTTCTTTTGTTATTCCATTCTTTATTATACCCAATTGGTTAAAACTTTGACTTATACTCCATGAAATTAGTAGAATATCCTTGATATTTGCGTTTCATCCAATATCTTTTCATGGAAATATTCTTCCGATCATTCTTGAATTTTACTCTACTGCAAACAAAGATCATGTCGACAATTTGAGCGTTAATAATTCATGGATTAAATAATTCTTGAACTTGTTTTATTGAATTACTATGTCATTGTCATCATCCTCATGTTATATTATGTTATCTTTGGCTTACGTGCATAGATGAACTTAGTATGATTATGACCAGGGATCATTCGGTATAATCATGACTTGATATAAATGATGTGACAAAAGTCCTCGATTGGCACCAGAATGCACGTGATGGATAGTTTTTGGTATGATTATGACCAGGGGTGATTCGGTATAGTCATGACCATTGATAATTTGATGAAAATCCTTGACCGTGGTACAAGGATGATTAGATGTGGTGGTTTATTTATTAAGCTGAGTCTCAGCGATAAAAATTGATGAAAACCTTTTAAAACCTAAAAGATAGTAGACTTTATTCTCTACTTGACTCTTTTAATGGATTGCTTATTCATTGCAGCTTAAACCGGTTGTCTATTGTATTTTATCGGTTTAACATTTGTTGAAGGCTAATGATAATTTATTCTGCATTATCTTAGTCATAATATTTCTTCTTTGGGCTAGTTGAGCTCACCTTTCTTTCACTTTTTCTTCTTGAAATGAGAACATAGCCGGGACGAGTCGGGGAACGGTAGTAATGGTCCGAGAGGATAGCATTAGTAGTCCTCACTATTCCAGTGAAATAGTGTGATAATAGTTGTAATGAGGACTCCTTTTGAGTTTGTATAATATCTAGTAGACAATATTTGTATTCAAACTCACGCTTTATGTCGTATTGCATACCTACGCTTAAATTAGTAAGTTGTATTTGAATTTATGTACCGTGTAAGTGGCGACCCAAGATGGGTGGCGATACCTAATTTTAGGCGTCACAATTGGTATCGAGCTTAGGGATATGATCCCACTGGTGAGATGTGAGATAAGAACTAGGAGGGAGAGCAGGGGAATTCCTTCGCTAGTATGACCTACCTAAGTTTATGTGCTATTTTATTGGTCGGTAATATAGGGATAATTTGTTACATGTCAATTAACCCTTGTTTTGTGGCATGTTTGTATTTAGATGTTGTGAATAGGGCTCTTGGTTATTGGAGCGCGATAATGAGTCACTTCAACCAAAAGGTAACGACCAACAACACGATAATAATCATCTGGCCATTAGCGACCATCGAACAATGATGACCATCGTGGGAGAAATTATCATGCCAAGAATGGTAACCACTTGGTGGTAATCATGGCCAAGATAATAGAAGTGGAAATTTCAAGAAGAGAAGGTCATTTAGCTCGATTTTGTCGTGCACAAAAGTCAAGTCCAAATTGGGACGGTGGCACCAAAATGGATACTGGATAAAACAAAGTCGGTGGTTTCATGAAGAGCGTTTTTCATGACTTCTTAAAAAGCAAGTGACTCGAACGAAGTTAGCACGGTTAGTTAATTATAAATTCTTGCGAAGTCTATACCTTATTAGATACCGGTTCTACCCATTCTTTTATCTCTCTCTTCTTGCGTTCAACGTTTAAATTTGACTCGGAGAAATTAGACTTTGATTTATCTATTGAAACTTCGTTGGGAGAAACCTTCGTTACCTCCACTGTTTATTAATCTTGTTGTTTCAAATAAACACTTTCACGTTACCTGTCGATCTTATCTCTTTGAAAATACTTGCCTTTGAGGTAATTTTTGAAAACGATTGATTAACTACTCATTATTCTTTTTGTAAGGTTGTTAGCTTTCATATTCCTAACCAACTGTTATACTGAATTCAAAGTAACCAACTCCTAAAGTTAATCATTTGTTATATCAAGCCATAAGTAAAGAGCCCGATCCTTTCGTTGTTGACTTCCTTGTGTGGAATGCACCGCCGGACTTTCTCTCAGGCGACGTCGTGATCAAGATGGCAAGTTTATAGGTATCATTGTGAGGTGCTATCTAGGTTAAGGGATAGAAGTCACAGTTGGTATCAATGTGACGTCTTATCCAAGTCTTGGATGAGAGTCACGCTTTTGAATGATATTTCTATTATTAATAAATTTCCTGGCGTATTCATGAAGACTTCTTAGCCTACTTAGAGCGTGAAATCGAATTTTGTATTGACCCCAGTACAAAAACCCATTTGTTAAACCCTCAAATATTTCTTCAACTAAAAGGATCTGTTTACGTGGTTTATGATGAAAGTCATAATAAAAGCATTGGACTAATGAAAATCATGGGTATTCGTGGTATTAGTAAGTGTTATGATGAGTTATGTTGGTTAGTATGTGAAAACATGAAAGTTTCTTAGAAATCACAAAGAGTTGAAAATCAGATTTTGGTGAAAAACGTAACATGAAATTCAATTGACCATATCTCCTATTATATTTTGAATTTTTGAGTGTGGTCAAGTCCTAGAGTTAGATCTATGAGTTACCTAACTAATACAAGTGGAATTACTGGAAAAGGTGTTATAGATTTTTGTGTGGACTGATTTTAGCAAAGGAGTGCAAAGCTGTAAAAACTGAAAAAGTTGCTGCCATGATTTTAGAGGGGCTGTTTCGGCCACTTAAATTATGAGAAAAATTCTGGCCTTTTGGGACATGAAGGTATATGGTATAAAGTACCTCCTGTCCAAAAATGAGCTCATTCTGACTTAAAATGAGCAAGTTATGACTATTTCAATATTTAGGTTTTTCTGACGAAAAACGTTATAACCGGAGTTCTATAACTCCGATGACCATGAAATTTAAACTAAAAGCTCACGTTAACATGTGTAAGATTCTGCCAAGATTTGGGAATTTTTGGAGTTAAACTTGAGGTAGCTAATATTTTAAGGAATTAATTAGAAATTAATTTTTGAAAAATAGTAAATGAATTTTAAAAATTCCGAGAAAAATATATTTTCATTATGGGACTATATTATGCTAAATCCCAGAAAAGAAATATTTTTGGGACTAATTTGGTATTTTCATGAAAATAGTTTAATTACTTAACATATGAGTTAAATATGTTATGTGAAGTAACAAAGTTGAAAATAGGATTTTATGGCTAGAGAATCCTATATAGAGTATATGCATATTTTTTTTGATGAGGATTTGATAATTGGTGATGATATTTTATGAGTATGGCATTTTGAATGATTAAATGCATTATATGGTAAAGCGTAAACAATTGAGATAAATTGTTTATAAATTTAAGAAGTGATTAAAATATTATTATAATATTAATGTTATTAGATTATGAGATTATTAAGTGATTGATAACATGGGGATATTCTTGAATCTGGATAAATTATATTATAAATGTTTAATATTTATCCTTTATCTCATTTGATTGATTCTTTATATCATTATCCTCATGTTTATATTATGTTGAAAGTCATCTACATGGCTCAGTAGTGCATAAATGGACTTGGTATGATTATGACCACGGATTATTCGGTATAATCATAACCAGTAATTGAATACACAATTATCTTTGGTAGTAGTGCATGGATAATTTGTGGTCGTGATACTAATGAATACACAATTGTCTTTGGTAGTAGTGCATGGATAATTTGTGGTCGTGATACTAATGAATACACGATTATCTTTGGTAGTAGTGCATGGATAATTTGTGGTCGTGATACTAATGAATACACGATTATCTTTGGCCGTAGTGCATGGATAATTTGTGGTCGTGATACTAATGAATACACGATTATCTTTGGTAGTAGTGCATGGATAATTCGTGGTCGTGATACTAATGAATATCCTTGGCACGTAGTGCGGGGATGATTCGATGATATGGATTAATTATTGAAATGAGTCTCAAAGAATGAAATATTAATTCATGGATGTGGTAAAAGTCATCTTTGGTCAGTAGTGCATTGATAGACTTGGTATGATTATGACCACGGATTATTCGGTATAATCATGGTATCAATTAAAAACACGAATATCCTTAGCCAAGATGGTGCATGGATAATTCATGGTTGTGATACTATTAAAATTTGAGTCTCGATATTATTGGTTTTACTGATTTATATATCTTTGGCACATAGTGCAAAGATGAATTGTTAATAAATATCTTTGGCTGTGAGCAAAAGATGAATTGTTAATGAATATCTTTGGTAGGATTGCAAAGATGAACTTAATATTTTCAACGATAAAGGTATTCAAGGTATCCTCACCTCTTTATCATACTGTGTGCATACACACTAATTTCGAGGTAAATTCCATAAGGAGGGAGATTGTGAGACCCCAGATTTTATCAATAAAGATTTAAATTTGGTCGAAATAATTTTTAATATTATGGTGTGAATTTGAGATAATATTATAGTTGTGGGTAGTATTTATAAATTTTGCAAAGTATGCAAGTGGTTATATTATATTCGATTGGTGGGGGAATATTCGGTTTAGCGGGGAATATTCGTGCACAACTACTCAATCATTGGCGGACCCCACAAATGTAATTATTGTCGGATTGAAAAAACACAAAAATATTTTATTGAAATAATCGGCCGGAAGTTTTACATGTGGTTCTTGTTGAACTACTCGGTAGTAAAAAATACAATGAATACGTGTGGTTGCATAATGTACGGGGTATGGATTATTGATGCTTATGTGAGAAGTCACTCATTTGATTCCATTATTGTTGATTAATAATATGAATTATTATAATGATAATGACGTTTTTGTTTTATTCATTATTATTAACGTAATAAAAGCGAAACATCTTTTATATAAAATAGAATACTTTATTAAAGTTATTACATAAATAGAATATATTATATTTTATTATGCATAGTGTTGCATAGTGTTTTGCGTAGTATTGCATAGTATTTGCATAGTAAAATGTTTTTATATAAATAGAATATATTATATTTTATTTAAAAGATTTTTCTTTAAATATGGACCGCCGATTAAAGTAAATCAATCTGGACCGTTCATGGATTAGTTACTTATGCATTCCATTTTCCTATAAATAGAAGCTCATTCCTTCATTATTTTCTTACGAATTCATTGAAACTCTAGAGAGAAATTATAGAGAGAAGCTATAGAGAGAAAATTATAGAAAGAAGAAGAGTATTCTCGCTACTTCACTATTTCTATATTCAGCCTCTTTTTACTTAAGGGGTGTTATTCTTTCTTCTTGAAAAGAACTTCGTTATTTCATTCATTATTATTATACATTGGAATAACCTATAAAAGTGGCATACCCTATACATAACCTTTGTATCTGCGGCGTACCCAATACTTGGTGAAATCCTTATGTTATTCCGTTGCTTATTATTACATTGGAATAACTTTTGATACGCGTTTACCCTATACTTGGTGACATTCTTCTATTATTCTCATTGGAACATCCCATGCATGTGTTTTACAGGACTGGTTCGTTCCGCTTTTTATTATTTTGTTGGAACATCCATGTCGTGTATTTTACACCGGACTGTTCCGCCTTTATCATTCTGTTGGAATATCCTATCTGTGTGTGTTTTACACAGGATCCGTTCCATCTTTATTATTCTGTTGGAACATCCCAGCTTGTTGTGAATTTCACCGACCTAGTTCCGTTATTATTATTCTGTTGGAATAACTTTGTCATCGCGAAACCGCATGCATGGTGATTTCTTTTGTTATTCCATTCTTTATTATACCCAAATTGGTTAAAACTTTGACTTCTATACTCCATGAAATTAGTAGAATATCCTTGATATTTGCGTTTCATCCAATATCTTTTCATGGAAATATTCTTACGATCATTCTTGAATTTTACTCTCTGAAACGATGATCATGTTGACAATTTGAGCGTTAATAATTCATGGATTAAATAATTCTTGAACTTGTTTTATTGAATTACTATGTCATTGTCATCATCCTCATGTTATATTATGTTATCTTTGGCTTACGTGCGTAGATGAACTTAGTATGATTATGACCGAGGGATCATTCGGTATAATCATGACTTGATATAAATGATGTGACAAAAGTCCTCGATGGCTGTAATGCAGTGATGGATAGTTTTGGTATGATTATGACCAGGGGTGATTCGGTATGGTCATGACCATTGATAATTTGATGAAAATCCTTGGCCAGTGGTACGGGGATGATTAGATGTGGTGGTTTATTTATTAAAAAGTCGAGTCTCAAATGATAAAAATTGATGAAAACCTTTTAAAACCTAAAAGATAGTAGACTTTATTCTCTACTTGACTCTTTTAATGGATTGCTTATTCACCGCAGATTAAACCGGTTGTCTATTGTATTTTATCGGTTTAACATCATTGAAGGCTAATGATAATTTATTCTCGCATTATCTTAGTCATAATATTTCTTCTTGGGCTAGTTGAGCTCACCCTTTCTTTCAATTATTCTCTTCAGAAATGAGAACATAGGCCGGACGAGTCGGGGAACGAAGTAATGGTCCAGAGGATAGCATTAGTAGTCTTCACTATTCTGTGAAATAGTGTGATAATAGTTGTAATGAGGACTCCTTTTGAGTTTGTATAATATCTAGTAGACAATATTTGTATTCAAACTCACAGTTTATGTCGTATTGTACACGACAGTTAAATTAGTAAGTTGTATTTGAATTTATGTACCATGTAAGTGGTGACCCAAGATGAGTGACGTATACCTAATTTTGGGGGCGTCACATGTAGACTGTCTATATTGGATCAGCTATTAAGTTTTAACATAATCTATCCTACATCAATTCATGACACCAATTTATCACACCAATGCAACACAAACCTGTATAAATATTCCAACAACATTACATTTTCAAATCGAAACTAAGTTTATTATACTTGTATTACATCTTCAAATTGAAACTTCGGGAAAAGAAAAAGTGAAAGAAGCAATGCAAGAGGACATATAAGAAAGAGAAAGAAACATGTAAAGGGCAAAACTTATCAATCTAGAATTACTTTTATACTTATTATAATTACACAAGTAACGATTAATTGTATAAGTCAATTTGGTAAATTTAGTTAATCACGAGTTAACTCGAATAAATTTTGATTAATCATGAGTTGAGTCATACTTTAAACATTTTTTAAGTTATTTGTTAAAAGAAAACACTAAAAAAATTATCCAAAAATTTAAGCATAAAATGTTTGTCTATCAAAATAAAATAAATTCCATCATCGATCTATAGCAATGACTCGTTGTATGAGTTGACTGGGTAAATTTAGTTTGTTCTGAGTTGACTCAAATAAATTTTGATTACTCATCAGTTGACTTATTGTGGGCAAGGAAAACGTGTCTTGCTAGTTAAGGTTTCGTGTTGGTTGAGAATGAGAGAAATTCACGAAGAGCACGAAATTGATTGATTGATTGAATAGGGGAGAAGAACAGTTGGACGATTACTCCAATGACACGTGGCATAACTCTCAGAATCCGAAAACCTTGTTAGGGTAGGAGGGATTTAGAGAGTCTTCTTGAGCGCTTCGGGTTGAGAGAATGTCCAAGTCCAAAGTCCAAAAAGAGATCCTCTCCTTTATAGAATGGAAGGGGTATTTATAGGGTTTTCTGGAACTTAAGTAGTCACATGTCAGACACATGTCTTCAGAAAAATTTCAGAAATACCCTTTAGTCATTAGAATAATACCCATATTGTCCTGTCCTTCTAGCCACCAATCCAATCCCTCAATTAATTCCCAAAACGAGCCGTCCCCACGAGTCTGCTACCTCAGGACACGTGGAGGCTTCTCTCGGGTCTACTGTCTAGTTCATTTATTTTCGACTTTTCGGTTTTCATTCAATTAGGCTATGGGAACCCTAATTTGTATATTTAATGAGGTCGTGGAACCCTAATTGTGTATTCAATTAGGTCATGTGAATCCTAATTTACACTTTGACTCACACTTATAACATAAATAATTTTTTTAATTATTTGATAAAACAAAACTCTAAAACTATTATCCAAATATTTAAGGATTAAATGTTTATCTCCCAAAATATATTAAAGTTCCATCATTTATAGGATATATCATACTTATCGTCCTGAAGAATCATATTATATCCTCCAACAAGATATATTTTATTCTTTTTTTGTTCTAAGTGCACATATACCTACTCTCTAAATTTTTTAAGTGCATAATAAAAATACATATGCAAGTTGAATTTCTTTTATTAAAAAGAGATCATTAATCAACAGTTGGAATTTTAAATTGAAAATGGTGATCCGCTACTAATAATAGCGGATGTATGAAATTTAATATTCGCTACTAATAGTAGCGGATGCAAATCAAAAACTTTCAAACCCAAAAAAAAAGTATTTTTTTTTAAAAAAAAGTTAAACCTTTAAGATGCAAAACAAGTGTTTAGGGTTCAAGGTTTAGTGTTTAGGGTTTAGGTAAAAATAATTTAGGTTTAAAAAAAATATTTAAGTAAATCAAATATCATGTATTATATACAAAAATCTAATATTGAAACCATCCGCTACTAGGGTTCAAAGGTTTAGGGGTTTAGAGTTTAAAATATAGAAAAATGTATACAAAGGTCCTTGTATATTGTAGGAAAATTAAAGTCTTGTCTACATCTGCTGTTATTAGTAGTAGATGATAAATCTATTATATATACTAAATCACAGTACATAACACAATATATTGATATATGTCTTTCTATAAATTCAACACCTGTTCATCCAATTTAATGCTCCTAAGTCAGTTAGTTTAATTATGACCCAATTATCCTATCCTTTTTTAAAATTATGGATAAATAATAACAAACCAAGTAGAATTTAATCTCTTCGACAACCAATCAAACAAAATTTTATATGGATAAAACTTCCTAACTGAATTAGAGTTTGAAATAATGTTAATGATCACCTGACCTAATCCTCTATGCATATACAGATATATATATATATATATATATATATATATATATATTAATCAGGCTAATTGTTTATTCTCATAAGTGAAGAGCAACCATAACTTCTTTTTCTTCTTCACTTGGAATTTCATTTTTAGCTCAGTGGATAATTTTTTTTTAACATTAATACCCGACTCTATTACATTGAGATGGGATATTGGGAATACGGTGTGACAGATTCGAAACCTGCTTTTCAATGCAGGGCGTAATGGGTGGTGCTCAGCCGCCAGGAATTTCCGTCTACCCGGAGACATCGTCGTATGGGCCCTCGAGTCAATTATTGTTTTCTTCTTCTGGTTGTTTGGATCTGCATTATTGTTTGTATAAATGTATAGTTGTAAAGAAAGTTGATTAGTGTTATTGATTGTATGATTATGAATTTTGACTGTAGAAATAGTTTTTCTTGTCCCCATTTTTCCCACTATAAAGTTTCTTTTGCAAACTCTAAATTGGAGTGGAGTGGAGGGGAAAAGTTTTATAGTGAGAGAGCAGCAGCAGCAGCAGCAACAGCTAAATTCAGTTGAAATACTTGCTTGCTTGTCACCGAAGATCAGATCGAAGCCATGAGGAGGAAAGTTATACTGACTGTTAGGCCAAATAAATACTCTATTACATAGATGACTTGCGGATGTGCTATTGTGGGGGTTGTTTGCCTTTGTCAATTTTTCATCTCCATGAAAAGGAGGTTTTTTATGGTTGCATGTTGGTTAATATCTTGAAATGCAGATCCATAGGCCAACAACAATCGAAATGAACTGGCATTATAAATGCTACAATTGACTGCAAAAACTCTTGTCGTCACCAACTTGAAAAGCTATACCACATTGTATTATTATAAATACTAACAAATCAATACAGAACAATATTATATAAGGAATTGATATTTTTACATAAAAAAATTAATATTTTCACATAATCTCTCTCACATAAATAGTAAGTGGGTCTTATCTTCATGTGAGTGTGAAAATATTATTTTAACATGTGGAATTATCAATTTCATATTATATATCCTATCAATTATTATGTAACGATTGCTTTTATAATAGTGATTAGAACTTTCTACAACTTGAGCTAGCTAGCTAGCTGCACTTCACTCTAAATTATACTCCTACTAAACGTGGTGCACAAAGTTTTTGGGAAAGGTATGAATAAATTGAACACTATCTATTAATCTTCAATCATCTTCTATTTTTAATTTAATCTAATCTTTATCGTTTAATTCTTTCTTTTATATTTAATCAAAATATGCTACTTAAATTTTCATTTCATTTAAATAGGTCTTTGAGTTTTGTAATTAATTTCTTTTTAATTATTTTATTTCATTAAATATTTATAAGAAAATCTATTTTATTATTGTAAGGAATTATTTGTCTTTCTATTAGGAGAGAAAATAGTTTTGTTCTGGAATTTATTTTTATTATTTACAAGCCTTTGTGATTGATTGTAACTTTTAAATAGTAACTTGACAATTAAAAATTATTGTTTATTTGTTATAACAACTCTTTTTTTTTTCGCATGTAGATGGATATACAGTTTCACGTAACCGTAATTTGATACAAATTAAAACTTGATATAGAAGTTTACGTAATTGATAATAAAAAATTAAATAATTAACTTAAACATTCATAATATTTATTATTTTTCTTAAGCGAAGATCCAACACACAAATAGTTAAATGAAATGTAACATGTTTTTTTTTTTTTTTTTGATTCTATAAGGTCATTCAAAATTAATACATGTTATAGTTGTATGCATTTAATATTTTTTGGTATACTATAGTTTTGTTTCAGATTCGAACATATTTATTCTTCTTATATTTTTAATAAAGAAAATAAAAATAAATTATGGTAAATAAAATATAATTTAGTTACTTTATTGGAATTGTTCATTTTAAAACAGTTTTATAATAATTGATTAAATTTGTGTCACATTTGCTATTGAAATATAAAACACAAATATATATTACAAGTTTGAAAAAGAAGGATAATTCAGTTGCCATTTAATCAGTTACAAATTTGCAGAGGGGATATTGTCGTGATTATTTCAAAAGGCCTGCGTCCAGCTTAAGCTAGAAGCATAAATTAAGAGTCGGTTAATTAGTGTTAATACGCATGCAACTATATTATATATTTTTGAGAGATAAATTTTTGGGCGTCGGATGTTGAAGCCCCAAATGATTTTAGATCATTGGATGTTGAAGTCTAAATTTAGGGGATTATCTAATAATCCCCTAAATCACTATTATAAATCTAAACAGTTTTTTGATTTATATCAACTATTTTGATATTATCCTTTGTAATTTAATTGTTATCTCATAATTTATTGATTATCTCATAATTCTTATATCTCACTATTGTCCAGATTCCTGTCGCAAATATTTATAAGATTGCAACGACTGTTAAAAAGATCATTTAAGTGCTAATTTTTGTTTGTGTGAATATATTGCACATTCAATAAATATAACTGGATTGAAGACCTAAATTGGAAGAAGCTTAAATGTGATAATCCTGGTACCTATGATTCAATGGTAATGTAACAATGAATTTGGTGTATGCAGTTCTTGGCAGAGTTAAATTTTTGTTGTCATGCTTCTTGCATTATTTCAGGTGCATCATGAATTTTATTCTGCTTAGCACAACAAAATTTTGCACCCTACAATTCTAAATACTGTTGAAAGTGCAAAAGAGTTATATGAAGACCTTCAGATTATGGGACAGTGCATTCAATGGGAGGGGCTATGGCTTCATTTTGTGGACTATATCCCACAGTGTTTATATTTATGGCTTCTTCATTTATTGCATTCTATTATATGGATTGTGACTTTGCATGATTTGTTAAGTACTAGCATCCGGTAAATCATTTTCATCATCATTAATATTTTTTTTGGCATTATGGTAATACTGTGAGTGCCTATACAATTGTCAAAAATTGATAAAAAAAAAACTAATGAGGCAACGTATTCGTTCTTTAACTATAATATTGTGTTATGTATGACACGGTGCTATACTGCTATGTTTTTGGACATGGTGTTTGTTTGACATGAAGATCCAACATAATTATTAATTCTCGTGCTTCTCAGTTTCACATGTAACATGTGCTTTCCCTTCATGTCTGAGGACCGAAACTGAGACATTCTTTCGCTGTTTTTCCTTTCGTTTGGATGTTAGAATTCTGGTGCAAGTAAGCGTATACGAGACATGGACTCTTCAAAATGCATCAAGTACATGTGTCAGATATTTGAGGCTTGGTGAGGTTTGTGTAATGTGTAATAGCTTCAAATATACCACTAGCAATCATATCAATATAACAATTCGATGGCATTGTGCATGACACTTTTTAAATATTTGTTAGTGCTTTAGAATAAAAGAAATACTCATTTTTAACCCTATTGGTTACATTATAAATATTTTTATCAAAATATTAATATATATATATATATATATATATATATATATATACACACACACACACACAACTGTTATGTAATGTTCTGGGGTTTAGTGATCAGATTAATTATATACTTGGATATGTATTTGCGCACAAAATTTTTATGCAACACTATATAACATATGCTATTAAAATTTGATAATCATCACAACAATCTACCATTTTCTTATTATATTTTAATTTATTAATTGCATGTATAAATTTATTATTAACAAAATGAATAATCTCGCCGCAAAGTGCGGGTTTGTATCTAGTTTATAACTAATTTAACTGGAGTTTGAAAGTTTTTGTAATTTTGTTATCTGTTACTATTAACAGAGGCATCCGCTATTAATAATATTTATTATAAATAATTATGTCACAGATAGTATCATTAAAAATAATATATTTATTCTAATAATATCAATATTCTACTAAAAAGCGATACAAATATTATTTTTAATGACACTATCTGCGACATAATTATTTATAATAAATATTATTGTGTCACTAAATGTATGGGAAAAAAAGTGGATGAAAACTGAAAAGTGTATTTGAGGGGCATCCTTGTTCATTCTTTTCTCTTTGAAAAAGTCAAATAGCCTTTTTAAAATTTTTGGAAGTGATTAATATTCTTATTAATAGACTTATGACCTTAATGCAATTTATTTCATCTGATCTCCAACGTGAATTTAAGATATTACATAAAACATTGTGATTAGTACATATTTAGGCATTAATAATATCATAGTAATATTTATATTATTAGAACAAAAATATATTTAGCGATATATACTTGTACATCTACTTTAACAATATTTTAAGTTTTCAATGAGATTTATTGTTTTGACATTATCTATGGCCTATACACCCATATATATAATAAAATTGAACATAATTATGTATAGTACATGTCTTGGATAACTTGTGCTTATGGTGGAAAAGGAAACATAGCAAACAAGAAATTAGAAATCAATGGAATATCAACAACAATTAACCAAAAAAGAGGAAAGAATCTTCTGAATAATTTGTAAAATGGGACCCTATATTTATCTATATTGATTAGAGATGCCCAAAAGGTTCGTGGCTTACTGTCTGGTCAAGGCCTGGATCGATTAGGGATGATCGGGAAGGTTTGAAAAGATTGCTCTTTTAAGACAAAAATTTGGTCCGGCCTAACCTGCAAAAAAATCTGATCTGGTCTGACCTTGGGCCTGGCCATAGGCTTGGTCTGGCCGGTTCCGGTCTGAGGCCTGATCTGATTCTTTATCTAGTTATTTATAATATTTGAACTTTAAAGTTATAATTATCACTGCACCAAAAATTAATGGTCTCTAATGAAGGACAAATCCTTCACAAGACATACTATATCACTCACAAGTGATTTATTATGAAAAAATATTTCCTTCACACGATTGCTCGCATTAGACCTTCTCGCAATTGGGTATCCTTCGCTAAATAGTAACTAAATGTTATTTGTGAAGGATATATTGTGAATAACTTCTTTATTCACAAATTGTATTTGGTAATGGAATATTGTTATTTAGTGAAAGATTGGTTTCTTTAACAAATAATATTTTAAGAAGAACTATTTGAAATTAGTGAATAACTTTATTCTCTCACAAATAATATATTATGAAGAACAAGTTTATTTAACGAGGGAAAATTATCCTTCACTACACTAATTATAAATTGAGAATGTATCTTCAAACTAGTTAGGGAAATAATCCTTCATTGATGACTACTAATTAACTAAAAAAGATTTTAGTGAGAGAAGTAATCCTTCATTAATGTCCATTTCTCAAGTAAAATCCTTCACAAATTATAAATTTATAAATAAAAAATTAATTAATAAATAACCAAAATTCATTGCAAATTATAATTAATTTTCAAATTAGTGATTTTATATTTATTATTATTACTATTATTATTATTATTATTAATTACTATAATATATATTAAATTTAGTATTTCAAGTTCATATAAATGCCATACTTTTTTTTTTTGCTAAATTTAAGCTGTATTAAAAAAAGAGAGAATGTATAAATTTCAAGGGGCATGCTCCGGACCAAATATACCCATCAATTCATAGGACAAGCCCTATGATGAGAAAAGTATACCAAAGCACAAGGCTAAACATCAAGCATGATACAAAGAAACACAAGGCAAGACTATACATCATAGACCCAGGAACAAATACAAAAGGAGACCAGCAGCCCAAAACCAAGAGGCTGCTTGACAGTGACAACAGCAGACATCAGCAAAGACAGCAAACCAGTCCAGCAACAAAATCAGCAATCCAGCAGCAAAGCAGCTAGACAGCCCGCACAGTCAAACAACGCAGACAACAGCGATACAACAGCATAACAGAGACAATGCAGCCTAACAGACAAGCAGCCAAACAGAGACAAAGTGCAGCAGACATAAAGCAGCCTAACAGACATGTAGCAGAGACAGAGATTTAACTGCACTAACTGTAGCGAATCGCATTTTCCTGGGTAAATAAAATAAGAGTTTATTAGAATATATTTTTTTTTTATTTAAGTATGTGTTATTATATTACTTATTTTATCATGTGCAGTATAATATGTAATATGGTGATATGTCAAGTATAATAATTGATATTTATTATATTTAATAAATACCCTCTACTTTGACGGAAATGATTTACGGATATTTTATCCAAATTTTTGAAATGCATTTTTAGTATATTTGCAATACATTGTATGTGGTGCAATAAGTACAGAAAGGGAGGTAAATGCTTACTCTCGCCAAACACAGCCTTAAGAATTAAAGCTTAACAGTAAAAAACAAAACTCAGCTTAATGTGAGATACGTGGCTTTTAAATAGGG
The DNA here is from genome assembly GCA_020205615.1 of Panax quinquefolius. NCBI lineage: Eukaryota > Viridiplantae > Streptophyta > Magnoliopsida > Apiales > Araliaceae > Panax > Panax quinquefolius. The sequence continues at coordinate 100,478,792 of CM035166.1, read as the reverse complement.
AATAATTCATTAGTTTAGCATGTGCTGACAATTATTCAGTAACCTAGCTCTACAACTCAGCTTGCCTATAATGTGATTAGCAAAGCCAATATTCTGATAAAGCAGAGCTTCAAGTTTTTAAGATCAGTTTCTTTCCTAAGCCCACAAAAAAAAAAAGTGATATACAAATAATTGAAACTCTGGACTTACAACGAGCTGGGTTAAGCAAGTAAGAGTTAGAAGAATACCCAAATTTGGGGTTATTAATGAAGAAGAGCTGGAACAAAACTGAAGCCAACGACACAGATATAGAAATTAAAGGTAATTTCTCTCTATACAGTAGAGTAAAGTTGCATGTATACGAAAGAAGTGTGTAATTGATGATTAGTTTTGGTTGATGAGAGTCTATATGAGATATATATATCGGTGATATTGGGTTAAATGGTTGAATAAATTTAACTGGTAAAACAATTGGTAAGTTTAACTTTCATAACAACAGACCATGTGTGGGTTATTGAAACTCACTGTTTGTTAATATCAAACTTTTAAATTAGAGGAAGGCTAGTATATTATTTTGCTTATGGTAAATATGTTTGGCTAAGCTGTGAAACAAACTGCTTGTGGCTGGAATTTTGATTAATGGAGATAAGTTGACTGTGAGAAGCAATAAGTTAAGGAATATGAGGTTAGAATGCAAATCAATGGCCATGAAAAGAGAATTTTAAAACTATGCACTCCAAGTGCTTGACAAAAGTCTTTAATGAACTGTTTTTGTCTAAAACCAAAAATATGATAGAATTAAAGCTTGGGCCTGATTTAGTTAACACATGTGATGTTAGTTAAAGTGTTTTAACATGTTAAACTTAATCACAGTGCACTTTCTAGGCTAAAACTAATAGTTGAGATTTTAACATGTTGAGGTAACATTGAGTGCTGTGAAGAGCAACCTATAGAAACCAAAATATAAAGCTAATCCTTTAATAAAATGGGTTGAAATATTATCTGCACTATCTATATAATTTGGGCACAAATGAGATTGTGTTTAACTTATCAAACAAGAAGCCAAGATGGCATGGACTAGGCGGCCGAGCTGCTGTCCACGACAGTAGAAGTGGGCTTGAATGAGTGAAGGTTAATGTTTACTTTCTTGCACTATTGTTGAGCATGGTTAGACTATTAAGATTGCCCAGCGGTTGGGCTTAGATAACAAATGAGTGTATCACTAGTATGTATACAAGACTTGAAATAAAATTCCTGATATTGTGCTGATGAGCAAGGCTGCATGTCTAGGTAGCAAAGATGGGCCGGATGTGCAATGGTGAGAGAGTTTCTTATTGGCTTTCGGTGCGGTGGTTTGTGTTGTTGCCTTATCTATAGCACACTAAAAACTCAGAGTGACTAAACTAGTGAGCTAGGATGTGAAGTGGCTTGAAGCAAAGAGCAAGGGAGAAGGGACTCACTCTACTAGTTGCAAAATGGTTCTAATGCATTTGCAATAGAGTCATGAAATGCTACTACTATAGCAGATTTGGGCGACTGTTTTGACGAATTAATATAATTTTATAGAGCTAGCTATCAAGAATGGTTTAAGTTAGTTTTATAAACAAGTATATAGACTTTCCTTTGGGGTTTGCAAGTATAGGAGTTAAAGAAGAATGGCATGTGGCTGCTTTGCTCATTTTTAGCAAATGGTTGGCAAGTTAACAAACCGCAATATCGAGCTTTGGGTGCGATTTGGGACCTAAGGGCCAACCAAAACCATATCGAGGCTTAGCTAATGATATAGCTATAAGAAAGGGTTTATAATTTTCCCAATGAAGCAAGTAAGGGGGACTCATACCAAACCCATGATCTAATGTTATTAGATTGATAATGAAAAGGTTAGATTTCAAGAAAAAGGCTTGAAGAAGTCGTTTTTAATTAAATGGTAAAACATGTTAATCAGAAATCATTAGTGTATATAAATAAATCTAGAATATACTCAAGGATTTTATAAGTTAATAAACTCGATAATAAGAACTATCATGAATAAATGGCGATATTGGAAGTACTAAAACGAGTTCAAGATTATTAAACTTCAAAAGGTTGTTTTAGCATTTCAAAGTAAAACAAGAATTTGTAACGAAATGGCATACCAGAATGAGTCTATAAATCGTAAAAATGCCAAAGAATAACTATACAAGTGGAAATTACCTTTGGTATATAAGATGTGCTATAAAGTTACCTTGTGAAACATGAAATACTTTAGGTATTCACCTTGAATACCAAAGTTATAAAGCAGATTGCAATGTATACTTATGGAAACAAAAGAAGTAAAAGGAGTATGAACTAATATCATGAAAAGTTCATGAACAGAAAATATGTCAGACCCTATAAAAGAAAGAAAAGGTTATTGGAAGAATATGGATGAGATATTTGAAAAATGTATCTTAAATATGGAATATGAACTAAAAACATGATCACTGTGACTATGTGATATGTGAACATACAAGCTATATGACTTGGCTATTTGGCTAATTTGCTTGTAAATGCAAATAATTGTGTAGGATCTGTGAGAATACACAAGTTAAGCTGAAATTGTACAAATAGTCTACAAACAAGGCAAGTATCTAAATCTTACTCTTTATTGAGCAAGTATTCTGAGATTATTCATATGTGGACAGGTTCTTTAAATTCTGAACTGTCTTTCCTTATTTATGAATATTATAAGGTTGAATAACCTTTTTATTCCAATCAGCTTCAAAAGATTGGGTAATGTATTATCATGTATATCAAATAAAATTTCATATGCATGAGCAGGTTGCAAAGAAGTCTGAGCCATTTCTTCGGGCCAGACACAGATGTAAAATATTTCAATTTCTTTATAATAATTCTTGAAATATTATTGTGCGATGATCCAGCTATATTGTTGTAGTTTGGATTCTAAACTGAGAATGAACATACACTGAAATGGGATATTTTTATTGCACTCTGGGAGTGGTGACGTAGAACATGAATTAAGATGTATTGATCAATACAGGGCATAAAGGGCTGATTACCCTACGTGCTCGTAAGATAAGACGGTTCATCTGATAAAATTTCTGATTGAACCTTTTTAAGAAAAGAAAAATATGTTCATGGTCTTAAAATCTCTCAATTATTCAATATTGTTATAATATTTCAGAAATGTGAATGATTCAAGATTAATGCTTTACAGTTTTGATTCACTGTCAAAGTATGCTTCAAAGAAAATATTTATTTCTTGTTGAGCCTTAAAGAATGTTATTACTTGTTGAGCAATTAAATGTTCATACTTGTTTTATTATAAATGTTTTCAATTTGAAAGCGGACTTTCGAGGCGGAAAGTGCAGAAAGGACAAGGGAAAAGGAAAAATAACAAAATAGCTGAGAGTTGATGTAATAGATAGTTTATATGTTTGTAAATATTAAATTGTCATGTAATGAACATTTAAAGGTATACGTACTTGGGATCAGAAGAACTTTGATGTAATAACTTTACTAAGTTTAAGTTTATTATATGTTGAATGTTTGATATCGTAAAGCACTGAGTAAGTGTTTCAAGTATCCGAATTTGGGGGCGTCACACTAACAGCCTAGCAGCAAAGTAGCCATACAACAGCAAAACAGACCCAGCCAAATCCAGTCCTAAAAAAACATTGCAGCAGCAGACCCAACCACCATACAAACCAGATCAAATTAGAACAGCAAAGAGACCCCCAAGCAAATAAATTACAAAGAGATCAAAAGTCAAAAAGTCAAATAAGTAGCCATTTCATAGTTATCAGTTATGGTAGTCAACTTTTAAATATAAATATTTTATATCTCTGTAACCAGTGGAAATGATGACTACAACTAATAGGACTATTCTAATCACTACAGTAACAGAATGGGAAAACATTTAAATATATTATGGCATATGATTGTATGCTATGAGATCCATCATGAACAAGGATACACTACTCTCTAGGTGATATTATATCTAGCTTGATGTTTGGTCTTATTTGGATTCTAACTCCTTGTGCTAAAAAATTTTATTTGCGTAGAAGTTTTCTGTGTAGCGGTTTATGATGCCAATTATTTGTGGGCTGGGAAAGTTTTTGAAGTATTTTTAATGCACTGATAGATCGCCTTTATTGTGCATGAGATTAACCACTTGTCTCTGAACTCAATTTTCTGTGAAGTAGTACCAACTTAAGCTACTTGATGCTCTAAAGTGCTCATCTCCTTTCCTTAGGATTTAAACGCCACATGTCCTCAGGAGTATAAAAATCTTTCTCCGGACCTGCGTGCATTTTGTTGAAAATGTGCTGCCTCATCTTTGTTTAATCGTTAGCAGGATCCAGCTTATTACATTCTAAAAGAGGATGAGTCCCCTTGCATTTTTGGCTCAATTGAGAAGCAGATGTGGTCCTACGCATGTGCAAAACAATTGATTGAGAGGCTAATCTACAGCTTCATAAATAGATTTGTCCTGGGAAAATACATGTACAAAACCATAAATACATGCTATTACTTAGCATCACAGTTATCAAGGTCAAAACTAAAGGCATATTAGTTAAAGGTAAAAAATATATCATCTGATTCCATATAAAGAATTACGCAATATATCCCAGGCTTTATCATAAAGCAGTACCAGTGGCAACATTTTACGGAGGCAGGCTTCCGAGCCATCAATTTGAAACTGTTTGCACCTCATTAGCAAAAAAAGTAAGAATTTCATGCTTAGATTAGTACGTTTTCAACTGGTTACTCACTTGAATGGCACAACTAGTAATTACAAAACAAGCATATATTGTCAATCATAGTTACTGGAAACAGACCACAAAAATGGCTCAAAATTGAAATCAACATTTTACAAAACTTTCCAAGGCAAGCATGACCTACAAATACAGTGCTCTAATCTACAAGTCCAACATATCATATAATTATTTTGTACCATTGCAGTTTAAGATATGCCTTGCCAATGCTTAAGAAGAAATAGACACTCAATAGTGTTTAATCTTATTTGGTACGACAATACTTTTGAAATGGCTAGCACAAGAAGATGAGCTCATACCAGCGCAAATGTTGGTATGAAATTCAAATTAAAATAGTTGTAAATTTTCGTACCTGTGACTCTACTAAATCTATTGCAGAGCTTCTCAACAAGAGCTTCCATTTGTTTATCCTGAAGAAAATACAAAGTTCACCCGCAAAAATGAAAAGAATATGACACTCGGGAAACCTTTTTTTATATATATAAAAGAAGTCTCTAAAAACAATTTAACGTCACTAGAGCCAAGTTACAGTAATACGTACCTTCTTGATGGAACTGATTAAAAACTGCATGATGTTGCAGAAAGATTCCCTTGTTAAGTTCGGGTTGGATAATTTGCCAAGGATATCCGGCAGCAAATTATAAATAGGATTACTCCCTGTAAGTGGGATGTAGATATTTCAATATCACATGCCTTGGTGCACATACAAAACAGAAAAAATAAAATGCAGATATTTCTTTTGCTAAAAACTAAATATCACATGCCTTGGGATGTAGATTTTTTCTTCGCAAATTTTCATCATAAATTGACGCCAAAAATCCTTCTATCACCTTAATTTTGCGAGAAATTAAAAATATATAAATTGTGAAGAATATTTCTTTCGCTTCATGTGAACAGGGGCAAAGCCATGTAGGGGCTGGGTTGGGCTGTAGCCCAGGTCAACATAATTTTTTTTTTACTTATACATCTTAACCCAGCCAGAGGCAAAACTGATCAAGCCAATAACCGGCAGCCAAATCTGGTTCTTCACTCTTCTTCTCCGACACCCACTGCTGCACAGCTCTGTTGTAAATTTTTTTTTTTTTTTAAATAATATGAAACGACGTCGTTTCATTAAAAAAAGTTTTTTTATTAGGTCAGACTTCACAGCTTCACTCCCTCAAATTTGTTGCTCTCCCTCTTTTCATTTCGCCTCTCCAGCGCCTCTGACTTCTCCCCTCTTGCCGCTGCCTGCCTGTCGCTTCCCTGCCGCCACTGCTCCGCCCGTCGTCTGCTCCAGCCTCCATTGCTTTGAACTTGGGTAAGTAATTTGACTAATTTCTAATTTTAATTTCAAATTTGTCTAGGTAGAATTTGAGAAATAATAAATTGGTATTGAGAAATTATAAACTAGAAAACACAATTGAGCTAATCAAGAAGAAAAGTTGGAAGAAAAGAAAGAAGCAGCAGCATTTTTGGATTAAGTAATGCAAAATTGAGCTCCGTGCCTCGAGTGATAACAAAGTACAGCCCCCTTTAAATTCTACTACTTGCAAGACTGTAAAATACAGCTGAGACTTGAGATTACACAGCTTTCTGCTATTCTGCATTAATTGTCCTTTTTGGTCTTGTCCAACACAATTATTCAGTATCTATAAAATGGAAGCGTGTGTGTGTGTGTGATTTTTTGATTTCAAAGCCTCTATTAAAAGGCCATTAAACCATTATTTGTCAGTTAGGGGCCACAAATTATTGGGGATTGAGACTTAACAAGGATAGGAGATTCATGAGGAGCCAAACTAAAAGACTTTGAAAATACTAAAAAAAATTGGGTTATTTTTTCACTCAAGATTATCATGAACTCTGTTCATATTTTGGTACTGATTATTATAGTCTGCAGTATTGGACTTCACTCAGGTACTGCAGAAAACAATACTCCTTTATCTTGCATGAGCCAATTTACTTTCTACATACATTTCCTCGTTTCTCCTTTGGCAGGTTCATGTAATAAGGAATATTTAACTTCAGTCTATGGAAATATCACTACAAGTATGAGAACGGAACAGACATACCTGAGCCACAGGTATGTTGTCTGATTTTTAATTTTTTAACTGTCTTCAAGGCTATACATCTGTTACTCTGTACATATTATTGGCTTGATCAGTTAATTGTGAACTTAACCAGTGTCTATAATAATGGAAAAATGAGCATAATTACTCGGTGGAGCTCTCCGTATGAGCATTCCGTGTGCCGTGTGTGTGTATGGTGTATATGTTTGTCAATCAATAGCCTTAATGTGCGCCTTCCTTTATCTTTCATTCAACCTTTCAATTGAACCATTTTTTTTTGTTAAAAATTCAGCTGTTAAGCAATCTTATAAGGCACAATGGAAAGTCAAGGAAGCAAGAGAGAAAAAACTTTGTTTTCTTTCTTTAAACCAAGAGAAAGTGCATCAACGACAACTAGTGAAGGGCATTCTCCATCTAATGTTGATATCTCAGATCACCAACCACCCCTTTCCAAATCTCGAAGAGTTGAAATTGATCTTAGTACTCTTGAACGGGATCCTGGGATTCGGATCCCTATATGGCAACATCCTGTTAATCAACGAGATGAAATTAGGAGTGCTTATATCAAAATGGATCCGTATTAACCTAAGTTGGCAGAAAACTTAGAAGGACTAAATCAAATTTCAAGAGAAAAATTAATTCTCAGCTCATACTTGCATGTGAATGAATGAATTCCTTCACAAAATTTCCTTCACTACATCCCTAATTTCTTGTAGTGTATTTATCAATGAAGTATAAATTTTTACTTGTTCTTTACTATAATTTATAAATTATAATACATTAGTTTTAATTAATACATCAATAAATTTCAAAGTTTTAAGGCTTAAATATAAATTATTACCCTAAACTATTGTCTTTTTTCCACTTCGGTGATTGACCTTTCAATTTTTTCAATCAGGTCATAAATTGATGATTTGACTTGCACACAAAGACATTTTTATTGCTTGTGTTAAAAATGAGTCATTTTACAACTTTTCTTTTATCAATTTATGTTAATCAAAGGATAAAACAGTAATAAAGCATATTATTAAAAAATAGATAATAACATATAAACAAAACAAAACAACAATTAAATAAAATTTATAAAATATGAAAATCAACATGAAAGTAGTAAGGATATATAGATAGAGATAGAGAAAGAGAAAAGATGAGCACAAAAGAAAGAGAGAGGGAGAGAGAGAGATCGCTCATTAGAATAAGAAATTAAGAACATATCTTTGTCAAAAAGATATTTCAGTCTTGGAATTCACCAGAGATGACTGTAGCTTTTACCATTTCCCGGAGGGTTAGCCGGTGAATTCTACTAAGATCAGAACAACCTTGAACTCTGATGAGATATTATCGTCCTTATAATCGAATTGTTTTTAATCCAAATATAGATCGAATTGAGTGATAGACAGTGGTGAAGCCAAAAAGTTTTAGCAGTGGGGTCAAAATTTTTAGTAAGTTATAAAAATTTTGGCGAGGGTCGGGGGCAGTGCCCTCGAACAAATTTTTTTTAATACTTTATACTTTCGGGTTTGACAAATGCATCCAAATATCTAATTTAATAATACTAACAAAAGGGGAAATTACAATTGATTTCTGAAAACAAAACTGAGGTTGGAGAAATTAAAGAGAGAGTAATTTATGTTACCTGCAAGGGAATAAGGCTGCAAGAGAGTCACAGTAGAATAGAGTCGCACTCTAGTCTCCACACTCGCGGCTCGCCAGTCGCCAGTCACCAGTACCCACTTCGACCACTCGTGAAAGGCTTTGATGGTTCACGGTTTGGCTTTTGGCTTTGGACTTTTGCGATTTGGTTTTGCCCCTTCTATCTCTATTTTGTGGCTGAAGTTGTAAGACCCCGAATTTTATGAAATAAAAATATTCAAATTTTTTTCTATTTTGGTAAATAGCACGGTATTGATTATTGATGCTTATGTGATAAGTCACTCAGTTTTGTTTTATTGGTATTATTAATGTAATAAAACAGTAAAATCTTTTATATAAAATGTAACTTTTATAAAGTTATTCTATAAATAGAATATATTATATTCTATTATGCGTAGTGTTTTCAGTATAGTAAAATCTTTTTATATAAAACATAATACTTTTATAAAGTTATTCTATAAATAGAATATATTATATTTTATTATGCATATTGTTTGCATAGTGCCTGCATAGTGTTTGCATGGTAAAATCTTTTATAAAGTTATTCGTTTTATTATATTATAAATAGAATATATTATATTTTATTTAAAAGATTTTATTTTAAATATGGACCGTCAGATTAAAGTAAATCAATCTGCAACGTTCATTAGTTAGTTACTATGCAGTCCATTTTTCTATAAATAGAAGCTCATTCCTTCATTATTTCTTACGAATTCACTGAAACTCTAGAGAGAAAAACTATAGAGAGAGTTCTTCTTCTATAATCTTGAGCGTATTTCTTTAGAATTTAAGAAAGCTTTGAGCGTAGTGCAAGTTTTCTTCGAGTATATCCTCGCCCTACCAGTCGGAATACTCTTCTTTCAATGGTAGGGGATATTATTTGTCGTACTCGTAAAGGATATTATTATTATTATTATTATAGTAAGGGGTATTATTTCTTTTGTATTCATGAAGAGAACTTTTGTTATTCTATTTTTTATTATTCTGTTGGAATAACTTTTGTATCTGTGGCTACCCTATACTTGGTGAAATTCTTACATTATTCCATTCTTTATTATTCATTGAAATATCACGTTCTGCATGCGTTTCTGTGGGACTTCAGTTTCGCTCTTTACTATTCTCAATGAAATATCATTATACTGTAAGGGTCTCTATCGCATACATAGTGAGTCTTTCTGTTATTCCATTCTTTATTATTCTGTTGGAATAACCTGTCTATGTGGATTACCACATGCATGGTGAACGATTATTTGTATTTCATTCCTTGTTAAATTGTGGAAATGATCTGTTTACGTGGATTATGATGAAAGTCATAATAAAAGCATTGGACTAATGAAAATCATGGGTATATGTGGTATTAGTAAGTGTTATGATGAGTTATGTTGGTTATTATGTGAAAACATGAAAGTTTCTTAGAAATCACAAAGGGTTGAAAAATCAGATTTTGGTGAAAATGGAACATGAAATTCAATTAACCATATCTCCTATTATATTTCGAATTTTTGAGTGTGGTCAAGTTCTAGAGTTAGGTCTATGAGTTTTGTAACTTATCCAAGTGGAATCACTGAAAAAGGTGTTGTAGATTTTCGTGTGGACTGATTTTAGCAAAGTACAAAAAATTGCAAAATATGAAAAAGGCTGCTGCCACGATTTTAAAAGGGCTGTTTCGGCTACTAAATTTGTGAGAAAAATTTTGGCCTTTTGTGACATGAAAGTATATGGTATAAAGTACCTCCTGTCCAAAAATGAGCTCATTCCGACTTAAAATGAGCAAGTTATGACCATTTCAATATTTAGGTTTTTTCGACGAAAAATACTATAACCGGAGTTCTATAACTCCGATGACCATGAAATTTAAACTGGAAACTCACGTTAAAATATGTAAGATCCTGCCAAGATTTGGGAATTTTTGAAGTTAACCGTGAAGTAGCTAATTTCTTAAGGAATTAATTAGAAACTGATTTTTGAAAAATAGTAAATGAATTTTAAAAATGTCAAGAAAAATATATGTTCAATATGGGACTATATTATTCTAAATCCCAGAAAAGAATAATTTTTGGGACTGATTTAGTATTTTTCATGAAAATAGTTTAGCTACGAACATATGAGTTAAATATGTTATGTGGAGTTGAAGAATTGGTAAATAGGATTTTATGGCTTGGAAATCCTATATAAGGTATATGCAGATTTTTTATGAGTAATTTGATTATTGGTGATGAAATTTTATGAGTATGACATTTTTGAATGATTAAATACATTATTTGGAAAAGTGTAAACAATTAAATGTAATTGTTTATAAGTTTAAGAAGTGATAAAAATATTGTTATAGTTTTAACAGTATTAGATTATGATTTTATTAAGTGATTGATAATGTCTGGATAAATTTAAAGTCTTTAATATTTATCCTTGATTTAGTTGATTAATGCTTATAATATTGTCATCATCCTCATATTTATATTATGTTGAAAGTCATCTGTGGCCTGTAGTGCATAGATGGACTTGGTATGATTATGATCAGGGATTATTTTGTATTTTCATGACCGTAATGTTGCAAATGATGTGGAAAAAGTCTTCATTGGCCCGTAGTGCATTGATGGACAATTTTTGGTATGATTATGGCTATAGATTCTCTTCGGCCAAGGGTGCAAAGATGAATTGTTTTATAGCATGATCGGGACTGATTGATAAAAACACGATTATCTTTAGCCCGTGAGTGCATGGATAATTTGTGGTTGTGATCTTAATGAAAAAGTCCTCATTGGCCGTGGTGCATTGATGGACATGCTTTTGGTATGATTATGGCTATGGATTCTCTTCGCTTAAGGGTGCAAAGATGAATTGTTTTATGGCATTATCAGATCAGTTGATGAAAACACGATTATCTTTGGCCCGTAGTGCATGGATAATTCGTGGTCGTGATACTAAAGAATATCCTTGGCCTGTAGTACAGGGATGATTCGATGATGTAGATTATTTATTGAGTTGAGTCTCAACAATGAAATATTAATTCATGGATGTGATAATAATGAATATCTTTGGACGTAGTGCAAAGATGATTTAATGATTATGAGCAGGAATTGTGATTTGGTATAACCATGATTTTTGATGTTTCAGGTGAAGACAGGTGATGAAAATTATCTTCGTCCTGGGTACGAAGATGAATTTAGAATCACAATTGTGATTATGAGTTATTCACATGATCGTGGACGGGAATTGTTGATTGATGTTACAGGGATAAAACATTATTGGTGAACTTTTAACGTAGAGAAGATAATAGACCTTATGGTCTATTTGACTCTTCTAATGGATTGCTCGCTCCGCTGCAACTATGATTAAAAAGTTTTATCATCTACCATATGTTCTAAATCTCTGATTTATTATTGATGAAAGCTATTGATAATTTAATTATCTTTAGTCATGATATTTTTTACTGGGCTAGTTGTGCTCACCCTTTCTGTTTCACAATTCCTTACAGGTAATAAGAGTGTTTCCGGGTCGAGCGGGGATAACAGGAGAATAGAACAGTGGTCTCTAGCTGTGGAGGTTCTCCCTAAACAGTATAGAAAAGTGTGTTGTATTCTATACAACATTTAGTAGTTATATTTGGTGAATCAAATAGGGTGAGGTGAACCCAACTTTGGAAGGGTGTTTTGCCACTATTATACAAGATGTCTAATGACATTAAACCTCGTGTTATTATAAAATAGGGTTGTGCGCATCCACTTGCTGAGTATATCTACGGCCACTACCTATATGATCTTGGAGTTGATTTAAAATATAATATTCACTTGGAAACAGTGGAGATAGTTATATGTCAAGAGAAGACTCACTATTGGAAAGAAGATAATAGTAATCTTTTCGTTTTCTTTGGGGTCTATCATTAGGTTGACCAAGGATAATTACGTGGTCATATAATATCTATTATAACCTGCACGTATGGCCTCCCATGTGCATGAAGGTTTCTTGAGCACTTTCCAAATATTTTAATTTCTAAAACAGTTTTTGACTATACTTTTATGTAAAGTACCATTGTAAGGTTGTGGTCGAGGCACCATGAGAGTTACATACATTTGTATTAAAACTCATAGTTAATCAGGTGTATTCTATACGACACTTCAACAACATTATATAGATGAAGTTGTATTTGAATTTTGTACCATGTATCTGGTGACTCAGAATGGGTGATGTATACCTAATTTTGGGAGCGTCACAGAAGTGCGGAACATATATTGATGTATGAGATTTAGGACTGAGGCTTGGCCGCTTGGGTATTTCTAATTAAGAAAAATATCTGAGTGAGGTAAAAAATTGAGTGGAGGTCAAAAATTGAATGAGGTAAAAAATATTTTATGTGATTTCAAATATTGTGTGGGGTCGATTATTTACATTTGTACCATATAGCTTCGCCAAGGGTGATAGATGCGAAGCAGAGAAACTAAAGTAGCTATAACTAGTATGGAGGCGACCGGTAGGCTACCAGATATGTAATGACAACCCTAAAAATTTGAGGATCTTGAATGATTAAGTTAAAGATTAAAGTTTAAAATCTAGAGTGAAAATAAAGGAATGATTTAAAATTTTTAAGAAGAACCTATATAGTTTACTATTTGAAAAAGAATTGAGAAAATAAGGGGTTATGAAAATTCAAAACCTAGAAAGAGATTTTGTATGTGGAAAATTTATTTAAAGAAATAAATTTCATATGAAGAGATATTATTAGATTAAATTAAATGTGTATATGTATAGATTCGTATATACTTGGAGATGTGTTATATATGATTTAGCTAAATAAGAGGATTGATTATTTAAATTAATCATACAAGAATAAATGAAAAGCTTCATTATAAGAAACTGGTGAAAATAAACCAAACCTAGTAGTCAAGCGTTAGAATTCTTATAAAAAAAATAAATAAGAACGTGGCAAGTCAGAATAATATATATGGCAAACCATATGAAAAAGACTTATTGAATATAACAAACTTTATTAAGAGGGTTACTAGGCGTTAAATTAAATGTCTAATCTAATATATGAGTATATAAATTATTTTATGATCGATGAAAAATATGTATGTTTACGTAATATGGTAAATATATTAAATTATATTTGTTATATGTAAATAAATTGATATAAGCGATTTATAATGTGAGAAAATAAAATTATTAATTATTTTCTATATGTGACGTGTGCATGTTTTTGGTGTAACCGGTAATTGGGAGTTAATGAATATTATATATATATATATTTATTTATTTATTATGCGGGAAAAATAAAATTGTGGGGAACAATTTGCATGATGAAGCAAAAATAGGTGGGTTAAGCATATAATATTTATATATACTTTACCCAAGAGTATTAAAATAAATTACTATATATATGAAGTAATTTTAATAAAAAAAAAGATATAATATTTATCGTAATATCTTAATGAAGTAAATAAATTCTTAATTGAATTTATGTTAATGAGGTAAGGATATTATATTATAATATCTTGGGTATGTAAATAATTGTAATTGCACAAGGATTTATCTATAGAATATTTATTTTTGTAATTATAAAATAAATATATAATTTAAGTATGTTATGTTGTGTTTTATATAATTTATATATCAAATATGGATTATATAAATTTATGCTTTCTTGAGGTAAAATAGTTTAAGAAGATTTATGTAGTAACTTATTTGATTAAATTAAGTTACTAAGATTGGGTAATTAATTACTTAACAAAAGCATTAAAAGAATAGTTGAATTAGTTATTTAAAATTCAGAATGTGGATTAGAAACTCTAACTAAATTATTAGAGTAAGGTAAAATTTATGTATTAGACCATGCTATTTTAAACATGGCCCAAACCATTTTAGTTAGAGAGCCCAAACATTTAATTAGAGAACCCAAACAATTATGGGACATGGCCCAAATACTAAACTAATTAAAGCAATTAAATAAAGGGTTCTTTATAATAGTATACAACAATTAGAAAGTAATTACAAGAGTAGTGCATCAAAAAAATAATTACAAAAATAGTACAACACAATAACCACCTCATATTATTCAATTGCCCAAAAATAAAAAACCCTTAAATCAAGGAGAAATTTTCTCATGTAATATGCGGCAGTTACCAACCAAAAAAAAACATTCAAAATACACAAGAAAAAAGAAGAATCAAGAGAAGAAACAAAAAAGAAAGCCAGATCTTGCGATCCTCCGCCACCTCCTTCATCCTCCGATCCTCTACCGTCGCTTCCTCTCTCCTCCCCTTCATCCTCTGTCGCCTCCTCTTTCCTCCCCTTCTTCCTAGTTGCTTCTGTTGAGACATTCACTCACGTTGTTCAGTATGAGCTCTCTGCATATAGGAAGAGAAAGAATGAAACTGTATCAAATCGTGATGTTTTGCACCAATCCTTTCAAAGTTTGGTATCAAATCGTGATGTTTTGCACCAATCATTTCCAAACTTTGAGATTGTTGGTGCTGCTGTTGCAACTTCTGTTGGTGTTACTTCCCATACATCTTGTGCTGGAGAGTACAATTGTATTGTATTTTTTATTATTTGGTTACCCACAAAAACTAAAATGGTTACTTTTGTATGAAGGCTTGGCTACTAACTATACTTTTTTATTGATGTAAGGTAACCGAGATTGTGTTGCACAATATTGAATAATATTTTGCATTTTTTTAAAACCACACGACTACTCTCTGATTCCATCATGGTTTAACAAAATAAAGAAAACAAATACATGCAACACTTGGTAATTGTTCTAAAATTTTTTTATGACTATTTGGTTACCCACAAAAACTAAAATGGTTACTTTTATATGAAGGTTTGGCTACCAACTACATATTTTTATTGATGTAAGGTAACCGAGATTGTGTTACACAATATTGAATAATATTTTGTATTTTTTTCTTCTTACATTAAGTAAGAGGAAAACCACACGACTACTTTCTAATTTCATCATGGTTTAACAAGATAAAGAAAACAAATACATGTAACACTTGGTAACTATTCTGAATTTTTTTATGACTATTTGGTTACCCACATAAACTAAAATGGTTACCTTTATATGAAGGTTTGGTTACCAACTGCACCATATACAGAATGCACGACTACTCGGGTTTGGCATGCAATTCAAATTGTCACAGCGGAAAGAAATAACCGGGAACAATTACATAATTATAAAACAGATTTGCCACATCAGGAACCCATTAAAATGCCCAACTAAATTAAAGGGATACCAAATGCACTAATTTTGTAAATAAAATATTAAAAATATATTAATTCTGTAAATATTTTCTGAATGCACTTTTGTTGTAATATTTTTTAAAATGTACTAGAAAGTGTAATTGTTCCTTAAATAAAATGCAAAAATGGGCAATAGGAGGTGCATGAACCAGCCACACAAGGAAGAATTGAGCATGTGTTTAAATTATTTGCTTAGATATGCAAGCATCCTAAAGATAAGAGAGAGAGAGAGAGGAAGATGCGATATGAAGAGATATGAGAGAGAAAGAAAGAAATAGAAAGAGAGAGAGAAACAAAGAAAATAGAAAGAGAGAGAGAGAAAGAAAAGAAAGGGAGTGGTCGGCAGCACTTACGAGGGAAGGAGAGAAAATTTGTTCCCTTCTACATAACCTTGAAATCTTTGATGGAAGAAGAAGAAGGAAGATCATAAAAGCTATAAAATTTTTAACTTTTAATTTGTTCCATGTTTTATGGTGTGTTATGTGTAGATTTTAGGTGTTAGAAGTTTGATCCAAAGAAAGAAAAGTAAAACAATTTTTAAAGCTTAGAAAAGCTAGTGACTGCTGCCCCTAAACAAAATATTCGGGATTAGCTAGAGTGCTCTTAAAATTCTGGGTTTTTGGTATGTTATAATACACTGAATAAGCTTTCCATAGACTCCAGAACGGACTAATTCTGACTTCGGAGCAAAGAGTTATGGCCGTTCAAAGTAGTCACGTCAAAATATTGTCTAACCAACTCGGGGCAGTCACCTTGCACGAATTCTTTTTGAATTCTTTGTTTAGAATTTGGAAAAGGTCAAAGAATAAAAGTTGTAGTCCCGGAAGTCGACTTCGCGTGGGCTCAAGAATCGCTCAAAAATATTTTGAAACGAAAAAGTTATGACTATTTTAATAAGAGAGGGTAAAGCTGGGAAAAAGGTGAAAACCGTAATGAAAGTACACTTTTGGCTAATTATGTGGACTACTTAATGATCCCGAAATGGAGGTTTCATATTTTTTTAAAAATAGTCTCATATGATACTAAAAACATATCCAAAAATGGGATCAATCAGATTAACGAACAACGCATACGAAATTCTCAAAATAGTGAATTTGGTATCTGAAGCGGTCAAGCTTAACGCCTTCTTTGCTGGCAAATGAAGTCTTGGCGCTAAGGCGTCTTGGCGCACATATGCTACTGTTCTTTGGCGATTACTGACATGCTTTTTGATGGGCTTTTTTGATGAGTTTCGTGATCCGTTTTCGCGGTTAGAAATTTTTCTAAAATACTAAGCCATAAGGTATATAACCTGCCCAAAATTTCGCAGTTATATGACTTATGATTTAAAAATTAAAAATGAGCGAACATATATGTCAGAACTAAAATTTGAGTGAACGGCGAGCGTCGGCGTGTCTAGCGACTTTGACGTTTGACGTTTTGAATCGCGTTCCGGCAGGGGAACGTGCAACAGGAAGGCAATATTCCTCCTGTAAACAACACTACCGAACAAATGATGAATGATGGGATGTTTAGGAGCTTTTTGCAGTTTATGCAAAACCAGACGAGGGAGACTCGTGCACAAAATACGGGTGGAAATGATAACAATGCGCAGCTTGTCACAGCCAAGCAGTTCAAGGAGTTGGGACCACCAGAATTTATTGGAAAGTCGGATCCGATTAAGGCGGAGACGTGGGTCAAGCAAATTACCAAGATATTCGATGTCTTGGGATGCACGGAGGAACGGAAGGTTCCATTTGCCATATTATGTTCCAGCGGTGAAGCGGACTCTTTGGTGGGAGTCATGAAGCGTCTGACTGCCGCACTCAACATGTCTTGGAAAACGTTTCAGAAACTATTCAATGACAAGTACTTTCCTGAAAGTATTCGTCATATGAAGGAGGTAGAGTTTATCAGACTGGAACAAAATAACATGACGGTGTCCCAGTATGAGGCGAAGTTCGCTGAGTTATCCAGGTTTGCACCTCATTTGGTAGAGAATGAGGAACAAATGACAAGGATGTTTCTGAGAGGTCTAAAACCCGAGATTCGGTAATATCTTATCTCTCATAAATTTTCTTTATATTCAGATGTTGTAAACAGGGCTCAATTATTAGAGCGAGATAATGAATATATTCAACGAGGAACCTGACCGTGGTCATACTGGGTGGCGGCGGTCATCGAGCAATGAAAACTGCGGGGAGGAAAACATTTGGACAAAAGCGGTAACCACTTTGGTGGTAATCGTGGTAGTGATAATAGAAGGAGGCGAGTGGGAGGAGATTTCAAAAGAGAAGGTACAACAATGATAACGTGAAGACGCCAACACAAACATCAATCTGCTTTACAGGGAGGAGAACGAGCACCAGTCGTTTATTACAAATGCGAGAAAGAGGGACACATCAGCCTAAACTGCCCACAACAATCCAAGGTGTATTATAACTGTGGAAAGGAAGGTCATATAGCTAGAGATTGTCTAGTTGCGAAACCAAGTTCAACGGGGATAGTGACTCCAAAAGCTGTCAGGGATAAGTCAAAATCAGCGGTTCTTGGAAGAGCGTTTGTCGTGACTGGCCAAAACGCAAGGAACCTGAACGAGGTGATCACGGGTAAGCTAATCATAAACTCTTATGAAGTTTATACCTTATTAGATACCGGTTCTACCCATTCTTTTATCTCTCCTGCTTGTGCTCAACGTTTAAACTTGACTCTGGAGAAATTAGACCTTGACTTATCTGTTGAGACTCCGTTAAGAGAAACTTTTATTACATCTATTGTTTATAAATCTTGCTTGATTCAAGTTGGTACCATCACATTACCTGTTGATCTTATTTCGTTAAAAATTCTTGCATTTGATGTGATTTTAGGGATTGATTGGTTAACCACTCATCATGTTAAAATTGATTGTTTTCGTAAGGTTGTCAGTTTTCATATTCCTAACCAACCTGTTATGCGAATTCAAACAACCAAACCACTAAAATCAACCACTGTCATATCAAGCCATAAAGCTATTCGTTTATTGAAAAATGGATGTCAAGCTTTCTTAGCCCATGTCACGGACTTGAACAAAAACACGTCAGATTTGAATAATATTTCTGTTGTTAGTGAATTTCATGACGTATTTCCTGAAGAACTTTCCGGTCTACCCCCAGAACGTGAAGTTGAATTCTTTATTGACCTTGAACCTGGTACAAAGCCCATTTCTAAAACCCCATATCGAATGGCTCCTATTGAACTTCAGGAGTTAAAAGTCCAACTGCAGGAGTTGTTGGACATTGATTTTATTCGTCCTAGCACATCTCCTTGGGGTGCTCCTGTGTTATTCATAAAGAAGAAAGACGGTAGTATGCGACTTTGTATTGACTACCGAGAATTGAACCATGTCACCATCAAGAATAGGTATCCACTACCTCGCATTGATGACCTTTTCGACTAGATACAAGGAGCATAATTCTTTTCAAAGATTGATCTTCGTTCTGGATATCATCAGCTGAAGATTAAAACTGAGGATATTCTAAAGATTGCCTTTAGAACTCGGTACAGGCATTATGAATTCTTAGTCATGTCTTTTGGATTGACTAATGCTCCTACTGCTTTCATGGATATGATGAACCGTGTGGTCAAAGAATATTTGGATCAGTTCGTTGTTGTCTTTATTGATGACATCCTCATATATTCCAAAAGCCGTGAAGATCATGAGCGCCATTTGAAGTTTGATAATCGCAAAACGCCGTGATAACAAGCTATATGTCAAGCTGAAGAAATGCGAGTTCTGGCTTGAGGAAGTAGCATTCCTTGGGCACGTAGTGTCAAAACATGGACTATCTGTCGACCTGGCGAAGATTGAAGCCATACAAAGTTGAGAGCAACCGAAGTCGGTTACCGAAGTACGTAGTTTTCAGGGCTTAGGTGGTTATTATCGGAGATTCGTGGAAGGATTTTCTCGTATCGCTACTCAGATTAACTTTCGGTGACTACGTAAAGATACAAAAAATTCGGTTGGAGTGAGGATTGTGAGAAGAGTTTTCAAGAACTCAAGAGAAGACTCATTTCGGCACCTGTTCTAACAATACCATCTGGTTCGGATGGATTTGTTATCTACAGCGATGCTTCAGGAAAAGGGTTAGGATGTGTTCTCACGCAACATGGGAAAGTCATAGCCTATGCCTCGCGATAACTCAAAGAATATGAGAGGAATTATCCTACTTATAATTTGGAGTTGGCAGCAGTCGTTTTCGCGTTAAAGATCTGGAGACACTACCTGTATGGGGAGAAAGTGGAGATCTATACAGATCATAAAAGCCTCAAATATTTCTTCACCCAAAAGGAACTCAATATGCGGCAACGACGTTGGCTCGAGCTATTGAAAGATTACGATCATACCATCCAATATCATCCTGGAAAAGCGAACGTGGTAGCTGACGCATTGAGTAGAAGATCATATGTGGGTACGAGTGCAATGTTGTTAACACAAAGGTCCATTTTGTATGACTTGCAAAGGATGGAGATAGAGGTAAAGGCTCCAAGTACCCACGTGATGATATCAAACATACGAGTAGAACTGACTTTAATCGATAAAGTTAAAGCTGCTCAAGCTACGGATATGGAGCTGATGCATATGAAGAAGAAAGTGCAAGAAGGTGTTATTCTAGAAGCAAGAATTGATGAAGAAGGAATACTTTGATTCAACTCCAGACTTTGTGTTCCTAACGATTCTGACTTGAAGTATAGAATCATGATGGAGGCACACAACACACCATTTGTAATCCATCCTGGGAGTACCAAAATGTATCATGATCTTCGACATACATTTTGGTGGAGCAATATGAAAAGAGAGATCGCGGAGTTTATCTCAAGGTGTTTAACTTGTCAACGTGTAAAGCCAGAGCATCAAGTGCCTAAGGGTCCATTGCAACCACTTGACATTCCGAAATGGAAGTGGGAACACATTACTATGAATTTCGTTACGGGTCTTCCCAAGGTTTCTCAAGGCATAGATGCGATTTGGGTTATTGTTGATAGATTAACCAAGTCTGCTCATTTCTTGCTTATCTGGAGACTTATTCCTTGAGCGTCTTGCTCAGTATGTCGTGGATCGAGATTATAAGATTGCATGGCATGCCAATATCCATAGTTTTGGATCGTGACCCAAGATTCACTTCACGATTTTGGGTTAGCTTACGAGAAAGCTATGGGCGCGGTTCTGATTCTGTTCGGCATACCATCCTCAAATGGACGGGCAATCAGAGAGGACTATTCAAACTCTTGAAGATCTATAAAGACTCGTGTCCTAGATTTCAAAGGAGTTGGGATAAGTACCTACCATTGGTGGAATTCTCCTACAACAACAGTTATCGAGCGAGCAAGTATAGGTGTGGCTCCATTTGAGCGTTGTATGGACGAAAGTGTCGCTCTCTAGTATCTTTGGGACGAGGTGGGTGAAGCAACGTTATTGGGACCGAATTGAATACAGATAACTACGAGAGAGAAGATCCAAATGATCCGACAACGTATACAAAGCAAGACAGGATCGACAAAAGAGTTATGCGGATCTTCATCGAAAGGATGTGGAATTTAATATTGGGGATCATGTATTTATACGTGTTGCTTATGGAAGGGAGTTACAAGATTTGGGAAGAGAGAAAGCTCGATCCACGATTTTTGGTCCATTTGAGATTCTTGACCAAATAGGAAATGTGGCTTATAGACTCGCATTACCTCAAGCATGTCTCGTGTTCATAATGTTTTTCATATCTCATGCTTCAGTAAATATGTGAAAGACTCGAACCACATTATTGAGTTAGAACCAGACGAGATAGTCAAAGATTTAACGTCACGAGGAGGTACTGTTAAGATCTTGGATAGGAAAGAGCATGTCCTATGCACGAAGGTTATACCACAAGTTAAGATTTTGTGGAGGAACCATGCTATTGAAGAAATGACCTGGGAGTTGGAATCAGAAATAAAAGCGAGATATCCTCACCTTTTCGAAACACCAGGTACGTACATCAATTTCGAGGACGAAATTTCATAAGGAGGGGAGGTTGTAAGACCTCAACTTATTATAAATAAAATTGAATTTCCTCTATTTATTATTGTGAATAATAAGGTAATAATTTGATATAATACTTTGGTTATGGGTGAAATGTGCAAATTTTGCAAAATAAGCAAGTGGTTATAAAATATTCATTGTTATTAAGGGAATATTCGTTTGGTGCGTGGAATATTCTTTCTATCTCGGGAATATTAAAATGACCATAGCCACCCATTTATGGGCCCATATAACGGATAACTGTCGGATTAAGAAAATGACAAAGTTTGAGTTTTATAAATAACGACGTAATTGTTACCATTAACACTGTTAGAATACCTGGTGGTTAAAACATAGTAATGTGCGTGGTTGCATGCGATGCTTTACCTGTTTTGCACACATGATTGTTGAATTATTGATTCTTACGTGAAGGCCTTACTCGATAATTATTACGATAATTCTTTATTCAATATTTTATTTTATTGGTTCAATAATTATTGCGTTGATATTTTATATTATTGTTGTTTCAATAATTGTCAACTTTACAATATTTCCCATTATCGGATCAAAAATTCATATTATTTGAATAATATTATTAGATAGCATTTTGGCGATGTCTAGAAAGTTACATCAATGAGAGGTTTGGTCACCTAATTGCGGCGCCATGAGGAGAAATCCTTATTGAAAGCCCCTCTTTCCTGAGGCAGTGCGTTGTCATAATTGTGATTCTGTAATATTATTTGTGAATAATTAATTATTGATTTATATAATAAGAAAATATTTATTTGATGCGGATTTAAATGATGGATTTATTTATGTGGTTATAAATGAAGGAATTAATGTTGAGGTATTTTATCAGTATTTTTTCGGAATGGAGGTATTAAAAATCAAACTAGTGTTCTTGAGATATATTACGTGAGTTATAATTTTTAATCCGACCGTTGGATCGTTGTGATTTTTGGATATGTTATACATATATAAGTTGAGTATATATCCACAAATTTTGAACCGTTAAAAATGAACGAATGATTTGTTATGAATTTTAAGAGGTGACTAGTTCAGAAATTGTTGAAGTTTCAGAATTTATCATTTTGGTGGAAAATTCTAGAATTGGTGGGTCCCACTTTTGGTTGGTGAGAAATATGCTGGAATTTTTATTCAAATGTGGTGGGTGGGAATAGTAGCAGGTAAAGCCATCATCGTCATGGTCGAGTCTGCCTTGAGCGTCTTAACATTTTCCTATAAATAGAGGGCTAAGTTAGAATTAAAAATCACACCAGAAACAAGTTTTCTCTCTTTCTCTCTTTCTCTCTTTCTCTCTCTATATTATTGAGCGTATTTTGTGAGTATTTTGATACTTTGAGAGTTGCTATTCAACACAAGTTTCATTCAGCCTCATATCCGATATTCCGATTAGAAATACTGTTTATTTGAAGTAAGGGATGTTATTTCTTCTTAAATGATATTATTTTCTTCAATATCATTATGCCGAAATATTGGTTTGAAATTTTTATCCAGTTTAGAACTTTTTATGTCGGGGTTACTATTCACGTATACGGCACTATTCACGAATACAACACTATTCACCGAAAAATGAAATTTTTTTCTTTTTATCCAAGAGGTCTATTATGGTTACTATATTTGATTGTATCCATGTTTTGATCTTTATTTTTGAATTCTGCTTCAAAATTGGTTATTCTGGAGTATTATTAAACTTGGATAAAACTGTAATACGAATCCTTAATATTTGTTCTTTCATCTCACTGGATTCGTGTTCTTTAAGATATTTTTTCATCATCCTCAGTCCTAAATGATGATATTGCTGAATATCTTTGGCCTGTAGTGCAAAGATGAATGATTAACTGATGAATATCTTTGGCTCAGTAGTCTGCAAGATGAGCAGTGTTGAGATGAACATGACCAACTAGTGATACAAATGAATATCTTTGGCCTGTAGTGCAAAGATGAATATTTGATTCAAGATGTATATTGATTGATGTTACAGGGATAAAATATTGATGATGGACTTTTAAATCTTAGAAGATAGTAGAATTCTTTCTCTACGTGACTCTTCTAATGGATTGCTTTTTTCGCTGCAGTTGTTGATCTAAAACTTATTGTCTATTATATTTTATCAGATTATTCTCTGTTGAAGACTAATGATAATTTGTTGTATATTATCTTTAGTCATGATATTCTTTGCTGAGCTAGTTGAGCTCACCCTTTTCCTTTTTATTCCATTGTTCTTCTCAGGAGGAGAGAATTTAGCAGGAAGTAGTCGGGGTATGGAGTGATGATTCAAGATAGTTGTTTTAGTAGTCCTCACTATTTTGTAAAATAGTGTATCAATAATTGTAATGAGGACCCTTTTGAGTTTATATACTCTCTATTAGACAATAGTTGTATTCAAACTCACAGTATATGTGTTGTCATATTTTGCACGATAATTGTATTACTGAAGTTGTATTTGTTTCTATACCATGTATTTGGCGACTCAGAATAGGTGATGTATACCTATTTTGGGGGCGTCACAACAGTATTCAACTCAAATGGAGTCCTCAATAAATTTATTATCACACTATTTCATAGAATAGTGAGGACTACTAATGCTATCAATTGGACCATCACTCCGTTCCCCGACTAGTCCCGGCTACATTCTCATTTCCTGAAGAGGACAATGAAAGAAAAAGGGTGAGCTCAACTAGCCCAGTAAGAAATATTATGACTAAGATAATGCAGAATAATTTATCGTTAGCCTTTAGCAATGTTAAACTGATAAAATATAACAAACATCAAGTTTAACTGCAGCGAAACAAGCAATCCATTAGAAGAGTCAAGTAGAGCATAAAATCTACTATCTTCTATGATTTAAAAGGTTTTTCATCACTTTTATCGTTGAGACTCAACTTAATAAATAATCCACATCATCGAATCACCCCTGCACTATGACCAAGGATATTCTTTAGTATCACGACCACAAATTATCCATGCACTACGGGCCAAGGATATTCGTGTATTCATCAATGGTCATGATCATGCCAACAATTGTCCATCAATGCACTATGGCTAATGAGGACTTTTACCACATCATTTGTAACATTACGATTAAATGATTATCTTAGAATAATCCTCAGTGTATAATCATATCAAGTCCATCTACTTACTACAGTGCCACGTATGACTTTTAACGGAATATAAACATGAGGATGATGACAATAATATAAGAATTCAATAAAACAAGTTCAAGGATAAATTTTTAAAGATTTGTAATTTAATTTATCCAGAAATCAATAACGTTCAAATTGTCAACATGATATTGCTTTGTGGAGTAAAATTCAAGAATAATATTGTACCAAAAATAATTTGGACCGAAAACGAATCAATTTTTATCATGAATAGTATCCCGGGTGAATAGTATTCGAGTGAATAGTATCCTGTGTATAGGAACCCTGTGAATAGTACTCCGGTATGAAAAAGTTAAAACTTATCAAGAATGCTCAGAATAATATTTCCATGAAAAGATACTGGATGAAGCGCAAATATCAAGGATATTCTACTAATTTCATGGAGTATAGAAGCCAAAATTTTAACAAACGAGTATAGAATTGAAATCTAAAACGAAAATATTATAACTTACATACTACAGAGTATGGAAGAAAATATTATTTCAAGCGAATATCAACAAAAATAACATCCCTTACCTTGAAAAGAAGAGTATTCCAACCGGTATAATGAGGGATATTCTTGAAGAAAACTTTCACTATTTTCTACGCTCAAAGCTTTCTAAAACTCTAAAGAAATACGCTCAAGATTATAGAAGAAGAATTCTCTGATTCTGGTGTGATTTTCAATTATAACTAAACACCTTATTTATAGGAAAAAGCTAGAACGCCATAGAAGACTAAATTAATAAAATAATATTAAAAAAAATTCTACGCACATGTATTTGAAAAACTTTCAGCCACCACAAGTGGGGCCCACTAAAATCAGCCACCTTTCCCAACAACCAAAAGTGGGGACCACCCATATTTTTAATAATAACATTTTAATTTTCAAAACTTCAATAATTCATAATAAATAACCCTTTTATCAGAAAAATATAAATTTTATGTCCATTCCACACGAAATCAAATTCTCTACAACTTTGTAGAAGAAAGTTTTTCCAAATTCCAAACAAAAATTATCCGAAATCCAGAAATGGATGATTTTCAATACCTCATAAAATTCATAACAAATCATACGTTAATTTTTAACGGTTCAAAATTTGTGAACATATACTCAACTTATATATGCATAACATATCCATAAATCACAACGATCCAACGGTTGGATTAAAATTATAACTCATGCAATAGAGCTTTAAGAATACCGATTTAATTTTTTAATACTTCCAATCCGACAAAAATACTGATAAAACACCTCATGTCCACATAAAATAAATATTTTCTTATCATATAAATCAATAATTAATTATTCACAAATAATATTACAGAATCACAATAATGACAACGGTAGTTTCCCTGAGAAAGCGGGGCTTTCAGATAAGGATTTCTCATTCTTGACGCTGCGTTAATTAGGTGATCAAACCTCTCCTTGACAAAACTTTCTAGACATTGCGAATAATGCTTATCTAATAATATTATTCAAATAATATGAATTATTGATTTGATAATGGAAAATCTTTGTGCGTTGACAAATTATTGAAACAATAATAATATAAAATATCAACGCAATAATTATTGAATCAATAAAATAAAATATTGAGCGATAATTCTTTGTAATAATTATTGAGTAGTGCCTTCTTTACGTAAGAATCAATAATTCAAAAATATCATAATCAATACCGTGTCTTCTGTGCAACAACACGTATTACTTTATTTTAACCACCGGGTATTCTAACAATTAATGGTAAAACTTTCGCCGTTATTTTATAAAAAGATATTTTTGTTATTTTCTCAATCCGACAATAATAATTCATTTATGGGGTCCACTTAATGATTGTGTTGTCGTCATTTATTCTCTATTAAAACGAATATTCTTCGACCAATCGAATATTATATAACAACTTGCGTACTTTGCAAAATTTATAAATATTACCCACAACTATAACATTATATTAAATTTCCTCCATAATATTCAAAAATGATATTTATAAAAAAATCATCTTTATTCATAAAAGTTGGGATCTTACATACACATAATCCTTCACAAGATCATTGGAATGCATTGTCACGTCTAATGAGGTATTTAAAAGGAACAATTAATGTAGGTGTACATTTCACTGGCCATCCTAGTGTTTTAGAAGGATATTGTGATGCTAATTGGGTATCTGATAATGATGAAACAAACTCCACTAGTGGTTATGTGTTTACTTTAGGTGGAGGAGCTGTTTATTAGAAATCTGCTAAACAAACTTGTACTGCTAGATCTACTATGGAATCTGAATTTATTACTTTAGAATTGGCAGGTACAAATGCAGAGTGGATAAGGAATTTATTGGCTGATATACCATTGTGGTATAAGCCAATTCCTTCTATTTCTTTGCATTGTGATTCTCAAAACAGCTATTGGCAGGGCAATGAACCATGTTTATGGAAAATAGAGACATATTCGCTTGAGGCATAACGTTGTACGAGGACTGATCTGTAACGGGTTTATTTTCATGGAATTTGTGAGGTCTGAAAAGAACCTAGCAGATCCGCTTACTAAGAGATTGAGTAAAAAGGTAGTTCAAGAAGCATCCAGAAGGATGTGACTATTGCCAATATTTTGAGTAAATAATCTGTGATGGAAACCCAACCCATGTGATTGGAGATCCCATGAATTGGGTTCAATGGGTAACAACAAGTCATGTAATTATTTAATTAAAGCACTACAATTATTTATATTTCTCTCTGTGTGTATGTGGTACTTACTGACAAATTGTGATATGATGAATCATTTAGATTCTTAATGAAACTCATAGCCCTAAAGGGTGGTGTATGTCAGTATACACTTGATGGGTTCACCTATATAAAGGTGGAAGTGTAGGTTGCTTCCTATGAGAGTCTTTGGTAAACTTTCTAGAGCCTTTATAAAAATCTTGAATATGGCGCATGGCCTAGAACGCGCCCAACCGTAGACTTGTGTGGATTCAGAATTTTTAGATATGTGTGCAAGTTCAATTGTTTGTATCATAGATAATGGGTTCAAGAATATAATTCACCTATATTCTATAATCATGAGTTTGCTCCACTAAGTGTCGATTCAAACCCACAAGGTATTGACGCTATATATCTAAAATCAATTGCCCTTCTTACTTCCTTTTAATTTTTCTACCTTTGATAATTTTGAATCATGTGGGGGATTGTTGGTTATGCTTCAAACTTATGGTTTTATCAAAGTCCCACATTAGTTATTTTGGGAACACTCATGGTGTATATTAGTAATTGTTGTTATGAGCTTAGTAACTTGGTTGGGAAAAAGGGATGGGCTCGCACACATGAGGATGGCTAAGGAATTGGGCTAGGCCAAACTTGGTTCTTGGACTTTTGGTCGAAAAACCTTAGTGCGTGTGTGCGCGCGATACGCTCGCGCAGGGGGTGCCAATCCGGTCGATTATACCTCGCAGGTGCACCAGGTAGCCCACTATTTTACTTAAATCCCTAATTTTCAATTCTTTTTATACTAAGCCTAAATTTAATACCCTAGCCGTTTTTTCCCTCAACGTTCAGTAACATAAGCTAATTTATTTTCCTAACGTTAACCAGTTTATTTCCAGCGTTAATGTCTTCTAACGTTCTTTTGCTTAATGTTCTAATCCTCCCAACGTTTCCACTATTTTCCTTGTATAAATATCAGCATTGTTCTTTAGAGAAGAGTACACATACAGTTTATCTTCTTCTTCCTATCTCTATATAGTCTGTTTTATACTCTGGTAATAGATTCCGGACAATCCACAAAGACAAGTCCACAGTCTCCTTCTGTGAGTACACACGATCGGAGACTTCGCCATTGAATCCTGGAGAGTGACCGCCGACAACCCATTTGTACATGTGATTATTATCAGTGGGTGCGAAATCATTTCTTTAAGACAGTAGCGCTACTACATCTCGGTTTCTAGCTAAGTTGTTCCAATTTACTCTATTATTCGTCTTGTTAATTCTGCTAATTTTCCAACATCCACCTTTAAAACGTCAAATAATTAAGGACGGAGGGAGTATGTAAATAATTTATTCTCCACCTTTGAGTTTCAGGCTTACGTACACAGTTACATATGTGATTTTTTTTTCTAGAGTTTTGTTATGTATCACCATAAATTTATGTTATGTTA
Organism: Panax quinquefolius; assembly: GCA_020205615.1. Lineage (NCBI taxonomy): Eukaryota > Viridiplantae > Streptophyta > Magnoliopsida > Apiales > Araliaceae > Panax > Panax quinquefolius. The sequence continues at coordinate 100,449,794 of CM035166.1, read as the reverse complement.
TAATTGTAAAATTTATTAATACATGAAATTAATAAAAATTATAAAAAATCATATTTATTATACATCTCTCCAAAAATATTAACACTAATTGAAAATCCTAATCCATATCCACTTTACATTCATATCTGGCCAAGTTCATACTAATCCATTAATAAGTAAAGTTATGATAAGACTAAATAAAATTTAAGTTTTAACTTTCACTAAATTAAAAAAGTACGTGCAAAACAATAATACGAATAGCCACTTCCAAATATTCAATTATTTTAGTCTGTTTGAAATGGATTGCTGCTGAAGATATCTTAAAGTATTAAGGGCACCCATGCATCTAGTAGTTCTCTTGTCAAACTATTGACTAACTTTATAAAGTGTCTAGAAATCGTTCTAAATAATACTCCCTCCTTTACTTAATATAAATCGTTTTAGAGAATTATTTTTATTCCTTAATATAAATCGTTTGAAAATTTTAAATAAGTATTAATTATTTAATTTCTAATATTACCCCAAATAATAAATATAATTTTTGTTCTTTCACTATTTTTCGCTTAATAAATAACACTCTTTTTTCAAAATAAGGACAATATAGACAATTAATATTATATTTAATATTATTTAATTATTTTTTTTAATACTTGTGCACAATTCCGAAATGACTTATATTAAAGAACAGAGTGAATAAACAGGTGGACCTTATCAAGCTTTCAGTGCATGCATGTGGTTGACTCAACTTAAATCGTAATAATTTCCATCAGGATTCCAAGTGCGTGCGTGCATGCATGTGACTCATAAAATAAATACCTCTTATCAAAACAAGAGTCTAATTTGTCTTTGGTTACCTTTATTTATGTACTCCCTCCATTCCTATTTAATTAATCGTTTTAGAGAATAAATTTTGTTCCGATTTATTTAAAATTTATAAATTTTTAAAAGGTATTAATTACATTACTTTTTAAATTACTCTTAAATATTCAATACTCTCTTTAATTCTCTCCGACTATTTTTTCTCTCTCTTTTAATATCTTAATGATATACTCTTTCTCTTTCTTATAATTCCTATATTTTCTCTACCCTCTAACAATATTTCTCTCTCATCTTTATCATCTATAATTTAGCTTTTCATTTATTTGTGCAAAAGTGTTTTTGGTAATACATAGTAATTTTAATAGAGTATTTATAGGAGTTTTAACTTCTTTAATGGTTGTGCAAAACTCCAAAACGTCAAATAATTAAGAATAGAGAGAGTAATTTACAACTACGAAGTTAGAAGTATTTTGGGCCGATGGAGGGAAACTATTATAAGACCATGAATAAATTTAGTGAGCTTCGAGAGTACTACCGGCAATTCAAATTTTATGGACAATTTTATACTTTCTAGTTAAAATATTATTGTTTTAATTATAGTATATATGAACCTTTATAGTACACAAAATGAAGTAAAGAGATATCATATAATTTGATATTCGTATTATGATACCCAAAAAATGAAAAGAACCATAATTTAAATGGACTTAAAATTTTTAAAATAATACTCATATTTTGAATAGAGGAAATATTATACTTGTTGGGTGTGGGTCTTCACCCATGAGATAGAATCCAAGATATAAAAGAATTAATTTTTTTGTGAGCAAGTAAGTGGGTTTACTTGATATTAAACCAATTAGAAATTTAGTGTCTTGCTTGTGGATGGTTATTTGTTATTTTTGTTCTCATAATTGGTTTTGTTGATTTCATATTTAATTGCACAAAGACGAAAAAGTAATTCCTGGGATATAGATTATTTTTGGCGTACTTTTTCCAACAGTTGTATCAGAGCCAGGTTATTTTTGTGGTTTTCTTGTGCGAATTAAATGGAGGATTCGACAGCAGGTTGCATGATTAATCTCAAGGATACAAATTATGCAATTTGGAAGTCAAGAATGGAGGATTTGCTTTACAGCAAGGATTTATACGAGCCACTTGAGAATGATGGAGTTAAGCCCACAAACAATAGTGACGCGCAGTGGAACAAGATGAACAGAAAAGACTATTGAATGCGATCGGATCGTGGATTGATCAAAGTGTGTTTCATCATGTTGCCACGGAAACTAAAGCCTATGATCTCTAGTAGAAATTGGAGTCCATGTATGAAAGGAAGACGACGCAAAATAAAGTTTTTTTAATTAGGAAGATTGTGAATTCTAAATTCAAGGATGGAAACTCCGTTGCAGAACACTTGAGTGATTTTCAGAGTTTGATAAATCAGTTGAGTACGATGAAGATGGTAATTGATGATGAGATCGCGAGCTTTGTTGTTGTTGAGCTCTTTGCACGATAGGCGGAGAGGCTAGTTGGTTGCTTGAGTAACTCCGCTCCTAATGGCAAGCTAACTATGGATACGATTAAGGATAGTTTGTTTAACGAGGAACAAAGGCGAAGAGATACTATGGTGATTAGCGGCAGAAGTCACAAATTTTTTATCGCATAAAGTAGGGACAAAAACAAAGGGAGAAACTCTCCAAGATGACAAATTCGGGGAAGGTCGAGAGATAAAAAAGTAATTTGCTTTCACCGCGCCGTAAGCGGGGTCACGTAAGACGAGAGTGCAGATTTTTTTTGAAGGAGGCGATCTAAGGAAAAGATGAGGATAAAGATTCGATTGTGTATCTATCCGACGTTGATGTAGCTATTGTTTGTGATGATAAACCCAAGTGTCATGTTAATGATTGGATTATTGATTCGGGTGCTTCATTCCATGCTACTTCGCGTGGTGAAATCTTCACACCCTACAGTAGTGGTGATTTTGGCTATGTGCGGATGGAAAACGGAAGTGCATCCAAGATTATAGGCATTGGAGATATTTGTTTGGAAACTAACAGTGGTTGCAGGTTGATGCTGAGAGAAGTCAGACATGTTCCGGATATTCATTTTAATTTGATCTCTGCTGGTAAGCTTGATGAAAATGGTTATAAAAGTTACTTTGGTGAAGGTCAGTGGAATCTCACCAAAGGGTCTCTAGTGGTGACTAGAGGTAAGAAGGTAGACACTCTTTACATGATGCGGGCGCATGTGAGAGGTGTTGAAGATGGGGGAGTTAGGCAGAAAAAGGTGTGGTACAAAGTCGTGCGAGATGGGAGAAAAGCCTTGCATGAGAACCACGAGAGAAAAGGTCTTCGCTTTAAATTGGTACCAAAAGTGAAGAAGGAAAGTGATAGCTTGCAGCCAGGGTACAAAGCGATTGTGAATGAATTTGGCAAGCAAAAACCTGTCAAGTTTGAGTTAGATCCTCCCATTGAGAAGAACCATGCCGATGAGATAAAGCCGGACATGAAGATATTTGAAAATTCCAAGAAGCTTGAGTTGAGCCAAGACTTCGTTGGAATTAACTCCGAGTAAGGAGTTGTGGTTGGTGATCCCTCCTCTCATGGGTTCGGAGGGGGAGATTGTTGGGTGTGGGTCCTCACCCATGAGATAGAATCCAAGATATAAAAGAATTGATTTTCTTTGTGAGCAAGTAAGTGGGTTTACTTGATATTAATCCAATTAGAAATTGGGATAATGCATGGAAGCAATATTGGAATTGGAGACTCCATGAAAGGAATCCAAGTTGAAAAAGAATTTACTTGTTAGATTAGTTGGTGACCAAGACAAGGAGATGTGATCCCTAATTTGATTAGGAGAATAAATTATTTCTAATCCATATTAGGAATGGATTAGGAAGAGTACTATAAATAAGGTTATGAGGGAGTCTTATTTTATACATGAGATAAGCTTGGTAGTAAGAAGATACCAAAAGAATAAATTGAGAGAAATACAGTTTGTTGTTCGTGGGTATTCGCCATCATCTCCGTTCAATTGAAAGCTTGAAGACTTTATTGCTTGGGATGTTTTTTGGGTGGTGAAGTTAATTAGGTTTCTCAACCTAATTAAAGGTAAATTTGTATTATCTCAATTTATTGTGTAACCTCAAGTTTTAGGGCATAAAACTTGAGAGGATTATTGTAAGCCCATTATTAGTGATATAGTGGAGATTTGGAGTTTGACCCGTGGTTTTTACCTCTTAATTTTAGAGGGTTTTTCACGTAAATTTGGTGTCTTGCTTGTGGATGGTTATTTGTTATTTTTATTCTCACAATTAGTTTTGTTGATTTCATATTTAATTGCACAAAGACGGAAAAGTAATTCCTGGGATATAGATTATTTTTGGCGTACTTTTCCCAACAATACTTATACTTTTTCAAATAGTATTATATATTATATTTTAATAAATTTTGGAAAGGCCTAAAATAAAATTATCAAAACCAAATGGATGCGAATGGAAGTAAAAATATAAGGGGACGTACATTTTTTATTTAAATTGAAGTTGAGAAAGACTATTATTTTAATGTATAAAATAGGTATATTTTCAATAATTCATATTTATTTATTTTTGCTAAATATTTGTTTATTTTTTTATTTGTTTATCTCTGTGTTTATTGGATCCGGTTAGCATGAAGTTTATTTTTAGGTGAGTTGGTCAATTGACCAATAGAATGCTGACACACGTAGAGCCTCTCACTTTGTGTCAAGACTCTATCGCCAATTGATTGAACTTACTCTCAAATAATTTCATGCTAACCACTTCCGTGTTTATCAATCTACCTATCTATCTATCTATCTATATTATAAAGAGGGAGAAAGGAATGGTGTAAACACAGAAGTGAAATATTTTTACCTATTCTATTTAACTCTTTAAATTTTTTTATTCACTTTTTCCCTTTTTTTCCCCTCCCATTATCTCTCATCTCATATTTTTGAATTTTTGAACATTTTATTTTCTCTCTTTTAACACACAGAACTTTGTGTCATGTAGTTACTATAAAGTTGTTATAACACAACAATTTAACCTACCTAAAAAAGAAGACACCAAGTCATACTTTTTTTCTCTCGACAAAAAACCCTAGCCTTCATATTTTTTTATATGGAGAGGGTCTCTGATCTACACTAAAGAGACTCTCTTCCATGTTCTTTTTTCTTACGTTCTTTCGTTTAATTATTTTTATTTTCTCCTTTTATGGAGTTTTATTTATCCTAATTTGGGTTTTTTTTTTCAATCTATGGAGTCTTTCTTCTCCTAGTTTTAGATTTTCTCATTCTACGGAACTTTTTTCATGATCTTTTCGTGGAGGAGGTTTGATTGACATTAATCGATGATGACAAATCTATTCAAATTTGGGTGTGTGGTTATCATAACGGTCTCATTTTCGTTACTTGTGTTGAATATCTACTCAAATCTGTATATTTTTGTCTATTCTTTAGCAATATATATGTTCTCGAGTTTTAAGTTTCAATTTGAGAAGAAAGAAGGTATCATCTCGACTCTAATACTTTTGTAATTCGATTCACTTATCAATGAGAATTATTCCATATTCTTATTCTAGGGCTTTGTAAAAAAAAAATTGTTATAAAACATCATCAAATTATATATATATATATATATATATATGTGTGTGTGTGTGTGTGTGTGTGTGTGTGTGTGTGTGTGGAGGAAAAATGTATGTACACAACTGTGTAGTACACAGTCGGCTATGACGACGGTTTTTTGGGTTATAATCGCCATAGTTATTCTGGATTACGGCGACTGGTGAACCGTCGCCCTAGCCCAAAAAACCCGTTGCCATAGCCCGACTGTGTAATACACAGCTGTATAAGCATCCAGATTTCTCATGATTTCTGCACAGCCATATTTGCAAAAAACAAAATCTGTAAGCTTGCAACAAAAAAAAGGAACAAACATTCTTGTTATAAAATGTTGCTAAAGTGCAATAAAGTGAAGGAGCAATTTGATACACAACAATAATAGCTTATATCATCAATTTGGCAGATTACATACATAGTAAATCCACACAATAAAGAAACTAATTGAAATACAGAAAACTTTCAAATTCCTAAACAAGCACCAAAGAAACTAATGAAAGCAGCCCCCACCACAAAGACTCCCATCCTGAAACACGAAAATGTTTACAATGTCAACTAAAAGATGGAGACAAAATTGCAATAAGGAAAACAATCAAACAAAGACTTACAATCATCGTTAATGTCAACGTCCTCCTCATCGTACACTCTAACAAGTTTTGGACAATTTCTTTTGTCGTGCGACACTCCAACAATCCCACAATCCCACATCCATTGCATTTCCTAGCCTTGCGAAAAATCTAGTAATTTGTGTAACTAGATACTTTAAAACCAACAAACTGCAAATAATCCAATGACATTTATAAAAATTTAAAATTCTTTCACTATGATAGTTCAATGATTTACATTGAAAGCTCACAAGCTTTACTGTGAAAACTCTTGATTATACTATTTTAATATGATATTCATAATCATAATTATAAAGAATCAACAAGAAGACATGTTTGCTATTAAATTGAAACCTAAGCTTCAAGGATAAAGACAGAACCCAAAAATCACATTTTACTGCCAAATAATCCAATACCATTTTATAAAAATTTAAAATCCTTTCACTATGTTAGTTCACTGATTTACATAGAAAGCTCACAAGCTTTACTGTGAAAACTCGAAATTATACTATATTAATATGATATTCATAATCATAATTACACTACAAAAATTGCAAATTCAATTTAACACATGAAAGGCCACCCATATATCATCACAGAAAGATCTACACAATTTGGCAATTCTTAGACAGAACCCAAAAATCAAAATTTATTGCCAAACCCTAGATTTCATTCATCTGGTTCAAATTCTAGTAATAGAAAATACCTTGGGATACTCCTAAATCGCGAATGTTCTTGGGAGATAGAAACCACGAGATTCAGGGAGACTCCTATGAGTTTTCGGCCGGAGACCGTTTATCTCACAGCTATTTTCGGCGACTTGTGAAAGCGAGTCGCGATTCTCGGGCAAAAGAGGGATAGAGACCATGAAACCAGATCTGGTCTTGCCTATTCTTCAATCAGTATCCTCAAGATTGCTGTCACAATTGCTACCAGAGCTTCGCGAGTCAAGATTGCTGTGAAAGAGAATCACGATTTAGGAGAAAGAGAGGAGAAAGAGAGGTCAGACCTTTTTGACCCGAAATATGACCCGCGTTTTTTTTTTTTTTTTGCAAAGACTCTCTTTCCTGGGCCGTTAGATATATCCCACGGCTGAGATCAGAAGTTCGTTTTTTGGTTAACATCCTAAGACCGGACTAGATCTTGATTATATATATATATATATATATATATATATATATATATATATATATATATATATATATATATATATAAAAGCTCCCAAATTTTTGCACAATCTTTGCGCATATGTGCAGTTGGGTTGTCAAATGAATTAAGAGGGGCTACCGACCTAATTTTGGCGGCGAACTATTTCACTTCCTTTTTTTCTCAATAAGATTTCTAACAGATACACTTTTAAATATTTATTTTTAAATAACAATTTTTAATTGAAAAATAAATAAATTATCAATTCAGATTAAATTTAAGCTTGTCATAACAAACCTCAAAATGAGTTGATAAGTACAACATACTGAAAATGTTTATAGAATAGATTGAAAAACACAATTCCTATATTATGTTTCTTGTTCCGATGATATTATTCACACGTGATCTTAACTATACTACGCACATGTGATCTTAACTATTAGGTTATTTACTTTTAATTTTTAACTAATTATGGCGGCTAATATTTTTTAATTAATTAAGGCGGCTTCACACGATCTTTATTTTCGTATTTCATCAAATCATAATAAATATCTAAAGAAAATAGTCTTGTCTATAATCTAAATAATAAAAAGTGCAAATATATATATAGTGCCCTAATGAGCTATAAGTAGAAAATCAAATATATTTTGCAATTAAAACGCAAAATGTTTGTTAGAGATAAAGTATACTCATTAGCCTCTCATAGGTTAGATTTCTACCTCTTGTTTTAACTAACTTGGATCAAATAGTTAGCTAGTCTATTCATTGCAGTTGTGCTAACATACTCATCATGCAATAATTTATATTTGTTAGAAATTTATGAAAGATGATAAATTATAGAAGAAGTGATATATAACTTTGAAGAACACTTAAGAATACTTTCATTTCACTTGATTAAAATAATCTAAGTACAAGACTATTTATAGGACTCATAGGACACTTCTAGATCCACAATAATAATTACTACATGACCACATTCATGTACATGAACCTAACCATTACATGTTCCAAGACAATTCAAATACATTCATGTACTTAGATATCACCAATTCATGTACTAATATTAATTAAGATATTTTTTGAATAATCTAGAATATATTTGGTTTAGTTGCTAACAAGGCCTCCCGTAAACCAAATTTATTCTTCATAATGTCGTAAAACATTTTGATCTTCCGATTCCTTCAAATGCAAGAAACTCTTTTGTCATCTCCATTGATGTATATGACACAAATGCTTGAAGTTTTCATTTGTTCTTCTTGATCTTGCTTACTAGCTTCTCACATTTTACATGCTTGTATTTCTTCTCCATTTCATTATTTCTGAACTCATTTTGATCAAAATACTTCTCCATATTAACCCATTCAATACCTTCCACAACTTGAGTTTCTTTTTTCTTGATCTTTGCATTTTCGACCTTTGGTTTGTACTCTGCTTCCAACTTAGACTATGTATATGATGTTTCTTTAGCAGTTTTTGTGACTTGAACCTTTTTGGCAACCTTCTTCCTTGTAAAAGTTTAGCGGCAGGATTAGATGATGTGACGTCCAATTGACTAGTAACTTCTGAGTGTGCACTATTTTCTTCAACATCCTTATCCTCCAGCTCATTATTCAAATTTGTCTCATTCTCTTCTTTCATCGCTTCACTCTCAGGTTCTTCTTTCTCAAAAGATGCTTTAATTATTGTGTCTTCATATTCTTTATTTTCGACATGATCTATTTCTTTTGCTTCCCGACATATGTCTTCAAAGTCTTCATTTTTCTTTTCTTCTTCTTTTTCAACTTCATCAATTTCTTCTACAAGTTTCTCATCCTCTTTCAAAAACCAAGCCTCTTTAGGTAACGATGAACCTTTATAATTCTTGCAAATCAATTCAAGCTCATTCCATAACTGAGATAGAGAATCAAAACTCACAACACGCATCCAGACTTCTTTATGCATTACTCCTTGCAAAATCTTCCTTGTTCTTTTTTCTTTCATTTCTCGAACTTTTTCTGAAATAAAGTTTTCTGTATTTGCAATGACATCTTGCCATAAATTGCATTCTCAAAGAAATACTCGAATTCTTATACTCCAAACATTATAATTTGTGAACACTAATTTGGCACCAAACCTAGGAAACATCATTTTTTTTATAATTTACCTCACCAAAAATGCTTTCAATATGAGACGTGCTTCAACTCACAAACTTTTTCAAAAATTTTCTCAACTAGCACATTTGCTAGATTGCAATTCGGAGCTATAACGCGCACACTTTGCACTCGCCCAACGAAACACTTTGATAGCACTAAGTACCTTTCTTGGGTCGTCGATTTTACCTTAGCCACTTTAGTTTAACCTTCGAATTAAACTTAGCTTTGATACCACTTGTTAGAAATTTATGGAAGATGATAAATTATAGAAGAAGTGAAATATAACTAATTTGAAGAACACTTAAGAATACTTTCATTTCACTTGATTAAAATGTTCCAAGTACAAGACTATTTATAGAACTCATAGGACACTTCTAGATCCACAATAATAATTACTACATGACCACATTCATGTACATGAACCTAACCATTACATGTTCCAAGACAATTCAAATACATTCATGTACTTAGATATCACCAATTCATATACTAATATTAATTAAGATATTTCTTGAATAATCTAGAATATATTTGGTTTAGTTGCTAACAATATTTTACTTTTAATTTTTTTACTAATTAGGGCGGCTAATATTTTTCAATCACACAATTTTGATTTTCGTCTTTCATCAATCATAATCAATATCTAAAGAAAATAGTCTTAGACTGTCAATTGATAACCTTAAAATTTGGACCTCAGTCAATCCATGAACTTTGTTTCTAAGAGCTCATTCATAATATCATGGGTGAATGTTGTGTTATTCTGTATGTATAGTAATATTTAATATACAAAATGTATTGTACTTACTTGAAAAAGAAGTCAGATTCTGGAAATGGAAAACAGATAAATTCGAGTCCTTTGAATTCACAAAGTCTCCTTAAAGCAAATTTATTCCCTCACTGGTGCTAAAAGATTTGTTGAATAATTGCTTCCCAAGATAAAACGGATTTACAATTCTTAATTAGTAGCACTTCAACATTAAGAATTCTGCGAACGCAAATTCTATGTTCTGTACTCGAACCTTACTGAGATGTTATGATGTTGTTATGTTTTATGAATTCTAGGAATGAATGGAAGAACAGACACTGCAAACGCAGAAAGGGACGAACAAAAAATATACTGCAAACGGGAAACGGGAAAAACTTATGCAGAACGGAAAAAATAATATATTTCCTTTTAGGCGCCCAGATGGATTATTTATAGAAATAATTACGCAATTTATCAGTTGGGATATTACTGTTAGCGCGTAAAACCGTTGGCAAAACTACGTAGTATCATGATATTCACTTTAATAAAATCTGATAAAACATTAAATGATTTTGTCCAATATATATATATATATATATATATATATATATATATATATATATATATCACGACCAAACCCGACCCACACTGACTCTAACCCTACCGATTGATCGGACGGCGGCATGCATGCAAGCGTGTGGTTTGAACCAAGCTCAGCTAGGTCCTCTCCATTCCACAGAAGTGGGGTGCCCGTTGGGACCCTTCCCATTGAGCAAACATCCCATATATATGTTCTTCGTTTTTCCCTCTAATGCCCTATGTGGGACTTTTGTAATTTACAACATTTTAAGTAGGTGACTTTGGAGTCAATTTTCTCATTCAATTCTTAATAGATTTAAACACATAAATATATCACGTTATACTCCTCGCGGAGGAAAACGCATTGGTGCATGGACCCGATATTTTCGGAGTGTGGGTCCCACATTAAATTAAGCCTTAAAATGCTTTAATATTTACTTTGTCAAACTCATTTCCAACATGTTGGAGGTGGAGGGTTGTGACCTCGTGCTAAAACGCAAGTGTTCACCATATTAATTTTCTGATTTATAAGAAAGAGAGGACTTTTTATTCAGTTTTAACAAATGATGCCAATCTGATGCGTCAATTAACAATATTCAAATTAAGATTTTAGTGAACCCACAAACCTTGACTTTGATCGTTGTTTGGCTGCCTTGACTTTTCCAGAAAAACCTGTAAAAAGTCGTTCGGAGGTTGGGAGCTCTAGGAGCACTCTCCGATACTTAAGTCAGAAAATAGATATGAAGGGAGAGAATTATTATTAAAGTAAATAATGTACCTTAATTATGTTGAGTATCCCATATTATTGGCTTTAGAGACCTTATAGGTTGTCAATCCTTAGTTGGTTAGGATCAGGATCCTCTCCATTTCAATTTGAAATGAAGAGTTCCATTTAAAGGTCCAAATTTAAAGTTATTAGATTTAAGGTTGTGAAGTTGGCCAACTCATTTAAAAGTCAATAACTTAACTCTAACTACCTCATTTAAAACCCACTAACCTAACTCTAGTCACTTCATTTAAAGTCACTAACCTAACTTTAGCCATTAATTTAATATAATACTAATATATTATTATTATTATTATTATTATTATTATTATTATTATTATTATTATTATTATTATAACACTAATAATAATAATAACTTTAAATCTGGATATTTAAATGGAGACTCCATTTCAAATTGAAATAGAGAGGATCCCATCCCTATTTTAAAATTAATGGTTGTATTAAGGATTATGTATTAGTAGTTAAATATAGTGACTTTTAGATATGTGACTTTGAAATTCAATGTTATGAGATAGGTATACATCACCCATTATGAGTTGTAGATGAATAGAATGTATTATTCTAATATATGTGAGGACACGTTTTAATGTTATAACAACTACAACTTTATTATTATTATAACACTGACAATAAAATAATAATATAGTTTGAATACAAAATATTATCTTATAGAATAATATCTATACTCAAATAAATCCTCATCACATTTATTGATACATTATTTTACAAAATGGTGAGGACTACTAAACAATCTCTTTATGGACCTTTAAAACCTTCATTCCAAATTAAAATAGAGAGCTATCCAATTGTAAACTTTCATAGAATTATATTCTCATCACTCCGAGTTGTCGAGAAACAAAAATGGAACAAAAAGGAAATACAAATGATCTTCAAATAGCCTCAAATAAATCCTCAATATTATGACTAAGATAATATAAACAACAAATTATTCCATACCCCCTAAGTCTTGATATTCTCACCTCCCGGAAGAAAAATCTAATAGAATACTGAATAGCCAACAAATTTTAAATCAATATTAACAGAAAAAATCTAATAGAATACAATAGAAATAATAATTTCATTAGAATTCAGTTAAGAAGAGTAGAGAATGCAAACTACTATCTTCTTGTATGAATTTAAAAGTTCATCGTCTATCTTTTATCCTGTAACATCAATCAATATACATTTGGAATCAAATATTCATCTTTTGCACTCTGAGCCAAAGATATTTATCGATTAGTTATGTTCATCTAAACACTGTTCATCTTTTACACTTTCTGACCAAAGATATTCTTGAAAATCATTCATCTTTTTTTACGGGCCAAAGATATTCAATAATATCATCATTTAAGGCGAGGATGATGAAAAATATTTTTAAAAAGCGAATCCGATGAAACAAAATGACAGGATTAAGGATTAAGGATTAAGTACTTTGTTTTATCCATGTTCAAAAATACCTCAAAAATAATCATAGTGGTGTAAAATTCGAGAATGATCAAAACATGGATCTGATCAAAGCTAGTATCCGAATAGATATTTTGGACGAAAGAAGAAATTTTATTTTTTTCATTGAATAGTCTAGATGTGAATAGTCTTAGTATCGTGAATAAGTAACTCGACACCAAAAGATAGAAATTTCCCAAAAAAACATCTTCACGCTTAACGTGAATAGTAACTCGTGAATAGTAACTCATGAATAATAACTCGTGAATAGTAACTCATGAAGTAACTCACCTAGTAACATGGAAAAGTTCCAAATTTGATAAAAAGTTCCAACCAATATTTGACATAATGATATTGAAGAAATAATATCATTTGAGAAAAAATAACATCCACTTACCTCGAAAGATTAGTACTTACAAATGGAATCAGGGATATAGTCTTTGAAGGAACTTGCACTTGGTAACAATACTCAAAGTATACTCAAAATACTCACAAGAATAAACTCGATAATATAGAGAAAAAACTTGATTTACGGTGTGATTTTCAATTCTAACCTAAGCACCTATTTATAGGAAATTGCTTAGAACACCAAAGCGAAAATTTAATAAATTAATAATATAATTATATAAATTTCCTACGCATGCCTAGAATCTGATTTCAGCCATCAAACACATTCCACATTCTAGAAAAGTAAGAAAAAATTTTTCTAATTTTAAATATTTTAAACTTCCAAAATCAATTATTTGAGACTTTGAACTTCAATAATTCATAATAAATAGCCCTTTCATCAGAAAATTCGAATCTCTTGCGAGTTTTTATAGGAAATTCAATTCTCTACAACTTTGCAGAAGAAAGTTTTCCAAATTCCAAATAGAAATTGGCCAAAATCCACAAGCAGGCGATTTGACAGTTATAATCAAATTTCGATCGATAAATGGGGTCCATGAGCATGTTTAACATGTTTTAAACATTTATTGCAACAAAAATACTCTTCCTCCTCGTATACTCATATATCCCACATTCGTTGTAAAAATATCACCATTATTATATTATTAAAATATAATAATATATTTAAATAATTATTTTATCGAGAAAAAGATAAAATTTCAATTTTCAACAATTGTCATATTAAAATTTTCTCCATCTATATCCACATAAAATCAATATTTTCCTCATCATATGAATCAATAATTAATTATTCACAAATAATATTACAGAATCCTGATATTGTGAACCAGGCGGTTCTAGGAAAGAGGGGGCTTTCGATAAAATTTCTCACTTCTTGGCCGCTGATTAGGTGACCAAACCTCTCCTTAGATGAAACTTTCTAGACATTGCCAATAATGTTATCTAATAATATTATTCGGATAATATGAATTATTAGCTTCGATAATGAAAAATCTTGTGTAATGACAATTATTGAAACAACAATGATATAAAATATCAACGCGACAATTATTAAATCGATAAAATAAAATTGAGCGATAATTACTATAACCATTATTGAGTAGTGCCTTCTTACGTAAGAATCAATAATTGGTGCAATCTGGTAATCTTCTTTGTGTTTTAACCACCAAGAGTATTTTAACGATGATAATCAATGGTAACAACTTCTGTTAGTTATTTTTAAACAACTTATATTTGTCGTTTTTCTTCATCCAATCGCTTTCAGTTATGGGGCCCACACATGGTCATTTTGTGGTAGTCGTGCGAATATTCCCAATAGTATCTAATATTCCACGACCAAACGAATATTCCCAAATGACAATGAATATTTTATAACCACTTGCTTATTTTGAAATATTTGCGTATTTTACCCCTAACTATCCACATTAATCAAATCAACCCTTACTATTTTAAAATAATAAATAGAAAATTAAATTTCATTAATAATAAGTTGGGGTCTTACAACCTCCCTCCTTATGAAATTTAGTCCTCGAAATTGGCGTCACGTCTACACAGTGTTTGAAAAGGTGAGGATACCTCGCTTTCATTTCGTTTCGATTCCCGGTCATTTCCTCTATAGCATGATTCCTCCACAAAACTTTAACTTGTGGTATGACCTTTCTTGGCGTAGGACATGCTCCTTCCTATCCAAGATCTTGGCAGGTACCTCCTCATCGTTAAGTCTTGGCTATTTCGTCCGGTTCTAACTTCTATAACGTGGTTGGGTCTTTCACATATTTACGAAATGAGATATGTGAAACACATTATGAACACGAAGACATACTTTCGGAGGTAACGCAGTCATAGGCTACATTTCCTACTCGGTCGAAGAATTTGAAATGGACCATAAATCGTGGATTGAGCTTTCCTCTCTTCCCAAATCTTGTAACTCCCTTCCATGGAGCAACTTCATGACAATACATGATCCCCACACTAAATTCCACGTCCTTTCGATGAAGATCCGCATAACTCTTTTGTCGATCTTGTGCTTGGTTTGTATCGTTTGTCGAATCATTTGGATCTTTTAAAGAGTCATACGTACTAACTTTCGGGTCCCAACAATGTTGCTTCACCCACCTCATCCCAACATATTGGAGAGCGACACTTTCGTCCATATAATGCTTGAATGGAGCCACACCTATACTTGCACGATAAGCTGTTGTTGTAGGAGAATTCCACCATGGTAAATACTTATCCCAAGCGCCCTTGAAGTCTAGGACCACGAGTCTTAATAAATCTTCAAGAGTTTGAATAGTCCTTTCGATTGTCCGTCTGGTTTGAGGATGGTATCTTAGAACTCAATCGTAAATCCGTGCCCATAGCTTTTTGCAAGTTAACCCAAAATCTTGAAGTGAATCTTGGGTCACGATCCAAAACTATGGATCTTGGCATGCCATGCAACCTCACAATCTCATTCACGTCATGTACTAGCAAGGCGTTCAAGGAATAAGTCTCCGTGTCGGCAAAAATGAAGCGGACTTGGTTAATCTATCAACAATAACCCAAATAGCATTGATGCCTTGAGAAAGCCGTAGGAAGACCCGTAACGAAATCCATGGTAATGTGTTCCCACTTCCATTTGGAATCTCAAGTGGTTCAGCGGACCCTTAGGTACTAGATGCTCGCCTTTACGTTGACAAGTTAAACACATTAAGATAAACTTTGCAATCTCTCTCTTCATATTGTTCCACCAAAATGTATGTGAAGATCACGATACATTTAGTACTTCGAGATGGATTACAAATGGTGTATTGTGTGCCTCCATCATAATCTTGTACTTCAAATCAGTCGTTAGGAACACAAAGTCTAGAGTGGACTCAAAGTATTCCTTCTTCATCAATTCTCACTTAGGAATAGCTCCTTCTTGTACTTTCTTCTTCATACGCGCATCGACTCAAAGATTGGTGGCTTGAAAGCGACCTTAACTTTTCTATTAAAGTTGGCTCTGTCGTATATACTGACATCATCGCACTCATTCCGCATATGATCTTCTACTCAACGTCGTCGCTACTACGTTAAACTTTTCGGGATGGTATTGAATAGTGTGGTCGTAGTCTTTCAATAGCTCGAGCCAGCGTCATTGCCGCGTGTTGAGTTCTTTTTGAGTGAAGAAATATTTAAGGCTTTTATGGTGCGAATATATCTCCACTTTCTCCCCATATAGATAGTGCCTCCATATCTTTAAGCGGCAAAACAACGCTTTGCTTGACTCTAGATCATGAGTAGGATAATTCCTCTCATACTCTTTAAGTTGTCGCGAGGCATAAAGCTATGACTTTCCCGTTGCATGAGAACACATCCTAACCCTTTGCACGAAGCATCGTTTGTAGATAACAAATCCATCCGAACCGGATGGTATTGTTAGAATAGGTCTTAGAAATAAGTCTCCTCTTAAGCTCTTGAAAACTCTTCTCGCGTTCTTTCGCTCCAAAGCAATTTTGTATCCTTTTGAGTTAGGCGAGTTAATGGAGTAGCGATTAGAAAAACCCTTCCACGAATCTCCGATAATAACCATTTAAGCCCAAAAAAAGCTACGTACTTGATCCATGACTTGGTTGCTCCCAACTTTGTATTGCTTCATCTTGGCCGGATCAACGGATACTCCATGTTTTTGACACCACGTGCCCAAGAAATGCTACTTCCTCGAAGCGAACTTCGCATTTCTTCAATTTGGCATATAGTTTGTTTTCACGAAGCCTTTGGAGTACCGACTTCAAATGGTGCTCATGATCTTCACGACTTTTGGAATATATGAGGATGTCATCAATAAAACAACAACAAAGCGATCCAAATATTCCTTGAATACTCGGTTCATCATATCCATGAAAGCCAGCGGAGCATTAGTCGATCAAAAAGACATGACTAAGAATTCATAATGCCCATATCGAGTTAAAAGGCGGTCTTTGGAATATCCTCGATTCTAATCTTGGTGATGATATCCGAAGCGAAGATCGATTTTTGAAAAGAATTGTGCCCCTTACTGTTGGTCAAACAAGTCATCAATCTGAGGTGAGGATATATCTTTCTTGATGGTGACATGGTTCGATTCCAGATAGTCGATACAAAGTCGCATACTCCGTCTTTCTTCTTTCTGAATAAAGCAGGGCACCCCGAGGAGATGTCTTGGGGCCAATGAAACCGATGTCCAACAATTCACGTAGTTGGACCTTTAACTCCACGAAGTTCAATAGGAGCCATTCGATATGGGGTTTTAGAAATGGGCTTTGTACGGGTTTCAGATCAATAAAGAATTGAACTTCACGTTACGGGGTTAGGCCAGGAAGTTCTTGAAAATCGTCGGAAAAGTCGATAACAACGGGAATATTATTCAAATTTGGCGTGTCTTTATTCAAATCCATAACATGGGCTAAGAAAGCTTGACATCCGTTTTTCAATAAGCGAATAGCTTTATGATTAGATATGATGGTGATTGATTTTAATGGTTTAGTTGCTTGAATTAAATGCAAACGGGTTGGTTAGGAATATGAAAACTAACAACCTTACGAAAACAATCAATTTTGGCATGATGAGTAGTTAACCAATCAATCCCTAAAATCACATCAAAAGCAAGTATCTTTAAAGAGATAAGGTCAATGGTAAGGTGATGGTGCCAACTTGAATCAAACAAGATTTATAAGCGATGGATGTGATGAAAGTTTCTCTAACGGAGTTTCCACAGATAGGTCAAAGTCTAATTTCTCGAGTCGAGTTTAAGCGTTGAGCACAAGCGGGAGAGATAAATGAATGGGTATGCCGGGTATCAAGTAAGGTATAAACTTAGCGAGAATTTATAAATAGCTTACCGTGATCACCTCGTTTGGGTTCCTCGCATTTTGACCGATCACAACAAAGCGCTCTTCCGGAATCGTTGACTTTGACTTTTACGGGGACGATCTTTTGAGTCACCGTCCCCATTGAACTAGGTTTCGCTCTGCGTCTGATCTCGGCGATATGTCCTTCCTTTCCACAATTATAGCATACCTTGAGCTGTTGTGGGCGGTTTGGACTGATATGTCCCTCTTTTCGCATTTATAGCATATAATGGGTGGTCGTTCTCCTCCTTAGAACCGATTCTTTGCTTGCACGCTGTCGTCTTCACATAGTCGTTGTTAAATCTCCTCTTTTAAAATCTCCTCTGACTTCGCTTCTTCTATTTTCATGGCCATGATTACCACCGGAGTGGTTACCATTTTGTCCGTCTGTTTCTTTCTCCATTTGGTTATCATTATTACATTGGCCGCTTTATCTCTGATGCGATCCACGGTTATGGTCCCTCGGTTGAATATACTACGTTATCTCACTCTAATAATTGAGCCACATTTAACAACATCTGAATAGAGAAAATTTATGAGAAATGAGATATTGTGCGTATCTGGGGTTTGAACCTCTCGAAACATCCGCGTCATCGTTCCTCATTCTCCACCAAATGAGGTCTGAACACGGATAACTCTGCAAACTTTGCCTCGTCTTTGAGACAACGTCATATTGTTTTGTTCTAATCGATGAACTCCACTTCCTTCGTATAGACGAACACTTTCGGAAAAGTATTTGTCATTAAATAATTTCTGAAATGTCTCCCAGAGATCTTTGAGTGTCTTGGTGGATGGAGTGCGCTTCACAGACTCCCACCGATGAGTCCTGCCTCACCCGCGGAACATAAAAGGTGGCGAATGGAACCTTCTGTTCCTCCGTGCATCCCAAGACATCGAATATCTTGGTAATTTGTTTGACCCATGTTTCCGCCGTGATCGGATCGGCTTTCCCTTAAATTACAGGTGGTCCCAACTCTTTGAGCTTTGCATTTGTGACAACTTGGTGAATTGCTATCATTTCCTCACATATATTTTGAACACGAGTCTCCTAAATGCGATTTTGCATGAGCTGCAAAAAGCTTCTAAACATCCCTCGTTCATCATCGCTTTCGGTGGTGTTGTTCACGGGAGGAACATTGCCCGACTGTTTGCCGTTCTCCTCGTTGGTGAGTCTGAGGCGTCTCCACGGTCTCATTTCCATTGTTAATATTCTCGATTCGACATTCTCAAATCTTTGTCATAAAACAAGGGTTAATTAAGAAATCAATATATCACATAATATCCTATATCTTGACCAACTAACAAATAAGCTTAGGTAGGACACACTAGCGAAGGATTTATTCGTCTCTCCCCTCTGAGTTCTATTCCCCGATCTCATGGAGATCATATCCTAAGCTACGATACCAAGCGTGGCGCCCCAAAATAGGTATACATCACCCATTACGAGTTGTCAATACGTGAGTGCGAAACAACTACAACTTTATTATTACAACGATAAAAAGCGAGAGTTTGAATACAAATATTATCTTACAGACAATATCTATACTCAAATAAATCCTCATCACATTTATTGATACATTATTTTACAAAAATGGTGAGGACTACTAAATAACTCTCTCTAGAACCTTCATTCCATACCCAGGCTAAATACTGTTATATTCTAGCCTCACGAGAAGAAAAATGGAACAAAAAGGAAAAGGGTGAGCTCAACTAGCCCGATAAAGAATATTATGACTAAGATAATATCTGACAAATTATCGTTAGTCTTGACGGGAAAAATCTAATAGAATCTGATGAACACAAATTTTAAATCAATATTACATGGCGAAATAATAATTCATTAGAAGAGTTAAGTAGAGAATGCAAACTACTATCTTACATGTATGAATTTAAAAGTTCATCGTCTATCTTTTATCCTGTAACATCAATCGATATACATTTGGAATCAAATATTCATCTTTGCACTCTGGGCGAAGATATTCATCGATTAATCATTTTTCATCTAAACACTGTTCATCTTTGCTTTCTGGGCGAAGATATTCTTGAAAATCATTCATCTTTGCACTACTGGCCAAAGATATTCAATAATATCATCATTTAAGGTAGAGGATGATGAAAAATATTTTTAAAAAAGCGAATCCGGTGAAACAAAATGACAAGGATTAAGGATTAAGGATTAGTACTTTGTTTTATCCATGTTCAAAAATACCTCAAAAATAATCATAGTGGTGTAAAATTCAAGAATGATCAAAACATGGATCTGATCAAAGCTAGTATCCGAATAGATATTTTGGACAAAAAGAAAAAATTTATTTTTGATTTTTTGATGTGAATAGTCTTATATCGTGAATAGTAACTCAGACACCAAAAAGATAGAAATTTCCCAAAAAAACATCTTCACGCTTCATGAATAGTACTGTGAATAGTAACTCGTGAATAGTAACTCATGAATAATAGTAACTTCGTGAATAGTAACTCATGAATAGTAACTCGTGAATAAGTAACTCATGAATAATAACTTGAAGCATGGAAAAGTTCCAAATTTGATAAAAAGTTCAAACCAATATTTGACATAATGATATTGAAGAAATAATATCATTTGAGAAAAAAATAACATCCACTTACCTCGAAAGATTAGTACTTACAAATTTGGAATCTAGGATATAGTCTTTGAAGGAACTTGCAGATCGTCTAACAATACTCAAAGTATACTCAAAATACTCACAAGAATAAATTCGATAATATAGAGAGAAAACTTGATTTTACGGTGTGATTTTCAATTCTAACCTAAGCACCTATTTATAGGAAATTGCTTAGAACACCAAGCGAAAATTTAATAAATTAATAATATAATTATATAAATTTCCTACATGCCTAGAATCTGATTTCAGCCATCAAACACATGCCACATTCTAGAAAAAGTAAGAAAAAACATTTTCTAATTTTAAATATTTTAAACTTCCAAAAATCAATTATTTGAACTTGAACTTCAATAATTCATAATAAATAGCCCTTTCATCGAGAAAATTCGAATCTCGCGAGTTTTTTATAGGAAATTCAATTCTCTACAACTTTGCAGAAGAAAGTTTTTCCAAATTCCAAATAGAAATTGGCCAAAAATCCACAAGCAGGCGATTTTACAAAATATAATCAAATTTCGATCGATAAATGGGGTCCAATGAACATGTTTAACATGTTTTAAACATTTATTGCAACAAAATACTCTTCCTCCTCGTATACTCATATATCCCACATTAGTTGTAAAAATATCACCATTATTATATTATTAAAATATAATAATATATTTAAATGAATTATTTTATCGAGAAAAAGATAAAATTTCAATTTTCAACAATTGTCACATTAAAATTTTTCTCCATCTATATCCACATAAAATCAATATTTTCCTCATCATATGAATCAATAATTAATTATTCACAAATAATATTACTGAATCACAATATTGACAACCAGAGCGGTTCTAGGAAAGAGGGGCTTTCGATAAAAATTTTTCTTCTTCTTGGCGCGATTAGGTGACCAAACCTCTCCTTAGGCGAACTTTCTAGACATTGCCAATAATGTTATCTAATAATATTATTTAGATAATATGAATTATTGCTTCGATAATGAAAAATCTTGTGTAATGACAATTATTGAAATAACGACAATATAAAATATCAACCTATGACAATTATTAAATCGATAAAATCTTTGAGCGATAATTCTTGTAACCATTATTGAGTAGTGCCTTCTTACGTAAGAATCAATAATTGGTGCAATCTGGTGTCTTCTTGTGTTTTTTAACCACATAGAGTATTTTAACGATATTAACGATAATAACTACTGCTGTTATTATTTTAAAACCACTTATATTTGTCGTTTTCTTCATCCAATCGCTTTTTCAGTTATGGGGCCCACACATGGTACTTGTGGTCAGTCGTCGAATATTCCCAGATAGTCTGAATATTCCACGACCAACGAATATTCCCAAAGACAATGAATATGATGAATATTTTATAACCACTTGCTTATTTTGAAATATTTAATATTTTACCCTAACTATCCACATTAATCAAATCAACCCTTACTATTTTAAAATAATAAATAGAGAAAATTAAATTTCATTAATAATAAGTTGGGGTCTTACAAATTATATCTTTTATTGGATTTAATGTCTCTAGAATACTCAATGAATGAAATTATTATATTACCCTTAAAAATATGTTTTAGAAATAACACGTGACAACTTGTTTGTGACGCCCCCAAAACAGGTATACAACACCCATTCTGAGTCATCAAAATACATGGTACAGAAATAACTACAACATTATTAATACAACATAAAAACTGTGAGTTTAAATACAAATATTGTCATCTAGACAATATCCACACTCAAATAAGTCCTCAGTACAATTATTGATACATTATTTTACAAAAATGGTGAGGACTACTAAAACGACTTCTAGAACCATCATTCCACACCTCGACTAGTACTCGTTACATTCTCACCTCCCGAGAAGAAAAATGGAACAACAAGGAAAAGGTGAGCTTAACTAGCCCAAAGAAAGAATATTATGACTAAGATAATATAAAACAAATTATCGTTAGTCTTCAACGAGGGAAAAATCTAATAGAATCTGATATAGACAACAAGTTTTAAATCAATCTTCATTGGCGAAAAATAATAATTCATTAGAAGAGTTAAAGTAGAGAATGCAAACTACTATCTTACATATATGAATTTAAAAGTTCATCGTCTATCTTTTATCCACTGTAACATCAATCGATATATATCTGGAATCAAATATTCATCTTTGCACTACTGAGGCCAAAGATATTCATCGATTAGTCATGTTCATCTAAACACTGTTCATCTTTGCACTACGGCCAAAGATATTCATCATAAAATCATTCATCTTTTTACTTTACGGGCGAAGATATTTAGTTATATCATCATTTAGGGTGATGATGATGAAAAATATTTTAAAAAAAAGCGAATCCGGTGAAACAAAAGAACAAATATTAAGGATTAAGTACTTTAAATAATCCAAGTTCAAAAATACTTCATAAATAACCAGAGTGGAGTAAAATTCAAGAATGATCAAAACATGGATACAATCAAAGCTAGTATCCATAATAGATATTTTGAGACGAAAAAGCGAAAATTTAATTTTTACGTGAATAGTCTTGTAAATGATATTGAATAGTCTTCAGATTATCGTGAATAGTAATCTCGACACTAAAAGATAGAAATTTCACAAAAAAGATCATCATGCTTCGTGAATAGTAACTGGTGAATAGTAACTCATGAATAGTAACTCGTGAATAGTAACTCATGAATAGTAACTCGTGAATAGTAACCCCGACATGAAAAAATTCCAAATTTGATAAAAAGTTCCAACCAATATTTCGGCATAATGATATTGAAGAAATAATATCATTAGAGAAGAAAATAACATTACTTACCTCGTAAAGATGATTTCTAGTTGAAACACCTTAGATATATGCTGCTGACTTGAACTTACACCTATAAATAGAACACTCAAAGTATTAAAATACTCACAAGAATACGCTTTCGATATATAGAGAGAAAGAGAGAGAAATCATAGTTTAATTGTGATTTTCAATTCTAACCTAAGCACCTATTTATAGGAAAATGCTTAGAACAAAGCGAAAAATTTAATATAATATTAATATATTATATATAAATTCCTCGCACACAATCTATGATGTGAATTCAAATTATGCTTGACAACAAGTAAGTTTACCAAACAAATCAAAAACGCTTTTTATTATTTAAAATAATTAAAACTTCCAAAAATCAATTATTCAGAATTTGAACTTCAATAATTCATAATAAATAGCCTTTTATCGTAAAATTCAATCTTGCAATTTTTATAGGAAATTTAATTCTCACAATTTTGCGAGAAGAAAGTTTTTCCAAATTCCAAACAAAATTGGCCGAAATCCATAAACAGATTTTTTACATACTATAATCAAATTTCGATTAGAAATGGGCCCATGAGACATGTTTAACATGTTTTAAACAATTTTGCAACAAAATACTCTTCCTCCTCATATACTCATATATCCCACATTCATTGTAAAAATATCATCATTATTATATAATATAATAAAATATTATTTTTTATCGAAAAAAGATAAAATATCAATTTTTAACAATTATCACTTTAAAATTTTCTCCATCTATAACCACATAAAATCAATATTTTCCTCATCATATAAATCAATAATTAATTATTCACAAATAATATTACGAGAATCAAGATCTTGTGACCAGACGAAGTAGTTCCGGAAAGAGGGGCTTTCGATAAGGATTTCTCTCTTCTTAGCGCTTTGATTAGGTGACCAAACCTCCCTTGGCATGAACTTTCTAGACATTGCCAATAATGTTTTCTAATAATATTATTCAGATAATATGAATTATTGCTTTGATAATGGAAAATCTTGTGTAGTGACAATTATTGAAACAACAAGAATATAAAATATCAACGCAACAATTATTGAATCAATAAAATAAAATCTTTGAGCGAGAATTACTCTAACAATTATTGAGTAGTGCCTTCTTACGTAAGAATCAATAATTTGTGCAATACCGTGTGCTAATGTGCAACAACGCGTATTACTATGTTTTAACCACCGGGTATTCCAACAGTGTTAACGGTAACAACTACGCCGTTATTTATAAACAACTTATACTTGTCATTTTCTTCATCCAAACACTTTTCGTTATGGGGCCCACAAAAGACTACTGGCAGTCGTCTTTAATATTCCCAAACAATGAAGAATATTCCACGACCAAACAAATATTCCCCGACAACAATAAATATTTTATAACCACCTGCTTATTTTAAAATATTTGCGCATTTTACCCATAACTAACCACATTAATCAAATCAACCCTTACTATTTCAAAATGATAAATAGAGGAAATCAAATTTCAATTATTAATAATTTGGGGTCTTACAACCTCCCCTCCTTATGAAATTTTGTCCTCGAAATTAACGTACGTACCTGGTGTTTTGAAAAGATGAGGATACCTCGCTTTCATTTTCGTTTCCAACTCCCAGGTCATTTCCTCAATAAGCATGGTTCCTCCATAAAACTTTAACTTGTGGTATGACCTTCCGTCGTAGGACATGCTCTTTCCTATCCAAGATCTTGGCGTATCTCCTCAGACGTTAAATCTTCCGCTATCTCGCCCGGTTCTAACTCAATAATGTGGTTTGGGTCCTTCACATATTTACTGAAGTATGACATATGTGAAAAACGTTATGAACACGAGACATGCTTGGAGGTAACGCGAGTCTATAGGCCACATTTCCTACTCGTTCAAGAATCTGAAATGGACCAATAAATCGTGGATTGAGCTTTTCTCTCTTCCCGAATCTTGTAACTCCCTTCCATGGAGCCACACACAACAATACATGATCCCCAATACTAAATTCCACGTCCTTTCGATGAATATCCGCTTAACTATTTTGTCGATCCTGTGCCGTTTGTATACGTTGTCGAATTATTTGGATCTTCTCTGTAGTCATTCGTACCAACTCTGGTCCCAACAATGTTGCTTCTCCCACCTCATCCCAGCATATTGGAGAGCGACACTTTTGTCTATACAATGCTTCAAATGGAGCCACACCTATACTTGCCTGATAACTATTGTTGTAGGAGAATTCCACCAATGGTAAATACTTATCCCAACTCCCTTTGAAGTCTAGGACACAGAGTCTTAATAGATCTTCAAGAGTTTGAATAGTCCTCTTTGATTGTCCGTCCGTTTGAGGATGGTATGCCGAACTAAATCGTAAATCCGTCCCCATAGCTTTTTGCAAGCTAACCCAAAATCTTGAAGTGAATCTTGGGTCACAATCCGAAACTATGGATACTGACATGCCATGCAATCTCACAATCTCATCTACGTACATACTAGTAAGACGTTCAAGGGAATAAGTCTCCCGTATCGGCAAGAAATGAGCAGACTTGGTTAATCTATCAACAATAACATAAATAGCATTTATGCCTTGAGAAACCGTGGGAAGACCCGTAACGAAATCCATGGTAATGTGTTCCCACTTCCATTTCGTAATCTCAAGTGGTTGCAATGGACCCTTAGGCACTTGATGCTCTGCCTTTACACTTTGACAAGTTAAACACATCGAGATAAACTTTGCAATCTCTCTCTTCATATTGTTCCACCAAAATGTATGTCAAGATCACGATACATTTGGTACTTCGAGATGGATTGCAAATGGTGTATTGTGTGCCTCCATCATGATCTTGTACTTCAAATCGAATCATTAGGAACAAAGTCCGGAATGGACTCAAGTATTCCTTCTTCATCGATTCTTGCTTCCGAATAGAACCTTCTTGTACTTTCTTTTCATACGCGTCACTTCTCGGGTGTGCGTGGCTTGAAAGCAACTTTAACTTTCTCGATTAAAGTTGGTTCTATCGTATACTTGACATCATCGCACTTTTCGTTCCTGCATATGATCTTCTACTCAATGCGTCGCCTACTATGTTTGCTTTTTCGGGATGGTATTGAATAGTGTGGTCGTAATCTTTCAATGTTTCCGAGCTCGAGCCAACGTCGTTGCACATGTCGAGAGTTCTTTTGAGTGAAGAAATATTTGAGGCTTTTATGGTGCGAATATATCTCCACTTTCTCCCCATATAGATAATGCCTCCGGATCTTTAAGCGCTGAACGACAGCATTGCGCTAACTCTAGATCATGAGTAGGATAATTCCTCTCATATTCTTTAAGTTGTCATGAGGCATAAAGGCTATGACTTTCCCACGTTGCATGAGAACACATCCTAACCCTTTGCACAAAGCATCATCATAGATAACAAATCCATCCGAACTAGATGGTATTATCAAAACAGTCTTAAAATGAGTCTCCTCTCTTGAGATCTTGAAAACTCTTCTAGCATTCCTCGCTCCATACAATTTTGTATCTTTTACGAGTCGGAATGAGTTAATGGGGTAGCAATTAGAGAAAACCCTTCCAAGAATCTTCGATAATAACCACCAAAGCCCAAAAACTATGTACTTGGTCACCGCCTTTGGTTGCTCCCAACTTTGTATTGCTTCAATCTTCACGGGTCAATAGACACTCCATGTTTTGACACCATGTGCCCAAGGAATGCTACTTCCTCGAGCGAACTTCGCATTTCTTGACGGCATATAAATGTTATCACGAAGCCTTTGCGATTACCGACTTCAAATGGCATGATCTTCACGGCTTTTGGAATAGATGAGGATGTCATCAATAAAGATAACAACAAACCCATCCAAATATTCCTTGAATACTCGGTTCATCATATCCATGAAAGCGGCGAGAGCCTTAGTCAATCCAAAAGACATGACTAGGAATTCATAATGCCCGCATTCGAGTTCTTAAAGCGATCTTTGGAATATCCTCGCCTTCTAACCTTCACCGATGATATCCGAGCGAAGATCGATCTTTGAAAAGAATCGCGCCATTGTAATTGGTCAAACAGGTCATCAATACGAGGTAAATGATACCTATTCTTGATAGTGACATGGTTCAATACCCAGATAATCAAAACAAAAGTCGCATACTCCGTCTTTCTTCTTTACAAATAAAACAGAGCACCCCAAGGAGATGTACCAGATTTAATGAAACCGATGTCCAACAACTCCTCAGTAGTTGAACCTTTAACTCCTGAAGTTCAATAGGAGCCATTCGATATGGGGTTTTAGAAATGGGCTTTATACGGGTTCAAGGTCAATAAAGAATTCAACTTCACGTTTTGGGGGTAGACCAGGAAGTTCTTGAAAATCGTCGGAAAGTCAATAACAACAGGAATATTATTCAAATCTGACGTGTCTTTATTCAAATCCATAACATGGGCTAAGAAAGCTTGACATCCGTTTTTCAATAAACGAATAGCTTTATGACTTGATATGACGGTGATTAATTTTAATGGTTTAGTTGCTTTAATTCTACCAACAGGTTGATTAGGAATATGAAAACTAACAACCTTACGAAAACAATCAATTTTGGCATGATGAGTAGTTAACCAATCAATCCCTAAAATCACATCAAAAGCAAGTATCTTTAGAGAGATAAGGTCAACAGGTAATGTGATGGTACCAACTTGGATCAAACAAGATTTATAAACAGTGGATGTGATGAAAGTTTCTCCTAATGGAGTTTCCACAGATAGGTCAAAGTCTAATTTCTCCGGAGTCAAGTTTAAACGTTGAGCACAAGTAGGAGAGATAAATGAATGGGTAGCACCGGTATCAAGTAATATATAAACTTCGCATGAATTTATGATTAGCTTACCCGTGATCACCTCGTTTGGGTTCCTCGCATGTTGACCGATCACGACAAACGCTTCTTCCAATGAATCACGACTTGACTTTTCTGGGGATGACCTTTTGAGTCACCATCCCCGCTGGACTTGGTATCGCTATAGTGCAATCTCGAGCGATATGTCCTTCCTTTCCATAGTTATAACATACCTTAAACTGTTGTGGGCAGTTTGGGCTTATATGTCCTTCTTTTCCGCACTTATAACATATGGACCGGTGGTCGTTCTCCTCCTTAAAACCAGGTTGATCTTTGGTCTTTGGCGTCTTCAAAGATGTCGTTGTTGAATCTCCTCTTTTTAAAATCTCCCCAGGCTTCGCTTCTTCTATTTTCATGGCCACGATTACCACCAGAGTGGTTACCGCTTTTATCCGAATGTTTTCCTCCTCATTTGGTTTTCATTGTTCCGATGATCGCCGCCATATAGGTGAACCTCGTTCATGGTCCTTGGTTGAACGTACTTTCATTATCTCGCTCTAATAATTGAGCCTGTTGACAACATCTCAATATAAAGAAAATTTATGAGAGATAAGATATTAGAGAATCTCGGGTTTTAAACCTCTCAGAAACATCCTCGTCATTCGTTCCTCATTCTCTACCAAATGAGGTGTAAACCTGGATAACTCCACAAACTTCGCCTCGTATTGGGACATCGTCATGTTGTTTTGTTCTAGTCTAATAAACTCTACCTCCTTCATATGGCGAATACTTTCAGGAAAGTATTTTTCGTTGAAAAGTTTTTGAAACGTTTCCCAAGACATCGCGAAAAGCGGCAGTCAGGTACGTTTCACAGACTCCCACCGATGTCTGCCTCGCCACGGAATATAAAGGTGGCGAATGGAACCTTCTGTTCCTCCGTGCATCCCAAGACATCGAATATCTTGGTAATTTGTTTAATCCACATTTCCGCCATGATCGGATCTGGCTTTCCCATAAATTCTGGTGGTCCCAACTCTTTAAATCGCTTGGCGACAAGTCACGCATATCATTTCCACCGTATTCTCATACACGAGTCTCCTCGTCTGCGGTTTTGCATGAATCGCAAAAGCTTCTAAACATCCCGTCGTTTCATCGTCTCGCTTCGGTGGTGTTGTTTACAGGAGGAACATTGCCTTCCTGTTGCACGTTCCTCTGGGTGGTGATTAAAGGTATTTCCACTGTAAGACCCCAAATTATTAATAAATGAAATTTAATTTCCTCTATTTATCATTTTGAAATAGTAAGGGTTGATTTAATTAATGTGGTTAGTTATGGGTAAAATGTGCAAATATTTCAAATAAGCAAGTGGTTATAAAATACTCATTGTTGTCGGAGAATATTTGTTTGGTCGTGGAATATTCTTGCTGTCGGGGAATATTCGTACGACGGCGCAGCCTTATGTGGGCCCCATAACGGAAAGCAATTGGATGAAGAAAACGACAAGTATAACTTGTTTATAAATAACTATGACAAATTTGTTACAATTAATCTTTGTTAGAATACTCGGTGGTTAAAACACGTAATACGCTGGCGTTGTTGAATAAGAAGACACCAGATTGCACCAATTATTGATTCTTACGTAAGAAGGCACTACTCAATAATTATTACGATGAATTATTATTTAGTATTTTATTTTATTGATTCAATAATTGTTGCGTTGATTTTTTTATATTACTGTTATTTCAATAATTGTCACTACACAGTATTTTTCATTATCTAGAGCAATAATTAATATTATCTAAATAATATTATTAGATAACATTATTGGCAATGTCTAGAAAGTTACGCTCTAAGGAGAGGTTTGGTCACCTAATCATGCGCCAAGAAGAGAGAAATCTTTATTGAAAGCCCTCTTTCCTGAGAACTACCGGCACAAGATGCCCGATCTTGTGATTCTGTAATATTATTTGTGAATAATTAATTATTGATTTATATGATGAGGAAAATATTGATTTTATGTGGATATAGATGGAGAAAATTTTTAAAGTGACAATTGTTAAAAATTGATATTTTATCTTTTCTGATAAAATAATATTTTATTATATTATTATAATATAATAATAGGGATATTTTTACAATGAATGTGGGATATATAAGTATATGAGGATGAGGAGTATTTTTGTTGCAAAAGTTGTTTAAAACATGTTAAACATGTCCGTGGGTCCATTTCATGACTGAAATTTGATTATAGCCTGTAAAATCGCCCGTTTATGGATTTCGGTCAATTTCTGTTTCGAATTTGGAAAACCTTTCTTCTGTAAAGTTGTAGAGAATTGAATTTTCTATAAAAAGTTGCGAGATTCGAATTTTCTGATAAAAGGGCTATTTATTATGAATTATTGAAGTTCCGAGGTTCCAAAATAATTAATTGATTTTTGGAAGTTTTAAATATTTATAATTACAAAAACGTTTTTGGTCATATAATTGGGTCTTGCATGTGATGTAAATGGCTGATTTCAGATCTAAGAGTGGGCATAAGAAATTTGGTTATATATATTATTATTATATTCAATTTTCTCGCTTTGGTGTTCTAAGCATTTTCCTATCATTAGGGTGCTCGAAGTTAGAATTGAAAATCACACCGTAAACTAAAGATTTCTCTCTTTCTCTCTCTAATATATCGAGCGTATTTGTGAGTATTTTAGTCTTTTGAGTATTATTGCTATACGGTCTGAAGTTCTTTCAAAGACTATATCCGATATTCCAAATGTAAGTACTATTCTTTCTCGAGGTAAGGATGTTATTTTATTCGAAAATGATATTATTTCTTCAATATCATTACGCCAAATATCGGTTGGAAATTTTATCAAATCAAACTTTTCATGTCGGGTTACTATTCATGAGTTACTATTCACGAGTTACTATTCACGAGTACTATTCACGAAGCGTGATGATGTTTTTTGTGAAATTTCTATCTTTTGAGGTAGGAGTTACTATTCACGATACTAAGACTATTCACGAATCGACACTATTCACGTAAAAATTAAATTTTCTTTTCTCGTGTCCAAGATCGCTTGTTATGATTCCTATCTTGGATTGGATCTATCTTTTGATCTTCATTCTTGAATTTTACTCCAACTTAGTTATTTATGAAGTATTTTGAACTCGGGATTATTTAAAGTACGAATCCTTAATACTTGTTCTTTTGTTTCAATTGGATTCGTTTTCTTTAAAATATTTTTCATCATCCTCACTCCTAAATGATGATATTACTGAATATCTTTTGTAAGACCCCAATTTATTATTAATGAAATTTAATTCTCTATTTATTATTTTGAAATAGTAAGGGTCGATTTGATTAATGTGGATAGTTAGGGGTAAAATACGCAAATATTTCAAAATAAGCAAGTGGTTATAAAATATTCATTGTTGTCGGTGAATATTCGTTTGGTCGTGAAATATTCAGATCTTTGTCGGGAATATTCGTGACGACGACAAGCAGACCGTGTGTGGGCCCATAACTGAAAAGCGATTGGATGAAGAAAACGACAAATATAAGTTGTTTAAAAATAACAACAGTAGTTATTACAGATTAATCTTGTTAAAATACTAAATGGTGGTTAAAACACGGAAGCACACCGGTATTGCACCAATTATTAATTCTTACGTAAGAAGACACTACTTAATAATGGTTACAGTAATTATTGTTCAGTATTTTATTGATTCAATAATTGCTGCATTGATATTTTATATTACTGTTGTTTCAATAATTGTCATTACACAATATTTTTCATTATCGAAGCTAATAATTCATATTATCCGAATAATATTATTAGATAACATTATTGCAATGTCTAGAAAGTTCTGCATCAAGGAGAGATTTGGTCACCTAATTCCGCCACCAAGTGAGAGAAATTCTTATTGAAAGCTCCTTTCCGAACCGCACTGGTTGTCAATATTGTGATTCTGTAATATTATTTGTGAATAATTAATTATTTATTCATATGATGAGAAAAATATTGATTTTATGTGGATATAGATGGAGAAAATTTTTAATGTGACAATTGTTGAAAATTGAAATTTTATCTTTTCTACGATAAAATAATTCATTTAAATATATTATTATATTTTAATAATATAATAATGGTGATATTTTATAACGAATAATGTGATATATGAGTATACTGAGGAGGAAGAGTATTTTTGTTGCAATAAATGTTTAAAACATGTTAAACATGTCTCATGGACCCCATTTATTGACCGAAATTTGATTATAACCTTTAAAATCGCCTGCTTGTGGATTTCGGTCAATTTTTGTTTGGAATTTGGAAAAAATTTCTTCCGCAAAGTTGTAGAAATTGAATTTCCTATAAAAAGTCATGAGATTCAATTTTCCGCAAAAGGGCTATTTATTATGAATTATTGAAGTTCAAGTTCAAAATAATTGATTTTGGAAGTTTAAATTATTTAAAATTAGAAAACGTTTTTGTTGTTAGTCTTGTGTAGTGGGGGGTTGGTGGTGATGTTGGGCAAATTAAGTATGCGTTGGAAAATATATATATATTATTAATTTATTAAATTTTTCGCTTTTTTGGTGTTCTAAGCAATTTCCTATAAATAGGTGCTTAGGTTAGAATTGAAAATCACACCAAATCAAGTTTTCTCTCTATATTATCGAGCATATTCTTGTGAGTATTTTGAGTATACTTTGAGTATTGCTATACGGTCAAAGTTCAAGTCATAGCTTATATCCTGTTTCAACTAGAAGATCTTCTTTCTTTGTGAGGTAAGGGATATTATTTTTTTCGTAATGATATTATTTCTTCAATATCATTATCTTTGAAATATTGATCCAAAGTTTTTATCAAATTGGAACTTTTGGTGTCTGAGTTACTTATTCACGATACTGAGACTATTCACGATATCTAACACTATTTACGAATCTGAATACAAAGACTATTCATAGAAAAATAAAATTTTCCTTTTCGCGTCTAAAATATCTATTGTGGATACTAGGTTTGATTGTATCCATGTTTTGATCATTCTTGAATTTTACACCACTATAATTATTTTTGAGGTATTTTTGGACATGGATAAAACAAAGTAATCCTTAATCCTTAATCCTTAATCCTCATTTTGTTTCACCGGATTCGCTTTTTAAAAATATTTTTCATCATCCTCGCCTCTTAAGTGATGATATTATTGAATATCTTTGGCCTCAGTAGTGCAAAGATGAATGATTTATGAAGAATATCTTTGGCCGTAGTCAAAAGATGAACAGTGTTTAGATGAAATATGACTTAATCGATGAATATCTTTGGCTCAGTAGTGCAAAAGATGAATATTTGATTCCGGATATATATTGGTTGATGTTACAGGATAAAAATAGATTTATGAACTTTTAAATTCATACATAGAAGATAGTAGTTTGCATTCTCTACTTAACTCTTCTAATGAATTATTATTTCATTGCGAATATTGATTTAAAATTTGTTGTCTATTGTATTCTATTAGATTTTTCCTCGTTGAAGACTAACGATAATTTGTTGTATATTATCTTAGTCATAATATTCTTTATCGGGCTAGTTGAGCTCACCCTTTTCCTTTTTGTTCCATTTTTCTTCCTGTGAGGCGAGAATATAATGAGTACGAAGCTCTGGGTATGGAATGAAAGTTCTAGAGAGAGTTATTTAGTAGTCCTCACCATTTTGTAAAATAATGTGTCAATAAATGTGATGAGGATTTATCTCGAGTATAGATATTGTCTAGAAGATAATATTTGTATTCAAACTCACGCTTTTATTGTTGTAATAATAAAGTTGTAGTTGTTTCGCATGCATGTATCGACAACTCGTAATGGGTGATGTATACCTATTTTGGGGGCGCCACAGTTGGTATCGAGCTTAGGATATGATCTCCAAGGAGATTAGGGAATAGAAGAAGCGAGTTAGGAGGAGATTTTAAAAGAGGAGATTTAACAACGACCGTGTGAAGACGCACAGCGGTGCCAAGAAGAATCGGTTCTAAGGGAGGAGAACGACCACCCATTATATGCTACAAATGCGAAAAGAGGGACATATTAGTCCAAACCGCCCACAACATTCAAGGTATGCTATAATTGTGGAAAGGAAGAACATATCGCTCGAGATTATGCGGTGAGCGAAACCTAGTTCAATGAGGGACGGTGACTCAAAAGATCGTCCCGTAAAAGTCAAAGTCAACGATTCCGGAAGAGCGTTTGTCAGTGGTCGGTCAAAATGCGAGGAACCCAAACGAGGTGATCACGGGTAAGCTATTTATAAATTCTTGCGAAGTTTATACCTTACTTGACATCTGGGTCTACCCATTCATTTATCTCTCCTGCGTGTGCTCAACGTTTAAACTTGACTCAAGAAATTAGACTTTGACCTATCTGTGGAAACTCCGTTAGAGAAACTTTCATCACATCCACTGCTTATAAATCTTGTTTTGATTCAAGTTGGCACCATCACCTTACCAATTAACCTTATCTCTTTAAAGATACTTGCTTTTGATGTGATTTTTGGGATTGATTGGTTAACTACTCATCATTTTTAAAATTGATTGTTTTCGTAAGGTTGTTAGTTTTCATATTCCTAACCAACCCGTGTTATGCGAATTCAAGCAACTAAACCATTAAAATCAATCACCGTCATATCTAATCATAAAGCTATTCGCTTATTGAAAAGCGGATGTCAAGCTTTCTTAGCCCATGTTATGGATTTGAATAAAGACACGTCAAATTTGAATAATATTCCTGTTGTTATCGACTTTCCGACGTATTTCTGAAGAACTTCCTGTCCCACCCCGAACGTGAAGTTGAATTCTTTATTGATCTTGAACCCGGTACAAAGCCCATTTCTAAAACCCATATCAAATGGCTCCTATTGAACTTGAGTTAAAGGTCCAACTACGAGAATTGTTAGACATCTGGTTTCATTCTGGTCCTAGTACATCTCCTCGGGGTGCTCCTGCTTTATTCTTAAAGAAGAAAGACGGGGAGTATGCGACTTTGTATTGACTATCGAGAATTGAACCATTTCACCATCAAGAATAGGTATCCTCTACCTCGTATTGATGACTTGTTTGACCAATTCTGAGGGGCACAATTCTTTTCAAAAATCGATCTTCGCTCGGATATCATCACCAAGATTAGAATTGAGGATATTCCAAAGACCGCCTCGTAACTCCCATATGGGCATTATGAATTCTTAGTCATGTCTTTCGGACTAACTAATGCTCCTCGCGCTTTTCATGGATATGATGAACCAGTATTCAAGGAATATTTGGATCGTTCATTGTTTTTATTGATGACATCCTCATATATTCCAAAAGTCGTGAAGATCATGAGCACCATTTGAAGTTTGGTACTCCAAAGGCTTCGTGAAAACAAACTATATGCCAAATTAAAGAAATGCGAGTTCGGCGAGGAAGTAGCATTTCTTGGGCACGTCAGTGTCAAAACATGGAGTATCCGTGGACCCGGCGAAGATTGAAGCAATACAAAGTTGGAGCAACCAAGTCGGTGGCCAAGCACGTAGCTTTCTCGGGTCTAACCGGTTATTATCGGAGATTCGTGGAAGGGTTTTCTCGAATCGCTACTCCATTAACCCAACTAACTCGGAAGGATACACAATTCGCTTGGAGCGAAGAATGCGAGAAGAGTTTCCAAGAGCTTAAGAGGAGACTTATTTCTAAGACTGTTCTAACAATACCATCCGGTTCGGATGGATTTGTTATCTACGATGATCTTGAGCAAAGGGTTAGGATGTGTTCTCATGCAACGTGGGAAAGTCATAGCCTATGCCTCATGACAACTTAAAGAGTATGAGAGGAATTATCCTACTCATGATCTAGAGTTAGCGTGATCATTTTCATGCTAAAGATATGGAGGCACTATCTATATGGGAGAAAGTGGAGATATATTCGCACCATAAAAAGCCTTAAATATTTCTTCACTCAAAAGAACTCAACACGCCAAGGCGGCCGACGTTGGCTCGAGCTATTGAAAGACTATGACCACACTATTCAATACCATCCTCGAAAAGCGAACGTGGTAGGCGACGCGTTGAGTAGAAGATCAGATCATATGCGGAATGAGTGCGATGATGTCAAGTATACGCGTAGAGCCAACTTTAATAGAAAAGTTAAGGTTGCTCAAGCCACCCACCCAGAGTGATGCGTATGAAGAAGAAAAGTACAAGAAGGAGCTATTAGGGCGAGAATTGATGAAGAAGGAATACTTGAGTCCACTCTAGACTTTGTGTCCCTAACGACTACGATTTGAAGTACAAGATTATGATGGAGGCACACAATACACCATTTGCAATCCATCTTGGAAGTACCAAAATGTATCGTGATCTTCGACATACATTTTGGTGGAACAATATGAAGAGAGAGATTGCAAAGTTTATCTCGATGTGTTTAACTTGTTAACGTGTAAAGGCGAGCATCTAGTACCTAAGGGTCCGTTGCAACCACTTGAGATTCTCGAAATGGAAGTGGGAACACATTACCATGGATTTCAATTCTGTGTCTTCCTACGGTTTCTCAAGGCATCAATGCTATTTGGGTTATTGTTGATAGATTAACCAAGTCCGCTTCATTTCTCTCGATCACGGAGACTTATTCCTCTGAACGTCTTGCTAGTATGTACATGAATGAGATTGTGAGGTTGCATGGCATGCCCAGTATCCATAGTTTTGCATCGTGACCCAAGATTCACTTCAAGATTTTGGGTTAGCTTGCAAAAAGCTATGGGCACGGATTTACGATTGATTCGAGCATACCATCCTCAAACCAGACGGACAATCGAAAGGACTATTCAAACTCTTGAAGATCTATTAAGACTCTGTGTCCTAGACTTCAAGGGAAGTTGGGATAAGTATTTACCATTGGTGGAATTCTCCTACAACAACAGTTATCAGGCAAGTATAGGTGTGGCTCCATTTGAAGCATTATATGGACGAAAGTGTCGCTTCTCTCGATATCTTTGGGATGAGGTGGGTGAAGCAACATTGTTGGGACCCGAAAGTTAAGATGCGTGACTACCGAAAAGATCCAAATGATTCGACAACGATATACAAAGCGGCACAAGATCGACAAAAGAGTTATGCGGATCTTCATTGAAAGGACGTGGAATTTAGTATAGGGGATCATGTATTGTTGCGAGTTGCTCCATGGAAGGGAGTTACAAGATTTGGGAAGAGAGGAAAGCTCAATCCACGATTTATTGGTCCATTTCAAATTCTTGACCGAGTAGGAAATGTAGCCTATAGAATCGCGTTACCTCCGAGTATGTCTCGTGTTCATAATGTGTTTCACATATCTGTACTTCGTAAATATGTGAAAGACCCGAACCACGTTATAGAGTTAGAACCAAACGAGATAGCCAAGACTTAACGTATGAGGAGGTACTGTCGAAGATCTTGGATAGGAAGGAGCATGTCCCTACGCAAGAAAGGTCATACCACAAGTTAAAGTTACGTGGAGGAATCATGCTTATAGAGGAAATGACACCGAATTGGAAACGGAAATGAAAGCGAGGTATCCTCACCTTTTCAAACACTAGAGTACGTCGTCCAATTTTGAGGACGAAATTTCATAAGGAGGGAGGTTGTAAAGACCCCAACTTATTATTAATGAAATTTAATTTTCTCTATTTATTATTTTGAAATAGTAAGGGTTGATTTGATTAATGTGGATAGTTAGGGGTAAAATACGTAAATATTTCAAAATAAGCCGATTGGTTATAAAATATTCATTGTTGTTAGGGAATATTCGTTTGGTCGTGGAATATTAAATCGCTGTCGGGAATATTCATACGACCACAGCAATGACCGTGTGTGGGCCCTATAACGAAAGCGATTGGATGAAGAAAATGACAAATATAAGTTGTTTAAAAATAACAAATAGTAGTTATTCTGCAATTAATATTGTTAAAATACTTGGTGGTTAAAACATAGTAGCTGCAGTATTTGCACCAATTATTGATTCTTACGTAAGAAGGCACTACTTAATAATGGTTATAGTAATTATTGCTTCAAAGATTTTATTGATTCAATAATTCTTTGCATTGATATTTTATATTACTTGTTGTTTCATAATTGTCATTACACAAGATTTTTTTCATTATCGAAGCAATAATTCATATTATCCTGAATAATATTATTAGATAACATTATTGCGCAATGTCTAGAAAGTTCATCTAAGGAGAGGTTTGGTCACCTAATTGCGCTCCAAGAAGGAGAAATTTCTTATTGAAAGCCCCCTCTTTCCTGAAGCGCACGGTCATCGATATTGTGATTCTCATAATATTATTGTGAATAATTAATTATTGATTCATATGATGAGAAAAATATTGATTTTATGTGGATATAGATGGAGAAAATTTTTAATGTGACAATTGTTGAAAATTGAAATTTTATCTTTTTCGATAAAATAATTCATTTAAATATATTATTATATTTTAATAATATAATAATGGTGATATTTTTACAACGAATGTGGGATATATGAGTATCTGAGAGAGGAAGAGTATTTTTGTTGCAATAAATGTTTAAAACATGTTAAACATGCCGGTGGACCCCATTTATTGATTGAAATTTTATTATAGCTTTATAAAATCGCCTGGTTGTGGATTTTATTCAATTTTTGTTTAGAATTTGGAAAAACTTTCTTCTCATGCGTTGTAGAGAATTGAATTTCCTATAAAAAGTCGTGGGATTCAATTTTTCGCAAAAGGGCTATTTATTATGAATTATTGAAGCTCAAGTTCAAAATAATTGATTTTGGAAGTTTAAAATATTTAAAATTAGAAAAACGTTTTTTGTTGTTAGTCTTGTGTAGTAAATTTGGTTGGTGGCTGATGTTGGGCAAATTAAGTGTGCGTTGGAAAAATATATATATATTATTAATTTATTAAATTTTCTGCTTTGGTGTTCTAAGCAATTTCCTATAAATAGGGTGCTTAGGTTAGAATTGAAAATCACACGAAACTGAAGTTTTCTCTCTCTATATTATCGAAGCGTATTCTTGTGAGTATTTTGAGTATACTTTGAGTATTGCTATACTATGCAAGTTCAAGTCATAGCCTTTATCCTGTTTTTTTTAAATCTTGTCTTTGTGAGGTAAGGGATATTATTTTTTTTCAGAATGATATTATTTCTTCAATATCATTATCTTTGAAATATCGATCTGAAAATTTTATCAAATTAGAACTTTTGGTGCCTGAGAGTTACTATTCACGTGTACTAAGACTATTCACGATATATGACACTTATTTATTTAAATCAAAGACTATTCATAAAAAAAATGAAAATTTTCCTTTTAAGTCTAAAATATCTATTGTGGATACTAGCTTTTATCAGTATCCATGTTTTGATCATTCTTGAATTTTACACAACTATAATTATTTTGAGGTATTTTTGGACATGGATAAAACAAAGTACTTAATCCTTAATCCTTAATCCTTGTCATTTTGTTTCACCGGATTCGCTTTCTTTAAAAATATTTTTCATCATCCTCAGTCTTAAGTGATGATATTATTGAATATCTTTGACCTGTAGTGCAAAGATGAATGATTTCTGAAATATATCTTTGGCCCGTAGTGCAAAGATGAACAGTGTTTTAGATGAACATGACCCGGTCGATGAATATCTTTGGCTCAGAGTGCAAAGATGAATATTTGATTCCGAGATATATATTGGTTGATGTTACGGGGATAAAAATAGACGATGAACTTTTAAATTCATACATAGAAGATAGTAGTTTGTATTCTCTACTTAACTCTTCTAATGAATTATTATTTTCGCTGCGAATATTGATTTAAAATTTGTTGTCTATTGTATTCTATTAGATTTTTCCTGTTGAAGACTAACGATAATTTGTTGTATATTATCTTAGTCATAATATTCTTTATTGGGCTAGTTGAGCTCACCCTTTTCCTTTTTGTTCCATTTTTCTTCTCGTGAGGCGAGAATATAAGCGAGTAGTACGAGTCTGGGTATGGAATGAAAGTTCTAGAGAGAGTTATTTAGTAGTCCTCACCATTTTGTAAAATAATGTGTCAATAAATGTGATGAGGATTTATCCGAGTATAGATATTGTCTAGAAGATAATATTTGTATTCAAACTCACAGCTTTTATTGTTGTAATAATAAAATTGTAGTTGTTTCGTACCATGTATTAACAACTCGAATGGGTGATGTATACCTATTTTGAGGCGTCACATCTTTGGCTGTAGTGCAAAGATGAATGATTTCTTGATGAATATCTTTGGCTCGTAGTGCAGATGAGCAGTGTTGAGATGAACATGTGGTGATTAATATCTTGACGCGTAGTGCAAAGATGAGCAGTGTTTAGATGAACATGACCAGTGATGAATATCTTTGGCACATGGTGCAAAGATGAATATTTGATTCGGATATATATTGATTGATGTTACGAGGATAAAATATTGACGATGAACTTTTAAATTCATATATATAAGATAGTAGTTTGCATTCTCTACTTAACTCTTATAATGAATTATTATTTCCGTTGCGAAGATTGATTTAAAACTGGTTGTCTATTGTATTATATTAGATTTTTTCCTGTTGAGGACTAACGATAATTTGTTCTATATTATCTTAGTCATAATGTTCTTTACTGGGCTAGTTGAGCTCACCCTTTTCCTTGTTATTTTATTTTTTTTCTCAGGAGGCGAGAATGTAACGAGTACTAGTCGGGGTGTGGAATGATGGTTCTATAATTTGTTCTAGTAGTCCTCACTATTCTGTAAAATAGTGTATTAATAATTATAATGAGGACTTATTTGAGTGTGGATATTGTCTAGATGACAATATTTGTATTTAAACTCACAGTTTTTATGTTGTATTAATAAAGTTGTAGTTGTTTCTGTACCATATATTTGGTGACTCAGAATGGGTGTTGTATACCTATTTTGGGGGCGTCACATCCACAGTTTCATTAACTCCACCGTTAATATTCTCAGCTGCCATTCTTAAATACTGCCATAAAATAAGGGTTAATTAAACAATTTAACAAATCACATAATACCCCTATATTATGACCAACCAACAAATAAGCTTAGGTAGGACACACTAGCGAAGGATTTACTCGTCTCTCCCCTCCTAGTTCTATTCCCTGATCTCCGCCAGAGATCATATCCCTAGGCTTTGATACCAATTGTGACGCCCCCAAAACAGGTATACAACACCCATTCTGAGTCGTCAAAATACATGGTACGGAAACAACTACAACTTTATTAATACAACATAAAAACTGTGAGTTTAAATACAAATATTGTCATCTAGACAATATCCACACTCAAATAAGTCCTCAGTACAATTATTGATACATTATTTTATAAAAATGGTGAGGACTACTAAAACGACTTCTAGAACCATCATTCCACACCCCGACTAGTACTCGCTACATTCTCGCCTCCTGAGAAGAAAAATGGAACAACAAGGAAAAGGGTGAGCTCAACTAGCCCAGTAAAGAATATTATTACTAAGATAATATAAAACAAATTATCGTTAGTCTTCAACAGGGAAAAAATATAATAGAATACAATAGACAACAAGTTTTAAATCAATCTTCGCAGCGAAAATAATAATTCATTAGAAGAGTTAAAGTAGAGAATGGAAATTACTATCTTCTATATATGAATTTAAAAGTTCATCATCTATCTTTTATCCCTGTAACATCAATCAATATATATCTGGAATCAAATATTCATCTTTGCACTACAGGCCAAAGAAATTCTTCAAATGGGTCATGTTCATCTAAACACTGCTCATCTTTGCACTAC
Organism: Panax quinquefolius; assembly: GCA_020205615.1. Taxonomy (NCBI): domain Eukaryota; kingdom Viridiplantae; phylum Streptophyta; class Magnoliopsida; order Apiales; family Araliaceae; genus Panax; species Panax quinquefolius. The sequence goes on along the minus strand of CM035166.1, from coordinate 100,407,549 downwards.
AAAGCCAAAGATATTCATCATAAAATCATTCATCTTTGTATACTACGCCAAAGATATTTAGTTATATCATCATTTAGGACTGAGGATGATGAAAAATATTTTAAAGAAAACGAATCCAGTGAAACAAAAGAACAAATATTAAGGATTCAGTACTTTAAATAATCCAAGTTCAAAAATACTTCATAAATAACCGCAGTGGAGTAAAATTCAAGAATGATCAAAACATGGATACAATCAAAGCTAGTATCCGTATAGATATTTTGACTTAAAACGAAAATTTAATTTTTCGTGAATAATCACCGTATTCGTGAATATAGTGCCAGATATCGTGAATAGTGACTCAGACACTAAAAGATAGAAATTTCACAAAAAATCATCATGCTTCGTGAATAAGAATCGGTGAATAAGAACTCATGAATAGTAACTCGTGAATAAGAACTCATGAATAAGAAACTCGAATAGTAACCTCGATATGAAAAAATTCCAAATTTGATAAAAAGTTCTAACCAATATTTCGCAAGATAATGATCTCAAGAAATAATATCATTTGAGAAGAAAATAACATCCCTTACCTCGTAAAGACAAGATTTCTAGTTGAAACACCTGGATATAAGCTATGACTTGAACTTACAATCAGATATAGAACACTCAAAGTATTAAAATACTCATAAGAATACGCTAGATATATAGAGAGAAAGAGAGAGAAATCAGAGTTTACGGTGTGATTTTAATTCTAACCTAAGCACCCTATTTATAGGAAAATGCTTAGAACACCGAAGCAGAAAATTTAATATAATATTAATATACTATATAAAAATTCCTACGCACACAATCTATGATGTGAATTCAGCCATGCTTGACAACAAGTAAGTCTACCAAACAAATCAAAAACGTTTTATTATTTAAAATAATTAAAACTTCCAAAATTAATTATTCAGAATTTCAAACTTCAATAATTCATAATAAATAGCCTTGTATCGTAAAAAATTCAATCTCGCGACTTCTTATAGGAAATTTAATTCTCTACAACTTTGCGGAAGAAAGTTTGTCCAAATTCCAAATGAAATTGACCGAAATCCATAAACAAAAATTTGATTTTACGTTTATAATCAAATTTCGATCTAGAAATGGGTCCACGAACATGTTTAACATGTTTTAAAACAACTTTTGCAACAAAAAATACTCTTCCTTCTCATATACTCATATATCCCACATTCATTGTAAAAATATCATCATTATTATATAATATAATAAAATATTATTTTATCGTAAAAGATAAAATATCAATTTTTAACAATTGTCACTTTAAAAATTTTCCATCTATAACCACATAAAATCAATATTTTTCTCATCATATAAATTAATAATTAATTATTCACAAATAATATTACGGAATCACAAGATCGGCAACCGGTAGTTCCCAAGAAAGAGGGGCTTTCCAATAAGGATTTCTCCTTCTCGATGCGCAATTAGGTGACCAAACCTCTCCTTGATGTAACTTTCTAGACATTGCCAATAATTTTTTCTAATAATATTATTCGATAATATGAATTATTGCTTCAATAATGGAAAATACTTGTGTAGTGACAATTATTGAAACAACGTAATATAAAATATCAATGCAAAGAATTATTAAATCAATAAAATAAAATACTTGAATAAAGAATTCACCGTAATAATTATTGAGTAGTGCCTTCTTACGTAAGAATCAATAATTGGTGCAATCTTATCTTGTCTAACGCCAGATATCAGAAGTGTTTAACCAAGGTATTCCAACAAGTGTTAACGATAATAACTACGCCAATTATTTATAAACAACTTATACTTGCTGCTTTCTTCATCCAATCGCTTTTCAAGTTATGGGGCCCACAAAAGACTGGCTACCGTCATTTAATATTTCCTCGACAAAGAAGAATATTCTGACGACCAAACGAATATTCCTCGACAACAATGAATATTTTATAACCACTTGCTTATTTTAAAATATTTATAAGATTTTACCCATAACTAACCATATTAATCAAATCAACCTTACTATTTCAAAATGATAAATAGAGGAAATTAAATTTCATTTATTAATAATTTGGGGTCTTATATTGTTATTGATGGATTATTTTTATCACATTACTAATCTAAATAATAAATAGTGAGAAAAAATTTAGTGCCCTAATTAGCATAAGTAGAAAATTAAATATATTTTGCAATTAAAACGCATAATATGTAAGACCCCAACTTTTATGAATAAAGATGAAGTTTCTATAGATATCATTTTTGAATATTATGGAATGAATTTGATATAATGTTATAGTTGTGGGTAATATTTATAAATTTTGCAGAGTACACAAGTTGTTATATAATATTTGATTGGTGGGGAATATTCGCTTTTAACAGGAATATTCGTACATAAATCTGATACGTTCATCGGTGGACCTCACAACGAAATTATTGTCTGGATTGAGAAAATGACAAAAATACTTTATGAAAATAACGGCGAAAGTTTTACCGTAATCGTTGAAACACCCGTTGTTAAAAGTACAAGAATACGCCAGAGTCGCATTGAAAGAATTACACTGTATTGATTATTGATGCTTACGTGAGAAGTCACTTAGTTTTGTTCAATTATTGTTATAGTAATTGCTGCATAGTATTTCACGTTATTTGATTTAATTATTGTCAATATTTTATAATCAATAATTGAGATGACAAAGTTATTAATATTATTATTTGCAATATTAACGATGTCTAGAAGTTCAGTCAAGGAGAGGTTTGGTCACCTAATTGCGCGCCAATGGGGAGAAATCCTTATTGGAAAGCCCCTTCTTTCCTAGGAATGACATGGTCGATTAATATTGTGAATTATAATAACGATGATGAGTTTTGTTTTATTAGTATTATTAATGTAATAAAACAAAAAAGCTTTTTATATAAAACAGAATACTTTTATAAAGTTATTCGTTTTATTAGACTAATAATAAAATCTTTTTATATAAAACAGAATACTTTTATAAAGTTATCTGTTTTATTAGACAATAATTAGAATATATAATATTTTATTATGTATAGTATTTGCATAGTGTTTGCATAGTAAAATCTTTTTATTATAAATAGAATATATTATATTTTATTATAAACCAATCTGGACCATCCGTTTAAAGTAAATCAATCTGGACCGTTCATGAATTAGTTACTATACAGTCCATTCTTCTATAAATAGAAGCTCATTCCTTCATTATTTCTTACGAATTCATTGAAACTCTAGAAAGAGAAACTATAGAGAGAGTTCTTCTTCTATAATCTTGAGCGTATTTCTTTAGAGTTTAAGAAAGCTTTGAGCGTAGTGCAAGTTGAAATAGCTGGGACAAGTCGGGGAAACGAGTGATGGTCCAGAAGATAGTATTAGTAGTCCTCACTATTCTGTTAAATAGTGTGACAATAAATGTAATGAGGACTCCTTGAGTATGGATATTGTCTAAATGACAATATTCCTATTAGAACTCTCGGTTTATGTATTGTCGTATATTACCTACGGATGTATAATTAAGTTTGTATTTGAATTTATGTACCATGTAAGTGGCGACCCAAGATGGGTGACGATACCAAATTTTGGGGCGCGCCACAAATATCGAGCTTAGGATATGATCCCCAGGTGAGATGTGAGATAAGAACTAGGAGGGGAGGCACGGAATTCCTTCGCTAGTATGACCTACCTAAATTTATTTGGTATTTAATTGGTCGGTCGAGTATAGGGATAATATGTGATATGTTAATTAACCTTTGTTTTGTGACAAAGTGTTTGAGAATGACATCCGAAAATCTTTGAGATAAGCAATGAAGCACATGAGAGTGTTGATTCATTTCAAATAAAAGGTAACGACCAACAATACGATAATAATCATATCGGTGGCAACGGCCATCGAACAATGATAACCATCGTGGGGAAATTATCATGCTAAGAATGGTAACCACTTCATTGTGGTAATCATGGCAAAGATAATAGAAGTGGAAATTGCAAGAAGAGAAGGTCATTTAGCTCAATTTTGTTGTGCACCAAAGTCAAGTCTAGCCGGGACGGTGGCACCAAATGTGGATATGGACAAAACAAAGTCGTTGGTTTTAGGAAGTGCATTTTCATGACTTCTCAAAAGCGAGTAAACCGAACGGTTAGCACGGGTTAGTTAATTATAAATTGCGAAGTCTATACCTTATAAGATACCTGGGTTCTACCCATTATTTTATCTCTCTTGCTTGCGTTCAACGCTTAAATTTGACTCAGGAGAAGTTAGACTTTGACTTATTGGTTGAAACTTCGTTAGTAGGAGCCTTCGTTCGCTACTATTTTTAAATCTTGTTTGATTCAAATAAACACTTTCACGTTACCTGTCGATCTTATCTCTTTGAAAATATTTGTCTTTGATGTGACTTTAGAAATCGATTGGCTAAATACTCATCATGATTTTAGTAAGGTTGTTAGCTTTCATGCGAATTCAAAGTAACCAAACCACTAAAGTCAATCATTGTCATATCAAGCCATAAGTAAAGAGCCCCGATCCTTTCGTTGTTGACTTCCTTGTGTGGAATGCACGAAAGCCAGACTTTCTGTAGGCGATGTCGTGACTGAAGATGGCAAGTTGATAGGTATCATTGTGAGGTGCTATCCAGGTTAAGGGATAGAAGTCACAGTTGGTATTAATGTGACGTACTATCCAAGTCTTGGATGAGAGTAACAGTTTTGAATGATATTTCTATCATTAATAAATTTCTTGGCGTATTCTTGAAGACTTCCTAGCCTACCCTAGAACGTTAAATCGAATTTTGTATTGACCCCAGTACAAAAACCCATTTCTTAAACCCTCAAATATTTCTTCAACTAAAAGGATCTGTTTACGAGGATTATGATGAAAGTCATAATAAAAGCATTGGACTAATGAAAATCATGGGTATATGAAGTATTAGTAAGTGTTATGATAAGTTATGTTGGTTATTATGTGAAAACATGAAAGTTTCTTAGAAATCACAAAGAGTTGAAAATCAGATTTTGGTGAAAAATGTAACATGAAATTCAATTGACCATATCTCCTATTATATTTTGAATTTTTGAGTGTGGTCAAGTCCTAGAGTTAGATCTATGAGTTACCTAACTAATCCAAGTGGAATTACTAGAAAAGGTGTTGTAGATTTTTGTGTGGACTGATTTTAGCAAAGGAGTGCAAAGCTGCAAAAAACCTAAAAAGCTGCTGCCATGATTTTAGACGGGCTATTTCGGCCACTGAAATTATGAGAAAAATTCTGGCCTTTTGGGACATGAAGGTATATGGTATAAAAAGTACCTCCTGTCCAAAAAATGAGCTCATTCGACTTAAAATGAGCAAGTTATGACTATTTCAATATTTAGGTTTTTCCGATTTAAAACGCTTATAAATCAAGTTCTATAACTCGATGACCATGAAATTTAAACCTGAAGCTCACGTTAACATGTGTAAGGTCCTGCCAAGATTTGGGAATTTTTGGAGTTAAACTTGAGGTAGCTAATTTCTTAAGGAATTAATTAGAAATTGATTTTGAAAAATAGTAAATGAATTTTAAAATTCGAGAAAAAATATATTTTCATTATGGGACTATATTATGCTAAATCCCAGAAAAGAAATATTTTTGGGACTGATTTGGTATTTTTCTTGAAAATAGTTTAATTACTGAACATATGAGTTAAATATGTTATGTGAAGTAACAAAGTTGAAAATAGGATTTTATGGCTAGAGAATCCTATATAGAGTATATGCATATTTTTTTGATGAGGGATTTGATAATTGGTGATGATATCTTATGAGTATGGCATTTTGAATGATTAAATGCATTATATGGTAAAAGCGTAAACAATTGAGATAAATTGTTTATAAATTTAAGAAGTAATTAAAATATTGTTATAATATTAATGATATTAGATTATGAGATTATTAAGTGATTGATAACATGGGGATATTCTTGAATCTCGGATAAATTATATTATAAATGTTTAATATTTATCATTTATCTTATTTGATTGATTCTTTATATCATTATCCTCATGCTTATATTATGTTGAAAGTCATCTCTGTATTCTGTAGTGCATAGATGGACTTGGTATGATTATGACCGAGTGGATTGTTCTATATAATCATAACCGTAATTGAAAACACGATTATCTTTGGTAGTAGTACATGGATAATTTGTGGTCGTGATACTAATGAATACACAATTATCTTTGGTAGTAGTGTATGGATAATTTAATGGTCGTGATACTAATGAATACACGATTATCTTTGGTAGTAGTGCATGGATAATTTGTGGTCGTGATACTAATGAATACACGATTATCTTTGGTAGTAGTGTATGGATAATTTGTGGTCGTGATACTAATGAATACACGATTATCTTTGGTAGTAGTGCATGGATAATTCGTGGTCGTGATACTAAATGAATATCCTCGGCACAGAGTGCGGGGATGATTCGATGATATGAATTAATTATTGAAATGAGTCTCTCAGAATGAAATATTAATTCATGGATGTGGTAAAAGTCATCTTTGGTCAGTAGTGCATTGATAGACTTGGTATGATTATGACCAAGGATTATTCGGTATAATCATGATCAGTATTGAAAACACGAATATCCTTGGCGAAGAAGTGCATGGATAATTCGTGGTCGTGATACTATTAAGTCGCGTCTCAAAGATTATTGGTTTTACTGATTTGTATATCTTTGGCTGTAGTGCAAAGATGAGTTGTTAATGAATATCTTTGGTAGGATTGCAAAGATGAATTTAATGTTTTCAACGATAAAGGTATTCAAGGTATCCTCACCTCTTTATCATACCAGTATCGTACCCTAATTTCGAGGGCTTAAATTCCATAAGGAGGGAGATTGTGAGACCCCATTTTATCAATAATGATTTAAATTTTGTCGAAATAATTTTTAATAGTATGGTGTGAATTTGAGATAATATTATAGTTGTGGGTAGTATTTATAAATTTTGCAAAATATGCAAGTGGTTATATTATATTCGATTGGTGGGGAATATTAGGTTTAGCGAGGGAATATTCAGATAACGACTCAATCATTGGTGGACCCCACAATGTAATTATTGTCCGGATTGAAAAAAAAAGCGACAAAAATATTTTATTGAAATAACGGCGGAAGTTTTACCGTTGATCTTGTTGAACTACTTTCGGTAGTAAAAGTAATAAGATGTACGTGTGGTTGCATAGTAGCACACTGGTATTGATTATCGATGCTTATGTGAGAAGTCACTCGGTTTGATTCCATTATTGTTTATTAATAATATGAATTATTATAAGCGATAATGACGTTTTGTTTTATTCAGTATTATTAACGTAATAAAATGCGAAACATCTTTTATATAAAATAGAATACTTTATTAAAGTTATTCTATAAATAGAATATATTATATTTTATTATGCATAGTGTTGCATAGTGTTTTGCATAGTGTTGCATAGTATTTGCATATAGTAAATGTTTTTATATAAATAGAATATATTATATTTTATTTAAAAGATTTTGCTTTAAATATGGACCGTCGATTAAAGTAAATCAATCTGGACCGTTCATGGATTAATTACTATTCATTCTATTTTCCTATAAATAGAAGCTCATTCCTTCATTATTTTCTTACTTAATTCACTTTGAAACTCTAGAGAGAGAATTATAGAGAGAAGCTATAGAGAAAATCTATAGAGAGAAAGAAGAAGAGTATTCGGTACTTCACTACTTTGATATCCGAAGGTCTTTTACGGTAGGGATATTATTCGTTTGTATTCATGAAGAGAACTTCGTTATTCCATTCTTTATTATTCTCATTGGAATAACTTTTGTATCACGCTGGCATACCCTATACTTGGTGAAATCCTCTCATTATTCCATTCTTTATTATTCATTGGAATAACTCAGATCACGCTGTGACGCCTGCCCTACATAATCAGATACGTGGTTTACCCTATACTTGGTGACATTCTTCTATTATTACATTGGAACATCACATGCATGTGTTTTACACCGACTGGTTCCGCCTTTATTATTATTACTGTTGGAACATCCACGTGCATGTGTTTTACACCGCACTGGTTCCGCCTTTATCATTCTCGTTGGAATATCCTATCTGTGTGTTTTACACCGGATCCGATTCCATCTTTATTATTCTGTTGGAACATCCTGTCCGGCAGGAATTTCACCGACACGGTTCTCATTATTATTATTACATTGGAATAACTTGCCTATCGCAAGTCACCGCATGCACGGTGATTTCCTTTGTTATTCCATTCTTTATTATACCCAAATAAGTTAACACTTTGACTTCTATACTCCATGAAATTAGTAGAATATTCTTGATATTTGCGTTTCATCCAAAGATTATCTTTTCATGGAAATATTCTTCCGAGCATTCTTGAATTTTACTCTACAAAGCAATGATCATGTTGACAATTTGGACATTATTAGTTCCGAAATAAATTAATTCGTGAACTTGTTTTATTGAATTATTATGTCATTGTCATCATCCTCATGTTATATTATGTTATCTTTGGCTTACGTGCATAGATGAACTTAGTATGATTATGACCGAGGGATCATTCGGTATAATAATGGCTTGGCTTGTTATAAATGATGTGGCAAAAGTCCTCGGTGGCTTTAATGCGGTGATGGATAGTTTTGGTATGATTATGACCGGGGTGATTTGGTATAGTCATGACCATTGATAATTTCATGAAAATCCTCGGCCAGGTGGTACAGGGATGATTAGATATTGTGGTTTATTCATTAAACTGAGTCTTAGTGATAAAAATTGATGAAAACCTTTTAAAACCTAAAAGATAGTAGACTTTATTTTCTACTTGACTCTTTTAATGGATTGCATATTCTGCTGCAGTTAAACTGTTTGTCTATTGTATTTTATCAGTTTAACATTGTTGAAGACTATTGATAATTTATTCGCATTATCTTAGTCATAATATTTCTTACTGGGCTAGTTGAGCTCACCTTTTCTTTCACCGTTTCTTCTTGAAATGAGAACATAGCCGGGACGAGTCGGGAAACGAGTGATGGTCCGGAAGATAGTATTAGTAGTCCTCACTATTCTCATTAAATAGTGTGACAATAAATGTAATGAGGACTCCTTGAGTATGGATATTGTCTAAATGACAATATTCCTATTAGAACTCTCGGTTTATGTATTGTCGTATGTTACATTAGCGGATGTATAATTAAGTTTGTATTTGAATTTATGTACCATGTAAGTGGCGACCCAAGATGGGTGACGTATACCAAATTTTGGGGGCGTCACAGTATCTGAAAATGACATCCGAGAATGTTGAGAATAGCAATGGAGCACAAGAGACCGTTGAGTCTCCACATATCAATAATCAGGATAATGTGCATCAGGAAGGCGACAATCCTCATGCAAACAACAACACGGACCAAATGATGAATGATGGATTGTTCAAAGGCTTTATGCAATTCATGCAACATCAGGCGAGAGCGGCTCCTGTCCGAAATGTAGGTGGAAACATTGGAAACTCTCGGACGGTCACCACTAAACAGTTCAAGGAGCTGGGACCATCGGAGTTTATTGGAGAGCCAAAACCACTTAAGGTGGAAGCATGGATAAAGCAGATCACCAAGATATTTGATGTCTTGGGATGCTTCGAGGAACAAAAGGTTCCCTTCACCACCTTTATGTTGCGTGAAGAGGCGACATCTTGGTGGGAATCAGAAAAGCGTACCACTGACCTTTTCAAGATGTCTTGGGAGAAGTTCCAAGAGCTATTCAACGACAAGTACTTTCCTGAGAGTATTCGTCATATGAAAGAAGTGGAGTTTATCAAATTGGAACAAAATAATATGACCGTGTCGCAATACGAGGCTAAATTTGCCAAGTTATCCCGGTTTGCATCACATTTGGTCGATAATGAGGAGCGAATGACGTGAATGTTTTTAAGAGGTTTGAAACCGGAGATACGTCAATATCTTATTTCTCATAAACTGTGTTTGTACTCAGATGTTGTAAATAGGGCTCAGTTATTGGAGCGCAGTAACGAATCAACGTAACCAAGAGAAAGTAGCCGGCAGCATGAAAATACCAGTGGTATCAGTCATCGAAACGGTGACAACAAACGTGGAGGGAATCAACAAGCGAAATGGTAACCACTTGGTGGTAATCATGGCCAAGACAAGAAAATGGATATTTCAAGAAAAGGAGATTCAACAATGATGGAAGGACGCCAAGACCAAAGACCGTTGTTAAGGAAGGAGAACGACCACCTATCATATGCTTCAAATGCGGAGGGAGGGACACATCACCAAAAAGCTGCGCGATGTCGTAAAAAGCATGTTATAATTGTGGAAGAGAGGTCACTTAGCCCGATTTTGTCATTCACCAGAAGACAAGTTCACCAGGGATGGAGGCACCAAAGGTCATTCCAAAAAAAGTCAAAGCCAGGTAGTCTGAGGAGAGCGTTTGTTGTGACCTCCCGTAAAGCAAGGAACTGAATGAGGTCATCATGGGTAAGCTTATCATAAACTCTAGCGAAGTCTATACCTTATTTGATACCGTTCTACCCATTCTTTTATTTCTCCTACTTGCGCTCAACGATTAAATTTGACTCGAGAGAATTTAGACTTTGACTTATCTCATAGAAACTCCGTTGGGAGAAACCTTCATTACATCCACTGTTTATAAGTCTTGTTTGGTTCAAATCGGTACCCTCACATTACATGTCGATCTTATTTCATTAAAAATACTTACATTTGACGTAATTCTAGGGATTGATTGGTTAACTACTCATCATGCAAAAATTGATTGTTTTCGTAAGATTATTAGCTTTTATATTCCTAACCAATCTGTTATGCGAATTTAAGCCACCAAACCATTAAAATCAATCACTGTCATCTCAAGCCATAAAGCTATTCGTTTATTGAAAAACGGATGTCAAGCTTTCTTAGCTCATGTCACGGATCTAAACAAAAATAAGTCAGTTTTGAATGATATTTCTATTGTTAATGAATTTCTTGATGTATTCCCTGAAGAACTTTCTGGCCTACCCCCAGAGCGTGAAATTAAATTTTGTATCGACCTTGAACCTGGTACAAAACCTATTTCCAAAGCCCCATATCAAATGGCTCCTATTGAACTTAAGGAGTTAAAGACCCAACTGCAGGAATTGTTAGACATCGGTTTCATTCGTCCTAGTACTTCTCTTTGGGGTGCTCCTGTTCTATTCGTGAAAAAGAAAGATGGGAGTATGTGACTTTGTATTGAATATCGGGAGTTGAATCATGTCACCATCAAAAATAGGTACCCATTGCCATGTATTGATGACCTGTTTGACAAGTTGTAAGGAGCCAAATTCTTTTTAAAGATTGATCTTCGTTCTGGATATCACCAATTGAAGATTAGAACCAATGACATTCCAAAGACGGCTTTCAGAACTCGGTACGGGCTTTATGAATTCCTAGTTATGTCCTATGGATTGACTAATGCTCCTGCTGCCTTCATGGATATGATGAACCAAGTATTCAAGGAATATTTAGATCACTTTGTGGTCGTCTTTATTGATGACATCCTCATATATTCCAAAACCCGTGAAGATCATGAGCAACACTTAAGGCTTATACTCCAAAAGCTTCGTGAATATAAGCTTTATGCCAAGTTGAAGAAATGCGAGTTCTGGCTTGAGGAAGTAGCATTCCTTGGGCACGTGGTATCAAGTCATGGAATATCTGTTGACCCAACAAAGATTGAAGCTATTCAAAGCTAGGAGCAACCTAAATCAGTGACCGAAGTACGTAGCTTTCTCGGCTTAGCTGGTTATTATCGGAGATTCGTAGAAGGGTTTTCTTAAATTGCTACTCCACTAACTCAGCTGACTCGGAAAAATACAAAGTTCGGTTGGAGCGAGGAATGTGAGAAGAGTTTTCAAGAACTCAAGAGGAGACTCATTTCAGCACCTGTTCTGACAATACCATCTGGTTCGGAGGGATTTGTCATCTACAGTGATGCTTCGGGCAAAGGGTTAGGATGTGTTCTCATACAACATGGGAAAGTCACAGCCTATGCCTCACGACAACTCAAAGAATATGAGAGGAATTATCCTACTCATGATCTAGAGTTGGCAGCTGTTGTCTTCGCACTAAAGATTTGGAGACATTACTTGTATGGGGAGAAAGTGGAGATCTTTACGGATCATAAAAGCCTCAAATATTTTTTCACTCAAAAGGAACTCAACATGCGACAACAACGTTGGCTTGAACTGTTGAAAGATTATAATTATACCATCCAATACCATCCCGGAAAAAGCGAACGTGGTAGGCGACGCATTGAGTAGAATATCATATCATAAGTCGCGAATGCGATATTGTTAACGCAGGCCCATTTTGTGTGACTTGCAAAGGATGGAGATAGAGTTAAAGACTCAGGGGACCCATGTGATGATGGCGAATATACGAGTAGAACCGACTTTTTAATTGATAAAGTTAAAAGTCGCTTCAAGCTACGCTGACACGAGTCTTGATCGTATGAGGAAGAAAGTGCAAGAATATGCTATGCCAAAAGCAAGAATCGATGAAGAAGGAATACTTCGAGTCAACTCCAGACTTTGTGTTCCTAACGACCCTGATTTAAAGTATAAAATCATAATGGAGGCGCATAACACACCGTTTGCAATCCATCTTGGGAGTCTGAAATGTATCATGATATTAAATCATATATTTTGGTGGAGCAATATGAAGAGAGAGATAGCTACTGCTTATCTCAAGGTGTCTAACTTGTCAACGAGTCAAGTGAGACATCAAGTACCAAAAGGTCTATTGCAACCACTTGAAATTCCAGAATAGAAGTGGGAGCACATTACCATGGATTTCGTTACTGGTCTTCCTAAAGTTTCTCAAGGCATAGATGCGATTTGGGTCATTGTTGATAGATTGACCAAGTATGCTCATTTCTTACCGATACGAGAAACTTATACACTTGAACGTCTTGCTCGTATGTACATAAACGAGGTTGTATGATTGCATGGTATGCCAGTATCCATAGTTTCTGATCGAGACTCAAGATTAACTTCAAGATTTTGGGTTAGTTTGCAAAAAGCTATGGGCACGGATTTACGATTTAGCTCGGCATATCATCCTCAGACGGACGGGCAGTCGAAGAGGACAATTCAAACTCTTGAAGATATATTAAGACTCTATGTCCTTGACTTCAAGGGAAGTTGGGACAAGTTCTTATCATTGGTGGAGTTTTCCTACAACAACAGTTATCAAGCAAGTATTGGCATGGCTCCATTCGAAGCGTTGTATGGAAGAAAGTGTCGTTCTCCAGTATGTTGGGATGAGGTGGGTGAAGCAACGTTGTTGGGACCGGAGTTGGTACGTATGACTACGGAAAAGATTCAAACGATCCGACAACGTATAAAAACCTCACAAGATCGACAAAAGAGTTATGCTGATCTTCATCGAAAGAACGTGGAATTCGATATAGGAGATCATGTGTTGTTACGTGTTGCTCCATGGAAAGGAGTTACGAGATTTGGAAAGAGAGGAAAGCTTAATCCTCGATTCATCGGACCATTTTTAATCCTTGATCGAGTAGGAAATGTGGCCTATAGACTCGCTTTGCCGCCAAGTATGTCTCGTGTTCATAATGTTTTTCACATATCCATGTTACGTAAATATGTGGAAGACCCGAACCACATTATTGAGTTAGAACCAGACGAAATAGCGGAGGATTTGACGTATGAAGAGGTTCCTATTCAAATCTTGGATAAGAAGGAACATATTCTACGCTCCAAGGTTATACCTCAAGTCAAAGTTTTGTGGAGAAACCACGATGTTGAAGAAATGACTTGGGAGTTAGAATCTGAAATGAAATCAAGGTATTCTTACCTCTTCAATATACCAGATACGTACCCTAATTTTGAGGGCGAAATTTCATAAGAAGGGGAGATTGTAAAACCCCAACTTTTTGAATAAAGATGAATTTTCTATAAATATTATTTTTGAATATTATAGAGTGAAATTGATATAATGTTATAGTTGTGGGTAATATTTATAAATTTTGCAAAGTACGCAAGTTGTTATATAATATTCGATTGGTCGGGGAATATTCGTTTTAACAGGGAATATTGGTACAACGGCACAATCATTGGTGGACCCCACAACAAAATTATTGTCGGATTGAGAAAATGACAAAAATACTTTATGAAAATAACGGCGGAAGTTTTACCGTTAACTGTTAAAACACCCGGTGTTAAAAGTACAGTAATACGCGTGGTTGCATTATGACGCCCCCAAAATTAGGTATACATCACCCATCTTGGGTCGCCAGATACATGGTAAAGAATTCAAATATAACTTACTAATGCAACTGTCGTGTACAATACGACAAAAGATAAACTGTGAGTTTGAATACAAATATTATCTACTAGAGATTATACAAACTCAAAAGGAGTCCTCATTACAATTATTATCACACTATTTAACAGAATAATGAGGACTACTAATGTTATCCTCTAGACCATCACTCCGTTCCCCGACTCGTCCCAGCTATATTCTCATTTCCTGAAGAGAACATTGAAAGAAAGGGTGAGCTCAACTAGCCCAGTAAGAAATATTATGACTAAGATAATGCAGTATAAATTATTATTAGTCTCCAACAATGTTAAACTGATAAAATATAATAGACATCAAGTTTAACTGCAGCGGAACAAGCAATCCATTAAAAGAGTCAGGTAGAAAATAAAATCTACTATCTTTTATGATTAAAAAGGTTTTTCATCACTGTTATCGTTGAGACTCGACTTAATAAATATTCCACATCATCGAATCACCCCTGCATTACGGCCAAGGATATTCTTTAGTATCACGACCATAATTATCCATGCACTACGGGCCAAGAATATTTGTGTATTCAATAATGGTCATGATCATGCCAACAACTGTCCACCAATGCACTACGGTCCAACGAGGACTTTTACCACATCATTTGTAACATTACGGTCATGATTATACCGAATGATCCCTGGTCATAATCATACCAAGTCCATCTATGCACTACAGGCCACAGATGACTTTCAACATAATATAAACATGAGGATGATGACAATGATATAAGAATTCAATAAAACAAGTTCAAGAATTAATTTGTCCAAGAACTACTAATGTCCAAATTGTCAACATGATACTGCTTTGTAGAGTAAAATTCAAGAATGATCAGAAGAATATTTCCATGAAAAGATACTGGATGAAGCGTAAATATCAAGGATATTCTACTAATTTCATGGAGTATAGAAGTCAAAACTTTAACCAATTGAGTATAATATAGAATGGAATAACAAAAGAAATCACCATGCATGCCGTACTTCGCATAGACAGGTTATTCCATCAGAATACTAAATAACGGAACGAATCGTCAAAAAATTACGCCCAAGCGAGATATTCCAACGAATAATAAAGAATGGAATAATAACAAAATCACCATGTATGTGGTACTTGCAGATAGACAGTTATTCAAGCGTAATACTAATAAGGATGGAATCGTGTTCTACAGAAAAACGCATGCAGACATGGATATTCAACAGATAATAATAAAGACGGAACCAGTGCAGCGTAAAACGCATGCGATACATGATATTCCAATAAAATAGTAAAGACAAAAAAATAGAAGAATGTCACCAAGTATAGGGTAGACCGCGTATATAGGTTATTCCAACAAAATAATAAGCAATGAAATAACAACAGTTCTCTTCATGAATAAGAAAGAATAACACCCCTTACCGTAAAAGAACTGAATATAAGAGTGGTTAAGTAGTAGAAATCTTTTCTTCTTTCTCTATAATTTTCTCTCTAGAGAGTTTGATGAATTCGTAAGAAAATAATGAAGGAATGAGCTTATTTATAGAAAAATGGATCGCATAAGAATTAACTAACTCATGAATCAGGTCTAGATTGATTTACTTTAATTGACTATCCCATAATTAAAGCAAAATATTTTATATAAAATATAATATATATTATATATATATAACATCGCCACACCAACAATGGTGCCTTAATGATAATTTTACTGACGAAATTGAAGTAGCCACTTTGATGTTATGCATGCAAGACTTTGATTACCAACATCAAGTAAAACAAAAATAAAATAATATATATATATATATATATATATATATATATATATATATATAAGCACATGGTGCTTTGAAAAAAAATAACAACTCCCTCCGTTAATTCTTATGACTTTTGCTTTCTCCACCAAAAGTAACATATATCATATATATATATATATATATATATATATAACTTTCTACCGATTATTCTGAAAAATGGGTAAATGGGGGTCCATTAATAAGCAAAACTGAGTGACTTCTCACGTAAGCATCAATAATCAATACAGTAATACTTACTATGCAACCACGCCAGACATCGTATTTTTTACTACCGAAAGTAGTTCAACAAAGATTAACGATAAAACTTCCGCCGTTATTTTCAATAAAACATTTTTGTCGTTTTCTCAATCCGACATTAGTTCTGTTGTGGGGTCCACCAATTATTGCGCCGTTGTACGAATATTCCCTGCTAAAACGAATATTCCCTGACCAATCGAATATAATATAACAACTTGCATACTTTGCAGAATTTACAAATACTACCCACAACTATAACATTATATTAAATTTATTCCATAATATTCAAAAATAATATTTATAGAAAATTCATCTTTATTCAAAAAGTTTGGGGTTTTACAATCTCCCCTTCTTACGAAATTTCACACTCGAAATTAGGGTACGTACCTGGTATGTCGAAGAGGTAAGGATTCCTTGATTTCATTTCAGATTCTAACTCCCAAGTCATTTCCTCAACATCGTGGTTTCTCCACAAAACTTTGACTTGAGGAATAACCTTGGTGCGTAGAATATGTTCCTTCTTATCCAAGATTTGAACAGGAACCTCTTCATACGTCATATCTTCTGCTATTTCGTTCAGTTCTAACTAAATAATGTGGTTCAGGTCTTCCACATATTTACGTAACATGGATATGTGAAAAACGTTATGAACACGAGACATACTTGGCGATAAAGCGAGTCTATAGGCCACAGTTCCTACTCGATCAAGGATTAAAAATGGGCCGATGAATCGAGGATTGAGCTTTCCTCTCTTTCCAAATCTCGTAACTCCTTTCCATGGATCAACACATAACAACACATGATCTCCTATATCGAATTCCACGTCCTTTCGATGAAGATCAGCATAACTCTTTTGTCGATCTTGTGAGGTTTTTATAGGTTGCTGGATCGTTTGAATCTTTTCCGTAGTCATATGTACCAACTCTGGTCCCAACAACGTTGCTTCACCCACCTCATCCCAGCATACTGGAGAACGACACTTTCTTCCACACAACGCTTCGAATGGAGCCATGCCAATACTTGTTTGATAACTGTTGTTGTAGGAAAACTCCACCAATGGTAAGAACTTGTCCCAACTTCCCTTGAAATCAAGGACACAGAGTCTTAATAGATCTTCAAGAGTTTGAATAGTCATCTCCGACTATCCATCCGTGCGAGGATGATATCTGAAACTAAATCGTAAATCTGCGCTCCATAGCTTTTTTGCAAACTAACCCAAAATCGCGAAGTGAATCTTGGGTCTCGATCAGAAACTATGGATACTGGCATACCATGCAATCTTACAACCTCGTTTATGTACATACGAGCAAGACGTTCAAGTGTATAAATTTCTCGTATCGGTACGAAATGAGTAGACTTGGTCAATCTATCAACAATGACCCAAATCGCATCTATGCCTTGAGAAACTTTGGGAAGACTAGTAACGAAATCCATGGTAATGTGCTCCCACTTCCATTCTGGAATTTCAAGTGGTTGCAATGGACCTTTTGGTACTTGATGCTTCACCGACTTCGTTGACATCGTTAGACACCTTGAGATAAACAAATTATCTCTCTCTTCATATCGCCCCACCAAAATGTATGTCAAGAAGATCATGATACATTTTGGTACTCCCGATGGATTGCAAATGGTGTGTTGTGCGCCTCCATCATGATTTTATACTTTAAATCAGGGTCGTTAGGAACACAAGTCTGGAGTTGACTCAAATTTTTCTTCTTTCATCAATTCTGGTTTTTACGATCGCACCTTCTTGCACTTTCTTCCTCATACGCATCATTCAGAATCAGAAACTTGAGCGACTTTTAATTTTATCAATTAAAGTCGGTTCTACTCGTATATTTTCCATCATCACGTGGGTCCCTGGAGTCTTTATCTCTATCTCCATCCTTTGCAAGTCATACAAAATGGGCCTTTGCGTTGACAATATTGCACTTGTACCCGCATATGATCTTCTACTCAATGCGTCAGCCACCACGTTCGCTTTTCCAAGATGGTATTGGATAGTATGATCATAATCTTTCAACAGTTCAAGCCAACGTCGTTGTCGCATGTTGAGTTCCTTTTGAGTGAAGAAATATTTGAGGCTTTTATGATCCGTAAAGATCTCCACTTTCTCCCCATACAAGTAATGCCTCCAAATCTTTAGTGCGAAGACAACACCTGCCAACTCTAGATCATGAGTAGGATAATTCCTCTCATATTCTTTGAGTTGTCGTGAGGCATAGGCTATGACTTTCCCATGTTGCATGAGAACACATCCTAACCCTTTGTCCAAAGCATCATCAGAGATGATAAATCCTCCGAACCGGATGGTATTGTCAAAACAAAATTTGAAATGAGTCTCCTCTTGAGTTCTTGAAAACTCTTCTCACATTCCTCGCTCAATCAAAATTTGTATCTTTCTAAGTCACCGAGTTAGTGGAGTAGCGATTCAAGAAAACCCTTCTACGAATCTCCGATAATAACCAAATTAAGCCGAGAAAGCTACGATACTTGATCATTTGATTTAGGTTGCTCCCGGCCAATAGCTTCAATCTTTGTTGGGTCATGATATTCCATGACTTGATACCACGTGCCCCAAGGAATGCTACTTCCTCAAGCCGTAACTCGCATTTCTTCAACTTGGCATAAAGCTTATATTCACGAAGCTTTTGAAGTATCAGCCTTAAGTGTTACTCATGATCTTCACGGGTTTTGGAATATATGAGGATGTCATCAATAAAGACGACCACAAAGTGATCCAAATATTCCTTGAATACTCGGTTCATTATATCCATGAAGGCGGCGAGAGCATTAGTCAATCCAAAGGATATGACCAGAATTCATAATGCCCGTCATCGAAGTTCTCGGCCGCCGCCTTTGAATGTCATCTGCTCTAATCTTCAATTGGTGATATCCGAAATGAAGATCAATCTTTGAAAAGAATTTGGCTCCTTGCAACTGGTCAAACAGGTCATCAATACGTGGCAATGGGTACCTATTTTTGATGGTGACATGATTCAACTCCCGATAATTAATACAAAGTGGCATACTCTCATCTTTCTTCTTCACGAATAGAACAGGAGCACCCCAAGGAGAAGTACTAGGACGAATAAAGCCAATGTTTAACCATTCCTGCAGTTAAGTTTTTAACTCCTAAAGTTCAATAGGATCCATTCGATATGGGGATTTAAAATGGGTTTTGTCTGGGGTTCAAGGTCGATACAAAATTCAATTTCACGCCTGGGGTAGGCGGGGAAGTTTTCGTGGAATACGTCGGAAATTCATTAACAATAGAAATATTATTCAAAATCGATTTATTTTTGTTTAGATCTCGTGACATGAGCTAAGAAAGCTTGACATCCGCTTTTCAATAAACGAATAGCTTTATGGCTTGAGATGACAGTGATTGATTTTAATGATTTGGTTGCTTGAATTCGCATAATAGGTTGATTAAGAATATAAAAGCTAACAACCTTACGAAAACAATCAATTTTTGCATGATGAGTAGTTAACCAATCAATCCCTAGAATTACATCAAATGCAAGTATTTTTAATGCAATAAGATTGACAGGTAATGTGTGGGTACCAACTTGAACCAAACAAGACTTATAAACTGTGGATGTAATGAAGGTTTCTCCCAACAGAGTTTCCACAGATAAGTCAAAGTCTAATTTCTCCGGAGTCAAATTTAATCGTTGAGCGCAAGTAGGAGAAATAAAAGAATGGGTAGAACCCCAGATCAAATAAAGTGTGTAGACTTATTTAGAGTTTATGATAAGCTTACCCGTGATGACCTCATTCGGGTTCCTTGCTTTCTGGGAGATCACAACAAACGCTCTCCCTTGCACTACCGGCTTTGACTTTTCTGGGACAGCCTTTGGTGCCTCCATCCTAGCTGAATTTATCTTTGGTGAACGACAAAATTGGGCTAAGTGACCTTCTCTTCCACAATTATAACATGTTTTGGACGGCATCGCGTAATTTGGACTGATGTGTCCCTCCCCTCCGCATTTGAAGCATATGATAGGTGGTCTTTCTCCTTCCTTAACAACGGGTGCTGATGCTGACGTCTTGCCATCATTGTTGAATCTCCTCTTCTTGAAATATCCATTCTTATTGTTTTGGCCCTGATTACCACCGAAGTGGTTACCATTTCTGGCCTGTTGATTCCCTCTACGCATGCATGCGGTACTTCGCATAGACAAATTATTCCAACAAAATACTAATAAGGACGGAATCGTGTCCCAAAGAAAAGCGCATGAACGGGGATATTCCAACGTAATAATAATAAAAGACGGAACCGTGTTTGGCGTAAAAGCATACGTATATGATATTCAAATGTAATAAATACAGACGGAATAATAGAAGAATGTCACCAAGTATAGGGTAGATCACAGATATAGGTTATTCCAACAGAATAATAAGCAATGGAATAACAACAGTTCTCTTCATGAATAAGAAAGAATAACACCCCTTACCGTAAAAGAACTGAATATAAGAGTAGTTAAGTAGTAGAAATCTTTTTCTTCTTTCTCTCTATAATTTTCTCTCTCTAGAGTTTCAGTGAATTCATAAGAAAATAATGAAGGAATAAGCTTCTATTTATAGAAAAATGGACTGCATAGTAACTAACTCATGAACAGTTCAGATTGATTTTGTGACGCCCCCAAAATAGGTATACACAACACCCATTCTGAGTCGCCAAATACATGGTACAAAAAGCAAACTACAACTTCAATAATACAAATGTCGTGTGAAATACGACAATATATACTATGAGTTTAAATATAATATTGTCTTCTAGACAATATCAATACTCAAATAAATCCCCATCATAATTATTGATTCATTATTTTACAAAAATGGTGAGGACTACTAAACAACTCTCTCTAGAACCTTCATTCCATACCCCGACTAGTACTCGCTACATTCTCGCCTCCTGAGAAGAAAAATGGAACAACAAGGAAAAGGGTGAGCTCAACTAGCCCAGTAAAGAATATTATGACTAAGATAATATACAACAAATTATCGTTAGTCTTCAACAGGAAAAAATGATAGAATACAATATACAACAAGTTTCGAGATCAATATTCGCGGCCGAAATAATAATTCATAGAAGAGTTACGTAGAGAATGAAATCTACTATAATCTATGAATTTAATAGTCCATCATCAATATTTTATCCTCGTAACATCAATCAATATGCATCCGAATCAAATATTCATCTTTGCACTACTGTGCCAAAGATATTCATCACCGGGTCATGTTCATTTAAACACTGCTCATCTTTGCACTACTACGGCCAAAGATATTCTTCAAAATCATTCATCTTCGCACTACAGCCAAAGATATTCTTAAGAAATCATTCATCTTTGCACTACAGAGCCCAAAGATATTCAATAATATCATCATTTAAGACCGAGGATGATGAAAAATATTTTTAAAGAAACGAATCCAAAGAAACAAAATGACAAGGATTAAGGATTAAGGATTCGTACTTGGTTTTATCCACGCCCAAAATACCTCAAAAATAATCATAGTGGTGTAAAATTCAAGAATGATCAAAACATGGATACAATCGAGTTAGTATCCAAAATAGATGTTTTAGACGAAAAGAAGAAATTTTATTTTTCTATGAATAATCTGAAGTATACATGAATAGTCTCAGATATCGTGAATAGTCTTGATATCGTGAATAATAACTCACACCACACAAAGATAGAAATTCCACAAAAACATCTTCACGCTTCATGAATAGTACTAAGTGAATAAGACTTTCGTGAATAAGAACTCGTGAATAGTAACTCATGAATAGTAACTCATGAATAGTAACCCAACATGAAAAAAATTTCAAATTTGATAAAAACTTCAGATCAACATTTCAAAGATAATGATATTGAAGAAATAATATCATTACGAAAAAAAATAATATCCCTTACCTCGAAAGATCGATCTTCTAATGAAACCTGGATATAAAGCATGACTTGGACTTGCACCAGATAGCAATACTCAAAGTATACTCAAAATACTCACAAGAATACGCCGATAATATAGAGAGAAAACTTCAGCTTAAATTGTGATTTTCAATTCTAACCTAAGCACCCTATTTATAGAAATTGCTTAGAACACCAAAGCGTAAAATTTAATATAATATTAATATTTATTTTCCAAAACCTCATACGCACACTTTGCTGCCAACTGAATTCAGCTCCTACACATGTTAAATGAGGCCACCTAACATTCCAAAAACGTTTTCCTATTTTAAATATTTTAAACTTCCAAAATCAATTATTTTGGAGCTTCTAACTTCAATAATTCATAATAAATAGCCCTTTCATCGAAAAAATTCAATCTCTGAGTTTTATAGGAAATTCAATTCTCTACAACTTTGCGGAAGAAAGTTTTTCCAAATTCCAAATGCAAATCGAATCAAATCCACAAACGGGCGATTTTACAGTGCTATAATCAAATTTCACCAATAAATGGGGTCCACCGACATGTTTAACATGTTTTAAACATTTATTGCAACAAAAATACTCTTCCTCCTCGTGATACTCATATATCCCACATTCGTTGTAAAAATATCACCATTAATATATTATTAAAATAATATATTTAAATGAATTATTTTATCGTAAAAAGATAAAATATTTATTTTCAACAATTGTCATTTTAAAAATTTTCTCCATCTATATTCACATAAAATCAATATTTTCCTCATCATATAAATCAATAATTAATTATTCACAAATAATATTACGTAATCACAATATTGACAACCAGTGCGGCCTCAGGAAAGAGGGGGCTTTCCAATAAGAATTTCTTCTTCTTGGCCTTAATTAGGTGATCAAACCTCTCCTTAGATGCACCTTTCTAGACATTGCCAATAATGTTATCTAATAATATTATTCAGATAATATGAATTATTGCTCGATAATGAAAGATAATTGTGTAATGACAATTATCAAACAACAAAGAATATAAAATATCAACGCAGCAATTATTAACTCAATAAAATACTGAACAGTAATTACTGTAACCATTATTGAGTAGTGCCTTCTTACGTAAGAATCAATAATTGGTGCAATACCGTGTGCAACTGCTCAACAACGCGTATTAGTGTGTTTTAACCACCGGGTATTCCAACAAAGATAATTCTTGAATAACTACGCCAATTATTTAAAAACAACTTATATTTGTCGCTTTCTTCATCCAATCACTTTCTACATTATGGGGCCCACACATGGTCACTACCATTGGTTAATATTCCTTCCCAAACATTTAATATTCCACGACCAAACGAATATTCCCCACGATAATGAATATTTTATAACCACTTGCTTAATTTGAAATATTTGAATATTTAACCCTTAACTATCCACATTAATCAAATCAACCTTACTATTTCAAAATAATAAATAAAGGAAATTCCTTTTATTTAAAAATTTTGGGTCTTACAACCTCCCTCCTTATGAAATTTCGTCCCTCCTAAATCGACGTGACGATACACTGTGTTTTAAAAGATGAGAATACCTCGCTTTCATTTCGCTTTCCAACTCCCGTGTCATTTCCTCAATAGCATGGTTTCTCCACAAAACTTTAACTTGTGGTATGACCTTCGTCACGTAGGACATGCTCCTTCCTATCCAAAATCTTGACAGTACCTCCTCATACGTTAAGTCTTCTACTATCTCGTTCGGGCTCTAACTCTATAACGTGGTTCGGGTCTTTCACATATTTACTTAGTATGTACGATATGTGAAACACATTATGAACACGAGACATACTTTGAGGTAACGCAAAGTCTATAGGCTACATTTCCTACTTCGGTCCAAGAATTTGAAATGGACCGATAAATCGTGGATTGAGCTTTCCTCTCTTCCCAAATCTTGTAACTCCCTTCCATGGAGCAACTCGCAACAATACATGATCCCCTACATTAAATTCCACGTCCTTTCGATGAAGATCCGCATAACTCTTTTGTCGATCTTGTGCCGCTTTGTATCGTTGTCGAATCATTTGGATCTTTCTAGAGTATATCGTATTTCAACTCTCTCGGGTCCCAACAATGTTGCTTCACCCACCTCATCCCAACATATATTGGAGAACGACATTTTCGTCCCATATAATGCTTGAATGGAACCATGCCTATATTTGTTTAATAACTATTGTTGTATGAGAATTCCACCAATGGCAAGTACTTATCCCAACTTCCTTTGAAATCTAGGACACGAGTTTTAATATATCTTCAAGAGTTTGAGTAGTCCTTTCGATTGCCCATCCGCTTTGAGGATGGTATGCCAAACCAATAAATCAGAATTGCGCCATAGCTTTTTACAAACTAACCCAAAATCATGAAGTGAATCTTGGGTCACGATCTAAAACTATGGATACCGGCATGCCATGCAATCTCACAATCTCATTTACGTCATATAGAAAAAGACGTTTAAGGGAATAAGTCTCTCGTATCGGTAAGAAATGAGCGGACTTTGGTTAATCTATCAACAATAACCCAAATAGCATTGATGTCTTGAGAAACCGCAGGAAGACCCGTAATTGAAATCCATAGTAATGTGTTCCCACTTCCATTCCGAGGAATCTCAAGTGGTTGCAACGGACCCTTAGGTACAAGATGCTCCGCTTTTACACGTTAGCAAGTTAAACACATCGAGATAAACTTTGCAATCTCTCTTCATATTGTTCCACCAAAATGTATGTCAAGATCACGATACATTTTAGTACTTCCAGGATGGATTGCAAATGGCGTATTGTGTGCCTCCATCATAATCTTGTACTTCAAATCGTAGTCGTTAGAAACACAAAGTCTAGAGTGGACTCAAGTATTCCTTCTTCATCAATTCTCGCTTAGGAATAGCTCCTTCTTGTACTTTCTTCATAATACGCATCCGACCCCTTGGGCTCGAGCAACCTTAACTTTTTCTATTAAAGTTGGCTCTATCGTATACTTGACATCATCGCACTCGTTCTCAAGATATGATCTTCTACTCAACGCGTCGGCTACCACGTTAGCTTTTCCAAGATGGTATGGTTAGAATATGTGCAAATGAGTCGCCTCTTGAGCTCTTGGAAAATCTTCTCGCATTCCTCGCTCCATACGAATTTTGTATCTTTTCGAGTCACTAAGTTAACGGAATAGAGATTCGAGAATATCCTTCAACGAATCTCGATAATAACCAACTAAGCCTAGAAAGCTACGTCTTTCGATAATCGACTTAGGTTGCTCTCAATCGCGACTTATATCCCAATCTTGGATAAAGACGTCACAAAGACACCTATCGCTTTACTATCGCATCGAATATGACGTCCCTACAGAGAGTTCCGCTTAGGTGAATTCCACAAAGGAAGTCACAAAATAAAGGCTCGGTACCAAATTTATAGTTGAATTTTTAACTCCTCGAAGTTCAATAGAGCCATTCGATATGAGATTTTAGAAATGAGTTTTGTCTTAGGGTTCAAAGTCGATACAAAATTTAATATCGAGCTTTGGGAGTAAGCCAAGAAATTCTTCAGAAATACGTCGGAAAAATCAATAACAACAGAATATTATTCAAATCGACGTGTCTTTATTCAAATCCATAACATGGACTAAGAAAACTTGACATCCGTAATAAACGAATGACTTCATGGCTTGATATGAAAATGTTTGACTACAATGGTTTGATTGCTTGAATTGAATAACAGTTGCTTAGGAATATGAAAACTAACAACCTTACAAAAGCAATCAATTTGGCATGATGAGTAGTTAACCTTAAAATCACATCAAAAGCAAATATATCTATAGAAATAAGGTTAACGGTGTAATGTGATAGTGCTGACTTGAATCAAGCAAGATTTTTAAACAACGGATGTAATGAAAGTTTCTCTAATGGAGTCTCCACAGATAGGTCAAAGTTTAATTTCTCCGTAGTCAAGTTCAAACGTTAAGCGCAAGAAAGAGAGATAAAAGAATGGGTAGAACCAATATCTAGTAAGGTATATACTTCAGCAAGAATTTATAATTAACTAACCTGCTAAACTTCGTCGTTTTCTCGCATTTTGACCAGTCACAACAAACGCTCTTCCCGGAATCGTTGACTTTGACTTTTCTGGGACAGTCTTTTGAGTCACCATTCACGCTGGACTGGGTTTCGATATCGTACAATCTCGAGCGATATGTCCTTCTTTTCCACAATTATAGCATACCTTGGAAGGCTTTGAACAGTTTGACCTTATATGTCCCTCCTCTCCACATCTGTAGCATCTAACTGGCGATCGTTCTCTTCCCCTAGAATTTGTTGATGGTGCCGATGTTCTTTTACGCCTTCCCGTCATCGTTAAATCTTCTCTTTTTAGATTGACATCTCTTTCCATAATATCAATGCGTCGTGCGCTTTTACCCCATGCATCACTCATTCTCACTGCTTCGATTATTTCTTCTTTCACTTCGATTCGACTTTATCATCTTATACTCGCCAAAGAGTGCTTCGCTCAAGCATCACGATCGGGTAACACAAGCTTGAATCGTTGCATCCTTTTCCTCCACGATCGCCGCAATTCTTTAGCTTCGCTTCTTCTAACTCATGAATACGATTTTGTAATTCTATATTTCGATCATAAAATACCTCTAATAAACTCTCTTCGTGTACCTCTTCTTCCTCTTCTTCCTCACTCTCACCGTTACCTCTGCGATTATCTCGGGTGCAACTATCAATTCTTCACTCACCACACGGATATCTCTAATTCCTTCTTCACTTTGACATCACATTATCCTCGGTTTGGCGATTAGAGGTGTCTCCACGATCTCATTCACTCCATTGTTAACGCTTCTCAATGACCCATTCTTAAAAACTATCATAAAACAAGGGTTAATTAAATAAATTAAGAAATCACATAATACCCTATAATATGACCAACCAACAAATAAGCTTAGTAGGACACACTAGCGAAGGATTTACTCGCCTCTCCCCCTAGTTCTATTCCCGATCTCCGCCAGAGATCATATCCCTAAGCTCGATACCAACTGTGGACGCCCCCAAAATAGGTATACACAACACCCATTCTCGAGTCGCCAAATACATGGTACAAAAAAGCAAACTACAACTTCAATAATACAAATGTCGTGTGAAATACGACAATATATATTAATGAGTTTAAATATAATATTGTCTTCTAGACAATATCAATACTCAAATAAATCCCCATCATAATTATTGATTCATTATTTTACAAAATGGTGAGGACTACTAAACAACTCTCTCTGTAACCTTCATTCCATACCCCGACTAGTACTTTCGCTACATTCTCGCCTCCCGAGAAGAAAAATGGAACAACAAGGAAAAGGGTGAGCTCAACTAGCCCAGAAAGAATATTATGACTAAGATAATATACAACAAATTATCGTTAGTCTTCAACGAGGAAAAATCGATAGAATACAATAGATAACAAGTTTCAGATCAATATTCGCATTGAAATAATAATTCATAAAGAGTTACGTAGAGAATGAAATCTACTATAATCTATGAATTTAATAGTCCATCATCAATATTTTATCCTCGTAACATCAATCAATATGCATCCGAATCAAATATTCATCTTTACTACAGCCAAAGATATTCATCACCGTCATATTCATTTAAACACTGCTCATCTTTGCACTACGGGCCAAAGATATTCTTTAGAAATCATTCATCTTTGCACTACAGCCAAAGATATTCTTAAGAAATCATTCATCTTTGCACTACAGCCAAAGATATTCAATAATATCATCATTTAAGACCGAGGATGATGAAAATATTTTTAAAGAAACGAATCCAAAGGAAACAAAATGACAAGGATTAAGGATTAAGGATTCAGTACTTGGTTTTATCCACGCCCAAAAATACCTCAAAAATAATCATAGTGGTGTAAAATTCAAGAATGATCAAAACATGGATACAATCGAGTTAGTATCCAAAATAGATGTTTTAGACGAAAAGAAGAAATTTTATTTTTCTATGAATAAGACCAGTATACATGAATAGTCTCAGATATCGTGAATAGTGCCGTATACGTGAATAGTAACTCCGACACCAAAAGATAGAAATTCCACAAAAACATCTTCACGCTTCATGAATAGTACTCGTGAATAGTAACTGTGAATAAGAACTCATGAATAGTAACTCGTGAATAGTAACTCATGAATAGTAACTCATGAATAAGTAACCCCGACATGAAAAAAATTTCAAATTTGATAAAACTTCAGATCAACATTTCAAAGATAATGATATTGAAGAAATAATATCATTACGAAAAAAATAATATCCCTTACCTCGAAAGATCAAGACTTAAATTTGAAACACCTGATATAGGCTATGACTTGGACTTGCAATTGTATAGCAATACTCAAAGTATACTCAAAATACTCACAAGAATACGCCGATAATATAGAGAGAAAAACTTCAGCTTAGTGTGATTTTCAATTCTAACCTAAGCACCCTATTTATAGAAATTGCTTAGAACACCAAAGCGTAAAATTTAATATAATATTAATATTTATTTTCCAAAACCTCATACGCACACTTGCTAACTGAATTCAGCTCCTACACATGTTAAATGAGGCCACCTAACATTCCAAAACGTTTTTTTCTATTTTAAATATTTTAAACTTTCAAAAATCAATTATTTTGGAGCTTGAACTTCAATAATTCATAATAAATAGCCCTTTCATCAGAAAATTTGAATCTCACGTGTTTTTTATAGGAAATTCAATTCTCTACAACTTTGCGTAAGAAAGTTTTTCCAAATTCCAAACAAAAATCGAATCAAAATTCACAAACAAGCGATTTTATAAAGTTATAATCAAATTTCAATCAATAAATGGGGTCCACGTACATGTTTAACATGTTTTAAACATTTATTGCAACAAAATACTCTTCCTCCTCGTGATACTCATATATCCCACATTCGTTGTAAAAATATCACCGTTAATATATTATTAAAATAATATATTTAAATGAATTATTTTATCGAAAAAAGATAAAATATTTATTTTCAACAATTGTCATTTTAAAATTTTTCTCCATCTATATCCACATAAAATCAATATTTTCCTCATCATATAAATCAATAATTAATTATTCACAAATAATATTACGTAATCACAATATTGACAACCGTGCGGTCTGGAAAGAGGGGCTTTCTAATAAGAATTTCTTCATCTTGCCGCAATTAGGTGACCAAACCTCTCCTTAGATGTAACTTTCTAGACATTGCCAATAATGTTATCTAATAATATTATTCGAGATAATATGAATTATTGCTTCGATAATGAAAGATAATTGTGTAATGACAATTATCAAAACAATGAAGAATATAAAATATCAACGCAGAGAATTATTAACTCAATAAAATCTCGAATAAGAATTACAGTAACCATTATTGAGTAGTGCCTTCTTCACGTAAGAATCAATAATTGGTGCAATACCAAGTGCTACTTGCTCAACAACGCCAGATTAGTGTGTTTTAACCACCGGGTATTCCAACAAGATTAATTGGTAATAACTACGTAGCTATTTAAAAACAACTTATATTTGTCGCTTTCTTCATCCAATCACTTTCCGTTATGGGGCCCACATGGTCAAGCTGCCATTTATACGAATATTCTCCGACAAGATTTAATATTCCACGACCAAACGAATATTCCCCACCATAATGAATATTTTATAACCACTTGCTTAATTTGAAATATTTGCATATTTAACCCTTAACTATCCACATTAATCAAATCAACCCTTACTATTTCAAAATAATAAATAAAGGAAATTCCTTTTTATTTAAAAATTTCGGGGTCTTACAGATTTACTTTTATCGGACGGTCCATATTTAAAGCAAAATCTTTTATATAAAATATAATATATATTATATATATAACATCAGTTCACTGGTGCACCGAATGATAATTTTACGGATGAAATTGAAGCAGCCACGGATGTTATGCGCAAGACTTTGATTACCAATATCAAGTAAAACAAAAATAAAATAAAATATATATATATAAGCACATGGTGTTTTGAAAAAAAATAACAACTCCCTCCGTTAATTCTTATGACTTTTGCTTTCTCCACCAAAAGTAACATATATCATATATATATATATATATATATATATATATATATATATATATAACAATAATAATTGTACTCCCCATCCTACCAAAGTTCAAACATTTCCTATATAAATAATACATATAATACTTTATCATGTGATTTCCCCACTACAATCATGCCACCGTATATATATATATATATATATAACTTTCTATCGGCTATTCTGAAAAATGGGTAAATGGGGGTCCATTAATAAGCAAAACTGAGTGACTTCTCACTTAAGCATCAATAATCAATATCGTGTACTACTATGCAACCACGGGTATTACTGTACTTTTACTACCGAGTAGTTCAACAGTATTAATGGTAAAACTTCCGTCGTTATTTTCAATAAAACATTTTTGTCGTTTTCTCAATCCGACATTAGTTCTGTTGTGGGGTCCACCAATGATTGCACCGTTGTACGAATATTCCCCGACCAATCGAATATAATATAACAACTTGCATACTTTGCAGAATTTATAAATACTACCCACAACTATAACATTATATTAAATTTATTCCATAATATTCAAAAATAATATTTATAGAAAATTCATCTTTATTCAAAAAGTTTGGGGTTTTACATGCATAGTAGCACACGGTATTAATTATTGATGTTTACGTGATAAGTCACTCAATTTTGTTGGTATTATTAATGTAATAATACAGAAAATCTTTTTATATAAAATGTAATACTTTTATAAAGTTATTCTATAAATAGAATATATTATATTCTATTATGCATAGTGTTGCATAATTGTCTCAGTATAGTGTTTTGCATAGTAAAATCTTTTTATATAAAATGTAATAATTTTATAAAGCTATCTATTTTATTAGACAATAATTAGAATATATTATATTTTATTATGCATAGTTTTTGCATAGTGCCTGCATAGTGTTTGCATAGTAAAATCTTTTATAAAGTTATTCATTTTATTAGATTATAAATAGAATATATTATATTTATTTAAAAGATTTTGCTTTAAATATGGACCGTCAGATTAAAGTAAATCAATCTGGACCGTTCATGAGTTAGTTACTATGCAGTCCATTTTTCTATAAATAGAAGCTCATTCCTTCATTATTTTCTTACGAATTCACTGAAACTCTAGAGAGATAAACTATAGAGAGAAAGAAGAAAGTATTCTGCTACTTCATTACTTATATTTCCAGTACTATTCTTCTTAAGGTAGGGAATATTATTTGTTGTACTCATAAGGGGTGTTATTCTTTTGTAATCATGAAGAGAACTTATGTTATTCCATTCTTTATTATTCATTGGAATAACTCAGATATCTGCCAAGAGCTACCCTATACTTGGTGACATTCTTCTATTATTCCGCCTTTACTATTCTCATTGGAATATCCTGTCTATCGCGTTTCTTGTGGAGGTCCCGATTCCGTCTTTATTATTCGGTTGGAATATCTTGTTCATGCATGCGTTTACGCGGACTGGTTCCATCTTTATTATTATTACGTTGGAATATCCATGCATGCATGCGTTTTTACGCCGGGACTGATTCCGCCCTTATTAGTATTCTCGTTGGAATAACTTTGTCTACGCCAAGCACCGCATGCATGGTGATTTCTGTTGTTATTCCATTCTTTATTATTCTGTTGGAACATCCAGCTGCTTGCAAATTTACTTTGACCGGTTCCGTTATTTAGTATTCTCATTGGAGTAACTCATACCATGTGAAGTACCGCATGCATTGTGATTTCTTTTGTTATTCCATTCTTTATTATACTCAGTTGGTTAAAGTTTTAACTTTTATACTCCATGAAATTAGTGGAATATCCTTGATAATTGCGCTTCATCCAGTATCTTTTCATGGAAATATTCTTATGCGCATTCTTGAATTTTACTCTACAAAGCAGTATCATGTTGACAATTTGGACGTTATTGGTTCTTGGACAAATTAATTCTTGAACTTGTTTTATTGAATTCTTATATCATTATCATCATCCTCATATTTATATTTTTTGAAAGTCATCTGTGGTCTGTAGTGCATAGATGGATTTGGTATGATTATGACCAGGGATTATTCGGTGTAATCATGACCGTAATGTTACAAATGATGTGGTAAAAGTCATCATTGGCCCGTAGTGCATTGATGGACAGTTGTTGGCATGATCATGACCATTAATGAATACACAAATATTCTTGGCCCGTAGTGCATGGATAATTATGGTCGTGATACTAAAGAATATCATTGGCCGTAGTGCGGGGTGATTCGATGATGTGGAGTATTTATTAAAATTTGAGTCCCAATGATAAAAGTGATGAAAAACCTTTTAAATCATAAAAGATAGTAGATTTTATTTTCTACTTGACTCTTTTAATGGATTGCTTGTTCATTGCAGCTTAAACTTGATGTTTGTTATATTGTATCGCTTTAACACTTTTTTTAAAGGCTAATGATAATTTATTCGCATTATCTTAGTCATAATATTTCTTCTTTGGGCTAGTTGAGCTCACCCTTTCTTTCACCGTTCTCTTGAGAAATGAGAATATAGCTAGAACGAGTCGGGGAACGGAGTGATGGTCCTAGATGGTGCATTAATAGTCCTCACTATTCTGTGAAATATTGTGATAATAATTGTAATGAGGACTCCTTTTGAGTTTGTATACTCTCTAGTAGTAGACAATATTTGTATTCAAACTCATGCTTAATGTTTTGTCATATTGTATCTGACAGTTGTATTATTAAGTTGTATTTGAATTCTGTACCATGTATCTGGCGACTCAAGATGGGTGATGTATACCTAATTTTGGGGGCGTCACACTTTTTATGGAAATATTCTTCTGAACATTCTTGAGTGTTACTCTACAAAGAAGTATCATGTTGACAATTTGGACATTATTAGTTCCTGGACAAATTAAATCTTGAACTTGTTTTATTGAATTCGTATATCATTGTCATCATCCTCATATTTATATTATGTTGAAAGTCATATGTGGCCTGTAGTGCATAGATGGACTTGGTATAATTATGACCAGAGATTATTCGGTGTAATCATGACTGTAATGTTACAAATGATGTGGAAAAAGTTCTCATCAATTCAAGTAGTGCATTGATGGGCGATTGTTGGCATGATCACTGACCATTGATGAATACACTAATATCCTTGGTACGTGGTGCATGGATAATTTGTGGGTTGTGATACTAATGAATATCCTTGGTAGTAGTGCGTGGGATGATGTGGATTATTTATTAAAATTTGAGTCTCAAATGATAAAAGTCATGAAAAACCTTTTAAATCATAGAAGATAGTAGATTTTATTCTCTACTTGACTCTTCTAATGGATTGCTTGTTCACGCAATTAAACTTGATGTTTGTTATATTTTATCGGTTTAACAACATTGAAGGCTAATGATAATTTATTACGCATTATCTTAGTCATAATATTTCTTACTTAGGCTAGTTGAGCTCACCCTTTTGCTTTCATTGTTCTCTTGAGAAATGAGAACGTAGCGAGGACTAGTCGGGAAGCAGTGATGGGCGGATAATAGCATTAGTAGTCCTCACTATTCTATGAAATAGTGTGATAATAAATGTAATGAGGACCCCATTGAGTTTGTATATTGTCTAGATGATAATATTTGTATTAAAACTCACAGCATTTGTTTAGTCATATTTTACGCGACTGTTGTATAATTAAGTTGTATTTGAATTTTGTACCATGTATTTGGCGACTCAGAATAGGTGATGTATACCGATTTTGAGGGCATCACAGTTGGTATCAAAGCTTAGGGATATGATCCCTGGCTAAGATGTGAGAATAGAACTAGGAGGGGAGAGACGGGGAATTCCTTCGCTAGTATGACCTACCTAAGTTTATTTGGTATTTAATTGGTTGGTCAGAATATAGGGATAATATGTTGCATGTCAATTAACCTTTGTTTTGTGGCAGTATCTGAAAATGACATCCGAGAATGTTGAGAATAGCAATGGAGCACATGCGACCGTTGATTCACCACATATCAATAATCAGAATAATGTGCATCAGGAAGGCGACAATCCTCATGCAAACAACAACACTGACCAAATGATGAATGATGGAATGTTCAGAGGCTTTATGCAATTCATACAACAGCAGGCGAGAGCGACTCCTGTCCAAAATGTAGGTGGAAACACTGGAAACTCTCGGACGGTCACCGCTAAACAGTTCAAGGAGCTGGAACCACCGGAGTTTATTGGAGAGCCAAAACCACTTAAGGCGGAAGCATGGATAAAGCAGATCACCATGATATTTGATGTCTTAGGATGCTCCGAGGAGCAAAAGGTTCCCTTTGTCTCCTTTATGTTGCGAGGAGAGGCAGATTACTGGTGGGAATCGGTAAAGCGTACTTATCTTGCCGCACTGAAGATGTCTTGGGAGAAGTTCCAAGAACTATTCAACGACAAGTACTTTCCCGAAAGTATTCGTCACATAAAAGAGGTAGAGTTCATCAATTTGGAGCAGAATAATATGACCGTGTCGCAGTACGGAGCTATGTTTGCCGAGTTATCTCAGTTTGCGTCCCACTTGGTGGATAATGAAGAGAGAATGACGCAGATATTTTTAAGAGGTTTAAAGCCAGAGATACGTCAACATCTTATTTCTCATAAACTGTGTTTGTATTCAAATGTTGTAAATAGGGCTCAGTTAGTAGAGTGCGATAACGAGTCAACGCAACCAAAAGAGAGCAGCCAGAAAAATGATAATACCAGTGAGAGCAGTCATCAAAGTGGTGACAACAAGCGTGAAGGGAATTAATAGGCCAGAAGTGGTAACCACTTCGGCAGTAATCAGGGACAAAATAATAAGAATGGACATTTCAAGAAGAGGAGATTCAACAATGATGGAAAGATGTCAGCACCAGCACCCGTTGTTAAGGAAGGAGAACGACCACCTATCATATGCTTCAAATGCGGAGGGGAGGGATACATCAGTCCAAACTGCGCGATGTCGTCCAAAGCATGTTATAATTGTGGAAGATAAGGTCACTTAGCCCGATTTTGTCATTCACCGAAGACAAGTTCAGCCAGGATGGAGGCACCAAAGGCCGTCCCAGAAAAGTCAAAGCCGGTAGTGCAAGGGAGAGCATTTGTTGTGACCTCCCAGAAAGAAAGGAACCCGAATGAGGTCATCACGGGTAAGCTTATCATAAAATCTAGCGAAGTCTATACTTTATTTGATACCGGTTCTACCCATTCTTTTATTTCTCTTACTTGCGCTCAACGATTAAATTTGACTCCGGAGAAATTAGACTTTGACTTATCTGTGGAAACTCCGTTAGGAGAACCTTTCATTACATCCATTGTTTATAAGTCTTGTTTGGTTCAAATCGGTACCCTCACATTACCTGTCAATCTCATTTCATTGAATATACTTGCATTTGATGTGATTCTAGGGATTGATTGGTTAACTACTCATCATGCTAAAATTGATTATTTTCGTAAGGTTGTTAGTTTTCATATTCCTAATCAACCTATTATGCGAATTCAAGCGACCAAACCATTAAAATCAATCACGGTCATCTCAAGCCATAAAGTTATTCGTTTATTGAAAAACGGATGTCAAGTTTCTTAGCTCATGTCACGGATCTAAACAAAAATACGTCAGTTTTGAATGATATTTCTATTGTTAATAAATTCCCTGAAGAACTTCCTGGCCTACCCCTAGAGCGTGAAATTGAATTTTGTATCGACCTTGAACCCGATACAAAACCCATTTCAAAGCCCCATATCGAATGGCTCTATTGAACTTCGTGGAGTTAAAGACCCAATTGCAATAATTGTTAGACATTGGTTTCATTCGTCCTAAATCTCGTCTCCTTGGGGTGCTCATGTTCTATTCGTGAAGAAGAAAGATGGGAGTATGCGACTTTGTATTGATTACCGGGAGTTAAATTATGTCACCATCAAAAATAGGTACCCATTGCCACGTATTGATGACCTATTTGACTTGCTGCAAGGAGCCAAATTCTTTTCAAAGATTGATCTTCGTTCCGGATATCACCAATTGAAGATCAGAACTGATGACATTCCAAAGACGGCTTTCAAAACTCGGTACGGGCATTATGAATTCCTAGTCATGTCATTTAGATTGACTAATGCTCCTGCTGCCTTCATGGATATGATGAACCGAGTATTCAAGGAATATTTGGATCACTTTGTGGTCGTCTTTATTGATGACAACCTTATTTATTCCAAAAGCCGTGAAGATCATGAGCAACACTTGAGGCTGACACTCCAAAAGCTTTGTGAATACAAGCTTTATGCCAAGTTGAAGAAATATGAGTTCTGGCTTGAGGAAGTAGCATTCCTTGGGCACGTAGTATCAAGTCATGGAATATCTGTTGACCCGGCAAAGATTGAAGCAATTCAAAGCTGGGAGCAACCTAAATCAGTGACCGAAGTATGTAGCTTTCTCGGCTTAGCTAGTTATTATTGGAGATTCGTGAAAGGATTTTCTCGAATAGCTACTCCATTAACTCAGCTGACTCGGAAAGATACAAAGTTCGATTGGAGTGAAGAATGTGAGAAGAGTTTTCAAGAACTCAAGAGGAGACTCATTTCAAAGACCTTTGTTCGACAATACTATCTGGCTCGGAGGGATTTGTCATCTACAGTGATGCTTCGGGCAAAGGGTTGGGATGTGTTCTCATGCAACATGGAAAAGTCATAGCCTATGCCTCAAGACAACTCAAAGAATATGAGAGGAATTATCCTACTCATGACCTAGAGTTAGTAGCTGTTATCTTCGCACTTCAAATTTAGAGGCATTACTTGCATGGGGAGAAAGTGGAGATCTTTACGGATCATAAAAGCCTCAAATATTTCTTCACTCAAAAGGAACTTAACATGCGACAACGACATTGGCTTGAACTGTTGAAAGATTATGATCATACCATCCAATACCATCCTGGAAAAGCGAACGTGGTAGGTAGCGCGTTGAGTAGAAGATCATATGCAAATGCAGAGTGCGATATTGTCAACCTGAGGCCCATTTTGTGTAACTTGCAAAGGATGGAGATAGAGTTAAAGACTCGAGGACCTATGTGATGATGGCGAATATCTGAGTAGAACCAACTTTAATTGATAAAGTTAAAGTTGCTCAAGCTACGGACACAGGAGGCGATCGTATGAGGAAGAAAGTGCAAGAAGGTGCTATCTTAGGAAGCAAGAATCGATGAAGAAGGAATACTTGAGTCAACTCCGGACTTTGTGTTCCTAACGACCCTCATTTAAAGTATAAAATCATGATGGAGGCGCCTGACAACACACCGTTTGCAATCCATCTCAGGGAGTACCAAAATGTATCATGATATTAAATGTATACATTTTGGTGGAGTAATATGAAGAGAGAGATAAGCATTTGTTTATCTCAAGGTGTCTAACTTGTCAACGAGTTAAAGTGGAGCATCAAGTACCAAAAGGTTATTGCAACCACTTGAAATTCCAGAATGGAAGTGGGAGCACATTACCATGGATTTAGTTACCAGTCTTCCTAAGGTTTCTCAAGGTATAGATGTGACTTGGGTCATTGTTGATAGATTGACCAAGTCTGCTCATTTTTTACCGATACGAAAAACTTATATACTTGAACGTCTTGCTCTTATGTACATAAACGAGATTGTAAAACTGCATGGTGTGCCAGTATCCATAGTTTCTGATCGAGACCCAAGATTCACTTCATGATTTTGGGTTAGTTTACAGAAAGCTATGGGCACATATTTACGATTTAGCTCGGCATATCTTCCTTAGACAGACGGGCAGTCGGAGAGGACTATTCAAACTCTTAATGATTTATTAAGACTCTGTGTCCTTGACTTCAAGGGAAGTTGGGATAACTTCTTACCATTGGTGGAGTTTTCCTACAACAACAGTTATCAAGCAAGTATTGGCATGGCTCCATTTGAGGCGTTGTATGGAAGAAAGTATCGTTCTCCAGTATGTTGGGATGAGGTGGGTGAAACAACATTGTTGGGACTGGAGTTGGTACGTATGACTACGAAAAAGATTCAAACGATCCGACAACGTATAAAAATCTCACAAGATCGACAAAAGAGTTATGCTGATCTTCATCGAAAGGACGTGGAATTCGATATAGGATATCATGTGTTGTTATGTGTTGCTCCATGGAAAGGAGTTACGAGATTTGGAAAGAGAGGAAAGCCCAATCCTCGAGTCATCGGCCCATTTTTAATCCTCGATCGAGTAGGAACTGTGGCCTATAGACTCGCTTTACCGCCACGTATGTCTCGTGATCATAACGTTTTTCACATATCCATGTTACGTAAATATGTGAAAGACCCGAACCACATTATTGAGTTAGAACCGGACGAAATAGTGGAAGATTTGAAATATGAAGAGGTTCCTATTAAAATCTTGGATAAGAAGGAACATATTTTATGCTCTAAGGTTATACCTCAAGTCAAAGTTTGTGGAGAAACCACGATGTTGAGGAAATGACTTGGGAGTTAGAATCTGAAATAAAATCAAGGTATCCTTACCTCTTCGACATACCAGGTACGTACCCTAATTTCGAGGGCGAAATTTCATAAGAAGGGGAGGTTGTAAGACCCCAACTTTTATGAATAAAGATGAATTTTCTATAGATATCATTTTTCAATATTATGGAATGAATTTGATATAATGTTATAGTTGTGGGTAATATTTATAAATTTTGCAAAGTACGCAAGTTGTTATATAATATTCGATTGGTCGGGGAATATTTGTTTTAATAGGGAATATTCATACAACGGCACAATCATTGGTGGACCCCACAACGGAATTATTGTCGGATTGAGAAAACGACAAAAATACTTTATAAAAAATAACGCGATGTTTTACTGTTAACTCGTTGAAACACCTTGTTAAAAATACAATAATACACGTAGTTATGCAATGAGCAGATACGGTATTTATTATTGATGCTTACATGAGAAGTCACTTAGTTTTGTTCAATTATTATTCACGATAAATTCTTTGCGTAAGTATTTCACGTTATTTGATTCAATTATTGTCAATATTTTATAATCAATAATTGAGATGACAAAGTTATTAATATTATTATTTGCAATATTAACGATGTCTAGAAGTTACATCAACGAGAGGTTTGGTCACCTAATTGCGGCGCTTGATGGGGAGAAATCCTTATTGAAAGCCCCCTCTTTCACAGGAGCGACCTAATCGATTAATATTGTGAATTATAATAATGATGATGAGTTTTATTTTATTAGTATTATTAATGTAATAAAAGCAGAAAAGATTTTTATATAAAATGAATACTTTTATAAAGTTATTCGCTTATTAGACTAATAGTAAAATCTTTTATATAAAACAAAATACTTTTATAAAGTTATCTGTTTTATTAGACAATAATTAGAATATATAATATTTTATTATGCATAGTATTTGCATAGGGCCTGCATAGTGTTTGCATAGTAAAATCTTTTTATAAAGTTATTCGTTTTATTAGATTATAAATAGAATATATTATATTTTATTGTAAACCAATCTGAACCGTCCGTTTAAAGTAAATCAATCTGGACCGTTCATGAATTAGTTACTATGCAGTCCATTCTTCTATAAATAGAAGCTCATTCCTTCATTATTTCTTATGAATTCATTGAAACTCTAGAGAGAGAAACTATAGAGAGAGTTCTTTTTCTATAATCTTGAGCGTATGTCTTTAGAGTTTAAGAAAGCTTTGAGCATAGTATAAGTTTTCTTTGAGTATATTCTCGCCCTACCAGTCAAAATACTCTTCTTTTACGGTAAGGGATATTATTTGTTGTACTCGTTAGGGGTATTCCTTCTTTCTTATTGGTGAAATTCTTTTGTTATTCCATTCTTTATTATTCTGTTGGAATAACCTGTATACGCGGGATACCCTATACTTGGTGAAATTCTTCTGTTATTCCATTATTTATTATTTTGTTGGAACATCATGTGTGACACCCCCAAATCCGGGTACTTCAATTCCACAGGATTTGGTGTTCACTGTATAAATATCATCTATCTATCTACCCATAATAAATGCAAACCATGCAATAGATAGAAATAATAATAAATCTCCCCTTATAGGGTTACATCAACTACATAATAAATACAATCTCAGGTTACTCTAACCTTAAACATCTGTGCAGAATCGTAAACAATTAAGTCTTAAACAACATCATTAACTTAAGTCTAACCTAAATACATCATCAAATAAAATAACAAGTCTTCAACACTTGCTAACTTTGCCCTTGCCTTTACTAGTGGAAGGTTCGTCAGTTCTTTCGTTCTTAACTGCAATGTTATTATTAAGCAAGAGTGAGCACTAATGCCCACAAGTATAATAATGAAATAACAGTATAATAACATGCGAGTAAATCAAAGACAT
The DNA here is from genome assembly GCA_020205615.1 of Panax quinquefolius. Taxonomy (NCBI): domain Eukaryota; kingdom Viridiplantae; phylum Streptophyta; class Magnoliopsida; order Apiales; family Araliaceae; genus Panax; species Panax quinquefolius. The sequence goes on along the minus strand of CM035166.1, from coordinate 100,366,615 downwards.
CTGAATAAAAGCTCAACTTTTGAATCAAGAATGAATAACAAGAAACAAAAGAATTCTGAGGGTCATAAGACCTTGAACTATGTCCTAGGTTATCAAGGGTTATACTTGAAACCTTTAACAGTCATAAGACTATGGACCTTTCTACTGCGTTACTTGGGGATCAAGCCCTTAGTACAATCTGATACACAATATCTTAACGCTTAACGCATAAGTAAATCCCTTCATAGGTTGTTCATCTCGGTTTGACATTCGAGTCCGCACTTTTGAAGGAAGTTTGGTGCAGACAATTCATCGAGGGTTCGTAAATTTAGAAGCGCTCATCAACTATGGACTAGTCGAATCAATAAGGGTTCGCTAGTCTAATAAGGTTCAATAATAATTGTAAGACCCCAACTTATTATTAATGAAATTTAATTTTCTCTATTTATTATTTTGAAATAAATACGGGTTGATTTGATTAATGTGAATAGTTATGGGTAAAATCGCAAATATTTCAAAATAAGCAAGTGGTTATAAAATATTCATTGATGTCGGGGAATATTCGTTTGGTGTCGTGGAATATTCTTGCTTTGTCAGGAATATTAAATGCGACGGCCTTGATAGATTTTGTGGGCCCCATAACTGAAAGCGATTGGATGAAGAAAACAGCAAATATAAGTTGTTTAAAAATAACAAATAGTTGTTATCGTTAATCTTGTTAAAATACTTACTCGGTGGTTAAAACACGAGTAGCACACCGGTATTGCACCAATTATTGATTCTTACGTGAAGAAGGCACTACTCAATAATGGTTACGATAATTCTTGTTCGATATTTTATTGATTTAATAATTGCTTTGTGTTGATATTTTATATTCTTGTTGTTTGAATAATTGTCATTACACGATTTTTTCATTATCGAAACAATAATTCATATTATCTGAATAATATTATTAGATAACATTATTGGCAATGTCTAGAAAGTTACTGTCTAAGGAGAGGTTTGGTCACCTAATTGTGCGCGATGAAGGAGAAATTCTTATTGAAGCCCCTCTTTCTCTGAACCTGCACGGTTGTCGATATTGTGATTACGTAATATTATTTATAAATAATTAATTATTGATTCATATGATGAGAAAAATATTGATTTTATATGGATATAGATGGAGAAAATTTTTAATGTGACAATTGTTGAAAATCGAAATTTTATCTTTTTCGATAAAATAATTCATTTAAATATATTATTTTATTTTAATAATATAATAATGGTGATATTTTTACAACGAATATGGGATATATGAGTATACGAGGAGGAAGAGTATTTTTGTTGCAATAAATGTTTAAAACATGTTAAACATGTCGGTGGACCCCATTTATTGACTGAAATTTGATTATAGACTCTAAAATCGCCCGTTTATGGATTTCGGTCAATTTTTATTTGGAATTTGGAAAAACTTTCTTCTGCAAAGTTGTAGAGAATTGAATTTCCTATAAAACATCGCGAGTTTCAAATTTTCTGACAAAAGAGCTATTTATTGTGAATTATTGAAGTTCTGAAGCTCTGAAATAATTGATTTTTGGAAGTTTAAAATATTTTAAATATGAAAAATGTTTTTTGTCATTATTGTGGGTCTTGCATGTGTTGAAATTTGCTGATTTCAGATGCTAAGTGTGCGTAGAGAATTTGTAATATATATAATATTATTATATTAAATTTTCTGCTTTGGTGTTCTAAGCAATTTCCTATAAATAGGGTGCTTAGGTTAGAATTGAAAATCACACCGTAAATCAAGTTTTCTCTATATTATCGGCGTATTCTTCTTGTGAGTATTTTGAGTATACTTTGAGTATTGCTATACTGGTGCAAGTTCAAGTCATAACCTATATCCTGGTGTTTCAACTAAAATCTTGTCTTTTTCGAGGTAAGGGATATTATTTTTTTTGTAATGATATTATTTCTTCAATATCATTATGTTAAAATATTGATCCAAGTTTTTATCAAATTTGGAACTTTTGGTGTCTGAGTTACTATTCACGTTATACAAGACTTTATTCACGATATCGACACTATTCACGAATACTGGCACTATTCATCGAAAAATGAAAAATTTTCTTTTCGTCCAAAATATCTATTCTGGATACTAGCTTTGATTGTATCCATGTTTTGATCATTCTTGAATTTTACACCACTGTGATTATTTTTGATGTATTTTTGACGTGGATAAAACAAAGTACGAATCCTTAATCCTTAATCCTTGTCATTTTGTTTCACCGGGATTCGTTTCTTTAAAAATATTTTTCATCATCTTCGATCTTAAATGATGATATTATGGAATATCTTTGGCTATAGTGCAAAGATGAATGATTTCTGAAGAATATCTTTGGCCCGTAGTGCAAAGATGAGCAGTGTTTAGATGAACATGACCAATCGATGAATATCTTTGGCACAGTAGTGCAAAGATGAATATTTGATTCGGAGATATATATTGATTGATGTTACGAGGATAAAAGATAAGCGATGAACTTTTAAATTCATACATAGAAGATAATAGTTTGCATTCTCTACTTAACTCTTCTAATGAATTATTATTTCATTGCGAATATTGATTTAAAATTTGTTGTCTATTGTATTCTATTAGATTTTTCCCATTGAAGACTAACGATAATTTGTTGTATATTATCTTAGTCATAATATTCTTTATTGGGCTAGTTGAGCTCACCCTTTTCCTTTTGTTCCATTTTTCTTCTCGGGAGGCGAGAATATAAATGCGAGTGCAGTCGGGTATGGAATGAAAGTTCTAGAGAGAGTTGTTTAGTAGTCCTCACCATTTTGTAAAATAATGTATTAATAAATGTGATGAGGATTTATTTGAGTATAGATATTGTCTAGAAGATAATATTTGTATTCAAACTCACGATTTCTTGTTGTAATAATAAAGTTGTAGTTGTTTACGTACCATGTATTGACAACTCGAGAATGGGTGATGTATACCTATTTTGGGGCGTCACGGTTGGTATCGAGCTTAGGGATATGATCTCTGGCGGAGATCGGGGAATAGAATTAGGAGGGAGAGCGAGTAAAATCCTTTGCTATTGTGTCTACATAAGCTTATTTGTTAGTTGGTCAATATATAAGGATATTATGTGATATATTGATTTCCTTAATTAACCCTTGTTTTATGATGATATTTGAGAATGTCGTTGAGAATATTAACAATGGAAATGAGGCGTGGAGAGCGCCTTTCACCAACGAGGAGAATACAACAGTGGCAATGTTCCTCCCGTGAACAACACCCAATTGAATGTATGATGAGCGAGGGATGTTTAGAAGCTTTTTGCGATTCACGCAAAATCGATCGAGAGACTCGTGTTCAAAATACGAGGAGGAAATGATAGCAATTCACGGGTTGTCACAAACCAAGCCAGCGATTCAAAGAGTTGGGACCACGAATTTAAAGGAAAGCGAGATCCGATCATGGCGGAAACATGGGTCAAGCAAATTACCAAGATATTCGATGTCTTGGGATGCGGAGAGAAGAAAGGTTCCATTCGCCACCTTTATGTTAAAGTGGCGAGGCGGACTTCACTGGTGGGGTCTCGTGAAGCGTACCCATCCAACAAGACTTTCGGCATGTCTTGGGAGACGTTTGAAACTATTTAATGACAAATACTTTCACGAAAGTGTTAAATCATATGAAGGAAGTGGAGTTCATCGATTAGAACAAAACAACATGGCGGTGTCTCGTCTGAGGCAAAGTTTGCGAGAGTTATCAAGGTTTACACCTCATTTGGTGGAGAATGAGGAACGTATGACGCGGATGTTTACGAGAGGTTTGAAACCCGTCTACGACAATATCTCATTTCTCATAAATTTTCTCTCTATTCGGATGTTGTTAATAGGGCTCAATTGTTAGAGCGAGATAACGAGTATGTTCAACCGAGGGACCATAACTTGGATCGTCTTAGAGATAGCGATCAATGAGAATAATGATAACCAAAGTGGAGAAAAAATGACGGACAAAAATGGTAACCACTCGGTGGTAATCATAGGCCATGAAAATAGAAGAAGCGAGTCGGGAGGAGATTTTAAAAAGAGGAGATTTAACAACGACCATATGAAGGCAGCGGTCTTGGCGTGACAATCGGTTCTAAGGGAGGAGAACGACCACCGGTCATATATTCTACAAATCACGGAAAAGAGGGACATATCGGTCAAACCGCCCTACAAGATTCAAGGTATGCTATAATTGTGGAAAGGAAAGACATATCGCTTTCGAGATTATGCGATAGCGAAACCTAGTTCAATGAGGACGGTGACTCGAAAAAGATCATCCCGAAAAAGTCAAAGTCAACGGTTCCGGAAGAAGCGTTTGTTGTGGCTCGGTCAAAATGCGAGAACCCAAATGAGGTGATCACGGGTAAGCTATTTATAAATTCTTGCGAAGTTTATACCTTACTTGATCTGGGGTGCTACCCATTCATTTATCTCTCCTGCATGTGCTCAACGTTTAAACTTGACTCATTCAGAGAAATTAGACTTTGACCTATCTGTGGAAACTCAGTTAAGAGAAACTTTCATCACATCCATTGTTTATAAATCTTATTTGATTCAAGTTGGCACCATCACCTTACTGTTGACCTTATCTCTTTAAAGATACTTGCTTTTGATGTGATTTTAGGGATTGATTGGTTAACTACTCATCATTTTTAAAATTGATTGTTTTAAATGGGTTGTTAGTTTTCATATTCCTAACCAACCATTGTTATGCGAATTCATGCAACTAAATCATTAAAATCAATCAACATCATATCTAATCATAAAGCTATTCATTTATTGAAAAGCAGATGTCGAGCTTTCTTAGCCCATGTTATGGATTTGAATAAAGTCACGTCAAATTTGAATAATATTCTGTTGTTATTGACTTTCTGACGTATTTCTGAAGAACTTCCCGTCTACCCCGAACGTGAAGTTGAATTCTTTATTGATCTTGAACCTGGTACAAAGCCCATTTCTAAAACCCCATATCGAATGGCTCCTATTGAACTTCGAGGAGTTAAAGGTCCAACTACGAGAATTGTTGGACATCGGTTTCATTAGTCTAGTACATCTCCTTGGGGTGCTCTATTTTTATTCGTAGTAAAGAAGAAAGAGCGGGAGTATGCGACTTTGTATTGACTATCGGGAATTGAACCATGTCACCATCAAGAATAGGTATCCTCTACCTCGTATTGATGACTTGTTTGACCGATTCTGAGGGCACAATTCTTTTCAAAAATCGATCTTAGCTACGGATATCATCACCAAGATTAGAGGCGAGGATATTCGAAAGACTGCCTTTAGAACTCGGTACGGGCATTATGAATTGTTGTTGTCTTTATTGATGACATCCTCATATATACCAAAAGTCATGAAGATCATGAGCACCATTTGAAGCTGGTACTCCAAAGGCTTCGTGAAAACAAACTACATGCCAAATTAAAGAAATGCGAATTCTGGCTTGAGGAAGTAGCATTTCTTGGGCACGAGGTGTCAAAACATGGAGTATCCGTGGACCCGGCGAAGATTGAAGCAATACAAAGTTAGAACAACCAAGAGTTGGTGGCCAAATCGTAACTTTACGGGTCTAGTTGGTTATTATCGGAGATTAGTGGAAGGGTTTTCTCGAATCGCTACTCCATTAACCCAGCTAACTCGGAAGGATACAAAATTTGTTTGGAGCGAAGAATGCGAGAAGATTTTCCAAGAGCTTAAGAGGAGACTTATTTACGCACTGTTCTAACAATACCATCCGGTTCGGAAGGATTTGTTATCTCTGACGATGCTTCGAGCAAAGGGTTAGGATGTGTTCTCATGCAACGTGGGAAAGTCATAGCCTATGCCTCGCGACAACTTAAAGAGTATGAGAGGAATTATCCTACTCATGATCTAGAGTTGACAGCAGTAATTTTCGCGCTAAAGATCTGGAGGCACTATTTATATGGGGAGAAAGTGGAGATATATTCGGACCATAAAAGCCTTAAATATTTCTTCACTCAAAAGAACTCAACATGCGGCGTGACGTTGGCTCGAGCTATTGAAGACTACGACCACACTATTCAATACCATCCCGGAAAAGCGAACGTGGTAGGCGACGCGTTGAGTAGAAGATCATATCTTGGGAATGAGTGCGATGATGTCAAGTATCGCGTAGAGCCAACTTTAATAGAAAAGTTAAGGTTGCTCGAGCCACCGACCCGGGAGGCGATCGTATGAAAAAGAAAGTACAAGAAGGAGCTATTCTAGAAGCGAGAATTGATGAAGAAGGAATACTTCGAGTCCACTCTAGACTTTGTGTCCCTAACAACTCTGATTTGAAGTACAAGATTATGATGGAGGCACACAATACACCATTTGCAATCCATCTTGGAAGTACCAAAATGTATCGTGATCTTCGACATACATTTTGGTGGAACAATATGAAGAGAGAGATTGAAAAGTTTATCTCGATGTGTTTAACTTGTTAACGTGTAAAGGCGGAGCATCTAGTACCTAAGGGTCCGTTGCAACCACTTGAGATTCTAAAATGGAAGTGGGAACACATTACCATGGATTTCGTTACGGGTCTTCCTACGGTTTCTCAAGGCATCAATGCTATTTGGGTTATTGTTGATAGATTAACCAAGTCTGCTCATTTCTTGCCGAAATCACGGAGACTTATTCCCTTGAGCGTCTTGCTAGTATATATGTAAATGAGATTGTGAGGTTGCATGGCATGCCAAGTATCCATAGTTTGGATCGTGACCCAAGATTCACTTCAAGATTTTGGGTTAGCTTGCAAAAAGCTATGGGCACGCAGTTCTGATTGATTCGACATACCATCCTCAAAGCAGGCGGACAATCGGAAAGGACTATTCAAACTCTTGAAGATCTATTAAGACTCGTGTCCTGAACTTGAGGGCGGTTGGGATAAGTATTTACCATTGGTGGAATTCTCCTACAACAACAGTTATCGAGCAAGTATAGGTGTGGCTCCATTTGAAGCATTATATGGACGAAAGTGTCGCTCTCGATATGTTGGGATGAGGTGGGTGAAGCAACATTGTTGGGACCCGAGTTAAAATGCGTATGAATCCGAAAAGATCCAAATGATTCGACAAGCGTATACAAAGCGGCACAAGATCGACAAAAAGAGTTATCGCGGATCTTCATCGAAAGGGCGTGGAATTTAGTATAGGGGATCATGTATTGTTGCGAGTTGCTCCGTGGAAGGGAGTTACAAGATTTGGGAAGAGAGAAAGCTCGATCCACGATTTATTGGTCCATTTCAAATTCTTGACCGAGTAGGAAATGTAGCCTATAGACTCGCGTTACCTCAGAGTATGTCTCGTGTTCATAATGTGTTTCACATATCTGTACTTCGTAAATATGTGAAAGACCCAAACCATGTTATAGAGTTAGAACCGGACGAGATAGCCGAAGACTTAACGAATGAGGAGGTACTTGTCAAGATCTTGGATAGGAAGGAGCATGTCCTACGCGCAAAGGTCATACCACAAGTTAAAGATTTGTGGAGGAATCATGCTATAGAGGAAATGACCTGGGAATTAGAAACGGAAATGAAAGCGAGGTATCCTCACCTTTTGAAACACACCGTATCGTCGTCGATTTCGAGGACGAAATTTCATAAGGAGGGGAGGTTGTAAGATCCCAACTTATTATTAATGAAATTTAATTTTCTCTATTTATTATTTTGAAATAGTAAGGGTTGATTTGATTAATGTGAATAGTTATGGGTAAAATACACAAATATTTCAAAATAAGCAAGTGGTTATAAAATATTCATTGTTGTCGGGAATATTCGTTTGGTCGTGGTGGAATATTCTTCTTCATCGGGGGAATATTAAATGCTGACGGTAGCGATATTTTAATGGGCCCCATAATGGAAAGCGATTGGATGAAGAAAATGACAAATATAAGTTATTTAAAAATAACGGCGTAGTTATTCTGAATTATCTTGTTAAAATACTCGGTGGTTAAAACACGGTAGCACTGCAGTATTGCACCAATTATTGATTCTTACGTGAAGGCACTACTCAATAATGGTTACGATAATTCTTTATTCGATATTTTATTGATTTAATAATTCTTTGCGTTGATATTTTATATTCTTTGTTTTTGATAATTGTCATTACGGTATTTTCATTATCGAAACAATAATTCATATTATCTGAATAATATTATTAGATAACATTATTGGAAATGTCTAGCAAATTACGCCTAAGGAGAGGTTTGGTCACCTATTGCTTGGCATGAGGAGAAATTCTTATTGGAAAGCCCCTCTTTCCTGAGGAAGCGCACGGTTGTCGATATTGTGATTACGTAATATTATTTGTGAATAATTAATTATTGATTCATATGATGATAAAAATATTGATTTTATGTGGATATAGATGGAGAAAATTTTTAATGTGACAATTGTTGAAAATTGAAATTTTATCTTTTTACGATAAAATAATTCATTTAAATATATTATTATATTTTAATAATATAATAATGGTGATATTTTTACAACGAATGTGGGATATATGAGTATCTGAGGAGGAAGAGTATTTTTGTTGCAATAAATATTTAAAACATGTTAAACATGTCGGTGGACCCCATTTATTAGTGATCGAAATTTGATTATAGCACAGTAAAATCGCTTGGTTTGTGGATTTGGTCAATTTTTGTTTGGAATTTGGAAAAACTTTCTTACGCAAAGTTGTAGAAAATTGAATTTCCTATAAAACATCGCGAGTTTCAAATTTTCTGACGAAAGAGCTATTTATTGTGAATTATTGATGTTCTGAAGCTCTGAAATAATTAATTTTTGGAAGTTTAAAATATTTTAAATATGAAAAACATTTTTTGTCATTATTGTGGGTCTTGCATGTGTTGAAATTTGCTGATTTTAGATGCTAAGTGTGCGTAGAGAATTTGTAATATATATAATATTATTATATTAAATTTTCTGCTTTGGTGTTCTAAGCAATTTCTATAAATAGGGTCTTAGGTTAGAATTGAAAATCACACGAAAATCAAGTTTTCTCTATATATTATCGGCGTATTCTTGTGAGTATTTTGAGTATACTTTGAGTATTGCTATACGATTCTGCAAGTTCAAGTCATAACTTATATCCTGTGTTTAACTAGAAGTCTTGTCTTTCGAGGTAAGGGATATTATTTTTTCGTAATGATATTATTTCTTCAATATCATTATGTTGAAATATTGATCTGAAGTTTTTATCAAATTTGGAACTTTTGGTGTCGGAGTTCTTATTCACGTATCTGACTTATTCACGTATCGACACTTTATTCACGAATCTGACACTATTCATCGAAAATGAAAAAAAAATTTAGTCCAAAATATCTATTCGGATACTAGCTTTGATTGTATCCATGTTTTGATCATTCTTGAATTTTACACCACTGTGATTATTTTTGAGGTATTTTTGGGCGTGGATAAAACAAAGTACTGAATCCTTAATCCTTAATCCTTGTCATTTTGTTTCCTTTGGATTTGTTTCTTTAAAAATATTTTCATCATCTTCAGTCTTAAATGATGATATTATGGAATATCTTTGGCACATAGTGCAAAGATGAATGATTTTTGAAGAATATCTTTGGCCCGTAGTGCAAAGATGAGCAGTGTTTAGATGAACATGACCCATGATGAATATCTTTGGCACATAGTGCAAAGATGAATATTTGATTCGGATATATATTGATTGATGTTACGAGGGATAAAAGATGAGCGATGAACTTTTAAATTCATACATAGAAGATAGTAGTTTGCATTCTCTACTTAACTCTTCTAATGAATTATTATTTCCATTGCGAATATTGATTTAAAATTTGTTGTCTATTGTATTCTATTAGATTTTTCCCTGTTTGAAGACTAAAGATAATTTGTTGTATATTATCTTAGTCATAATATTCTTCTTGGGCTAGTTGAGCTCACCTTTTCCTTTTGTTCCATTTTTCTTCTTAGGAGGCGAGAATATAAGCGAGTAATGCAGTCGGGGTATGGAATGAAAGTTTTAGAGAGAGTTGTTTAGTAGTCCTCACCATTTTGTAAAATAATGTATCAATAAATATGATGAGGATTTATTTGAGTATAGATATTGTCTAGAAGATAATATTTGTATTCAAACTCACAGCTTTCTTGTTGTAATAATAAAGTTGTAGTTGTTTCTGTACCATGTATTGACAACTCAGAATGGGTGATGTATACCTATTTTGGGGGCGTCACAATAATGATATTCAAATTGAATAATAATCTCAGGAAGTATACAATAGGACAATTATTGTATAACTAAATCATGCTTTGAAAAGATAATCAATCTTTAATATAACATTTGAACATGAATAACAATAATGATAATTTACTCGAGGTAATTAATAAACTTGAACAATAATGACAAGTAGGGTTAGGAAACTTGCCTGCGTAAGTGAGGCTAAACGATTACTACTTAGTTCACCACAAATCCTACACACATACCATATGTATTCACGACATTCATTAGTTACATTTTCACTTAATTATTTAATATAAACTCCACTTTATTTAACAAATCATTACCCTTCTATTTTAATTACTTAATTAAATTAGAATATTTTCATTCTCTTACTATTATTACACTCGAATAAATTATTTCATAATAAATTTCATCCGAATATTTAATTTATTCCATAATATCTCAATTAAAATATTTAATTTATTTTATAAATATTTTAATAATAATTTTCATCGAATATTTATTTTATTCCATAATATCTCAATTAAAATATTTAATTTATTTTATAAATATTTTAATAATAATTTTCATCGAATATTTATTTTATTCCATAATATCTCAATTAAAATATTTAATTTATTTTATAAATATTTTAATAATAATTTTCATCGAATATTTATTTTATTTCATAAATATCTCAATTAAAATATTTAATTTATTTTAATAATAATTTTCATCAAATATTTATTTATTTATTATTATTATTATTATTATTTTTTATTTTTAATTTTTTTTTATTTATTTATTTTAATCACGGAAGGCTGAGGTTACCGAGCTCATTTTGCGGTTTTCATAGCGATTCTGCGGTCCTTGAACATAACAAGGCCAAATTAGGCCAAAATCGATCACACGTAAAATTATACATGAATATGGCCATAACTTCCAATTAGTTTTTTTTTTACAAATTTAGACTTACCCAATCATTGTAATACATATATAATCATTACTTAACCCATCTAGCATGATTTTTAACAAGTTACAACACATAATTTGCAAAATCAACACATTTACTTTCAACTTTGTTCTTGATGTTCTTGAAGGTTTTGAAAATAAAACATGAAAATTGTCACTACGTTTTCGTTAACAACACGAATCCGTTTATTTAAATTTTGGTCTCTTCAGTATCAACATGCATAACAACATACAAGTGTAAAATTTAGGGATAATATCGATCAATACATAAAATACCACGTATAAGGCCATATGGCCAAAACCCAAACTCAGTAAATTTTGAAATAGCAAGTCATCGTATTATGAAACTTATGATATGGTTTACAAAATATATATAATTAAATACGATGTGATGTGCCATAACACATACAAAATCCATAATCATTACTCCTATCTCAATTACGGAGAGGCTTTACGGTATGAATGAAAGTCGTTTTCATAAAACTCGAATAACGTAAAAATAGAATTTGGTTTGGAGAAATTACCCGGAGTATAGATTAAGAAGAGGTGATCCAAGATGATCCTTTCACAATTACACGATGATTACACACTCATAATATCTCTAATTCTCACAAATTTTCTCGATAAATTCTCAATCTCTCTCCTCTCTCTTCTTCCGGACTTAGAATAATAAAAGAAAAGAAAAGAGCGACGTCAGTATTATAAGAACTTCGATTGACGCTTGATAATGGTCGATTAACTTGATCATGGGTAATATCTAGCTAACCCCCTATGGCCATGTTTGGCTAGCATAATAGATTTCAAAACTCCTTTAATTTAATAAAGCTTTATCATATAGTTTAATTCACGTCACACCCACTTTTGATAATAATTCATATATCTTATTTAATATAAATAAAATATAATAACTTCTCATAAATTCACATAGTCATATATTTAATTTTCTCATTAATTAATTATATTAACTTATTAAATCTTTAATTAATAAATAAATTAATTAGAATACCATCATGCTTAATTAAATAATTCATTTAATTGATAAGTGACATAATTACATACTTGATAATAAAAACTCTCTACATTAATTTAATAAATGTAACACATATAATTAAATTAATCTACCACAATGCGTCAATTAATTATTTAATCTAATAATTAAATCATCGAAAAATATTTATTTAATTCAATAAATATTAAAATTAATTACAAAATTCTCGTTAAATCACATCTTTCCCCCAAAAGGATTACGTCCCCGAATCACGACTCAATAAATTCGACCCGTTACATCATATGCGTGTGTGTTTACGCATGACACGGTTTCATTATTTACTATTACATTGGAATATTACGTTAGGTAGCGTTCTGCGTGACTGGTTCCATTATTTATTCTTACATTGGAATATCGTTATTAGGATGCGTTTACGCGTGACTTTTTTCCATTATTTAATATTCTTTTGGAATAACATATACGTCTGCGATTATCGCATGCACAGTGTTTTTTCTTTTGTTATTCCATTCTTTATTATACTCAGTTGGTTAACGTTTTGACTTCTATACACCATGAAATTAGTGGAATATCCTTGATATTTGCTGTAAGACCCCAAATTTTATGAAAAAAAAGTATTCAATTTTTCTTACAATTACAATTCAGTAAATGGTTAAATTGATAAAAGTTAAAGTTAAGGGTGATATATGAAATTTTTTCAAAATATGCAAGTGGCCACATGGTTTTACACAGTATTGTTGAATTATTGATTCTTACGTGAAGGCCTTTACTCGATAATTGTTACGATAATTATTGTTCGATATTTTATTGATTCATAATTATTGCGTTGATATTTGTATGCGTTACATTGTTTTAATAATTGTCACTACACAGTATTTTCCATTATTGAAGCAATAATTTATATTATCTGAATAATATTATTAGAAAATATTATTGGCAATGTCTAGAAAGTTACATCTAATGAGAGGTTTGGTCACCTAATTAATTACTGGCAAAGATGAGGAGAAATTCTTATTGGAAAGCCCCTCTTTCTTGGGGAAGCTGCTCAGGTTGTCATTATTGTGATTACATAATATTATTTGTGAATAATTAATTATTGATTTATATGATGAAGAAAATATTCATTTTATGTGGATATAGATGGAGAAATTTTTTAAAGTAACAACTGTTGAAAATCGATATTTTATCTTTTCTAATAAAATAATATTTTATTATATTATTATAATATAATAATGGTGATATTTTTATAATGAATGTGGGATATATGAGTATATGAGGAGGAAGAGTATTTTTTTTGCAAAAGTTGTTTAAAACATGTTAAACATGTTTGGTGGACCCATTTCTTGGTGAAAAATTTGATTATAGCCTTTAAAATCGTCCAGTATGTGGATTTGGTCGATTTACATTTGGAATTTGGAAAAACTTTCTTACTACAAAGTTGTAGAAATTGAATTTCCTATAAAAACTTGCAAGATTTGAATTTTCTAATAAAAGGGCTATTTATTATGAATTATTGAAGTTCGAGAATATTGAATAATTGCAATTTATTTTGTTACAAAAATTATTTAAAACATGTTTTTTGTGGTTGGTGGGACCCACTTGTTGTTAAGCATGGTTGAATTCAGATCCTTGAATGTGTGCGTAGGAATTTATATATAATATATTATTATTATATTAAATTTTTACTTTTTGGTGTGTTAAGCAATTTCTATAAATAGGGTGCTTAGGTTAGAATTGAAAATCACACGAAACTAAAAATTTTTCTCTCTTTCTCTCTTTATATATTGAGCGTATTTTGTGAGTATTTTAGTACTTCGAGTATTGCTATACGGTGCAAGTTCTTTTAGCACTATATCCAGTATTTCAGTCAGAAGTACTATTCTTTCTAAGGTAAGGGAGATTATTTTCTTCATATATGATATTATTTCTTCAATATCGTTATGCCAAAATATTGGTTTGAATTTTTATCAAATTTAAAACTTTTTCATGTCGGGGTTACTATTCATGAGTTACTATTCACGAGTTACTATTCACGAGTTACTATTCATAAGTACTATTCACGAAGCATGATGATATTTTTTGTGAAATTTCTATCTTTTGGTGTCGGAGTTATTATTCACGTATACGGCACTATTCACGAATACGACACTATTCACAGAAAAATTAAATTTTCGTTTTTCTTCCAAAATATATATTATGGATACTAGCTTTGATTGTATCCATGTTTTGATCATTCTTGAATTTTATTCCACTATGATTATTTATGATGTATTTTTGGACATGGAATAGCTGAAGTAAGAATCCTTAATATTTATTATTTTGTTTCACTGGATTCGTTTTCTTAAAATATTTTTCATCATCCTCATTCCTAAATGATGATATAATTGAATATCTTTGGCTTTGTAGTGCAAAGATGAATGATTTCGATGAATATCTTTGGCGATGGTGCGAAAGATGAATAGGTGTTTAGATGAACATGACCAATGATGAATATCTTTGGCACATAGTGCAAAGATGACATGTTGTTGAATATCTTTGGTCGATGAGTGCAAAGATGAATCTGTTGATGAATATCTTTGGCCGTAGTGCAAAGATGAATTTATCGATATGATTATGAGCGAGGCGTGATTTGGTATAACCATGATTTTTGATATTTCGGTGATGAAAATTAACTTTGTCTGGATGAGAAAAAGAATTTAGAATTACAATTACGATTATGAGTTATACACGTGATTGTGGGCGGAGAATTATTGATTGATGTTACTGAGGATAAAACATTGTTGATGGACTTTTAACATGGAGAAGATAATAGATTTTATGGTCTATTGACTCTTCTAATGGATTGCTCATTCATTTGCAACTATGGTTGAAAAGTTTTATCATCTACTATATGTTCTAAATCTACGATTTATTCTTTGTTGAAGGCTATTAATAATTTATTTATCTTTAGTCATGATATTCTTTCTTGAGCTAGTTGTGTTCACCCTTTTGCTTCACAATTCCTTTCGGTAATAAAAGTGTAGGCGGACAAGCGAGGAATAACGAGGGAATAGAGCGGTGGTTTATAGATGTTGAGGGTGAGGTGAATTTAACTTGGAAGGGTGTTTTCCCACTATCATACAAGATGTCTAATGGCATACAACCTCGTGTCATCATAAAAGATGAGGTTGTACTCATCCACTTCTTTGAGTATATTTACAAGCACTACCTATATAATCTTGGTGTTTGTTTGGAGTATAATACCCAATTAGAGCAGTGGAGATAATGATATGTCGAAAGACTCACCATTGGGAAGAATATGATAGTAATTTCTCGTTTTTCTTTAGGTCTATTAGGTTGACGAAGGATAATTTTGTGTCCATATGATATCTATCATAACCTAGAAGCATGGCCTCCCATGTATACGAAGGTTTCCTTGAGCACTTCCCAAAGATTCTAATTTCTAAAAGCAGTTTTTGACTATACCTTTATGTAAGGTGTCATTGTGACGTCTTATCAAAGTTGGTGTCCAGAGTTACAGTTGGTATATATTTGTATCCAAACTCACAGCTTATGTGTTGTTGTATTTTGCACGACAATTATTGTAATAAAGTTGTAGTTGTTTTCTATACCATGTATTTGGCGACTCAGAATGGGTTGGATGGAATGGACCTATTTTGGGGTTGTCACATTTGGTATTAGAGCTTAGGGATATGGTCTCTGGCGGAGATCGGGGAATATAACTAGGAGGGGAGAGATGAGTAAATCCTTATTTAGTGTGTCTACCTAAGCTTAATTGTTGGTCGGTCGTAATATCTGGATATTATGTGATACGTTAATTTGCTTAATTAACCCTTGTTTTATGGCGATTTGAGAATAGCGGTGAGAGAATGCTAACAATAGAGTGAATGAGGCGTGGGGATACCTCTAATCACTAACCATGATAATGTGATGTCGAGACGAAGAAGGAATTAGAGATATCCATGTGGTGAGTGAAGAATTGATAGTTACACCCTAAATAGTCGCAGAGAGTAGTAACGGTGAGAGTGAGGAAGAAGAGGAAGAAGAGGTACACGAGGAGAGTTTATTAGAGGTATTATATGATCAAAATGTAGAATTTCAAAATCGTATTCATGAGTTAGAAGAAGCGGTTTGAAGAAACGACGACGATGCATGGAACAAAAGGATCTGACAATTCAAGCTTGTATTACCCGATATGTGATGTATGAGCGAAGCATTCTTTGGCGAGTGTAAGATGATAAAGATGGAATCTGGTGAAAGAAGAAAAAAAGCGAGCGAGTAAGAATGAGTGATGCATGGGTAAAAAGCCACACGACACGTGGATATTGTGGAAAGAGATGTCGATCTAAGAAGACTAAAATAGATGATATGAATTTCTCTTTTTGGAAAGCAATTGGGAGAACCCAACATCGAGTTTTGAATTACCACATCTGAGCGGTCGACTTTGAATTTGATATGGATTGAAGATTGATGATTCAAATCATGAATCGAGAGTAAGAAGAAGCGATTGAGGGAGGAATATGCCTATATAGAAAAGTATGTTCAACAATAGTGATGGCGCTTAAATCTTTGCCTCGACAAGTCAAAAGCCGAGTAGTTCGAGGATAGCGGTTGTCATGACTTCCCATAGTGAGGAACCCAAATGAAGTTATCACGGAGATGAGCGATGGAGAAATCATGATGACCCGGGAGATAGAATCTGAAATGAAAGCAAGGTATTCTCAACTTTTTGAAATACCGGGTACGTAAATTTCGGGGATGAAATTTCATAAGGAGAGGAGATTGTAAGATCCCGAATTTTATGAAATAAAAGTATTCAATTTTTCTTATAATTACAATTCAGTAAATGGTTAAATTGATAAAAGTTAAAGTTAAGGGTGATATATGAAACTTTTTCAAAATATGCAAGTGGTTATAAAATATTCTTTTACGTGGGGAATATTTGTTTGGTGGTGGAATATTCTTTACGTTGGGGAATATTAAATACAATGACAGTATGACCATTTTGTGGGCCTCATATAACGGATAAGCTTCGGGATGAAGAAAAACGACAAATTTAAGTTTTTATAAATAACGGCGTAATCGTTCTGAATTAACATTTTGTTGGAATACCCGGTGGGTAAAGTAAAGTAATACTGCGTTGTTGCACGATGCACACGATTTTACAGTATTATTGAATTATTGATTCTTACGTGAAAGGCACTTTACTCGATAATTATTACGATAATTATTGTTTCGATATTTTATTGATTCAATAATTGCTGCGTTGATATTTTATATTACTGTTGTTTTAATAATTGTCACTACACAATATTTTCTATTATCGAAGCAATAATTCATATTATTAGAAAACATTATTGGCAATGTCTAGAAAGTTCTGTCTAAGGAGAGGTTTGGTCACCTAATTGCGCGCCAGTAAGGAGAAATTCTTATTGGAAAGCCCCCTCTTTCCTGAGAACTGCCTCGTTGTCATTATTGTGATTCTGTAATATTATTTGTGAATAATTAATTATTGATTTATATGATGAGAAAAATATTCATTTTATGTGGATATAGATGGAGAAAATTTTTAAAGTAACAATTGTTGAAAATCGATATTTTATCTTTTTTGATAAAATAATATTTTATTATATTATTATAATATAATAATGGTGATATTTTTATAATGAATGTGGGATATATGAGTATATGAGGAGGAAGAGTATTTTTAAAACATGTTAAACATGTTGGTGGACCCATTTCTTGACTGAAATTTGATTATAGCCTTTAAAATCGTCCGTATGTGAATTTCGGTCAATTTCTGTCTGGAATTTGGAAAAACTTTCTTCTGCAAAGTTGTAGAGAATTGAATTTCCTATAAAAACTTGCGAGATTCGAATTTTCTAATAAAAGGGCTATTTATTATGAATTATTGAAATTCCAGAATATTGGAGTGCAATTTATTTTGTTACAAAAAATTATTTAAAACATGTTTTTTGTGGTTGGTGGGACCTACTTGTTTGTTAAGCATGGTTGAATTCGAGATCCTTGAATGTAAAAGCGTAGGAATTTATATATAATATATTATTATTATATTAATTTTTACTAACTTTGGTGTTCTAAGTAATTTCCTATAAATAGGGTGTTTAGGTTAGAATTGAAAATCACACCAGAAACTAAAGATTTCTCTCTTTCTCTCTTTATATATCGAGCGTATTTTATGAGTATTTTAGTACTTCGAGTATTGTTATACTGGTGCAAGTTCTTTTAGCACTATATTCGATTTCGATCGAAGTACTATTCTTTTTTTTAGATAAGGAAATTATTTTCTTCATAAATGATATTATTTCTTGATATCATTATGCCAAAATATTGGTTTGAATTTTATCAAATTTGGAACTTTTTATATGTCGGGGTTACTATTCATGAGTTCTTATTCACGAGTTACTATTCACGAGTTCTATTCATGAGTACTATTCACGAAGCGTGATGATGTTTTTGTGAAATTTCTATCTTTTGGTGTCGGAGTTACTATTCACGTATACCTTTATTCACTATTCACTTATTCACGAATACTATTCACGAAAAAAAATTAAATTTTCGTTTTTCGTCCAAAATATATATTATGGATGCTAGCTTTGATTGTATCCATGTTTTGATCATTCTTAAATTTTATTCCACTATGATTATTTATGATGTATTTTTGGATATGGAATAGCTGAAGTACGAATCCTTAATATTTATTATTTTGTTTCACTGGATTCGTTTTTTTAAAATATTTTTCATTATCCTCAGTTCTAAATGATGATATAACTGAATATCTTTGGCTTGTAGTGCAAAGATGAATGATTTCGATGAATATCTTTGGCGATGATGAAGTGAAGATGAACAGTGTTTAGATGAACATGACCAATCCCGATGAATATCTTTGGCACGTAGTGCAAAGATGACATGTTGTTGAATATCTTTGTCGATGGTGCAAAGATGAACTGTTGATGAATATCTTTGGCCCGTAGTGCAAAGATGAATTTATCAGTATGATTATGAACAGGAACTGTGATTTGGTATAACCATGATCTTTGATATTTCAGGTGATGAAAATTAACTTTGTCCTGGATGAGAAAAGGAATTTAGAATTACAATTACGATTATGAGTTATACACGTGATTGTGGACAGGAATTATTGATTGATGTTACAGGGATAAAACATTGTTGATGGACTTTTAACATGGAGAAGATAATAGATTTTATGGTCTATTTGACTCTTCTAATGGATTGCTCGTTCCGTTGCAACTATGGTTGAAAAGTTTTATCATCTACCATATGTTCTAAATCTCTGATTTATTACTGTTGAAGGCTATTAATAATTTATTTATCTTTAGTCATGATATTCTTTACTGAGCTAGTTGTGTTCACCCTTTTGCTTCACAATTCCTTTCAGGTAATAAAAGTGTAGGCATTTGGAACAACGAGGAATAACGAGGGAATAGAGCGGTGGTCTATAGATGTTGAGGGTGAAGTGAATTTAACTTGGAAGGGTATTTTGCCACTATCATACAAGATGTCTAATGGCATACAACCTCGCGTCATCATAAGACAGGGTTGTACTCATCCACTTGCTGAGTATATTTACAAGCACTACCTATATAATCTTGGTGTTTGTTTGGAGTATAATACCCAATTAGAGACAGTGGAGATAATGATATGTCAAGAGAAGACTCAGCTGGGAAGAATATGATAGTAATCTTCTCGTTTTTCTTTGGGGTCTATTGGGTCAACCAAGGATAATTCTGTGGCTATATGATATCTATCATAACCTAGAAGCATGGCCTCCCATGTACAAAGGTTTCCTTGAGCCCTAAAGATTCTACTTTCTAAAACAGTTTTTGACTATACCTTTATGTAAGGTGTCATTGTGACGTGCTATCCAAAGTTGGTGTCCAGAGTTACAGTTGGTATATATTTGTATTCAAACTCATAGCATATATGTTGTTGTATTTTGCACGATAATTGTTGTAATAAAGTTGTAGTTGTTTTCTGTACCATGTATTTGGCGACTCAGAATGGGTTGGATGAAATGGACCTATTTTGGGGTTGTCACATTTGCGCTTCATCCAGTATCTTTTCATGGAAATATTCTTCTGAGCATTCTTAAGTGTTACTCTACAAAGAAGTATCATGTTAACAATTTGGACATTATTAGTTCCTGGATAAATTAATTCTTGAACTTGTTTTATTGAATTCTTATATCATTGTCATCATCCTCATGTTTATATTATGTTGAAAGTCATCAATGGCATGTAGTGCATAGATGAACTTGGTATGATTATGACCAGGGATTATTCGGTGTAATCATGACCGTAATGTTACAAATGATGTGGAAAAAGTCCTCATTGACCCGTAGTGCATTGATGGACAGTTGTTGGCATGATCATGACCATTGATGAATACACGAATATCCTTGGCTGTGGTGCATGGATAATTTGTGGTTGTGAAACTAATGAATATCCTTCGTCGTAGTGCAGGGATGATGTGAATTATTTATTAAGCTGAGTCTCAGCGATAAAAGTCATGAAAAACCTTTTAAATCATAGAAGGCAGTAGATTTTATTCTCTACTTGACTCTTCTAATGGATTGCTTGTTCCGCTGCAGTTAAACTTGATGTTTGTTATATTTTAACAGTTTAACACTGTTGAAGGTTAATGATAATTTATTCTGCATAATCTTAGTCATAATATTTCTTACTGGGCTAGTTGAGCTCACCCTTTTGCTTTCATTGTTCTCTTGAGAAATGAGAACGTGGCGAGGGACTAGTCGAGGGAGCAGTGATGATGGTCCAGATAATAGCATTAGTAGTCCTCATTATTCTATGAAATAGTGTGATAATAAATGTAATGAGGACCCCATTGAGTTTATATATTGTCTAGATGACAATATTTGTATTAAAACTCACAGCATATGTTTAGTCGTATTTTACACGACTGTTGTATAATTAAGTTGTATTTGAAGTTTGTACCATGTATTTGACGACTCAAAATAGATGATGTATTCCGATTTTGGGGGCTTCACACAATATTTATTAGAGCTAAAGTACTCATTAGCCGCTCATAGGTTAGAGTTCTACCTCTTGTTCTAACTAACTTGGATCAAATAGTTACCTAGTCTATTCATTGCAGTTGTGCTTAACATACTCATGCAATACTTTATATTTTTTGCTAGAAATTAATTATATCAATATGTCACTCTATAAAACAATGTTAATATTTAGTATTCTCTCCGTCCCATGATAAAAGTCCTTATTACTATTTTGGGTAGTTCCATGTTAAATATCCATTTTCCTTTAATAACCAAACTTTTACACATATTTTCTTATTATACCCGTAGCATTAAATATCTGATACTTTTTCTTATTCTAATTCTCTCTCCATATTTAATGACATTATTATGGGCAATTTTGTCATTTCATCCATCTTCTTAATATGCGTGAAAAGTCCACCAGGACTTTTATCATGGGACGGAGGGAGTATTAAATATATAGATGTTATTTAATACTATCTATTGCGCGTCTTTTAATTTTTTTAAAAAATGAAAAATTACTCATTATGGATATTAGAAAATACACTTTATAAACATAAATTTGTTTCAATAATTTTTTTTTAATGAAAGTTTTAGTTTTCTAATTTTAACTTAACTAAGATAATCATGGAACGCTAAGAGATTATTATTAATTATTTGAAGCAAGTTGGTCAAATACTTTCAACCACTTTTGAGATTAAAAGTAAGAAACAAAGTGGAACATTCCAATGAGTCGAAAATTTATAAAGGATAAGAAGAATGATGACAGTGAATGGGGGTTGTTAATCCATTGGAAAAACGTGGGGTATTGTCAGTATTTGAATATTGACTTCCTCTCTCCACTTCATGGGTTCTTTTAACAAAACTTTTTATTATTCGAATTACGAGAAAAAGTTAAAAATATATTCAAAGAATCAGAAGCACGTAATTAAAATAAGTCCACTTGCATGGAAAATGAAACTTCTTAGAAAATTCTACTAATGTATATATATACCCCTACACCATAACCCCTTCTCATAATATCACCAAACTCCACAAATCCTTCAAATCATAGCCCAAAAAATGTTTGAACAAACCATGCTGGAATCTGACTTCTCTTTTCTTGATTCCATACATCAGCGTCTCATCAGTGACACTGAATTTGCAGAGTACTTTCCGCCAATGATTTCGTTCGGAGCATCGAATTATGGCCCCAATTCATGCTTAGGTAGTTTTGTTTCCATGGAAAATAACATAGGGAAAACTTTGAATGTGGAAAGCTCGTCAAAAAAGGTAGTAAAGTTGGAAAGCGAGGGCAAGGAGAGAGAAAAGGTGGTGCAGCGTGAAGTTCACGCGCCGTCAGATTTAAGGCGTTTTAGAGGAGTAAGGCGGCGTCCATGGGGCAAGTTCGCGGCAGAAATAAGGGACCCGGCTAAGAAAGGGGCTAGAGTGTGGCTGGGGACATACGAGAAGCCCGAGGATGCAGCGCTAGCTTATGACCGAGCTGCATTTAAAATGCGTGGCTCCCGTGCCTTGCTTAATTTCCCACACCTAATCGGCTCATCTGATGAGCCGATTAAGGTGAATAGTAAGCTCCAGTTGTCACTGGAACCATCTTTTTCATCATATTCGTTGGAGAGTGTCCCTTCCAAAAGGAGGAAAAAGAATGAGGTGGGCTTGACACTTTGACAGCTAAAAAGCCAAATTAGTTATTAAGTAAAGATTATTAAACAGATTGGTTGAATTCTTTCTCAACATACAACTAGATAAAGTTTTCTTTAATTAATTGTTTGCAAAATTTGTAGCTTTCTTTTCTATTGTTTGATTCAGACAAGTTTGTTGTTGGGTTTTTGTATGTATATACAGTTTACCGTTGGCATATTGTGATCCAGTGAATCAAAAGGAAAGATGGTGTTTTAATAGTTAATTACTAATTTAGATTAAGTTTCAGGACACAAAGAAGTGGAAAATATTTTTCTTAAAATTGATTTTCAAAGTTAATAATCGTAGGTTAACATTAATCCGATCACTCCTATTCAAATTAAGGAGCTATTTTAACAACACCCTAATATAATCGTGTCTGCATTGGGGTTCCGAGTTGGCATCTACACCCTAATTTAGAATGGGGACGCAGAAACATGAGTACTGTTTACCAGGTCCGGCTTTGAGTTTTTCAGGGCCTAAAGCGGAAAAAAAAAAATTGGACCATTTGCGAATTGCTATTAAGATAGGTATAAAAAAAACTAATAACTTTCTCTGTACAAAAGAGCATAAATACAAAAGAATACCAAATATAATAACTGACTATTTTAATATTTTCAAAGCATCATTCAGATATCGCATTATCACTAATTCAAAAAAATAATCAGTTCAAAGACATAATATCATCAACAGAGGGGTGGATGATATCATCAACAGCTCATCTTAAATAACACTCACTTATAATGGGCAAATTATAAATAAAGAAGCATAAAATTTTATAGTTCAGGTAATGGAATGTAACCTTACTGAATTTCAAATAGTTTCACAGATATCAATCAGGGGGTGACATATCCAAGCTATGACAAGAGTTAACCTGTTTGGTTATTCTTTAAATAGTACCCATGGTAGATAGTGTCAAACTCAAAATCTTCCCAGCAAGAATTTACCTATTTTCTTTTGTATTATATTGGCTATATTATGACCTCAGTCTTTAACTGTCAAATTTTAATACCAATAAGTAAAGTACGCATGACCCATAGTCTATTAATAGAGATAATCATAAAGTCTGCACTAGCCAGATTAAGAGAAAAAATGGGATTATACATATTTGCAAAGAAACACAAGAATGAGTAAAGACATAATTATGATGGACAAATGCATAGACTAACAAAGATTGAAATTAATTGAGACATATTGAAGTAATTGTTTTTTAATTTATGTGAACTGGTTGGTATTTTTTTTAAATGTACATATTAGAATTTTTAAGTGTTGGATCTAGTTTTACTTGTGTAATAATTTTATTTGTCAAAATTTTAAATATTTTAGAGAATGATTCTACATAATCAATTATACTCATCCATTAGAATAAAATTAGCCATGCACTGATTGTATGATATAAGAAAAGGGGGCACTCTGGGCTTTAGCCCAGGGCCGGTGCTGTTGTTTACCGACCAATAATAAAACATTGTTTACAAAAGTTTAGATATGGTGTTACATTATTTTCGGGAAAAAAATCATCAATTATGTTATGTAGAAACTCTCTCATTTCTCCATCAGAGCCGGTCCTGGGTTTTATAAGGCACATGACAAATTAAATAAATAATCAACTAATTAATTTTATTAAAATTATAAGAATTTACAAAAGATAAGGAAGAACACTTTAAAATGCATCGAAGCAAAGAATCATCACATGTACCTACAAAATAAAAATATCAATGAAATCAGTAAATCTAATTAAATACTCACTGTAGTTGGCAAGTTTTACTGATTACACAATTAAAATTTTAATTTTTCAAGTTACCCCACTAAACTAATTATTATTTTGAAATTGGGTTATTCTGTTAAAAAAAAATAAACAGACGTTAATTTTTTATCTACAAAACTAATAATGAATTACCCACTGTAGTTGGCACGTTTTACTGATTACATTATTGAACTTTTAATTTTTCAAATTACCCCATTAAACTAATTAAAAAATGATTATTTTAAATATTTTAAAAAATAATTATTATTTTTAGTAAAAAATATTAGAAACTTTAATTTTTTTTCCCATAAAATGAGTAAAGTTTCATAAAATATAGATTTAAAAAAGTAAAGTTTTATGAAACGTTCTTGATTTAAAAAAATCTCTTTTTCCTTTTGGAAAATAAAATTTATTTTTTGAATCTATATTTTATAAAATTTTATTCATTTTTTAAAATATGAAGAATTTTCCAATTTTTTTTTGAAAATAATATTTATTTATAAAATTATTAATTTCTTTTTTGAAAAAATTGAATCAATTTTTTATTTATCATTCTTGTTTCTTTTTTAATTTCTATTTTTAGTTTTTTTTTTTTAAAAATTCAAATATTAAGAATGGGTCATTTTGTTAAAAAATTAAGTAGATATTAATTTAATTTAAAATCACTTTAATTTGTTTGAATCTATATTTTATGAAACTCTACTCATTTTATGAAGAAAAAAAAATTTCTAATATTTTTTACTTAAAATAATTATTTTAATTAGTTTGATGGGGTAATTTAAAAAATTAAAAATTCAATGGTGTAATCAGTAAAATGTGCCAACTATAGTGGGTAATTCATTAGTTTTGTAGATAAAAAATTAACGTCCGTTTATATTTTTTTTAACAAAATGACCCAATTTCAAAATAATAATTAGTTTAGTGGTGTAATTTGAAAAATTAAAAGTTCAATGGTATAATCAATAAAACCTACCAACTACTGTGGGTATTTCTTTAGTTTTGCCCAATGAAATCTAAACCACAAAACATCATTTAAAATGTCTTCTTGTTGCACTTTTAGATGCAAAATCATCAATTATACTATCATATTTAATGTTTTCTAACATATCATTTTTAATGCATAATATCGTTAATCTTTTTATTTTTTTATTTTTTTTATACACATAAATACATAAGTTTATAAAAAAAATTGGACCCCCCTCAACTATGGGCCATGGACGGTTGCCCTGGTGGCCCTTGCCCAGGGCCGGTTCTGTTCAGAACAGTTTTCTAGTTAACCCAATTAGATCAAAATTCTCTAAAATTCATTTAGCATTTAATTTGATACATGTAAACTACTTAAATTATCTCATTTAGTATACATATCATCTTTGCTCATAACGTTAAGCCAATTTTCAAGTTTTAGCATACTAGTCTCATTTAAGTCTTTTATCGAACACGTAGTATGCATATATAGTAACAAAAGTCAGATTTTACATGGTATCTTGACATGCAATCGTGTCATCTCCTTATGATTCATGAATCCACCTGATTCCACAATTCAAACAACCTCCCACAACCAAACATGGCATCAACAATGTATAATTAACAAATTTTCATGCATTACTTAGAGAAATTTTTAATGCAAAAAGCTTAGCTTCTTCTTACTGATATTGTTTTCATCTTGCTACAATTGGTTCCAATTCAATTGTTAACTTTAATATTTTCTAATATACTTAGAATTGGTTTTGGGACAGGGGAGATGATAGAGCCGATAATTGATTATTGCTTTCTTTTCTTTCTTTTTGGAACAGATGGGAGCTACCAAGGCGACCGCCCAGGGCCCACAGTTGAGGGGGGGCCTAATTTTTTTTATAAATTTATGTATTTATGTGTATAAAAAAAATAAAATAATAAAAAAATTAGCGATATTATGCATTAAAAATAATATGTTAGAAAACATTAAATATGATAGCATAATTGATGATTTTGCATCTAAAAGTGCAACAAGAAGACATTTTAAATGATGTTTTGTGGTTTAGATTTCATTGAGCAACACTAAATAAATACTTACTGTAGTTGGTAGGTTTTACTGATTGCATCATTGAACGTTTAATTTTTCAAATTACACCACTAAACTAATTATTATTTTGAAATTGGGTCATTCCGTTAAAAAAAAATAAGCGGATGTTAATTTTTTATCTACAAAACTAATGAATTACTCACTGTAGTTGGCACATTTTACTAATTATACCATTACACATTTAATTTTTCAAATTATCCCATCAAACTAATTAAAAATAATTATTTTAAATATTTTTAAAATTAATTATTATTTTAAGTAAAAATGTTAGAAACTTTTATTCTTCATAAAATGAGTAGAGTTTCATAAAATATAGATTCAAAAAAATTAAAGTGATTTTAAATTAAATTAATGTCTACTTAATTTTTAACAAAATGACCCATAGAATTTTTTAAAAAACTAAAAATAGAAATTAAAAAAAAAGCTGTAAAAGATAAATAAAATACTGATTCAATTTTTTCAAAAAGAAAATAATAATATTTATAAATAAATATTATTTTCAAGAAAAAATTGGAAAATTCTTCATATTTTAAAAAAAATGAGTAAAATTTTATAAAATATAGATTCAAAAAATAAACTTAATTTTCAAAAGAAAAAAAGTTTTTTTTTTAAATCGATAAGGTTTCATAAAACTTTAATTTTTTTAAATCTATATTTTACGAAAGTTTACTCATTTTATGGAAAAAAGTAAAGTTTCTAATATTTTTTACTGAAAATAATAATAATTTTTAAAAATATTTAAAATAATCATTTTTAATTAGTTTAATGGGGTAATCTGAAAAATTAAAAGTTCAATGGTGTAATCATTAAAACGTGCCAACTACAGTGGGTAATTCATTAGTTTTGTAGATAAAAAATTAAGGTCCGTTTATTTTTATTAACGGAATAACTCATTTTCAAAATAATAATTAGTGTAATGGAGTAATTTGAAAAATTAAAAGTTTAATTGTGTAATCATTAAAACTTGCCAACTACAGTGAGTATTTCATTAGTTTTACCGATTTCATTTATATTTTTATTTTGTAGGTACATATGATGATTCTTTGCTTCGATGACATTTTAAAGTGTTCTTCCTTATCTTTTGTAAATTCTTATAATTTTAATAAAATTAATTAATTGATAATTTATTTATTTATTTATTTAAATCGTATAAAGGGGTACATTTGAGAAATTTTACCCCGGACCTTAGAAAACCCAGGACCGATTCTGGTCAGGGCTGAAATCTTTCTTTCTTGCTTTTGAAACGAAATGGAAAATGGAATGGTCAGGGAAGTCTTTTGAGTCGAAAAGGAGCAGGGCATATATAAGATAATAATAAGCTCCTCTGTTTTTCTTAGTATCCTGAGATTTGCTTATCAAGTAACACCTCAGGCTTAATAATGACTCGGCTTGTTTGTTTGTTTTGTTTGTTTTTTTTCAACCTCAGCTTTCATACGAGAACGGATTTAAAGCATACCTTTTAAATAATTTGAGTATGAAAATGGATCTAAATCATACTTCTTAAATAACATACATATATTCTCATATATTACATATACACATTAACTGTTATATGCATAATATCAATACATGTAATTAAATAATTTAATACATGTATTAAATTATATTCATACCAATAAAATTATATGTTTATAATATGTATAAAATCACACTACTAATTATATCCATAATAAAGTTAAGACTTTTAGTGTAACGAATTAACTATTTAAATAATCAACATTTACTCCATTGCCTAATTTAAATAACTTATTTATATTATATAATCTATATTGTATAATTAAATTTAATTTTCTCTTTCTCCATAAATTATTTTCAAACAATTTACTTATTTAATATTTTCAATCACTTAAATGTAGTGAACATAATAATTAATATATTTACTACATTAAAAGCATACATATATTACACCCAATAGTGTATTACATAGTTTCTTCAATAAAAATGGAGGTGATACATTAAATATATTTAATACCACCAATTTATCACATTAAAATAATTTAATATTATAAATTATTTCAATTTACAAATTTAATGTATACAATTATGTTAGTATACTTAAATTTATTTACTTATCTTCCATAAATTGTTTTAAACAATTTATTTACTTATTCACATATTGCATAGCATGTATTCACTTATGAAATACAATATCACATAATTTGACGCCCCCAAAATAGGTATACATCACCTATTCTGAGTTGTCAATACATGGTACAGAAACAACTATAACTTTATTATTACAACCATAAAACTGTGAGTTTGAATACAAATATTATCTTCTAGACAATATCTATACTCAAATAAATCCTCATCACATTTATTGATACATTATTTTACAAAAATGGTGAGGACTACTAAACAATTCTTTCTAAAACCTTCATTCCATACCCCAATTGCTTCAATTATATTCTCGCCTCACGAGAAGAAAAATGGAACAAAAAGGAAAAGGGTGAGCTCAACTAGCCCAAAGAAAGAATATTATGACTAAGATAATATACAACAAATTACCGTTAGTCTTCAACGAGGAAAAATCTAATAGAATACAATAGACAACAAATTTTAAATCAATATTCGCAATGAAATAATAATTCATTAGAAGAGTTAAGTAGAGAATGCAAACTACTATCTTCTATGTATGAATTTAAAAGTTCATCGTCTATCTTTTATCCTCTCGTAACGTCCAATCAATATACATCTGGAATCAAATATTCATCTTTGCACTACTGAGCCAAAGATATTCATCGATTAGTCATGTTCATTTAAACACTGTTCATCTTTGCACTACTGACCAAAGATATTCTTCAAAATCATTAATCTTTGCACTACTGGGCCAAAGATATTCAATAATATCATCATTTAAAGACCGAGGATGATGAAAAATATTTTTAAAGAAACGAATCCAAAGGAAACAAAATGACAAGGATTAAGGATTAAGGATTCAGATGCTTTTTGTTTTATCCATGTTCAAAAATACCTCAAAAATAATTATAGTGGTGTAAAATTCAAGAATGATCAAAACATGGATACAATCAAAGCTAGTATCCGAATAGATATTTTGGACAAAAGAAGAAATTTCATTTTTCTATGAATAGTCTCAGATATCGTGAATAGTCTTGATACGTGAATAAGAACTCAACACCAAAAGATAGAAATTCCACAAAAACATCTTCACGCTTCATAGAATAGTACTCGTGAATAGTAACTCGTGAATAATAACTCATGAATAGTAACCCCACATGAAAAAGTTCCAAATTTGATAAAAGTTCCAACTAATATTTCAAAGATAATGATATTGAAGAAATAATATCATTTGAGAAGAAAATAACATCCCTTACCTCGAAAGATTAAGACTTCTAAAGGCGGAATCTAGGGTATAGTCTTTGAAGGAACTTGCACCGCTAACAATACTTAAAGTATACTCAAAATACTCACAAGAATACGCTCGATAATATAGAGAGAAAACTTCAGATTTAAATTGTGATTTTCAATTCTAACCTAAGCACCCTATTTATAGGAAATTGCTTAAACACCAAAAGCGAAAAATTTAATAAAATATTAATATATATATATATTATAATTTCCTACGCACACTTTCTAAGATTCAAATTATCAGCCAAACAAATGGTCCCCCTCACCAAAATCAATAAAAACGTTTTTCTTAATAAAATTAATAAAAACTCCCAAAAATCAATTATTCAGGAATTTTAGAACATCAATAATTCATAATAAATAGCCCTTTCATCAAAAAATTCGAATCTCGCGTGTTTTTATAGGAATTTCAATTCTCTACAACTTTGCGTAAGAAAGTTTTTCCAAATTCCAAATAGAAATTGGCCAAAATCCACAAACGAAGCGATTTTACAGGCTATAATCAAATTTCAGTCACTAAATGGGGTCCACCGACATGTTTAACATGTTTTAAACATTTATTGCAACAAAAATACTCTTCCTCCTCGTATACACATATATCCCACATTCGTTGTAAAAATATCACAATTATTATATTATTAAAATATAATAATATATTTAAATGAATTATTTTATCGTAAAAGATAAAATTTCAATTTTCAACAATTGTCACATTAAAATTTTCTCCATCTATATCCACATAAAATCAATATTTTCCTCGTCATATGAATCAATAATTAATTATTCATAAATAATATTACTGTAATCACAATATTGACAACCAGTGGTTTCAGAGAGAGGGGCTTTCCAATAAGAATTTCTTCTTCTTGGCGCAAATTAGGTGACCAAACCTCTCCTTAGATGAACTTTCTAGACATTGCCAATAATGTTATCTAATAATATTATTCGGATAATATGAATTATTGCTTCGATAATGAAAAATACTTGTAAATGACAATTATTGAAACAACAATGACAATATAAAATATCAACGCAGACAATTATTAACTCAATAAAATATTGAACGGTAATTATTCGTAACCATTATTGAGTAGTGCCTTCTTACGTAAGAATCAATAATTGGTGCAATCTGGTAATATTCTTGTGTTTTAACCAATCGTATTATTTTAACAAAGATAATTGGTAACAAACTACGCCTGCTATTTTTAACCAACTTATATTTGTCGTTTTCTTCATCCAATTGCTTTCCGTTATGGGGCCCACATGCGGTCATACTAGTCGTCATTTAATATTCCCCGACGATCTAATATTCCACGACCAAACGAATATTCCCAACAACAATGAATATTTTATAACCACTTGCTTATTTTGAAGTATTTGCGTATTTTACCCTTAACTATCCACATTAATCAAATCAACCCTTACTATTTCAAAATAATAAATAGAAAATTAAATTTTATTAATAATAAGTTGGGGTCTTACAACCTCCCTCCTTATGAAATTTTGTCCTCGAAATTGACGTACGTACCTGGTGTTTCGAAAAGGTGAGGATACCTCGCTTTCATTTCCGTTTCCAATTCCCAGGTCATTTCCTCTATAACATGATTCTTCCACAAAACTTTAACTTGTGGTATGACCTTTCTTGGCGTAGGGACATGCTCCTTCCTATCTAAGATCTTGACAGTACCTCCTCACATACGTTAAGTCTTCTTGCTATCTCGTCCGGTTCTAACTCTATAACGTGGTTCGGGTCTTTCACATATTTACGAAGTACAGATATGTGAAACACATTATGAACACGAGACATACTCGGAGGTAACGCGAGTCTATAGGCTACATTTCTTACTCGGTCAAGAATTTGAAATGGACCAATAAATCGTGGATTGAGCTTTCCTCTCTTCCCAAATCTTGTAACTCCCTTCCATGGAGCAACTCGCAACAATACATGATCCCCTACACTAAATTCCACGTCCTTTCGATGAAGATCCGCATAACTCTTTTGTCGATCTTGTGCCGTTTGTATACGTTGTCGAATCATTTGGATCTTTTCCGTAGTAATCATACGTCTTAACTCGGGTCCTAACAATGTTGCTTCACCCACCTCGTCCCAACATCTTTGGAGAGCGACACTTTCGTCCCATATAATGCTTCAAATGGAGCCACACCTATACTTGCACGATAATCGCTTTGTTGTTGTAGGAGAATTCTACCAATGGTAAATACTTATCCCAACCGCCCTTGAAGTCTAGGACACGAGTCTTAATAAATCTTCAAGAGTTTGAATAGTCCTTTCGATAGTCCGTCTGGTTTGAGGATGGTATGCCGAACTGAATCGTAGATCCGTGCCCATAGCTTTTTGCAAGCTAACCCAAAATCTTGAAGTGAATCTTGGGTCACGATCCGAAACTATGGATACAGGCATGCCATGCAACCTCACAATCTCATTCACGTACATACTAGCAAGACGTTCAAGGGAATAAGTCTCCGTGTCGGCAAGAAATGACCGACTTGGTTAATCTATCAACAATAACCCAAATAGCATTGATGCCTTGAGAAACCGTAGGAAGACCCGTAATGAAATCCATGGTAATGTGTTCCCACTTCCATTTCGGAATCTCAAGTGGTTGCAACGGACCCTTAGGTACTAGATGCTCCGCCTTTACACGTTGGCAAGTTAAACACATCGAGATAAAATTTACAATCTCTCTCTTCATATTGTTCCACCAAAATGTATGTCGAAGATCAAGATACATTTTAGTACTTCCAAGATGGATTGCAAATGGTGTATTGTGTGCCTCCATCATAATCTTGTACTTCAAATCGTAGTCGTTAGGAACACAAAGTCTAGAGTGGACTCAAGTATTCCTTCTTCATCAATTCTCGCCCTAATAGCTCCTTCTTGTACTTTCTTCTTCATACGCATCGATCATCCGGATTGGTGGCTCGAAAGCAACCTTAACTTTTTCTATTAAAGTTGGCTCTGTCGTATACTTGACATCATCGCACTTTTCGTTCTGCATATGATCTTCTACTCAACGCGTCGGCTACCACGTTCGCTTTTTCCGGGATGGTATTGAATTGTGTGGTCGTAGTCTTTCAATAGCTCGAGCCAACGTCATTGCCGCATGTGTTAAGTTCTTTTGAGTGAAGAAATATTTAAGGCTTTTATGGTCCGAATATATCTCCACTTTCTCCCCATATAGATAGTGCCTCCATATTTTTAGCGGCAAACGATTTCACGCTAACTCTAGATCATGAGTAGGATAATTCCTCTCATACTCTTTAAGTTGTCGCGAGGCATAAAGGCGACTTTCCCACGTTGCATGAGAACACATCCTAACCCTTTGCACGAAGCATCATTTTAGATAACAAATCCATCCGAACCGGATGGTATTGTTAGAACAGTCTTTGAAATAAGTCTCCTCTTAAGCTCTTGGAAACTCTTCTCGCATTCTCCGCTCCAAACGAATTTTGTATCCTTCCGAAGTTAGGCGAGTTAATGGAGTAGCGATTCGAGAAACCCTTCCACGAATCTCCGATAATAACAAATTTAAGCCCAAAAAGCTACGTGATTTCAACCATCGACTTCGGTTGCTCTAACTTTGTATTGCTTCAATCTTCGTTCGGATCAACAGATACTCCATGTTTCGACACCACGTGGCCAAGGAATGCTACTTCCTCAAGCCAAAACTCGCATTTCTTCAATTTGGCATATAGTTTGTTTTCACGAAGCCTTTGGAGTACCAACTTTCAAATGGTGCTCATGATCTTCACGACTTTTGGAATATATAAGGATGTCATCAATAAAGACAACAACGAATCGATCCAAATATTCCTTGAATACTCGGTTCATCATATCCATGAAAGCCAGCGGAGCATTAGTCAATCCGAAAGACATGACTAACAATTCATAATGCCCATACTGAAGATTACGAAGGCGGTCTTTGAAATATCCTCGCCTCTAATCTTGGTGATGATATCCGAAATTAAGATCGATTTTTGAAAAGAATTGTGCCCTTTGCAATCGGGTCAAACAAGTCATCAATACGAGGTAGAGGATAACTATTCTTGATGGTGACATGGTTCAATTCCCGATAGTCAATACAAAGTCGCATACTCCGCCTTTTCTTCTTTACAAATAAAACAGGGAGCACCCCAAGGAGATGTACTAGGGGCCAGATGAAACCGATGTCCAACAATTCTGTAGTTGGACCTTTAACTCCCCGAAGTTCAATAGAGCCCATTCGATATGGGGTTTTAGAAATGGGCTTTGTACGGGTTCAAGATCAATAAAGAATTCAACTTCACGTTACGGGGTAGGCCGGAAGTTCTTGAAAATCGTCGGAAAGTCAATAACAACAGGAATATTATTCAAATTTGACGTGTCTTTATTCAAATCCATAACATGGGCTAAGAAAGCTTGACATCCTTTTTTCAATAAACGAATAGCTTTATGATTAGATATGACAGTTGATTGATTTTAATGGTTTAGTTGCTTGAATCATCTGTAAGAGTTGGTTAGGAATATGAAAACTAACAACCATACAAAAACAATCAATTTTGGCATGATGAGTAGTTAACCAATCAATCCCTAAAATCACATCAAAAGCAAGTATCTTTAAAGAGATAAGGTCAATGGTAAGGTAATGGTGCCAACTTGAATCAAACAAGATTTATAAACAAATGGATGTGATAAAGTTTCTCCTAACGGAGTTTCCACAGATAGGTCAAAGTCTAATTTCTCCTGAGTCAAGTTTAAACGTTGAGCACATGCGGGAGAGATAAATGAATGGGTAGCACCTATCAAGTAAGGTATAAACTTCGCAAGAATTTATAAATAGCTTACCCGTGATCACCTCGTTTGGGTTCCTCGCATTATGACCGATCCAACAAACGCTCTTCCTAATCGTTGACTTTGACTTTTCTCGGGACGATCTTTTGAATCACCATCCCATTGAACTAGATTTCGCCTTCGTCTAATCTCGGCGATATGTCCTTCCTTTCCACAATTATAGCATACCTTGAATCTGTTGTGGGCGCTTGGTGATATGTTCCTCTTTTCCGCATTTGTAGCATATGGCCATGGGTGGTCGTTCTCTTCCTTAGAACCGATTCTTCTTGCAAGACTGTCGTCTTCACATGGTCGTTGTTAAATCTCCTCTTTTAAAATCTCCTCCCGACTCGCTTCTTCTATTTTCATGGCCATGATTACCACCGAGTGGTTACCATTTTGTCCGTCTGTTTCTTTCTCCGTTGGTTATCATTATTACATTGATCGCTATCTCTGGTACGATCCTGGTTGTGGTCCTCATTGACCGTACTCGTTATCTCGCTCTAATAATTGAGCCCTGTTTACAACATCTCTCAATAGAGAGAAAGTTTATGAGAAATGAGATACCGACGTGCCTGGGGTTTCAAACCTCTAAGAAACATCCGCGTCATCGTTCCTCATTCTCCACCAAATGAGGTGCAAACACGGATAACTCTACAAACTTTGCCTCGTCTTCGAGACACCGTCATGTTGTTTTGTTCCAATCGATGAACTCCACTTCCTTCATATACGAACACTTTCGGAAAGTATTTGTCATTAAATAACTTCTGAAACGTCTCCCAAGACATGCCGAAAAGTGCGGTTTGGATGGAGTGCGCTTCACGAGACTCCCACCAAAGTGGTCCGCTTCGCCACGGAACATAAAAAGGTGGCGAATGGAACCTTCTGTTCCTCCGTGCATCCCAAGACATCGAATATCTTGGTAATTTGCTTGACCCATGTTTCCGCCATGATCGGATCTGGCTTTCCTTAAATTCGGTGGTCCCAACTCTTTGAATCGCTTGGTTGTGACAACCCGTGAATTGCTATCATTTCCTCCTCAGTATTTTGAACACGAGTCTCCTCGTGCGATTTTGCATGAATCGCAAAAAGCTTCTAAACATCCCTCGTTCATCATCTCGCTTTCGGTGGTGTTGTTCACGGGAGGAACATTGTCACTGTTGTTGCGCTCTCCTCATTGGTAAGTAAAGACAGCATCTCCACGGTCTCATTTACTTCATTTGTTAATATTCTCAATCGACATTCTCAAATACTGTCATAAAACATGGGTTAATTAAGGAAATCAATATATCACATAATATCCTTATATACTGACCAATTAACAAATAAGCTTAGGTAAGACACACTAGCGAAGGATTTACTCGTCTCTCCCCTCCTAGTTCTATTCCCCGATCTCCGCCAGAGATCATATCCCTAAGCTCTGATACCAACTGTGACGCCCCCAAAATAGGTATACATCATCTATTCTGAGTTGTCAATACATACATGCAGAAAAAAACTACAACTTTATTATTACAACCGTAAAACTGTGAGTTTGAATACAAATATTATCTTCTAGACAATATCTATACTCAAATAAATCCTCATCACATTTATTGATACATTATTTTACAAAAATGGTGAGGACTACTAAACAATTCTTTCTAAAACCTTCATTCCATACCCCGACTAAATACTCGTCATATTCTCGCATCCCGAGAAGAAAAATGGAACAAAAAGGAAAAGGGTGAGCTCAACTAGCCCAAAGAAAGAATATTATGACTAAGATAATATACAACAAATTACCGTTAGTCTTCAACAGGAAAAATCTAATAGAATACAATAGACAACAAATTTTAAATCAATATTCGCAATGGAAATAATAATTCATTAGAAGAGTTAAGTAGAGAATGCAAACTACTATCTTCTATGTATGAATTTAAAATTTCATCGTCTATCTTTTATCCTATAACGTCAATCAATATACATCTGGAATCAAATATTCATCTTTGCACTACTGAGGCCAAAGATATTCATCGATTAGTCATGTTCATTTAAACACTGTTCATCTTTGCACTACTACCAAGATATTCTTCAAAATCATTAATCTTTGACTACGGCCAAAGATATTCAATAATATCATCATTTAAGACCGAGGATGATGAAAAATATTTTTAAAGAAACGAATCCAAAGAAACAAAATGACAAGGATTAAGGATTAAGGATTAGTACTTTGTTTTATCCATGTTCAAAAATACCTCAAAAATAATTATAGTGGTGTAAAATTCAAGAATGATCAAAACATGGATACAATCAAAGCTAGTATCCGAATAGATATTTTGACAAAAAGAAGAAATTTCATTTTTCTATGAATAATCATCAGTATCGTGAATAGTCTTGGTATAATCGTGAATAAGAACTCAGACACCAAAAGATAGAAATTCCACAAAAAACATCTTCACGCTTTCATGAATAGTACTCGTGAATAAGAACTTTCGTGAATAGTAACTCATGAATAGTAACTCGTGAATAAGAACTCATGAATAAGTAACCCCGACATGAAAAAGTTCCAAATTTGATAAAAAGTTCCAACCAATATTTCAAAGATAATGATATTGAAGAAATAATATCATTTGAGAAGAAAATAACATCCCTTACCTCGAAGATTAGTACTTACAAAATTGGAATCTGGGGTATAGTCTTTGAGGGAACTTGCAGACCGCCTAACAATACACAAAGTATACTCAAAATACTCACAAGAATACGCTCGATAATATAGAGAGAAAACTTCAGCTTACGGTGTGATTTTCAATTCTAACCTAAGCACCTATTTTATAGAAAATTGCTTAGAACACCAAAGCGAAAAATTTAATAAAATATTAATATATATATATTATAATTTCCTACGCACACTTTCTAAGATTCAAATTATCAGCCAAACAAATGGTCCCCCCTCACCAAAATCAATAAAAACGTTTTTCTTAATAAAATTAATAAAAACTCCCAAAAATCAATTATTCAGGAATTTTAGAACATCAATAATTCATAATAAATAGCCCTTTCATCAAAAAATTCGAATCTCGCGTGTTTTTATAGGAATTTCAATTCTCTACAACTTTGCAGAAGAAAGTTTTTCCAAATTCCAAATAGAAATTGACCGAAATCCACAAACGAAGCGATTTTACAAGTATATAATCAAATTTCGATCGATAAATGGGGTCCACCGACATGTTTAACATGTTTTAAACATTTATTGCAACAAAATACTCTTCCTCCTCGTATACTCATATATCCCACATTACGTTGTAAAAATATCATCATTATTATATTATTAAAATATAATAATATATTTAAATGAATTATTTTATCGGAAAAGATAAAATTTCAATTTTCAACAATTGTCACATTAAAATTTTCTCCATCTATATCCACATAAAATCAATATTTTCCTCGTCATATGAATCAATAATTAATTATTCACAATAATAATATTACAGAATCACAATATCGACAACCGTGCGCCTTGGAAAGAGGGGCTTTCCAATAAGAATTTCTTCTTCTTCTTGCCGCAATTATTAGGTGACCAAACCTCTCCTTAGATGTAACTTTCTAGACATTGCCAATAATGTTATCTAATAATATTATTCGAGATAATATGAATTATTGCTTCGATAATGAAAAATCTTGTGTAATGACAATTATTGAAACAACAACAATATAAAATATCAACGCAAAGAATTATTAACTCAATAAAATACGAATAAATAATTACGTAACCATTATTGAGTAGCCTTCTTCACGTAAGAATCAATAATTGGTGCAATACCGGTAATATTCTTGTGTTTTAACCACCAAGTATTTTAACAAGATTATTCAGAATAACTACGCCAAGTTATTTTTAACCAACTTATATTTGTCGTTTTCTTCATCCAATCGCTTTCAGTTATGGGGCCCACACACGGTCACTACCATCGCATTTAATATTCCCAAACAATGATGAATATTCCACGACCAAACGAATATTCCCCGACAACAATGAATATTTTATAACCACTTGCTTATTTTGAAGTATTTGCGTATTTTACCCTTAACTATCCACATTAATCAAATCAACCCTTACTATTTCAAAATAATAAATAGAGAAAATTAAATTTCATTAATAATAAGTTGGGGTCTTACACATAACATCTCAATAAGAATTTTATTTATTTAATTCTTATTTTAATATTACCCAAAAAGTCGGGTTGCTACAACTTGCCTCTAGCGTCTTCTATACTTCGACGTTAATCGCCCTTTGAAAGTCTTACACATTTAGTTCACATAGACATCCCAATTAGCCAATTATAAACGTCACACATGGGTTTTTTAATCCTATTCCATGTTTTATAATGTTCGTTTCATTAAACTCGAAACTATATTTAAGCTCATATACATATACCAATTAGACATATATATATTGATGCTAATTATGACTTACATTAACTTTAGATTATTAGTTCTTAGTGTTCGCTTTTGATGATTTAATCAATGTGCCTAACTTTAATTTTTCATTTTTCATTATAGGTATAAAGCAGACAGCTTAACCTGTCTGTTTTAGCTTTAAACTCCCTCGTTGTCAATCTAGACAGGCTACTAGCAACGCAGAGTGTCTGTTTTAACTTTAAACTCCATGTTTGTTAATCTAAACAGCTTAACCTGTCGGTTTTAGCCCTTCTGCATCAGTTCAAAAGTCCCTGGATGAAAATGAAACAAGTGGTTTTTCCTCCTTATTGACGTACCCAGTTTGCAACGTCATAACTTGACCCTCCGTTGTAGGAATGAGTTCGTTCTCACGTTATTTTCTTCCTCGATTCATCTAATACAAATTCCCCCCGGGTGGAAATTTTTTCCAAGTTCATTCTCAATCCAAAACAGCGGCACAAAGTCCCTACCTGAAACAGTTTTCCAGTTTTAGCAGTTTTAACTAGTCTCCTTTCGAATGGCATATCTCTCACTGGCCTCTGGACTCGGAATGAGGTCATTCTTACGTTCATGGATTCGTTACTTAACTTACTACCACTACTAGAAAAACAAGAATACGTGACGGAATTTTGTGACAGTTTTTAAAAACAATCACAAAAGATAGTAATTTGTGATGAACTTTTTAAACAATCACAAAATAATAGTATATATGATGGCTCTTAGTGATGACTAATCTTGCCATCAATGTATTATAATTGTGATGGCCATGTCAATCATACCAAATTTTTCACGCAAAATAAATTTTCTTTTTGTGATGCACTAAATCATCACTTATAGATATACCCTTTTCGTGAATGCATTTATATAAGCTATCACTAATATTTTAATGTAAGAAATAATCAAAACAATATTTTATGACGGTTGTG
Organism: Panax quinquefolius; assembly: GCA_020205615.1. Classification (NCBI taxonomy): domain Eukaryota; kingdom Viridiplantae; phylum Streptophyta; class Magnoliopsida; order Apiales; family Araliaceae; genus Panax; species Panax quinquefolius. The sequence goes on along the minus strand of CM035166.1, from coordinate 100,326,295 downwards.
ACGATCATTAAAAAAGATAGATTTTTGTGACGACTTTTATTTGCAATTACAAAAATAAGGTATTTTGTGATGGAATTTTCAAGCCATCACAAAACAATAAAATATATGATGATGACTCTTAGTGATGACTAATTTTACCATCATTATAGAGTATTTGTGACTGCTATTGCAATCACCAAATTTTATGTGGAAGTAATTTTGTTTAATAAGTCAATTCACATATGTTTCCTTTTATATTTTGTTTTAAAATTATAATCATGATCTGAACTTTGGTGTAGTGGTAATACTCGTTATTTAGTTTGCAAATGGGAGAGGGTTCGAATCCTACAAGTATCATTTGATACAATTAATACAGTGAAATAAATTATATGTAAATAGAGATTCACGCCATGGCGCCCAAAATTAGGTATATCGCCACCCATCTTGGGTCGCCACTTACATGGTACATAAATTCAAATACAACTTACTAATATAAGCGTAGGTATGTAAATACGACATAAACCGTGAGTTTGAATACAAATATTGTCTACTAGATATTATACAAACTCAAAAGGAGTCCTCATTACAACTATTATCACACTATTTCACGTAATAGTGAGGACTACTAATGCTATCCTCTGGACCATTACTCCGTTCCCAGACTCGTCCCGCCAAATTATGTTCTTATTTCCTGAAGAACGGGTGAAAGAAAGGGTGAGCTTAACTAGCCCAAGAAGAAATATTATGACTAAGATAATGCGTAATAAATTATCATTAGCCTTCAACAGTGTTAAACTGATAAAATACAATAGACAACCAGTTTAACTGCAGCGGAATATGCAATCCATTAAAAGAGTCAAGTAGAGAATAAAATCTACTATCTTTTAGGTTTTAAAAGGTTTTCATCAATTTTTTTATCGCTGAGACTCAGCTTAATAAATAAACCACCACATCTAATCATCCCTATACCACGGTCAAGGATTTTCATCAAATTATCAATGGTCATGACTATACCGAATCACCCCTGGTCATAATCATACCAAAAACTATCCATCAACGCATTACAGAGCCATTTGAGGACTTTTATCACATCATTTATAACAAGCCATGATTATACCGAATGATCCTCGGTCATAATCATGCTAAGTTCATCTATGCACGTAAGCCAAAGATAACATAATATATCATGAGGATGATGACAATGACATAATAATTCAATAAAACAAGTTCAAGAATTATTTTATCCGAGAATTAAGTAACGTCCAAATTGTCAACAAGATACTTGTTTTGTAGAGTAAAATTCAAGAATGATCGTAAGAATATTTCCATGAAAAGATATCGGATGAAGCCTTGAAATATCAAGGATATTCCACTAATTTCATGGAGTATAGAAGTCAAAGTTTTAACCAACCGGGTATAATAAAGAATGGAATAACAAAAGAAATCACCATGCATGCGGTACTTCAGCATGATGTGTTCTTCTAATGTAATAATAATAATCGGAACCAGTCGTGTGAAATTCACAATCGCGGTGATGATCCAAAGAATAATAAATGCTTGAATAATAAACAATGGAACCAGTCCCGTGTAAAACACACAGCATGTGGATATTCCAAATGTAATAATAAATGCGAATAATAAACAATGGAACCGAGTCCTGTAAAACACACGTATATGATATTCCAAATGTAATAATAAAGAATAGAATAATGAAAGAAGATCACCAGTATAGGGATTCACAGCATACAGTTATTCCAACGTAATAAATAAGAATGGAATAATATAAGGATTTCACCAAGTATAGGGTATCATGGCGTATACAGTGATGTATAGGGTATGCCACTTTTACAAAGTTATTCCAATGTAATAATAATGAATGGAATAACGTAAGTTCTCTTCATGAATAAGAAAGAATAACACCTTTACTACGTTACAACAAATAATATCCCTTACCTTAGAAGAACCTGAATATTGAAAAAGTGAAGTAGCGAATACTTTTCTTCTTTCTTTCTCTATAGTTTCTCTCTAGAGTTTCAATGAATTAAGTAAGAAAATAATGAAGGAATGAGCTTCTATTTATAGGAAAATGGAATGCATAAGAACTAATCCATGAATCGGTCCAGATTGATTTACTTTAATCGACGGTCCATATTTAAAGCAAAATCTTTTAAATAAAATATAATATATTCTATTTATATAAAAACATTTTACTATACAAACACTATGCAAAACACTACGCAACACTATGCATAATAAAATATAATATATTCTATTTATAGAATAACTTTAATAAAGTATTCGCTTTTTATAAAAAAGATGTTTCGCTTTTTATTACGTTAATAATACGAATAAAACAAAACGTCATTATCGCTATAATAATTCATATTATTAATCGACAATAATGGAATCAAACCGGTGACTTCTCACATAAGCATCAATAATCAATACCGTATACTACTATGCAACCACACGTATTCGCATTTTTTTACTACCGAGTAGTTCAACAAAGATCAACGGTAAAACTTCCGCCGTTATTTCAATAAAATATTTTTGTCGTTTTCTCAATTCGACAATAATTACATTGTGGGTCCACTAATGATTGAGTAGTTGTATGCGAATATTCCTACTAAATCGAATATTCCCACCAATCGAATATAATATAACCACTTGCATACTTTGCAAAATTTATAAATACTACCCACAACTATAATATTATCTCAAATTCACACCATAATATTAAAAATTATTTCGACAAAATTTAAATCTTTATTGATAAAATTTGGGGTCTCACAATCTCCCCTCCTTATGGAATTTTGCCTCGAAATTTGGGTAATGCATGCACAGTATGATAAAGAGGCGAGGATACCTTGAATACCTTTATCGTTGAAAACATTAAATTCATCTTTGCAATCCGCCAAAGATATTCATTAACAATTCATCTTTGCACTACAGGCTAAAGATATACAACTTGAAAACCAATAATGCTGAGACGCGGCTTAATAGTATCACAACCACGAATTATCCATGCACTACTGGCCAAAGATATTCGTGTTTTCAATTACGGTCATGATTATACCGAATAATCCGTGGTCATAATCATACCAAGTCTATCAATGCACTACGGCCAAAGATGACTTTTACCACATCCATGAATTAATATTTCATTGCTGAGACTCAGCTCAATAATTAATCCATATCATCGAATCATCCCTGCACTACGGCCAAGGATATTCATTAGTATCACGACCACGAATTATCCATCCACTACTACCAAAGATAATCGTGTATTCATTAAGTATCACGACCAAAAATTATCCATGCACTACTACCAAAGATAATCGTGTATTATTAGTATTACGACCACAAATTATCCATGCACTATGGCCAAAAGATAATCGTATATTCATTAAGTATCACGACCACAAATTATCCATGCACTACTGCCAAAGATAATCGTGTATTCATTAAGATCACGACCACAAATTATCTATGCACTACTACCAAAGATAATTGTGTATTCATTAAGTATCACGACCACAAATTATCCATGCACTACGTGCAAAGATAATCGTGTATTCATTAGTATCACGACCACAAATTATCCATACACTACTACCAAAGATAATCGTGTATTCATTAGTATCACGATCACAATTATCCATGCACTACGTGCGAAAGATAATCGTGTTTTCAATTACGGTTATGATTATACCGAACAATCCACAGGTCATAATCATACCAAGTCCATCTATGCACTACAGCCACGTATGACTTTCAACATATTATAAGCGTGAGGATAATGATATAAAGAATCAATCAAATGAGATAAAGGATAAATATTAAACATTTATAATATAATTTATCCGAGATTCAAGAATATCCCCATGTTATCAATCACTTAATAATCTCATAATCTAATATCATTAATATTATAACAATACTTCTTAAATTTATAAATAATTTATCTCAATTGTTTACGCTTTTACCATATAATGCATTTAATCATTCAAAAATGCCATACTCATAAGATATCATCACCAATTATCAAATCCTCAAAACAAAATATGCATATACTCTATATAGGATTCTCTAGCCATAAAATCCTATTTTCAACTTTGTTACTTCACATAACATATTTAACTCATATGTTCAGTAACTAAACTATTTTCATGAAAATACCAAATCAGTCCCAAAAATATTTCTTTTCTTGGATTTAGCATAATATAGTCCCATAATGAAAATATATTTTTCTCTAATTTTTAAAATTCATTTACTATTTTTCAAAAATCAATTTCTAATTAATTCCTTAAGAAATTAGCTACCTCAAGTTTAACTCCAAAATTTTCCCAAATCTTGGCAGGACCTTACACATGTTAATGTGAGCTTCTAGTTTAAATTTCATGGTCATCTGAGTTATAGAACTCCTAAGGTTATAGCGTTTTTAAAAAAAACCTAAATATTGAAATAGTCATAACTTGCTCATTTTAAGTCGAGAATGAGCTCATTTTTGGACAGGAGGTACTTTATACCATATACCTTCATCTCCCAAAAGGCCAGAATTTTTCTCATAATTTAAGTGGCCGAAACAGTCCCTCTAAAATCATGGCAGCAGCTTTTTCGATTTTTGCAGCTTTGCACTCCTTTGCTAAAATTAGTCCACACAAAAATCTACAACACCTTTTCCAGTAATTCTACTTGGATTAGTTAGGTAACTCATAGATCTAACTCTAGGACTTGACCACACTCAAAAATTCAAAATATAATAGGAGATATGGTCAATTGAATTTCATGTTACGTTTTTCACCAAAATCTGATTTTCAACTCTTTGTGATTTCTAAGAAACTTTCATGTTTTCACATAATAACCAACATAAATCATCATAACACTTACTAATACTTCATATACCCATGATTTTCATTAGTCCAATGCTTTTATTATGACTTTCATCATAATCCTCGTAAACAGATCCTTTTAGTTGAAGAAATATTTGAGGGTTTAAGAAATGAGTTTTTGTACTGGGGTCAATACAAAATTCGATTTCACATTCTAGGGTAGGCTAGGAAGTCTTCAAGAATACGCCAAAAAATTTATTAATGATAGAAATATCATTCAAAACTGTTACTCTCGTCCAAGACTTGGATAATACGTCACATTGATACCAACTGTGACTTCTATCCTTTAACCTAGATAGCACCTCACAATGATACCTATCAACTTGCCATCTTCAGTCACGACGTCGCCTACAGAAAGTCTGGCTTCGGTGCATTCCACACAAGGAAGTTAACAACGAAAGGATCGAGGCTCTTTACTTATGGCTTGATATAACAGTGATTAACTTTAGGGTTTGGTTACTTTGAATTCGTATAACAGGGTTGTTATAAATATAAAAGCTAACAACCTTATGAAAAGCATGATGAGTAGCTAACCAATTGATTCCAAAAATCACATCAAAGGCAAATATTTTCAAAAAGATAAGATCGACAGGTAACGTGAAAATGTTTATTTGAATTAAACAAGATTTAAAAAAGAGTAAGCGGTATGAAGGCTCCTACTAACGAAGTTTCAACCAATAAGTCAAAGTTTAACTTCTTGAGTCAAATTCAAACGTTGAACACAACTAGGTGAAATAAAAGAGTGGGTAGAACCGGTATCTAACACGGTATAGACTTCATGAAGAGCTTATGATTAACTTACCCGTGATAATTTTATTCGGGTTCCTCGTCACGAGAAAAAAAAAATGCTCTCTCTTAAACTACCTAGGCTTTGGTTTATGCAGGATGACCTTTGGTGCCTCCACCCTAGTTGAATTTGTCTTGATGAACGACAAAAATCGAGCTAAGTGACCTTCTCTTCCACAATTATAACATGCTTTGACTACATGGCGCGCAGATTCGGATGATGTGTCCCTCTCCTCCGCATTTGAAGCATATGATAGGTGGTCGCTCTCCTTCCTTAACAACGGTCTTTGGTCTTGGCGTCTTTCCATCATTGTTGAATTTCCTCTTCTTGAAATTTCCATTCCTATTATCTTGGCCATGGTTACCACCAAAATGATAATTTCCCGATGGATATCGTTGTTCCGATGGCCGCTGCCACCGCAATACGATTATTATTGTGTTGTTGGTCGTTACCTTTTGGTTGTCTTGACTCATTATCGCGCTCCAATAACCGAGCCCTATTCACAATATCTCAATACAAACAAAGTTTATGAGAAATTAGGTATTGACGATATCGGGTTTCAAACCTCTTAAAAACATTCGCGTCCATTCGTTCCTCATTATCGACCAAATGGGATGCAAACCGAGATAACTTTCGCAAACTTAGCCTCATCTTGTGACACGATCATATTATTTTGCTCCAAACTTGATAAACTCCACCTCCTTCATGTGACGAATACTTTCGGGAAAGTACTTGTCGTTGAAAAACTCTTGGAACTTCTCCCAAGACATCTTGAGTATGTCGATGCTGGTGCGTTTTACTGATTCCCACCAAGAATCGCCTTTCTTCACGCAACATAAAGGTGGCAAATGGAACCTTTTGCTCCTCTGAGCATCCCAAGACATCAAATATCTTGGTGATCTGCTTTAACCACGTCTCCGCCTTAAGTGGTTCATTTTTCATTATAGGTATAAAGCAGACAGCTTAACCTGTCTGTTTTAGCTTTAAACTCCCTCGTTGTCAATCTAGACAGGCTACTAGCAACGCAGAGTGTCTGTTTTAACTTTAAACTCCATGTTTGTTAATCTAAACAGCTTAACCTGTCGGTTTTAGCCCTTCTGCATCAGTTCAAAAGTCCCTGGATGAAAATGAAACAAGTGGTTTTTCCTCCTTATTGACGTACCCAGTTTGCAACGTCATAACTTGACCCTCCGTTGTAGGAATGAGTTCGTTCTCACGTTATTTTCTTCCTTGATTCATCTAATACAAATTCCCCCCGGGTGGAAATTTTTTCCAAGTTCATTCTCAATCCAAAACAGCGGCACAAAGTCCCTACCTGAAACAGTTTTCCAGTTTTAGCAGTTTTAACTAGTCTCCTTTCGAATGGCATATCTCTCACTGGCCTCTGGACTCGGAATGAGGTCATTCTTACGTCCATGGATTCGTTACTTAACTTACTACCACTACTAGAAAAACAAGAATACGTGATGGAATTTTGTGACAGTTTTTAAAAACAATCACAAAAGATAGTAATTTGTGATGAACTTTTTAAACAATCACAAAATAATAGTATATATGATGGCTCTTAGTGATGACTAATCTTGCCATCAATGTATTATAATTGTGATGGCCATGTCAATCATACCAAATTTTTCACGCAAAATAAATTTTCTTTTTGTGATGCACTAAATCATCACTTATAGATATACCCTTTTCGTGAATGCATTTATATAAGCTATCACTAATATTTTAATGTAAGAAATAATCAAAACAATATTTTATGACGGTTGTGACGATCATTAAAAAAGATAGATTTTTGTGACGACTTTTATTTGCAATTACAAAAATAAGGTATTTTGTGATGGAATTTTCAAGCCATCACAAAACAATAAAATATATGATGACGACTCTTAGTGATGACTAATTTTACCATCATTATAGAGTATTTGTGACTGCTATTGCAATCACCAAATTTTATGTGGAAGTAATTTTGTTTAATAAGTCAACTCACATATGTTTCCTTTTATATTTTGTTTTAAAATTATAATCATGATCTGAACTTTGGTGTAGTGGTAATACTCATTATTTAGTTTGCAAATGGGAGAGGGTTCGAATCCTACAAGTATCATTTGATACAATTAATACAGTGAAATAAATTATATGTAAATAGAGATTCACGTTTGTGACGCCCCCAAAATTAGGTATACGTCACCCATCTTGGGTCGCCACTTACATGGTACATAAATTCAAATACAACTTACTAATATAACTGTCGTGTACAATATGATATAATAAAGCGTGAGTTTGAATACAAATATTGTCTACTAGATATTATACAAACTCAAAAGGAGTCCTCATTACAACTATTATCACACTATTTCACGAATAGTGAGGACTACTAATGCTATCCTCTCGACCATTACTCCGCTCCCCGACTCGTCCCAAATATGTTCTCATTTCAAGAGAAACGGTGAAAGAAAGGGTGAGCTCAACTAGCCCAAGAAGAAATATTTTGACTAAGATAATGCGTAATAAATTATCATTAGCCTTCAACAAAGTGTTAAACCGATAAAATACAATGAGACAACCAGGTTTAATCAAGGTGAATATGCAATCCATTAAAAGAGTCAAGTAGAGAATAAAATCTACTATCTTTTAGGTTTTAAAGGGTTTTCATCAATTTTTTTATCATTTGAGACTCAACAATAAATAAACCACCACATCTAATCATCCACCGTATACCACGGTCAAGGATTTTCATCAAATTATCAATGGTCATGACTATACTTAGAATCACCCCCGGTCATAATCATAACAAAACTATCCATCAACGCATTACAGAATACCGAGGACTTTTATCACATCATTTATAACAAGCCATGATTATACCGAATGATCCCTGGTCATAATCATGCTAAGTTTATCTATGCACGTAAGCCAAAGATAACATAATATATCATGAGGATGATGACAATGACATAATAATTCAATAAAACAAGTTCAAGAATTATTTTATCCAGGAATTAGTAACGTCCAAATTGTCAACAAGATACTATTTTGTAGAGTAAAATTCAAGAATGATTAGAAGAATATTTCAATGAAAAGATACTTGATGAAGCGCAAATATCAAGGATATTCCACTAATTTCATGGAGTATAGAAATCAAAGTTTTAACCAACTGGGTATAATAAAGAATGGAATAACAAAAGAAATCACCATGCATGTGGTACTTCGCATGATAGACGTGTTATTCTAATGAATAATAATAACTAACCAGTCGGTGAAATTCAATCAAGCAGGATGATCCAACGAATAATAAATGCTTTGAATAATAAACAATGGAACCGGTCCTGTAAAAAACACATGCATGAGGATATTCCAAATGTAATAATAAATGCGGAATAATAAACAATGGAACCGGTCCTGTAAAACACATGCATGGATATTCCAACGTAATAATAAAGAATAGAATAACGTAAGAATATCACCAAGTTTAGGGATTCCGCGTATACTGAGTTATTCCAATGAATAAATAAGAATGGAATAATATAAGGATTTCACCAAGTATAGGGTATGCCAAGGCGTATACAAAGTTATGTATATGGTATGCCACTTTTACAAGTTATTCCAATGAATAATAATGAATGGAATAACGTAAGTTCTCTTCATGAATAAGAAAGAATAACACCCCTTACGAATACTACAAATAATATCCCTTACCTTAGAAGAACCGAATATTGGAAAAGTGAAGTAGCGAATACTTTTCTTCTTTCTCTATATAGTTTCTCTCTCAGAGTTTCAATGAATTAAATAAGAAAATAATGAAGGAATGAGCTTATTTATAGGAAAATGGAATGCATAGTAACTAATCCATGAATCGGTCCAGTTGATTTACTTTAATCGGACGGTCCATATTTAAAGCAAAATCTTTTAAATAAAATATAATATATTCTATTTATATAAAAACATTTTACTATGCAAACACTATGCAAAAAACACTATGCAACACTATGCATAATAAAATATAATATATTCTATTTATAGAATAACTTTAATAAAGTATTCATTTTTTATATAAAAGATGTTTCGCTTTATTACGTTAATAATACTGATATAAAACAAAACATCATTATCGCTATAATAATTCATATTATTAATCGACAATAATGGAATCAAACCGAGTGACTTCTCATATAAGCATCAATAATCAATACCGGTGTACTACTATGCAACCACACATTCATCGTACTTTTACTACCGAGTAGTTCAACAATATCAACGGTAAAACTTCCGCCGTTATTTCAATAAAATATTTTTGTCGCTTTTCTCGATTCGACAATAATTACATTGTAGGGTCCACCAATGATTGAGTAGTTGTATTTAATATTCCTCGCTAAACCGAATATTCCCCACCAATCGAATATAATATAACCACTTGCATACTTTGCAAAATTTATAAATACTACCCACAACTATAATATTATCTCAAATTCACACCATAATATTAAAAATTATTTTGACAAAATTTAAATCTTTATTGATAAAATTTGGGGTCTCACAACGTTCTTACATTTGATCCTTAAAGTCTTATTTTTTGTGATGACTTTGACAATCACAATAGATTACGTGTTAATGTGATTGTATTAATCATCACAAAAGCACAAAGCGTTTGCGTTTCCAGCAAACCATTTGAAATAAAAAACTGCTCAAGGGTCAGAGGTTACACTAATTCTGTTTTTAACTAGTTTTACTTAAAAATTCGGCATGGCTTCGCTACAAAAGCTTTTACTTTTGTTCCAATTGGGTGATGTTCATGACTCATAAGAGTATAACATGCCACCCTAGAACTTAATTTTTATATTTCATAAGCTACTTTAAAAAGGCCATCAAATTTTATATATCAATCCACTATTAGTCCATTTTTGTAATTCTTTAGTTCGCATTTTCATTTTTGATTCCACTTTTCATGCAATTTAACAAGTAATTTAAGATGTTTAAACCACACACATCCTTATTTCTCCAAGATCCTTCATGATCTTCCATAAAAATATCAACAACAACCAACAACTAAGTATAATAAAAGACTTTAAATGATGAAGTAGAAGTTAGGGTTTTCATGGCTTACCCTTGTACTTCTCTTCTAGGTGATTAAAGATGATGACCTTGATCCTCTTTTCCTTCCTTCTTCTACCCGTGCTCTCTCTCTTTCTTTTCTTTCTTGCTTTTTCTCTCTTCCTTACTTAGCTGATAAGATGAAATGAAAAAATGAACAATTAACCAAATGTTGGATTAATTAAATCCCCCGCCAACTAACTCAACCATGCTACCAGGGCCAGGTTAACCACGCATGATCAATTAACTTAAGCTATACAAAATAATAACATTAAGGTCATGTTTAGTTTGAAACAATTGGGTGGAGGGAATAAACATTAAATGGCTTGCTTCTTTTAGCAAAAACTTACTAAATATGGAAAGTTTCCATCCAATTCGATTAACGTCATGTCAATTACCTAGCAAGTGACACATGCCTCTCCTAGCTCGATGACTCACCTTTTAGCTTTTTAATTTTTCTTATCCCATGTGCTAAATTATCTAGCAAATGACACATTGTTATCAACTTATTTAATCAAGTGACACATGGAATTACAAAGTTTTGGCTCCAAGTTTGGCTTAAGCTTTCAAGCCATGGCTTCAAGGCTTAAGCCTCTCTAACTTAGCCATTTTAAATTCCTAGCCAAACCACTTTCATTTCCTTAGCCAAGCTATTTTAATTCCAAGTCAAGCCATTTTTATTCTTTAGCCAAGCTATTTTATTTCCATGCCAAGCTATTTTAAATTCTTAGGCTTCAATTAGCTTGATTATTTCTTAACTTATTATTATTATTATTTTCTAATTTCTTTCTAGTTAATTCCTCTAACTTTTACATTTAGTCAAAATATCAACTTTCTCTTTTCTAAATTTCGATTTCACTTTCTATCCCTATTTTCTGAACAAATAATATGCCAAAATTCGAAAATATGAAAACGCATTTTTAGCGTGAATAATGATTTTATGTCTTTTCTGATAAAAATATTTTTATGGGAGATTTCGTCTCTTTTTTCTAAATAAACGCTATGCCGTAATTCGAAAAGTTCAAAAAAAACGAAAAAAAAAATGTGTTTTGCGTTTTATGAATAATGATTTTGCAATTTTCTCGAAAGAATCTATTTTCTCACAAAAACTCTCAAAACTCATATAGTCACGTAACACGAAAACTAGGTCATTAATCGACCTAAAAATTCATATCACAATTTATTCTATCAAAATATTTATTTTATTTAATAAATACTAAAAATCTTATTACAAAGATATTCCACGATATATCTTGATCGTTACAAGTTTGGAGATTGGACAAGCTATATATCCGATAGAGATATAGATTGTTGTGTTCTTCTCTGTTTGATATCTCTCTATCTCTATCTCTATCTCTTTATTTTGATTCAATAAAATATTTAAATAAATATTTTTTAACAAAATTTGTCAAAAAACAAATTAATCTATTCAACTCCCATTCTAGATTATTTATTGCATATTAGGACCTAACAAATTTAATAATACAAAATAAAAACTAGACTCAATTACTTTTAAGGCCCAATTGTATTAAATTAATGTCATTCATTTATAATAGTAGCCCACATAAATTTAACCCAATTAAACATATAAAAAGTCCAAACAAATTATTTTAAAATAGATATAATTAGTATTTTATTTTATCGGGTATTACACTATTTTCAAAGCTCCTAAAAATGTGATTAAAGAATTGGAGAAAATAAGGAGGAATTTTCTATGGGGTGATAATGAGCAAGATAGAAAGCTGAATAAAATTGCTTCGAGAAAAGTATGGCAAAGTAAGGAGAAAGGAGGTATGGGGTTGGAGGAAAATATGTTGCTCTATTAGAAAAGTGTGTTGGGATATTTCACATGAATCCCACATCGGATAAATTCAAGAGTGTAGATGGGTTAATAAGTATGGTAGAGCCTCAACCTAATAGGTTAACCTTTTAAGTAGGGAGGTGGTCCAACATGCTTATTGGGCCTGTCTACACAGGTGTGCCATGCATGGTGATGAATTGATGTAGGATGGATCGCAATTCCACTACAACAGTGGTATCAGAGCTTGGTTATTTTTGTGGTTTTCTTGTACGAATTAAATGGAGGATTGGACAGCAGGTTGCATGATTAATCTTAAGGCTACAAATTATGCAATTTGGAAGCCAAGAATGGAGGATTTGCTTTACTGCAAGGATTTATACGAGCCACTTGAGAACGATGGAGTTAAGCCCACAAACAAGAGTGACGCGCAGTGGAACAAGATGAACAGGAAGACTATTGGTCAGATCAGATCGTGGATTGATCTAAGTGTGTTTCATCATGTTGCCACGAAAACTAAAGCCTATGATCTCTGATAGAAATTGGAGTCCATGTATGAAAGGAAGACGACGCAAAATAAAGCTTTTTTGGTTAGGAAGCTTGTGAATTCTAAATTCAAGGATGGAAACTCCGTTGCAGAGCACTTGAGTGATTTTTAGAGTTTGATAAATCAGTTGAGTACGATAAAGATGGTAATTGACGATGAGATGCAGGCTTTGTTGTTGTTGAGCTCTTTGCACGATAAATTTGAGAGGCGCTTAGTTGTATCGTTGAGTAACTCCGCTCCTAATGATAAGCTGACTATGGATACAGTTAAGGATAGTTTTTTTAACGAGGAATAGAGGCGAAGAGATACTATGGTGATTAGTGACGATTCACAAGTTTTTGTCGCACAGAGTAGGGGCAAAAATAAAGGGATAAACTCCCCTGAAGATGACAAATCCAGGGGAAGGTCAAGAGATAAAAAAGAAGTAATTTGTTTTCACTGCCAAAAGTCGGGTCACATAAGACGAGAGTGCAGATTTTTAAAGAAAGAGCAGTCTAAGGAAAAAGATGAGGATAAAGATTCGATTGTGTATCTATCCGACATTGATGTAGCTATTGTTTGTGATGATAAACCTAAGTGTCATGTTAATGATTAGATTATTGATTCGGGTGCTTCGTTCCATGCTATTTCGCGTGGTGAAATCTTCACATCCTACAGTAGTTGTGATGCCCCCATAATAGGTATACAACACCCATTCTGAGTCGTCAAAATATATGGTACAGAAACAACTACAACTTTAATAATACAACATAAAAACTGTGAGTTTAAATACAAATATTACCATCTAGACAATATTCATACCCAAATAAGTCCTCATTATAATTATTGATACATTATTTTACAAAAATGGTGAGGACTACTAAAACGACTTTCTAGAACCTTCATTCCATACCCCGACTAGTACTCGCTACATTCTCGCCTCCTGAGAAGAAATATGGAACAAAAAAGAAAAGGGTGAGCTCAACTAGCCCAGTAAAGAATATTATGACTAAGATAATATAGAAAAAATTATCGTTAGTCTTCAATAGGAAAAAATCTGATAAAATACAATAGACAACAAGTTTCAGATTAATATTTGCAGCGAAAATAATAATTCATAGAAGAGTTACGTAGAGAATAAAATCTACTATTATCTATGAATTTAAAAGTCCATCATCAATATTTTATCCCTGTAACATCAATCAATATACATCATAAATCAAATATTTATCTTTGCACTACAGACCAAAGATATTCACCAGTTGGTCATGTTCATCTAAACACATGTTCATCTTTGCACTATGGGCCAAAGATATTCATCAAAAATCATTCATCTTTGCACTACAGGCCAAAGATATTCAGTAATATCATCATTTAGGACTGAGGATGATGAAAAATATTTTAAAGGAAATGAATCCAGTGAAACAAATAACAAATATTAAGGATTCGTATTTTGGTTTATCCATATCCAAAAATACCTCATAAGTAATCATAGTGGAGTAAAATTTAAGAATGATCAAAACATGGATGCAATCAAAGCTAGTATCCATAATAGATATTTGGGACAAAAAGAAAAAAATTATATTTTTTTGATGAATAGTGTCGTATTCGTGAATAGTGCCGTATACGTGAATAGTAACCCCGACACAAAAAGTTCCAAATTTGATAAAAAGTTCAGACTAATATTTCGGCATAATGATATTGAGGAAAATAATATCATTTAAGAAGAAAACAACATCCCTTATGTAACGACCCCAAAATAGGTCCATTCCATCCAACCCATTCTGAGTCGCCAAATATATGGTACGGAAAACAACTACAACTTTATTACAACAATTGTCGTGCAAAATACAACAACACATATCTTTGTGAGTTTGGATACAAATATATACCAACCAGAAGTACGTCACAATGACACCTTACATAAAGGTATAGTCAAAAGCTGTTTTAGAAATTAGAATCTTTGGGAAGTGCTCAAGAAACCTTCGTATACGGGAGGCCATGCTTTTTAAGTTATGGTAGATATCATATGGCCACGTAATTATCCTTGGTTGACCCAATAAATCCCAAAGAAAAAACGAGAAGATTACTATCATATTCTTCCCAATGGTGAGTCTTCTCTTGACATATCATTATCTCCACTGTCTCTAATTGGGTATTATACTCCAAACAAACACCAAGATTATATAGGTAGTGCTTGTAAATATACTCAGCAAGTGGATGAGCACAACCATGTCTTATGATGACACGAGGTTGTATGTCATTAGACATCTTGTATGATAGTGGCAAAACACCCTTCCAAGTTGAATTCACCTCACCCTCAACATCTATAGACCACTATTCTATTCCCTCGCCATCCCCCGCTCGACCCAGCTACACTTTTATTACCTGAAAGGAATTGTGAAACAAAAGGGTGAGCACAACTAGCTCAGTAAAGAATATTATAACTAAAGATACATAAATTATCAATAGTCTTCATCAATAATAAATCAGAGATTTAGAACATATGGTAGATGATAAAACTTTTCAACCATACTTGCAGCGGAACGAGCAATCCATTAAAAGAGTCAAATAGACTATAAAGTCTATTGTCTTCTCCACGTTAAAAGTCCACCAACAATATTTTATCCTCAGAACATCAATCAACAGCCTCCTTTCCACAATCATATGAATAACTCATAATCATAATTATGATTCTAAATTCCTCTTCTCATCCGGGATCGAAGATAATTTTCATCACCGCCTTTACACAAAACATCAAATATCATGGTTATACCAAATCACGCTTCATGTTCATATTCATACTAATAAGTTCATCTTTGCACCACGGGCCAAAGATATTCATCAACAGCCATCTTTACACTACAAAGCAAAGATATTCAACAAAGGTCATCTTTGCATTACGAGCCAAAGATATTCATCAATAATTCATCTTTGCACTACAAAGCAAAGATATTCAACAACAGTCATCTTTGCATTACGAGCAAAAAGATATTCATCAATAATTCATCTTTGCACTACTGAAGCTAAGATATTCATCAACAAGTCATCTTTGCACAACGAGCCAAAGATATTCATATATCAAAGAAATACATAATCATTTCAGAAGTTATATAACAATAATTATAACCATGTTGATCAATTCACCTTTGCACTTAAGCTAAAAATATTCAATTGTAAATTCAATGGT
Source organism: Panax quinquefolius (assembly GCA_020205615.1). NCBI lineage: Eukaryota > Viridiplantae > Streptophyta > Magnoliopsida > Apiales > Araliaceae > Panax > Panax quinquefolius. Next base: position 100,310,032 of record CM035166.1, on the reverse strand, counting down.
CATGATCATACCAGTCAACAATTCAACTTTTGCACTACTGGCCAAAGAGAACCTATAGTCACGATCATACCAATAATGTAAGACCCCAAAATTTATGAAATAAAAGTATTCAATTTTTCTTATAATTACTATTCAGTAAATGGTTAAATTGATAAAGGTTAAAGTTAAGGGTGATATATGAAATTTTTTTCAAAATACACAAGTGGTTATAAAATATTCATTGTTGTCGGAGAATATTCGTTTGGTAGTGGAATATTCTTTCCGCTTGAATATTCGTATTTGACGGTAGCCCATTTGTAGGGCCCCATAATGTAATAACTGCTTGGATGAAGAAAACGACAAATTTGAGTTTTTATAAATAACGGTGTAATGGTTACCGTTAACACTGTTGGAATACCCGGTGGTTAAAACACACTAATACGCGTTGTTGAACAGTAGCACACGGTATTGCATCAATTATTGATTCTTACGTAAGAAGGCACTACTCAATAATTGTTACAGTAATTACTGTTCAATATTTTATTTTATTGATTCAATAATTGCTGCGTTGATATTTTATATTATTGTTGTTTCAATAATTATCACTGCACAATATTTCTCATTATCAGATCAATAATTCATATTATTTGAATAATATTATTAGATAGCATTATTGGCAATGTCTAGAAAGTTCTGTCAAGGAGAGGTTTGGTCACCTAATTGCGCGCCCAAGAAGGAGAAATTCTTATTGAAAGCCCTCTTTCCGAAACTACTGGTTGTCATAATTGTGATTCTGTAATATTATTTGTGAATAATTAATTATTGATTTATATGATAAGGAAATATTTATTTGATGTGGATATAAATGATGGATTTATTTATGTGGTTATAAATGAAGGAATTAATGTTGAGGTATTTTATCAAGATTTTTGTTTGGAATGAAGGTATTAAAAATTAAACTAGTGTTTTTGAGATATATTGCGTGAGTTATAATTTTTAATCCGACCGTTGGATTATTGTAAGTTTTGGATATGTTATACATATATAAGTTGAGTATATGTCCACAAATTTTGAACCGTTAAAAATGAACGTATGATTTGTTATGAATTTTAAGAGGTGACTGATTCAGAAATTAGGTTTATAAATGATTTTGGTGGAAAATTCTAGAATTGAGTGGGCCCCACTTGTGGTTGGTGAAGAAATGTGCTGAATTTTATTTCAAATGTGGTGGGTGAGAATAGTAGCAGGTAAAGCCATCAGGTTGCAGGTCAAGTCTGCTAAAATTTTCTATAAATAGAGGGCTAAGTTAGAATTGAAAATCACACCAGAAACAAGTTTTCTCTCTTTCTCTCTCTAGATTATTGAGTGTATTTTGTGAGTATTTAGATACTTGGTGAGTTGATATTCATCGATTGCAAGTTTCCTTCAAATCATATCCGATATCCAATCGGAAGTCTTTGCTTTTTGAGGTAAGGGATAGTAAGGGATATTATTTTTTTTCGTAATGATATTATTTCTTCAATATCATTATCTTTGAAATATTAGTTGGAACTTTTATCAAATTTGAACTTTTTCATGCTCGGGTTACTATTCATGAGTTACTATTCATGAGTTACTATTCACGAGTTACTATTCACGAGTACTATTCATGAAGCGTGAAGATGTTTTTTTTTGTGGAATTTCTATCTTTTTGAGTCGGGGTTACTATTCACGATATCGGCATTATTCATGTATACGACCTATATTATTCATGTATATAATACTATTTACGTATATGACATTATTTACGTATACGGTACTATGTACGAATACGGAGTACTATTCACGAGTTACTATTCATGAGTTACTATTCACGAGTTACTATTCATGAGTTACTATTCATGAAGTTACTATTCATGGGTTACTATTCACGAGTTACTATTCATGACAAAATTGGTTTCTTTTTCTAACTAAATTATCGTTGATTTATGAATCTTACTCTTGAAATTAAAACCATGTTTTGATTATATTATTTTTATATAACATTCTTATAACCCTAATGATGATATTTCTCTTTGACTTGAGTGTAAAGATGGGTAGATTATTGGTATGATCGTGACCATAGGTTCTCTTTGGCCAGTAGTGAAAAAGTTGAATTGTTGGTGGTATGATCATGACCATTGAATTTACAATTGAATATTTTTAGCTTAAGTGCAAAGGTGGATTGATCAACATGGTTATAATTATTGTTATATAACTTCTGAAATGATTATGTATTTCTTTGATATATGAATATCTTTGGCTCGTAATGCAAAGATGACTTTGTTGTTGAATATCTTTAGCTTTGTAGTGTAAAGATGAATTATTGATGAATATCTTTGGCTCGTAATGCAAAGATGACTGTTGTTGAATATCTTTAGCTTTGTAAAAAGATGAATTATTGATGAATATCTTTGGCTCGTCTTTGCAAAGATGACTGTTGTTGAATATCTTTAGCCTTTAGTGCAAAGATGAATTATTGATGAATATCTTTGGCTCGTAATGCAAAGATGACCTGTTGTTGAATATCTTTAGCCTGTAGTGCAAAGATGAATTATTGATGAATATCTTTGGCTCGTAATGCAAAGATGACTGTTGTTGAATATCTTTAGCTTTGTAGTGTAAAGATGAATCGTTGATGAATATCTTTGGCCCGTGGTGCAAAAGATGAATTTATTAGTATGATTATGAATGAACTCGTGATTTGGTATAACCATGATATTTGATGTTTCAGGTAAAGACAGGTGATGAAAATTATCTTCGTCCTGGATGAGAAGAGGAATTTAGAATCACAATTATGATTATGAGTTATTCATATGATTGTGGAAAAGAACTGTTGATTGATGTTACAGGGATAAAATATTGTTGGTGGACTTTTAACGTGGAGAAGATAATAGACTTTATAGTCTATTTGACTCTTTTTTAATGGATTGCTTTCGTTCACCGCAACTATGGTTGAAAAGTTTTATCATCTACCATATGTTCTAAATCTCTGATTCATTACTGATGAAGACTATTGATAATTTATTTATCTTTAGTCATAATATTCTTTACTGAGCTAGTTGTGCTCACCCTTTTGTTTCACAATTCCTTTCAGGTAATAAAAGTGTAGCCGGGTTGAAAGCGAGGATAACAAGGGAATGTAATAGAATGGTCTATAGTTGTTGAGGTTCTCCTAAAGAGTATGAAAATAATTTTATTGAGGGCTTTAGTGTGTTGTATTTTATACATCATTTAATAGTTATTATTGGTGAATTAAATAGGGTGAGGCGAACCCAACTTTGGAAGGGTGTTTTGTCACTATCATACAAGATGTCTAATGACATACAAAACTCGTGTTATCATAAGACATGGTTGTGCTCATCCACTTGTTTGAGTATATTTACAAGCACTACCTATATAATCTTGGTGTTTGTTTGGAGTATAATACCAAATTAGAGACAAATGGAGATAATGATATGTCAAGAGAAGACTCGCCATTGGGAAGAATATGATAGTAATCTTCTTGTTTTTCTTTGGGGTCTATTAGGTCAACCAAGGATAATTTCTGTGGCCATATGATATCTACCATAACCTAAAAGCATGGCCTCCCATATACGAAAGGTTTCTTTGAGCACTTCCCAAAGATTCTAATTTCTAAAATAGTTTTTGACTATACCTTTATGTAAGGTGTCATTGTGACGTACACATTGGTATATATTTGTATCCAAACTCACAAAGATATGTGTTGTTGTATTTTGCACCGAAAATTGTTGTAATAAAGTTGTAGTTATTTTTCGTACCATATATTTGTCGACTCAGAATGGGTTGGATGGAATGGACCTATTTTGGGGTCGTTACAAATAATCTACTCATCTTTACACTCAAGTCAAAGAGAAATATTATCATTAGGGTTATAAGAATGTTATATAAAAACAATATAATCAAAACATGATTTTAATTTCAAGAGTAAGATTCATAAATCAACGATAATTTGGTCAGAAAAGAAACCAATTTGTCGTGAATAGTATACCGTATTCGTACATAGTCACAGATCGTGCATAGTAATCTCGACACGAAAAGATAAAGTTTCATAATAAAATTCATATCCATATTTATAACACCTTAATCCAAATGTTATAAATCACTTAGAAATCTCATAATCTAATATTATTAATATTATAATAATATTTTAATCATTTCTAAAACTTATAAACAATTTGATTAAATTGTTTACACTTTACTAATTAATGCATTTAATCATCATAAAATGTCAAACTCATAAGATTTCATCACCAATAACCAAAACTCTCATCAAAATCAGATATACCTCATATATGATTCTCAAGCCATAAAATCATATTTTCCAATTTTCTTACTTCACATAACATATTTAATTCATTTACTCATAACTAGAATATTTTCATGAAAAATACTAAATCAGTTCCAAAAATATTTCTTTTCTGAATTTAGCATAACATAGTCCCATATTGAACATATATTTTTCTCGAAATTTTAAAATTCATTTACTATTTTTCATATAGCCAAAACCACCGAATATTTAAACATTTATCATAAATTATACTTTTATCCAACAATTCTGAAATTTACACGGTATACTGATATTATATAGATGTACTCCCAATAAAAATTTCATCAATTTTGGAGTTAATCACAAGGAGTTATAAGCGCTTACTTTTAAAATAGTCTTTTCTCATAAAATCCATAACTCCTAATCTATATATCCAAAATCGCCATTTTTGGACACAATCTACAAAACTCATCAAAATATCATTTCAAATTTTTCCAAAATTTTGAAGGTTCAAAAAATTTCAAACTAAAAACATAATAACCCTTAAAATCTCTTTTCTATCCTTTACCTCAAAAGAAAGAAAGATTTAATTAGAATAACGTAATTGAATCTAACTTGCACCGTATAGCAGCAACACTCAAAGTATATTCAAAATACTCACAAGAATACGCTCGATAATATAGAGAGAAAACTTCGCTTTAAAGTTGTGTGATTTTCAATTCTAACCCAAGACCCTATTTATAGGAAAATGCTTAGAACACCAAAGCGAAAATTTATTAAATATTATTATTAATAACCAAAGTCATACGCCTCCTTTGAATTCAGATTCCGTAAATTCTCACATGCAAAAGTACACTTATGGGGCCAACTAACATGAGAAACATGTTTTTAGCATTTTTAATAATAAAATTAATTCGCACTCCAATATTCGGAACTTCAATAATTCATAATAAATAGCCCTTTTATCGTAAAATTCAAATCTCGTGAGTTTTATAGAAAATTCAATTCTCTACAACTTTGCGTAAGAAAGTTTTTCCGAATTCCAAATGTAAATTGACCAAATCCACAAACACAAGCGAGGCGATTTCACGCTATAATCAAATTTCAATCAATAAATGGGGTCCAATTTACATGTTTAACATGTTTTAAACATTTATTGCAATAAAAATACTCTTCCTCCTTGTATACTCATATATCCCACATTCGTTGTAAAAATATCACAATTATTATATTATTAAAATATAATAATATATTTAAATGAATTATTTTATCGTAAAAGATAAAATTTCAATTTTCAACAATTGTCACATTAAAAATTTTCTCCATCTATGTCCATATAAAATGATATTTTTCTCATCATAAAAATCAATAATTAATTATTCACAAATAATATTACATAATCACAATATTAACAACCAGTGTCGTTCCCGGAAAGAGGGGCTTTCCAATAAGAATTTCTCCTTCAAGGCAATTAGGTGACCAAACCTCTCCTTAGACAAACTTCTAGGCATTTCCAATAATGTTATCCAATAATATTATTCGAGATAATATGAATTATTGCTCGATAATGGAAAATATTGTCTTTGTGACAATTATCAAACAACAATAATATAAAATATCAACGTAGCAATTATTGAATCAATAAAATAAAATATCGAATAATAATTATCGTAACAATTATTGAGTAATGCCTTCTTACAAAAAAATTTTATCATGCTTCATGAATAGTACTCGTGAATAAAGAACTCGTGAATAATAACTCATGAATAGTAACTCGTGAATAAGAACTCATGAATAGTAACTCGTGAATAAGAATCGTGAATAAGAACTCATGAATAAGAACTCATGAATAGTAATTAATTAAAAAATTGAATACTTTTATTTCATAAAATTCGGTCTTACAATTTCCCTCCTTATGAAATTTCGTCCCCAAAATTTACGTACCTGGTATTTCAAAGAGTTGAGAATACCTTGTTTTCATTTCATATTCTATCTCCCCTGTCATCATGATTTCTCCATTGCTCATCTCCTGTATTTCAGATATCATTCTAGAATACAGCTTCAAAACAAGGGTTAATTTAACAAATTAACATATCACATAATATCCCGATATTATGACTGACCAACAAATAAGCTTAGGTAGGACACATTAGCGAAGGATTTACTCATCTCTCCCCTCCTAGTTCTAATCCCGATCTCTGCTAGAGATCATATCCCTAAGCTCTGATACCAAATATAACTCTAGACACCAACTTGTGTCAGCACCTCACATTGATACTATCGGTTTGCCACATCATGAATCCGGCCCCCCTACGGAGAGTCCGGCTTTGCAGCATCCCCATCAACAAGAAGTCACCAAATGAGAGGCTCGGGGCTCTTTACTTATAGCTCTGATACCAAATGTAACGACCCCAAAATAGGTCCTTCCATCCAACCCATTCTCGAGTCGCCAAATATATGGTACGAAAAACAACTACAACTTTATTACAACAATTGTCGCAAAATAAATACAACAACACATATGCCGTGAGTTTGATACAAATATATACCAACTATAAGACGTCACAATGACACCTTACATAAAGGTATAGTCAAAAACCTGCTTTTAGAAATTAGAATCTTTGGGAAGTGCTCAAGAAACCTTCGTTACATGGAGGCCATGCTTTTAGGTTATGGTAGATATCATATGGCCACAGAAATTATCCTTGGTCAATCTAATAAACCCCAAAAAGAAAAACGAGAAGATTACTATCATATTCTTCCCAATAGTGAGTCTTCTCTTGACATATCATTATCTCCACTTTGCCTCTAATTGGGTATTATACTCCAAACAAACACCAAGATTATATAGGTAGTGCTTGTAAATATACTCAAAGAAGTGGATGAGCACAACCATGTCTTATGATGACACGAGGTTGTATGTCATTAGACATCTTGTATGATAGTGGCAAAACACCCTTCCAAGTTGAATTCACCTCACCCTCAACATCTATAGACCCACTATTCTATTCCCTCGCCATCCCCGCCGACCCAAATACACTTTTTTATTACCCGAAAGGAATTGTGAAACAAAAGGGTGAGCACAACTAGCTCAAGAAAGAATATTATAACTAAAGATACATAAATTATCAATAGTCTTCATCAATAATAAATCGTAGATTTAGAACATATGGTAGATGATAAAACTTTTCAACCATACTTGCTTGTAATGAACGAGCAATCCATTAAAAGAGTCAAATAGACTATAAAGTCTATTGTCTTCTCCACGCTAAAAGTCCACCAACAATATTTTATCCTCAGTAACATCAATCAACAGCCTCCTTTCCACAATCATATGAATAACTCATAATCATAATTATGATTCTAAATTCTCTTCTCATCCGTGACGAAGATAATTTTCATCAATTGCCTTTACCCCAAACATCAAATACCATGGTTATACCAAATCACAGCTCATGTTCATAATCATACTAATAAATTCATCTTTGCACCACGGGCAAAGATATTCATCAACAGCCATCTTTACACTACAAAGCTAAAGATATTCAACAACAGTCATCTTTGCATTACGAGTCAAAGATATTCATCAATAATTCATCTTTGCACTACAAAGCAAAGATATTCAACAACAAAGTCATCTTTGCATTACGAGCAAAAGATATTCATCAATAATTCATCTTTGCACTCAAAGCTAAGATATTCATCAACAAGTCATCTTTGCACAACGAGCCAAAGATATTCATATATCAAAGAAATACATAATCATTTCGTAAGTTATATAACAATAATTATAACCATGTTGATCAATTCACCTTTGCACTTAAGCTAAAAATATTCAATTGTAAATTCAATGGTCATGATCATACCAAATAACAATTCAACTTTTGCACCATCGCCAAAGAGAACCTATAGTCACGATCATACCAATAATCTACTCATCTTTACACTCAAGTCAAAGAGAAATATTATCATTAGGGTTATAAGAATGTTATATAAAAACAATATAATCAAAACATGATTTTAATTTCAAGAGTAAGATTCATAAATCAACGATAATTTGGTCAGAAAAGAAACCAATTTGTCGTGAATAGTATCCCGTATTCGTACATAGTACCGTATACGTGCATAGTAACCTCGACACGAAAAGATAAAGTTTCATAATAAAATTTATATCCATATTTATAACACCTTAATCCAAATGTTATAAATCACTTAGAAATCTCATAATCTAATATTATTAATATTATAATAATATTTTAATCATTTCTAAAACTTATAAATAATTTAATTAAATTGTTTACACTTTACTAATTAATGCATTTAATCATCATAAAATGCCAAACTCATAAGATTTCATCACCAATAACCAAAACCCTCATCAAAAATCTGCATATACCTTATATATGATTCTCAAGCCATAAAATCATATTTTCCAATTTTCTTACTTCACATAACATATTTAATTCATTTACTCATAACTAGAACATTTTCATGAAAAATACTAAATCAGTTCCAAAAATATTTCTTTTCTGGAATTTAGCATAACATAGTCCCATATTGAACATATATTTTTCTCGAAATTTTAAAAATTCATTTACTATTTTTCATATGGCCAAAACCACCGAATATTTAAATATTTATCATAAATTATACTTTTATCCAACAATTCTGAAATTTACACGGTATACTGATATTATATAGATGTACTCCCAATAAAAATTTCATCAATTTTGGAGTTAATCACAAGGAGTTATAAGCAGTTACTTTTAAAATAGTCTTTTCTCATAAAATCCATAACTCCTAATCTATATATCCAAAAATAGCCATTTTTGGACACAATCTACAAAACTCATCAAAATGTCATTTCAAATTTTTCCAGAATTTTTGAAGGTTCAGAAAAATTTCGAAACTAAAAACATAATAATCCTTAAAATCCCTTTCTATCCCTTTACCTCAAAAGAGCAAGATTTAATTAGAATAACGTCAATCGAACTTGCAACCGTATAGCAACACTCAAAGTATACTCAAAATACTCACAAGAATACGCTCGATAATATAGAGAGAAAAACTTCAGCTTACGGTGTGATTTTCAATTCTAACCTAAGCACCCTATTTATAGGAAAATGCTTGTAACACCAAAGCAGTAAAATTTATTAAATATTATTATTAATAACCAAAGTCATACGCCTCCTTTAAATTCAGATTTCAGAAATTCTCACATGCAAAAGTACACTTATGGGGCCAACTAACATGAGAAACATGTTTTAGCATTTTTTGTAATAAAATTAATTCGCACTCCAATATTCGAACTTCAATAATTCATAATAAATAGCCCTTTATCAGAAAATTCAAATCTCATGAGTTTTTATAGGAAATTCAATTCTCTACAACTTTGCGAAGAAAGTTTTTCCGAATTCCAAACAGAAATTGACCGAAATCCACAAACCAGGCGATTTTACAAAGTATAATCAAATTTCACCAATAAATGGGGTCCACCGACATGTTTAACATGTTTTAAACATTTATTGCAATAAAAATATTCTTCCTCCTTGTATACTCATATATCCCACATTCGTTGTAAAAATATCACCATTATTATATTATTAAAATATAATAATATATTTAAATGAATTATTTTATCAGAAAAAGATAAAATTTCAATTTTCAACAATTGTCACATTAAAAATTTTCTTCATCTATGTCCATATAAAATAGATATTTTCCTCATCATAAAAATCAATAATTAATTATTCACAAATAATATTACATAATCACAATATTGACAACCAGGCTGTTCCCAGGAAAGAGGGGGCTTTCCAATAAGAATTTTTCCTTACTGGCGCGCAATTAGGTGACCAAACCTCTCCTTAGACAGAACTTTCTAGGCATTGCCAATAATGTTATCCAATAATATTATTCAGATAATATGAATTATTGCTTCGATAATGGAAAATATCATGTCTTTTGTGACAATTATCAAACAACAATAATATAAAATATCAACGTAGCAATTATTGAATCAATAAAATAAAATATTGAATAAAGAATTACTTTGTAACAATTATTGAGTAATGCCTTCTTACGAAAAAAATTTATCATGCTTCATGAATAGTACTCGTGAATAAGAACTCATGAATAAGAACTCGTGAATAAGAACTCATGAATAGTAACTCGTGAATAGTAACTCATGAATAGTAACTCATGAATAGTAATTAAAAAAAATTGAATACTTTTATTTCATAAAATTCGGGGTCTTACACCTTACCTCGAAAAGATAATACTTCTAGCTGGAATACCGGATATAGTGCTGAAGGAAACTTGTACCGTATAACAATACTCAAAGTTTCAAAATACTCATAAGAATACGCTCGATAATATAGAGAGAGAAAGAGAGAGAAATCTTTAGTTTCTGGTGTGATTTTTAATTCTAACCTAAGCACCCTATTTATAGGAAAATGCTTAGAACACCAAAGCAGAAAATTTATTAAAATAATTTTATTTAATAAATATTCAAGCCCACCACCCAAGAATCCGAATTTAGCTCATTTACCACACATGTGGGATTGAAAAAAACGTTTTTCTTGATTAAAACAATTAAAACTTCCAAAAATCAATTATTTTAGAACTTCGGAACTTCAATAATTCATAATAAATAACCCTTTTGTCAGAAAAATTTGAACCTAATGTCCTTTCCATAGGAAATTCCATTCTCTACAACTTTGCAGAAGAAAGTTTTTCCAAATTCCAAACAGAAATTGACCGAAATCCACAAACGAGCGATTCTACAGGCTATAATCAAATTTCAGTCAAGAAATGGGCCCACAGACATGTTTAACATGTTTTAAACAACTTTTGAAACAAAAATAATCTTCCTCCTCATATACTCATATATCCCACATTCATTGTAAAAATATCCCCATTATTATATTATTAAAATATAATAATATATTTAAATGAATTATTTTATCAGAAAAAGATAAAATATTAATTTTCAACAATTGTCACATTAAAAATTTTCTCCATTTATATCCACATAAAATGAATATTTTCCTTATCATATAAATCAATAATTAATTATTCACAAATAATATTACAGAATCACAATACTGGCAACCAGGCCGTTCCCAAGAAAGAGGGGGCTTTCCAACAAGGATTTCTCCTTACTGGTGCCCAATTAAGTGACCAAACCTCTCCTTAGACAGAACTTTCTAGACATTGCCAATAATGTTATCTAATAATATTATTTAGATAATATGAATTATTGCTCCGATAATAAAAAATACTGTATAGTGATAATTATTAAAACAACAGTAATATAAAATATCAACGTAGCAATTATTAAATCAATAAAATAAAATATTAAATAGTAATTACTGTAAGAATTATTGAGTAGTGCCTTCTTACGTAAGAATCAATAATTTGTGCAATACCGCAAAGCTACTCGTGTTTTAACCATCGAGTATTTCAACAAGATTAATTGTAGAATAACTACGCCATTTATTTATAAACAACTTATACTTGTCGTTTTCTTCATCTAATCGCTTTCCGTTATAAGGCCCACACAAGGCTGCGCCGTCGTATGAATATTCCCTGACAACAATAAATATTTTATAACCACTTGCTTATTTGAAATATTTGCGCATTTTACCCATAACTAATCAAATTAACCCTTACTATTTCAAAATAATAAATAGAGGAAATTTAATTTCATTAATAATAAGTTGGGGTCTTACAACCTCCCCTCCTTATGAAATTTCGTCCTCAAAATTGACGTACATACCTGGTGTTTCTAAAAGGTGAGGGTACCTCGCTTTTATTTCCGTTTCCAATTCCAAGGTCATTTCCTTAATAGCATGGTTCCTCTACAAAACTATAACTTGTGGTATGACCTTTGTGCGTAGGACATGCTCTTTCCTATCCAAGATCTTGACAGGTACCTCCTCATACGTTAAGTCTTCGGCTATCTCATCTGGTTCTAACTCAATAACGTGGTTCGGGTCTTTCACATATTTACGAAGCACAGATATATGAAAAACATTATGAACACGAGACATACTTGGAGGTAACGCGAGTCTATAGGCCACATTTCCTACTCGGTCAAGAATTTGAAATGGACCGATAAATCGTGGATTGAGCTTTCCTCTCTTCCCAAATCTTGTAACTCCCTTCCATGGAGCCACACACAATAATACATGATCCCCAATACTAAATTCCACGTCCTTTCAATGAAGATTCGCATAACTCTTTTGTCGATCGTGTGCCGTTTGTATACGTTGTCGAATCATTTGGATCTTTTTCGTAGTCATACACGCATCAACCTCGGTCCCAACAATGTTGCTTCACCCACCTTATCCCAACATATTAGAGAGCGACACTTTCATCCATATAATGCTTCAAATGGAGCCACACCTATACTTGCCTGATAACTGTTGTTGTAGGAGAATTCCACCAATGGTAAATACTTATCCCAACTCCCTTTGAAGTCTAGGACATAGAGTCTTAATAGATCTTCAAGAGTTTGAATAGTCCTCTCTGATTGTCCGTCCGTTTGAGGATGGTATGCCGAATCGAACTCAGAACTGCGTGCCCATAGCTTTTTGCAAGCTAACCCAAAATCTTGAAGTGAGTCTTGGGTCACGATCCAAACTATGGATACTGGCATGCCATGCAACCTCACAATCTCATTCACGTATATACTAGCAAGACGCTCAAGGAATAAGTCTCCGTGACGGCAAGAAATGAGCAGACTTGGTTAATCTATCAACAATAACCCAAATAACATTTATGCCTTGAGAAACCGTGGAAGACTCAGAATCGAAATCCATGGTAATGTGTTCCCACTTCAGCCGTAATCTCAAGTGGTTGCAATGGACCCTTTGGTACTTGATGCTCCACCTTTACACGTTGACAAGTTAAACACCTCGAGATAAACTTTGCAATCTCTCTCTTCATATTGTTCCACCAAAATGTATGTCGAAGATCACAATACATTTTGGTACTTCCAGGATGGATTGCAAATGGTGCATTGTGTGCCTCCATCATGATCTTGTACTTCAAATCAGAATCATTAGGAACACAAAGTCTGGAGTGGACTCGAAGTATTCCTTCTTCATCGATTCTTGTTTCTGGAATAGCACCTTCTTGCACTTTCTTCTTCATACGCATCAGCTCCGGGTCTGTGGCTTTAGCAACTTTAACTTTTTTGATTAAAGTTGGTTCTATACGTATGCTTGACATCATTGAATGGGTCCCCGGAGTCTTGAATTCTATCTTCATCTTTTGTAAATCACACCAAATGGGCCTTTGTGTTGACAACATCGCACTCGTTCCCGCGTATGATCTTCTACTCAATGCGTTGGCTACCATGTTCGCTTTTCCAGGATGGTATTGAATGGTATGGTCGTAGTCTTTCAACAGCTCGAGCCAACGTCGTTGCCGCATGTTGAGTTCTTTTTGGGTGAAGAAATATTTGAGGCTTTTATGGTCCGAATATATCTCCACTTTCTCCCCAGTGATAGATAGTGCCTCCAGATCTTTAACACGAAACGACTCATCGCTAACTCTAGATCATGAGTAGGATAATTCCTCTCATATTCTTTAAGTTGTCGTGAGGCATAGGCTATAACTTTCCCACATTGCATGAGAACACATCCTAGCCCTTTGCCTGAAGCATCATCAGAGATAACAAATCCATCCGAACCAGATGGTATGGTCAAAACAAAAGTGCTAAAATGAGTCTCCTCTTAAGCTCTTGAAACTCTTCTCGCATTCCTCGCCCCATACGAATTTGATATCTTCCGAGTCACCGAGTTAATGGAGTAGCGATTTGAGGAAATCCTTCCACGAATCTCCGATAATAACCAAATAAGCCCGTAAAGCTAGGTACTTTTGGCCACCGACTTCGGGTTGTTCTCAACTTTGATTGCTTCAATCTTCACGTCAACAGATACTCCATGTTTTGACACCACGTGCCCAAGGAATGCTACTTCCTCAAGCCGTAACTCGCATTTCTTCAAATTTTGGTATATAGCTTGTTATCATGAAGCCTTTGTAGTACCAGCTTCAAATGGTGCTCATGATCTTCACGGCTTTTGGAATATATGAGGATGTCATCAATAAAGACAACAATGAACTCGATCCAAATAATCCTTGAATACTTGGTTCATCATATCCATGAAAGTCGCATGAGCATTAGTCAATCCAAAAGACATGACTAGAAATTCATAATGCCCGCATCGAAGTTCTAAAGGCGCCTTGAATATCCTCGCTTTAACCTTCAAATTGATGATATCCAAAACGAAGATCGATTTTTGAAAAGAATTGTGCTCTCAGAAATCGGGTCAAACAGTCATCAATACGAGGTAGCGGATACACCTATTCTTGATAGTGACATGGTTTAATTCCCAGAGTCGATATAAAAGTCGCATACTCCCCGCTTTTTCTTCTTTTACTTAATAAAACAGAGCACCCCAAGGAGATGTACTAGGATGAATGAAACTGATGTCCAACAACTCCTCGTAGTTGGACCTTTAACTCCTCAAGTTTAATAGGAGCCATTCGATATGGGGTTTTAGAAATGAGCTTTGTACCAAAGTTTCAAGATTAATAAAGAATTCAACTTCACGCTCGGGGTAGACCGGAAGTTCTTCAGAAATACATCAGAAAGTCAATAACAACAGAAATATTATTCAAGTATGACGGTCTTTTATTCAAATCCATAACATGGGCTAAGAAAGCTTGACATCCGCTTTTCAATAAACGAATAGCTTTATGATTAGATATGATAGTGATTGATTTTAATGGTTTAGTTGTTGAATTCGCATAACAAAGTTGGTTAGGAATATGAAAACTAACAACCTTACGAAAACAATAAATTTTGGCATGATGAGTAGTTAACCAATCAATCCCTAAAATCACGCCAAATGCAAGTATCTTTAAAGAGATAAGGTCAATGTAAGGTGATGGTGCCAACTTGGATCAAACAAGATTTATAAATAGTGGATGTGATGAAGGTTTCTCCCTAACTGAGTCTCCACAGATAAATCAAAGTCTAATTTCTCCTGAGTCAAGTTTAAACGCTGAGCTCAAGCAGAGAAATAAATGAATGGGTAGCACCAAGATTCAGTAAGATATAAACTTCGATAAATTTATGATTAGCTTACCCGTGATCACCTCGCTTTGGGTTTCTCGATGTTGACTACCATGACAAACGCCTTCCGAACCGCTTGACTTTGACTTTTCTGGGACAACCTTTTGAGTCACCATCCCCGCTGGACTTGTTTTCGCTACAGTGCAATCTCGAGCGATATGTCCTTCCTTCCCACAATTATAACATACTTTAAACCGTTAGGCGCTTCAATGATATATCCTTCTTTTTCAGATTTATAAAGATACGACCCAAGTGGTCGCTTCTCCTCCCTTAGAACTAGTTACTGCTGGTGCTGACGTCTTCACATTGTCGTTGTTGTACCTTCTCTTTTTAAAATTTCCTCCCAACTCTCTTCTTCTATTTTCATGGCCATGATTACCACCAGAGTGGTTGCAGCTCTTGTCCGTATTCTTCTTTCTCCGCTTGGTTATCGTTGTTCGATGATCACACACACCGGTAGATGATCCTAGTCAGGTCCCTCATTTGAACGTATTTCTTTATCTCGCCTAATAATTGAGCCCTCGCTGACAACATCCTCGATAGAGAGAAAATTTATGAGAAATGAGATATCGACGATACCAGTTTCAAAACCTCTCGTAAACATTCGCGCATAATGCTCCTCATTCTCCACCAAATGAGGTGCAAACTCGATAACTCCGCTGAACTTCGCCGTCTTCGGGACACCGCCATGTTTTTTTGTTCCAATCTAATAAACTCTACCTCCTTCATATGACGAACACTTTCAGGAAAGTATTTGTCATTGAACAGTTTCTGAAATGTCTCCCAAGACATGCTGAGCGCGGTTGGATGTGGGTACGCTTCACAGATTCCCACCAGTAATCTGCCTCATTACGGAACATAAAAGTGGCGAATGGAAATTTTTGTTCCTCTGTGCATCCCAAGACATCGAATATCTTAGTAATTTGCTTGACCCATGTCTCCGCCTTAATCGGATCCGCTTTCCCCGCACTCGTGGTCCCAACTCTTTGAATCGCTTGGTCATGACCAAATGCGCTACATTGTTTCTTCCTATATTTTGAACAGGAATCTCTTTTGTCTAGTTTTGCATGAATAACAAAAACCTTCTAAACATCTCATCGTTCATCGCCCCGCCAACAGGTTGTTTGTTTACAGAGGAACATTGCCACTGTTGCACGCTTCTCCTCATTAGTGAGCAAAAGGTGTCTCCACGGCCTCATTTACTCCATCATTAACATTCTCACGACATTCTCAAATCTCGCTTATAAAACAAGGGTTAATTTAACAAATTAACATATCACATAATATCCCTATATTATGACCGACCAACAAATAAGCTTAGGTAGGACACACTAGCGAAGGATTTACTCGCCTCCCTCCTAGTTCTATTCCCCGATCTCCGCGTAGATCATATCCCTAAGCTTTGATATTAACCGCGCGCCCCCAAAATAGGTATACAACACCCATTCTGAGTCGTCAAAATACATGGTATGTAAACAACTACAACTTTAATAATACAACATAAAAACTGTGAGTTTAAATACAAATATTGCCATCTAGACAATATTCATACCCAAATAAGTCCTCATTATAATTATTGATACATTATTTTACAAAATGGTGAGGACTACTAAAACGACTTTCTAGAACCTTCATTCCATACCTCGACTAGTACTGCTATTACATTCTCGCCTCCTGTGAAGAAAAATGGAACAAAAAGGAAAAGGGTGAGCTCAACTAGCCCAGTAAAGAATATTATGACTAAGATAATATAGAACAAATTATCGTTAGTCTTCAACAGGGAAAAATTTGATAAAATACAATAGACAACAAGTCTCAGATTAATATTTGCAGCGGAAATAATAATTCATAGAAGAGTTACGTAGGGAATGAAATCTACTATTATCTATGAATTTAAAAGTTCATCGTCAATATTTTATCCCTGTAACATCAATCAATATACATCATAAATCAAATATTTATCTTTGCACTACAGGCCAAAGATATTCACCAGTTGGTCATGTTCATCTAAACACCTGTTCATCTTTGCACTACGGGCCAAAGATATTCATCAGAAGTCATTCATCTTTGCACTACAGGCCAAAGATATTCAGTAATATCATCATTTAGGACTGAGGATGATGAAAAATATTTTAAAGGAAATGAATCCAATGAAACAAAATAACAAATATTAAGGATTCGTATTTCGGTTTATCCATATCCAAAAATACCTCATAAGTTATCATAGTGGAGTAAAATTCAAGAATGATCAAAATATGGATACAATCAAAGCTAGTATCCATAATAGATATTTTGGACAAAAAGAAGAAAATTTCATTTTTCCTATGAATAAAGGTCGTTAAGTATTCGTGAATAAAGTCATCATATACGTGAATAAAGGTCAGATATCGTGAATAAGTAACCCCGACATAAAAAGTTCCAAATTTGATAAAAAGTTCAGACTAATATTTCGGCATAATGATATTGAGGAAAATAATATCATTTAAGAAGAAAACAACATCCCTTACCTCGAAAAGATAATACTTCTAGCTGGAATATCGGATATAGTGCTGAAGGAAACTTGCACCGTATAACAATACTCAAAGTCTCAAAATACTCACAAGAATACGCTCGATAATATAGAGAGAGAAAGAGAGAGAAATCTTTAGTTTCTGGTGTGATTTTTAATTCTAACTTAAGCACCCTATTTATAGGAAAATGTTTAGAACACCAAAGTAGAAAATTTATTAAAATAATTTTATTTAATAAATATTCAAGCCCACCACCCAAGAATCCGAATTTAGCTCATTTACCACACATGTGGGATTGAAAAAAATGTTTTTCTTGATTAAAACAATTAAAACTTCCAAAAATCAATTATTCTGGAACTTCGGAACTTCAATAATTCATAATAAACATCCCTTTTGTCAGAAAAATTCGAACCTCATGTCCTTTCCATAGGAAATTCCATTCTCTACAACTTTGCAGAAGAAAGTTTTTTCAAATTCCAAACAGAAATTGACCGAAATCCATAAACGGACGATTCTACATGCTATAATCAAATTTCTGTCAAGAAATGGGCCCACAGACATGTTTAACATGTTTTAAACAACTATTGCAACAAAAATACTCTTCCTCCTCATATACTCATATATCCCATATTCATTGTAAAAATATTCCCATTATTATATTATTAAAATATAATAATATATTTAAATGAATTATTTTATCAGAAAAAGATAAAATATTAATTTTCAACAATTGTCACATTAAAAATTTTCTCCATCTATATCCACATAAAATGAATATTTTTCTTATCATATAAATCAATAATTAATTATTCATAAATAATATTACGTAATCATAATATCGGCAACCGTGCCGCTCTTGAAAGAGGGGCTTTCCAATAAGGATTTCTCTTCTTCGCGCCAGCAATTAGGTAACCAAACCTCTCCTTAGACAGAACTTTCTATACATTGCCAATAATGTTATCTAATAATATTATTCAGATAATATGAATTTTTGCTCCGATAATGAAAAATACTGTGTAGTGACAATTATTAAAACAACAGTAATATAAAATATCAACGGAGCAATTATTGAATCAATAAAATAAAATATTGAATAGTAATTACTGTAACAATTATTAAGTAGTGCCTTTGTAAGACCCCAAATTATTAATAAATGAAATTTAATTTCCTCTATTTATCATTTTGAAATAGTAAGGGTTGAATTGATTAATGTGGTTAGTTATGAGTAAAATGCACGAATATTTTAAAATAAATAGATGGTTATAAAATATTCATTGTTGTTTGAGGATATTCGTTTGGTCGTGGAATATTCTTTATTGTTTGGGAATATTCGCAATGCTGCAAGCAGCCTTTTGTGGTCCCCATAACTAAAAGCGATTGGATGAAGAAAACGACAAGTATAAGTTGTTTATAAATAATCTACAGCAGCTTGTTACCAAGTATCATCGTTGGAATACCCTGGTGGTTAAAACACAAGAATATCTGGCGTTGTTGCACAAAGAAAGATACTCAGATTGCACCACCAATTATTGATTCTTACGTAAAGAAGGCACTACTCAATAATTGTTACGTGAGTTACTGCTCAAAGATTTTATTTTATCGATTCAATAATTGCTTTGCGTTGATAATTTATATTATCGTTGTTTCAATAATTGTCACTATACAGTATTTTCCATTATCGAAGTAATAATTCATATTATCTGAATAATATTATTAGAAAACATTATTGGCAATGTCTAGAAAGTTCTGTCTAAGGAGAAGTTTGGTCACCTAATCAAGGCTACCAAGAAGGAGAAATTTTTATCGAAATCCCCTCTTCCTCGAACTACCGTTGCAAGATCGTGATTCTCAGAATATTATTTGTGAATAATTAATTATTGATTTATATTATGAGGAAAATATTGATTTTATGTGGTTATAGATGGAGAAAATTTTTAAAGTGACAATTGTTAAAAATTGATATTTTATCTTTTCTGATAAAATAATATTTTATTATATTATATAATAATGATGATATTTTTACAATGAATGTGGGATATATGAGTATATGAGGAGAAAAGTATTTTGTTGCAAAAGTTATTTAAAACATGTTAAACATGTCCGTGGGCCCATTTCTCGATCGAAATTTGATTATAAATTTTGTAAAATCGTCTGCTTATGAATTTCTGGCCAATTTCTCGCTTTGGAATTTGGAAAACCTTTCTTCCGCAGAAAGTTGTAGAAATTGAATTTCCTATAAAAAATCGCAAGATTCAAATTTTCTGATAAAAGGGCTATTTATTATGAATTATTGAAGTTCCGAAGTTCCAAAATAATTAATTTTTTAAAGTTTTAATTATTTTTATTTAGAAAAATGTTTTTGTTGTTTATGGACATGTGTTAGGTGTTTGAGATCAGCTGGTAGGATGGTGTAGAAGATTTATTATATATATTAATATTATATTAAATTTTCTGCTTTGGTGTTCTAAGCATTTTCCTATAAATGGGATGCTTAGGTTAGAATTAAAAATCACACCAGAAACTAAATATTTCTCTCTTTCTCTCTCTATAATATCGAGCGTATTTATGAGTATTTTAGTACTTTGAGTATTGCTATACTGGTGCAAGTTCTTTCAAAGACTATATTCAAAGATTCCAATCAAGTACTATTCTTTCCGAGGTAAGGATGTTATTTTATTCGAAAATGATATTATTTCTTCAATATCATTACGCCGAATATCGGTTGGAAATTTTATCAAATTTGGAACTTTTTCATGCTCTGGGTTACTATTCATGAGTTACTATTTATGAGTTACTATTCACGAGTACTATTCACGGCGTGATGATGTTTTTTTTGTGAAATTTCTATCTTTTGAGGCTCTGAGTTACTATTCACGATACTGAGACTATTCACGAATACGACACTATTCACAAAAAATTAAATTTTCTTTTCTCTCGTGTCCAAGATTGTCTCATTATGATTCCTATCTTTGATTGGATCTATGTTTTGATCTTCATTCTTGAATTTTACTCCAATCTGTTATTTATGAAGTATTTTTGAACTAGATTATTTAAAGTAAGAATCCTTAATACTTGTTCTTTTGTTTCAATCGATTCGCTTTTTTTAAAATATTTTTCATCATCCTCACCCTAAATGATGATATTATCAATATCTTTGGCTCAGAGTGCAAAGATGAATGATTTCTTGATGAATATCTTTGGCTCAGAAGTGCAAAGATGAACATGTGTTGAGATTTAACACGACCGATCGATTAATATCTTTGGCCCAGAGTGCAAAGATGAACAGTGTTTAGATAAACACGACTTAATCGATGAATATCTTTGGCCTCAGAGTGCAAAAGATGAATATTTGATTCCGTATATATATTGATTGATGTTACAGGATAAAATATCGACGATGAACTTTAAATTCATATATAGAAGATAGTAGTTTGCATTCTCTACTTAACTCTTCTAATGAATTATTATTTCCGCTGCGAAGATTGATTTAAAACTGGTTGTCTATTGCATTATATTAAATTTTTCCCTGTTGAGGACTAACGATAATTTTTTCTATATTATCTTAGTCATAATGTTCTTTACTGGGCTAGTTAAGCTCACCCTTTTCCTTGTTGTTCCATTTTTTTTCTCAGGAGGCGAGAATGTAGCGAGTACTAGTCGGGGTGTGGAATGATGGTTCTAGAAGTGGTTCTAGTAGTCCTCACTATTCTATAAAATAGTGTATCAATAATTGTAACGAGGACTTATTTGAGTGTGGATATTGTCTAGATGACAATATTTGTATTTAAACTCACAGTTTTTATGTTGTATTAATAAAGTTGTAGTTGTTTCTGTACCATGTATTTTGACGACTCAGAATGGGTGTTGTATACCTTTTTTGGGGGCGTCATAGCCTTCTTACGTAAGAATCAATAATTTGTGCAATACCGTGTGCTACTGTGTTTTAACCACCGAGTATTTCAACAGTATTAACGGTAACAACTACGCCATTATTTATAAACAACTTATACTTGTCGTTTTCTTCATCCAATCGCTTTCCGTTATGGGGCCCACACAAGGTCGCTACTGATCGCATTTAATATTCCCCGACAACAATAAATATTTTATAACCACTTGCTTATTTGAAATATTTGCGCATTTTACCCATAACTAATCATATTAATCAAATTAATCCTTACTATTTCAAAATAATAAATAGAGGAAATTTAATTTCATTAATAATAAGTTGGGGTCTTACAGTAGTGGTGATTTTGGCCATGTGCGGATGGGAAATTGAAGTGCATCCAAGATTATAGGCATTGGAGATATTTGTTTGGAAACTAACAGTGGTTGCAAGTTGATGCTGAGAGAAGTCAGACATGTTCCAGATATTTGTTTTAATTTCATCTCTGCTGGTAAGCTTGATGAGAATGGTTATAAAAGTTACTTTGGTGAAAGTCAATGGAAGCTCAACAAAGGGTCTCTAGTGGTCACTAAAGGTAAGAAGGTAGACACTCTTTACACGATGCAGGCGCATGTGAGAGGTGTTGAAGATGGGGGAGTTAGGCAGAAAAAGATGTGGTACAAAGCCGTGCGAGATGGGAGGAAAGCCTTGCATGAGAACCAAAAAAAGAAAGCTCTTCGCTTTAAATGGGTACCAAAAGTGAAGAAGCAAAGTGATAGCTCGCAGCCAGGGTACAAAGCGGTTGTGAATGAATTTGGCAAGCAAAAATCTGTCAAGTTTGAGTTAGATCCTCCCATTGAGAAGAACCATGCCGATGAGACAAAGCCGGACATGAAGATATTTGAAAATTCCAAGAAGCTTGAGTTAAGCCAAGACATCGATCGTTGGAATTAACTCTGAGTAAGGAGTTGTGGTTGGTGATCCATTCTCTCATGGGTTTGGAGGGGGAGATTGTTGGGTGTCGGTCCTCACCCATGAGATATAATCCAAGATAGAAATGAATTGATTTTATTTGTGAGCAAGTAAGTGGGTTTACTTGATATTAATCCAATTAGAAATTGGGTTAATGGAAGCAATATTGGAATTGGAGATTCCATGAAAGGAATCCAAGTTGAAAAAGGATTTACTTGTTAGATTGGTTGGTGAAAAGTACCCACAGTGTACTAGCTTCTGTACTTTTCTCCCCTTCGACATCATCTGTTACAAACTCGAGCACATCCATTATTGGAGAAAACAAGGTAATAACACTCAAAATTGTTTTAAAATGTGAACTCCAACGCGTTTCTCCAGGTCATTTTATTGTTGTTTTTTGATTCAAACCTCGTCCACTCTTGATTTTGCCACTAGCAACTCCTTTAGCTACTTTTTGAAATTGCTTCAATCGGAGAATTTCTTTTTGTTTGCAAGAAGCCCCAACAACATTTGCTAACAATCCAAGATAATCAAAGAAAGAACATAATGACTTATGTTTCTTAGCAACTGCAACAAGTGTCAACTGAAGCTGATGTGCAAAATAATGAATATAGAAAGCACATGGATTTTCAGATAATATTAAACTCTTAAGACCTTTAAACTTCCCTGACATAATGCTAGCTCCATCATAACCTTGACCACACAAACGTGATATGCTCAATCCATGTTTAGAAAAAAGTTGATCAATAATGACTTTTTAGTTTAAAGCGTAAGTTTCGTGAACATGAATAATGGCAAGAAATCTCTCAATTATACAACCATACCTGTCCACATATCGTAAAACCACTGCCATTTGTTCTTTGATTGATGTATCACGAGCCTCATCAACCAACAAAGAAAGAAACCCATCCCCAATTTCTTTAATGATAACTTGTGTAGTCAAAAATGCAGCGGCTCTACAAATATCTTTTTGAATTGAGTGTGCAATCAATTTATGATTCTCTGGAGCATTTTTAGGACAACTCTACGCACTTCAACATTATTTTTCGAAAGAAACTCTAACTGAGAAATAAATAGACCTCATTTTCTTGAACCCTCTGACTCATCGTGACCACGAAAAGGCAATCCTTCTATTAAAAGAAACCTAACACATTTAACTGATGCGAGCAATCGAAGACGGTAATCGATCATTTGTTGCTCAGTTATGTTAGCAAGATTGATATCTATGTGTTGAGGTTGATTCAATAAATCACGACAAACCTGTTCACATTTACGATGAACACTACCATGATCTCTAACATGTATTTTCAATCTGTCCATCTTCTTCCAATTTCTAAATCCCTCGCCAACAAATGCATCCCCACCGCCTTGGTTACCATAATCAATTTTAAATAGGTAACAACACAAACAAAATAGAGCATCTTCACTCAAACTATATTCCAACCAACTTTGATATTTTTTATACCAATTCTTGTTGAATTTACGAGCAATCCCACTAATTAGTGTATCTGGATATTTGTGAGGTATTGGTTGAGTTGGACCCTTAAGTAAATAATTTCTTCAAAAATTTTCTCTTTCACTTGCAGGATAAGAACTTATTGGTGGTCTTTTACCGGGATCCCCCTCAATATTAAGGAAACGAGATATCGGTGTATGGGTTTGGAAGTAGATATTTTGGGCAACAAATTCTGATACTTGGGTTTGGAGGTTAACACTTTGCGGGTGAGTTTCTTGGTGAATATCAGCAGTGACATGTTCGTCACTAGTCCATTCGTTTTGGGCATTTTCATGAATAGATTCAAATTTTGTACGTTTAGTTGTTGTAACCCAATTACGCATGTCAATGACTGACAATCAATAAATATTTAAAAACTAATTCAACATCAAAACAAATCAATATACAATATGAATAGTTAAGTACTGTAATTAGCAGTTAGCACCAACAATAAACGATCTCAATTAACCCACTAACAAGTAACAAAGTAACATTACAAAATAAATTATAAAATTTAAAGAATATAAAAATAGATTAAAAACACATACTTGAAGAACTTTTATTTGATGGAGTTCTCTTCATTGTTGTAGTGTTGTTTTAAGAAGTAAAAAGCCCTAATTTTATAAAAGTACAATCAAGAAAAATCCATAAAAAATTACAAAAATTCCTAAAGCAATTATTAAATTTGTGAAATTAAAAAAATAAAATTAAAATATACTTTGGAATTTTCATATTCAAATCGTGATTGGTGAGTGATTGACTGATCGCTATTCGCTTGGCGCTTGCTCTGTTGAGATTGGTGAGTCTCACATTCACTCTCTGTTTCCACTTGCAGTTGCTGAAAAGTCGAATAGAAAAGTTAGTGGGTCTACTCTGGCATTTTGGGTAGCTTATTGTTACTGGGTCTGGTTCTTCTGAAGAATAGAAAAGTTGGGTTAATGACTTAGTGGGAATTGCCGAATTGGGGATTGATGTCTGCCGACTTAGTATACATATAACATAATACAGTGGGGTCATGTGACTTAGTATACATATTCACTTTAGACCCTCTTAATTTTTTTTTCTTTCCTAATATGCCTCGACCCCTGAAATTCAAAGGTGGGTCGTACCCCCTCATTGTAGGTCCGCCTCAGATATATAGGAGATGGGCAAACTGTCAGCATGTGACAACCTCACTCTTCGGCGAGTTGTAACTATCTGTTTAATTATTATATCGCCACGTTTATTATTTTTAGTTCTTTATATTATAAAGAATTGTTTTTAATCACGTGCGTTGAATAGAGATCGCTCAAGAAAGTTTCTTAGTTTTTCTTGAGAGATTTACCTTAAGAAGGTTTTTGAGCAATTCCATATGAGCAACTGTAAACTTATAAACACTCATATCGCTAAAGACAACGCCATTGGACCCGAAAAATGCCTTACTTTTCATGAGGAAATTGAGAAAATGTCTCATTACCCGTATGTCAATACTATAGTAAATCTAATGTATGGAGTTATTTACTCGGCCTGATATAGCATATACAGTCTGTTATCTCGGTCGTTATCAGTCAAACCCTGGGATTGCTCATTAGAGAGCAATCAAGATGATCTTGCGAAATTTTAAAGGTAATTTGGACTACATGTTGTGCCTTGGAGACCGAACCTGCGTTTGATTGGTTACTCCGATGTCAGTTGGGAAGGTAAACAAGGGATGCGTAAGTCGACCTCATGATACACATTCTTGTTACATGGTGGTTACATCACTTGGTGTAGCAAAAAATAGACTAACGTTGTTCTTTCGACGATGGAGTCAGAATTTATAGTTTGTACGTCAGCCCTTATCACGAATGGTTTGCTATGAGTTACAGGCGATATACCTCTAGGAAATATGCCAAGTTTTGGAGTTGAACAATTTTGTGATATCAATTCACAAATGTTCCAGACGAATATTTCTTTGTGATAATTATATATTTATAGAAAAAATTAAGTGCGAGAAGAGAGAATTTCATGTCCAAGTTTTTTTTCTTCTCATGTAAGTATTCTCCATTCCTCATATATATATATATATATATATATATATATATATATATATATATATATATATATATTCACGTGATAACTTCGAAAAATGTATGAGACTTGTCTCAAATAATTAAATAAAGGTTTAAAGAATAAAACCTATACTTGAAAATAGAGGAATGATTAATTTCTTTTTAAGAAGAACCTATATGGTTTAATATCTGAAAGAATGTAATTAAAGAGAAATGATGGTGAATGATAGAAATGTTTAAAGAATTGATACCTAAGATTAGCAGGTAATCAAGAATCGAATTAAGTCAGATAGGACTTGGGCTAAGAATGGAATTCTATCCTTGAATTGGATAGCAAGGGATAAAGGAAATAGAGGAAGATAATACCTATAATGAGGTAAGTTGATGAGATGAGTTGTTAAGAGAAATTGTGTAAGAGTTTAGTAGTAAAATAAACTAGAACGTTACAGTAATAGTGATTCCGGCATGCAATCCTTGTAAATGGTGAAGAAAGTAATAACTAAAGGATGAATAGATAAACTAATATGGTTAATTGAGTTAAGTATGTGAGAAACAAGATAAAACTATGTTATAAATTAACATAGTTTGAATGATGGCCTTGAATGACAAGTGAAATAAATAATAATCAATAAATGATTAGCTAGTATTCTTAATAATAAAAGGAAGATAATTAAAACTCAAAATTTGAGTTAGGGATAGAATTTTGAAGCATGGACTACTCGGTTGCGTCCGGAACGTCAAGTTTAGTCAAAAAAGACTCTAAACACAAAAATGTGTCGGGGTTGACTTTTTTTGTCAAAGTCAACAGTTGAATTTTATGGAGAAAAGTCAAAATCAAAGTCAGGAGATGAATCTGAAGATGCGGATTGGATATTTGAATCCAGAACGTCGAAATTAGTAAGAATAGACTTTAAACACAAAATGTGTTGGGGTTGACTTTTTGGTCAAAGTCGACCGTTGAATTTTATGGAGAAAAGTCAAACTTAAAATTAGGAGATGAATTTGAAGAAATGGATGTGCCCATGACGTTGGGAGCGTCGAATTTAGTAGGAATCGACTATAAACTCGAAAATTTTATTTTTCGAGTCCGAAAGTCAAAGACATGATTAAACACGCAAAATGAGAAAATAAAAAGGGGACCCACATGACTTAAATCTACTGGAAATTCCAACACATGGGTGTCAACCACTCCCCAGCTACTCTCCATCTAATCTTATCTAATCCTAACCACTCCCTCTCTCTCTTTAATCTTCTAATTCTTTTAACTAAAGAGAAGGAAATAAAGAAAAGCCATTTTCTCTCATTCTCCCACACCACATCCGACGAAATAGAGAGGAAGAGAGAGAAGCGGGCTTCCATGGGAGAAAGAAAGAAGAGAAGAGAAAAAAAGGAAATAAGAGGAAGAAGATGAATGAGTTCTCTACATCATTCTCACCCAAAACCTTAGAGAAGCTTGAGAGCTTGAGAGGGAATGGAAGGGTGGAAGCCATGGTTAGGGAAGAACAAAGATAAGAGAGATATCAAGTTCATACAAGAAGGAATAGCCATCATCCAA
Organism: Panax quinquefolius; assembly: GCA_020205615.1. Taxonomy (NCBI): domain Eukaryota; kingdom Viridiplantae; phylum Streptophyta; class Magnoliopsida; order Apiales; family Araliaceae; genus Panax; species Panax quinquefolius. The sequence continues at coordinate 100,282,150 of CM035166.1, read as the reverse complement.
CCATTCCTAGCAAAGGTTGAAAAGTTTTCTAAACCATAGTCTTACTTTTCTTGGTTTAGATTATGTTTTGTTTGTTTATGGTAAGAGTTTGATGAAATAGATCATGGTAGATCCATGAGTATAAGATGTATTAAGTTGGTTTATGTTGTTTAATATTTGATTAATCAAGAGATCATAGAAGTTTTCTTATAAAACATAAAGGTTAGAAAATCAGATTTTCGAGAAAACGAAGCATGAAATTCAAACGATCATATCTCTCATTTTATTTCAAATTTTTAAGTATGGTCATGTTCTAGAGTTAGATTTATAAATCTTCTAACATCTCCAAGTGGAATCACTAAAAAAATCCTTGTAGGTTTCCATATGGATATTTTTTTAGCAAAGTAGGCAAAATCTGGCAATACCGAAAATCTATCTGTCCAAAACTTTGCAGGGAAATTTTTGGCCATTTAATTATTGAAATAAATTCTTGTCTTTTGGGACATGAAAATATATGATATAAAGTAGCTCTTGTCCAAAGATGAGCTTATTCCGACTTAAATCGATCGAGTTATGGTCATTTCAATTTTAGGGTTTTTTCCTGACAGAAACACTAATAACTAGAGTTCTATAATTTCGATGACCACGAAATTTAAACCTGAAGTTCGCGTTAATATATGTAAGATTTTTAAAATTTTGGGAATTTTTGAAGTTGAGCATGATATAGCTAATTTTGCTAAGTTACGAACTAAAATTGGCTTTTGAAAAATATTTAATAAAAGGGAAAAATTTCAGAATATTTTTTATGTGTATGGAATATATGTATATATGTATGGACATAAAATAAAAAAAATAATAAAATGATTAAGGAAGCTTAATTGGGGAATTAGGCTTCCAAGGGATTAAAAACTAATAATTACCGACGAGTCGGGAATCGTCGATATAATTTCTGTCGACTAGAGTATGTCGACATGTGACATATCAGACTATGAAAAGGTTAATCACATAATTTATGTGAATGTTATAAAAATGATGTGAGGGGATATGTACATTGGTATAAGTCAAAAAGATAGTTTTTAATAAATGTGGTAGTTATAGACAGAAATGATGTAAAACCCCAACTTTTTGAATAAAGATGAATTTTCTATAAATATTATTTTTGAATATTATGGAGTGAAATTGATATAATGTTATAGTTGTGGGTAATATTTATAAATTTTACAAAGTACGCAAGTTGTTATATAATATTCGATTGGTTCTGGAATATTCGCTTTTAACAGGAATATTCGTATAACCAAGACAATCATTGGTGGACCCCATAACAAAATTATTATTTGATTGAGAAAACGATAAAAAAATACTTTATGAAAATAACTACGGAAGTTTTACCGTTAATCGTTGAAACACCCGATGTTAAAGTATAGTAAATACTGGCGTGGTTGCATAGAGTAGCACACCAGATTAATTATTGATGCTTACGTGATAAGTCACTCAGTTTTGTTGGTATTATTAATATAATAATACGTAAAATCTTTTATATAAAAATGTAATACTTTTATAAAGTTATTCTATAAATAGAATATATTATATTCTATTATGCATAGTGTTGATAAAGGTTCCATGATAGTGTTTTGCATAATAAAATCTTTTTATATAAAAATGTAATACTTTTATAAAGTTATCTGCTTTATTAGACAATAATTAGAATATATTATATTTAATTATGCATAGTGTTTGCATAAGTGCTCGCGATAGTGTTTGCATAGTAAAATCTTTTATAAAGTTATTCGCTTTATTAGATTATAAATAGAATATATTATATTTTATTTAAAAGATTTTGCTTTTAAATATGGACCGTCGATTAAAGTAAATCAATCTGACCGCTCATGAGTTAGTTACTATGCAATCCATTTTTCTATAAATAAAGCTCATTCTTTCATTATTTTCTTACGAAATTCAATTGAAACTCTGTAGAGAGATAAACTATAGAGAGAAAGAAGAAAGTATTCTCGCTACTTCACTACTTATATATCCAAGATTTTCTTCTTCTTTAGGTAGGGAATATTATTTGTTGTACTTGTAAAGGGTGTTATTCTTTTGTATTCATGAAGAGAACTTATGTTATTTCATTCTTTATTATTCTCATTGAATAACTCAGATACGCCAAGCTACCCTATACTTTGTGACATTCTTCATTATTCCGCCTTTATTATTCTCGTTGAATATCCTCGTCTGCGTTTTCACTGTGGGACCGATTTCGCCTTTATTATTCTCGTTGGAATATCCTGCTCTGCATGCATTTTACGCCGACCTAATTCCGCTTTTTTATTATTCTTCGAATATCCTCCTCTCTGCGTTTTAATGGCGGACTTCGGTTCTCGCTTTATTATTATTATTCGCTGGAGTATCCCGTCTCATGCGCTTTTACGTCGAACTCGATTCCGTCCTTATTAGTATTCTGTTGGAATAACCTGTCTATGCGAAGTACCGCATGCATGGTGATTTCTGTTGTTATTCCATTCTTTATTATTTTGTTGGAACATCCTGTCGGTGCGAATTTTACCTGACCTGGTTCCGTTATTTAGTATTATGTTAGAATAACCTGTCTATGCGAAGTACCGCATGCATGGTGATTTCTTTTGTTATTCCATTCTTTATTATACTCAGTTGGTTAAAGTTTTGACTTCTATACTCCATGAAATTAGTGGAATATCCTCGATATTTCAAGGCTTCATCCAAAGATCTTTTCATGAAAATATTCTTCTGAGCATTCTTGAATTTTACTCTACAAAGCAGTATCATGTTGACAATTTGGACATTATTAGTTCCTGGATAAATTAATTCTTGAACTTGTTTTATTGAATTCTTATATCATCATCCTCATGTTTATATTTTTTTGAAAGTCATCTGTGGCCTGTAGTGCATAGATAGACTTGGTATGATTATGACTGAGGATTATTCAAAGTAAATCATGACCGTAATGTTACAAATAATGTGGTAAAGTCCTCATTGGCCCGTAGTGCATTGATGGACGCTTGTTGGCATGATCATGACCATTAATGAATACACAAATATTCTTGGCTCGTAGTGCGTGGATAGTTGTGGTCAGGATACTAAAAAATATCCTCGGCAGTAGTAGTGCGGGGGTGATTCGATTTTGAATTATTTATTGTCGAGTCTCAAATGATAAAAGTCATGAAAAACCTTTTAAATCATAGAAGATAGTAGATTGTATTCTCTACTTGACTCTTCTAATGGATTGCTTGTTCCGCCGCAGCTAAACTTGATGTTTGTTATATTTTATCGCTTTAACATCATTTGAAGGCTAATGATAATTTATTCTGCATTATCTTAGTCATAATATTTCTTCTGGGCTAGTTGAGCTCACCCTTTCTTTCACTTTATTCTCTTCGAAATGAGAACGTAGAATGGGATTTAGCCTGAGAACTGAGTGATGGTCCTGGATGATAGATTAGCTAGTAGTCCTCACTATTTTGTTAAATAGTGTGACAATAAATGTAATGAGGACTTATTCGAGAGTGAATATTGTCTGTAAGATGATTTGTATTAAAACTCACAGCCTCTCTCATGTTGTATATTAAAGATTGTATTTGTATTCTGTACCATGTATTTGGCGACTCAGAATAGGTGATGTATACCTATTTTGAGGGCGTCACAAATGACCTATTTAAAAATAGGAATTGAAGTTGGAAAATTTTAAGAAAATTATTTTGTGACTAAAATATTATATATTGAATTATTTCAAGAGATAGGACAATAATAATTTGATTAGGTGTTTTTAATACCTATGAATTCAATCAAGAATAAATAAGAAAATTAAGTTATATTAAGTCATAAAATTTTATAAGGTGATTTTATCGACTAATAATCATTAATATGATGTATCAAGACTTTATGAGGGGTAATTTGGTCATTTTTAATATAATGATATACGAATGGCGTTGTTAAATAAATTAAATAGTAAGAGATAAAAATTAAATTAAATTGTTTATAATGATTAACAATATTATTAAATAATTAATAATATTAGTAATGATTAAAATATTATTAAAAGATTAATAATATTAGTAAGTGATTAAAATATTATTAAAGAATTAATAATATTAGTAAGTGATTAAATTATTATTAAATGATTAATAATATTAGTAAGTAAATAAAATATTATTAAATGGTTAATAATATTAGAAAGTGAATAAAATATTATTAAATGATTAATAATATTTGTAAGTTATTAAGATATTATTAAGGGATTAATAATATTAGAAAGTGAATAAAATATTATTAAATGATTAATAATATTTGTAGAGTAATTAATAATATTGGAAGAGAGTTTAAGAATTATTATCGATTTAATTACGAGGTGATGGTTAACCTAATCAATTAAATTCTCATAATGGTTGTAAGTTATCATTCGAAGGAAATTTTATGTAAATAAATCAAATGGACAATAAAGTGTTCTAGTAAGTCTTAAACACATGATTAAAGCATTGTGTATCAAGATTTAAAAAGAAAGAATAATGAAAAGTAAAGTGGAATTAACATAAATGACTACCAAGCATCATTATGTGGCTAATGGTGGTTATATATATATATATATATATATATATATATATATATATATATATATATATATATATCCTTAATCGTGTAGGACAATGGAAGGACGAATTCTCCTAACAGTGCAAGGAAAGCTTCGAGGCAAGTTCTTCAATAATTTGCTCTTATGTAATAATGTGTATTAAACCATGTTTACGGTAATTAATGATATATGTTGCTTTATGTGAAATCGTTGATTACATGAATGTTATGTGACTAAATGCAAAGCATGGAATTTGTGAAATATGGGTTAAATATACAATATAAAGATTATATTATATTGTATGATAAGTATGATGCATATAAATATGCATATCATAAAATGTACGATGCATATAAAGATGCATATCATGAAATGCATGATGCATATAGAGATGCATGAAGCATGTGTAGATGCATTGATTAAAATTTTTGATGCATGAATATATGAAATTTGTATGCTATGTGAAGCACGAAATGTGTAGACTGTTGGACTTGTTGAGCCGTCGTGCTCAACCTTGCAAACAAATTTTGTAGATGAAAGTCAATATAAACAGATGACCATAGCGTCAAAAACTTCAGAATAGGCGAATGATCACGAGAAGAAATAATGATTGAAGATGGTTGGTGTAATTTCTTTAGAGTATTTATATTTGGTAAGATTTTATGCCAAAACACTTAATGATGAAGTTTCCAGCTAAGCTAGATGAATGTTAATATTATACATTGTAGTTGTGTAGTTGAAGAACACAATACAGAGGAATATTAAAAATTTTGGATTATGAATCCATGTAACAATATAAAACATATTGTTTATAATTTAAGATGTATCAGTAGATCAGGAATGATCAACAGATGTAATAACCAATTGTAAATGTTATTGATTTTGGAACAGAAAGGAATAATGAATTAATTGTTATATAAGTCATGTTGTGTTCAGTTATTTATTAATAAAAGTTGTATGTATTGAGATGAAGGTAGTACCGTGACGTACCAGGCCCGAGGTTCAAAGGACCCGGATTTTGGGGTGTTACAATTCATATATCTACACACACACACATATGTGTGTGTGTGTATATATATATATACATATATAATAGTAACAATTATTATCTATTTTAATTACACATTATTATAGATATAATGTTGTAAGTTACACATTAGTCATAATGATGTGTAAGTTACAAATTATTAATAATAATGTAATTTAAATAGAAAAATGGAGAGTCACAATCAAAGATTAACTAGTTGTCAAATCCAAAATATGGTGGTCCTTGTTGGACTTCTTTTCTTTTGTTTCACATAATTAAACAAGATTACACCTTTTATGCTTATAAAGCAACTCGTAATATTTTATTAATCATAATGAATTAACTAAGACAAACTAGTTTTTACAAACAACTTGCAACTTATCAAATGTTTCACTTAAGCCATTGATAAACACAAGTTATATGATTCCAACTTTAACCAAATGAATTACTCTCATTCTCCACATATAGAATATTAAGTTACATCTTTTATACTTACTTAAATTAATTATGTCCACAAATGAATTTTATCAAATTCAAATATGAAAAATAATAAATCGCAAAATTATAAAATAAAATGTAATATATAACAATCTCTCACTTATTATTGTTGTAACAACATCAGTGTAATCATCCTTATATAAATATAATAAGGTAACACCATCTATGGTGTGTGAGTGTTTTACAAATCTTGTGGTTTATCTTAAACAATTCCATTGACACACCCATAGTGTTTGGGAGACGAGAAATTAGATGTGATTAAATTTTATAATTATCTGTCTTTTTAAGTAATTTATAATTTTAATAATTATAATTTAAAAGTAAATGAATTCATAATAGGTTAAAATTTTTATAATTCTTTTATTTCTTTTAAAAATTTAAAATTGATCATAATATATAATTAGAATAGAGGAAGTATTAGTAAAATAAATATAATATTTATGAGTGTTTGGTTGGTGTGGCACAACTGGATTTTAGTTTATATATACCTAGAGCATGTGGAGGACAAAAAGCATAATTTTCTATTTAAATAATGTATCCTGTACTTCCATATATTTCTGTAATCTCCTTGAAGTTTCTCTCCCAATGCATTAGAAGGTTATTGCTTGAAAATGATACTATCACACGGTCTTATTGCTTCATACTTTACTTAATTAATTAGTTTTTTTAGTGTATTATTTAAGAGATCGAGTTCAATACAGTTCTTGAAAAAGTAATGATTATATATATATATATATATATATGGCTTCATTCATAAATGATCGGTTGTTGAACAACCTCTTACCTCAAATTACCACAACCTCAGTAGCTACTATATAAAAAAAAAAAGTAACAATGTCGCTATAGGTTGTAGCGAATTTTAAAAAAAGGGGTTCCCCAACAACCGATTCACGCGGATTTAATCCTATATATATATATATATATATATATATATATATATATGTTGTGTGTGTGTGTGTGTGTGTGAATTTTAAACTTGGGGAATGATATAGTAGTATTAAAATACTAGTACTATCGTAAATGAGAAGTCTGAATCATTGCATTTTTCAAGAATTATATTTTATATTTCGTGAATTATTTAAGAGAATTCAATACAGTTTTTGAAAATAACAATTAATAATTAAATATATATATATATATATGTCACATTTTAAACTCGGAAAATAATATATTACTATCTCCGTTCTTAAAAAGATGTCGTTTACTACCACTGTTGCTCAATCCAAATGTGGGATTTATGTACCGTGTAGTTTTTATATATTTTCTTTAATCATTTGGTAAGACACATTATATACCTATTAAAACTCTATTGGTGGCTTGAAGTAACTTCTCTTCATAACCGTTGACACCTATTACTGGAGTAGGAGTACTAACTCAGTTGTAGTCACGGGCGAAGCAAAGTGGGAGGGTGTAGCGTAAATTTGCCCTACTGAAAAAAAATAATTATTTTATATAATATATGATAAATTTAAAAAAAAATTAAGCGTAATGAATAAATTGACTTTACTAAAATTTTATAAATTTTTTAACATACAGGATCAAATTGTTTTTTTTATAACTTTTTCAATAACATATTATTTCTACTCCTTGATGTATGCATCTTCCTCTAATATTTTTAAAATAAGATATATAAATATTTATTAACAAATTTGTGATTAGAAATGCGTATTAGGGGTCAATAAGGGATATATATATATATATATATATATATATATAATGTTATTATTTATTTTATTAACAATATTGTAACAAAATACATACTTTACGTATGCAACCGACTAAAAAACAGAAAATTATCTAAAGAAATTGGGTTCGAAACTGCGTTCCCAAACTCGCGCCAAATTATTTTTGGCATCACTGAAATTTGACCCACTAGATAAAAATCCCGACTTGGCCACTACTTGTAGTCCTACGTAACTCAGTTGTGGTCTATATGGACAGCTTCATAGACCACCGGCATGTAAACCACGGATCCGGTTTGCATGAAGTTTATTCTCACCTGCGTGTTAGTACGATTAATTGGCTGACCAACTTACCTAAAAATGAACTTTATATTCACCACTTTCGTAAACCTCTATCGGTCGGTCGGTCGGTCTGTAAGAAAAGTACATACAACAGAACTTTTCATGCCACCCATAGCCATAATACAAGATACAAATACACTGATAAACTTATTACTTTGTTTTTTTTTTTCAATGTCTTGCAGGTGTAGCAGTTTTAAAAGCATAGCCGATCTGGATTGCGGAGATACTACAGATAAAAGAAATGATGTAATGAAAACCCCAACCAGTACAAAGGAAAGGATGTAATGAAAATCCCAACCGCAACCAGTATAAAAATGGTACTGTGATTTATCCATGACAATTTGTTTTCATACCAACATCCGTTGTGCCGAGTGGAATGAACCGAGTCTTGTCAATGAAAAAAACGATGTTACGGAGAGCTCCCCTTGTGGATCTAATCATAGCTCGATTTCGGATTAATCGGAGCCTAATGGTTGCCGGATACCCGGAAGTGAGAAACCAAAAAAAGAAGAGAGAATTTGTTTTCATTTGCACCTGCATTACTTGGTCCCTCTGCATCCAAGCTGGATAGGTGTGAATTATGAGGCAGATATTGATTGGTGGATTCAAATTATAAATCTGAAGAAAAGGAATCTTGAGCATGACAAAGCATATACAGTAATAAAATTGGAAATATTAATTAGGTTTCATTTTTCTCTCTAAAAGGACCTTAAAGAATTATAGCAGTAGAAAGATTTGGTTCCCATACCAAATGTTTGAAAAAACAGAAGATTTAATAGCATCACATACAACAAGAATTCCATCTTCTTTAAAATGTAAGCACCAATTCATATGGTTTTCAAGGGAAGATTTCCCCTGTTGTTACACAAAATTAATCATGGATATATATATGAAAATAGATGATTCCTGAAAGGAGTGTAACGCAAATGAATATGAGCCCTGTTGGCGACCGGCCGATAGAGAGTTTTTACCGGTTTTACCAGTCGCCGTTTAGACAGTAAAAAGACATGAAATCAAATTACCACAACTATACACCTCATTTGCAAATTTCAACAAAACTCTCACAGTTACACGTACGGTAAAAAGACATGAAATCAAATTACCACAACTATAACACCTCTTTTGCTTGTTAATCTAAAGCTGATCATGCATGTCGATCGAGTCATAAAAATTAATTATTTCCCCCCTAATTCACTATCACTACCTACTATGTCCTTTTTCATCCTTTTTGACGAACCATTTTCCATTTCCATTGATGACAATGAAGACGAGGACGAGGACGAAGATAAGGGCTCCAATTTCCCAATCATGCTTGGAAAATTAACCTTAGCACGTGAGCCACGTATCTTAAATGCAGCCCTATCATAAGCCAAGGCTGCATCCTCAGGCGTATCATAAGTACCTAACCAAATTCTCCCTCCTTTCTTAGCCGGATTCCTTATCTCTGCCGCAAACTTCCCCCAAGGCCTCCGCCTCACACCTCTATACCTCTTCCATTCTTTTGGCATGTGAAATTCATGCAACTCCACCATTTCTGTCTTTGATTCCTCGTACCCTAACATTTCAACCCTTTCAAACGAGTAATCTTCACTTATTTGTGGCTGTTCTACACTATTTTCTGCCCCAAAAGTACTATCAAAGCTCATAATCATCTCACCAAAAGCCGGTGTATTACATGCATTTATTTGAGGAAAATTTTCCAAAAATTCAGTATCAGCTAGAAGATGCTGACGAATAGATTCAAGTACAGCAAAGTCAGAGTCGGTGATTGTTTGTGAGGACATTTTTGAGTGTGCGCTATTAGGGTTTGTGCTATGGGATCTGTTTTTTTGAGAGTTATGGTTCGTATGCGTTAAAAGAATTCATATAAATATAAATCTTAAAAGATGAGATATTACTAAATACTCCTCTCGTTTCAAGATAAAAGTCTTTATTACTATTTTAGATAGTCCCAAGTTAAATGTCTAATTACCTAAAATGATCTATTTTTTACAATAATTTACCTATAATACTTTTATTATTAATTGTTATATTTCTATTCTCTACGATATTTATGAAAGATCACTAAGAATGCTAGAAAATTATGCAATTAAATGATAATTTAAATATGAACAATTTTGTCATTTTATTATCTTTCTTAATATGCACAAAAAGTTAATTCAAACTTTTATTATGTGATGGAGGGAGTAATGCTAGCCCATGTAATTAGACTTTTTGACTAATCACGTGTAGGGTTCAAATTTTATATTCCATCACTTTTAAACTATAATGCTCAGATTTTAGAACAATTAGTTAATTATGTTCATAAATTTTGGATTAATAAGCTTAATTGTACCAAGAATTGGGAAGAACAAATAATACAAGATTTGATTTAATAATTTACACCCTGTACCAGCATTTGTTTAATTTCATTTAACCCTATGTAACAACCATCGAGTTCTAATTCAAATAATATTATATAATTTTTAATACTAGAATGGTCCTGGGTTTTGAGTGTTAATGGAGGTATTATTTATTAGTACGAGGTTTATTGACCCCATAATTTTTCGCAAGTATATATGTAAATTTGGGTGTAATATATTAAATCCAATGATTTTTTTTGTAACTTTTTAATATATTGCACCAAAATAGGTGAAAATATAGCATTTTCGTGAATTAATCAATTATATGTTCTATTCTACCTATTCAACTAAAAAATATAAAGGTGTTCATAAAATTTGGGTATATATCCACCAACTTATTATTAGCTTCACAACAATTGTGAACCCACTCAAGAATTTAATTTTTTTTTAGTCACTCAGATTAGATCCTAACATTAGATATCTAGTATCTACTGTTATCTGAAATTTTAATTAATATATTATAAAAAATACATAGCATGAGATTGGGAGTTCAAGCATTGCCATAAGGAAAGGGTGTGTGAGTTCTAAAAAATTACTAATATAAAATTATCAAAAAAGAAAAAGAAAATACATAGCTCGGACTTTTACATTACTAACCGTTCATGTCATTGGCATGAGCTTAAATCCCACACATTCTGTCCTCCATATTGTAATGTGTAATAGTATTAAAAATTAAAAATTAAAGTACTCTCTATTTTCATATGATATTATTTTCGTATATAATGATGTCTTGATTAGTGAAATTTTTCTCGATCGTAATTTCCAGCTTTCAAACTGGTTGGTGTAAATCTCAAGCCACATCAGTATTTTGGCACCATATGCACGTGTGGCCAGATTTCCATATGCTTTCTGAAGGTGTACCTTGAAAAATTAACAATTTTGATTTTTGAGCAGATGTTACGAGCCTGCTAAAAAGAATTTCTATATGCTAAGGAATGAGTCCATCATGAGATGCTAAGAAGTATTATTCCTTCCAATTTTGCGAAGGCAAGAAGCAAGACACAATGAGTGCTTTTTGAAGTTCTTTGAAATTTTTCATCATATAAACATCAATTTTGACTCTGAATACAGTGCAGCTAAAAGAGACTCTGAATCCTAGAGGTAGTGGTGGAGAGACCAATTAAGTGACGCTAAATGTGTATATTAGGTGCAAAGTGTAATAGAATGGATCCTAATCCGTAGTGTAGAGATACCAATAATTGTGCCACACAATAAAGAATTAATACGTGATAAAATCAAGCATCAACACATATACATTATAGACATTAAGAAGTTAACTTGATGATTTATTGATTTTTAAGCAAAATACAAATTCTGCTTCCCAAAAATGATTTTTTTTTTGTTTTTCTCGAGTCAAAATGAATAGTAGTAACAATATGTTTTTTTTTGAATTTCATATAGAGTATATATGAAATATCGTTTGTATATCGTTAAGCTCAGACATTAGTTGTACTGATATACTCTTTATCCATGTCTTTTGAATAATGGGATAATTTTCAGCAATAAAATTTTAGTCTTTTGCAAAAAGTTTATATATATATATAATCTTACTGTTTTACTCATCATATTGCATTGTTTATAGGGGCAAGGGCGTAATTCTTTTGAGTTGCATAAAATTTCTGCGATGTTACCTAGATAAAACAAAATAAAGTGGAACTAATTATTTATTATAATCTCAACAGCCAGTCAGAGTTACGATGGAACTAACTATTTATTATAATCTTTTCTTTTTTTCACTAAATAATTATTTAAATACATTTGCTGAAAGTGTAATGAAAAGAATTTGGGTTTATTTTTCCGATGTCAGAAGAAACAATCTATCACACAGTGCCCAACACTTTCATTTGAGTTTGGAGTAACATGTGCACATGTCCTCAAGTTTATGGCAAAAAAAGAATCACATTATCCTAAAGCTTCCTTAAAATACTTAACCATGCAGCAGAGCAAAAACCATAATTTTATTGTAGAACACTCTAGATTAGATTTAATAAATTTTACAACTTGTATCAGCACATGTTTTCTTATGTAATGCTAGAATCTTATAAATTACTACTCTATTTCCATTTCTTATATAGATATTGATGAATTTGAGTACCCTTTTTTATTTTTATTTTTTCAGATTTCAAGTGGTTTATATATATATATATATATATATATAGGGAACCCTTCCATAGCAGCCGGTTGTCATGAGAATTGTGCGACAATCCCTTTTTGGACCGTTGATAAACTTATTGGAAGACTGAGATGAAACATAAATATACCAAGCCGGCTGCTATTATTTATTTGTTATTTATTGGATATAAAATAGGTTATTGGACCGTTTATATTATTTATTTGTTATTTTATAATAGGATATAAAATATGTTATAAAATATTTGCTATTTTTATATAAAGAATTATAAAATAACAAATATATGATATAAAATGCAATATTTGCAAGGCAAGCCGAAAGAGCTTGTCCCGGTTGGTTTTTTTTTTTTTTAATAAAGTGTAGAGCTTGTGGCGGTAGGAGTATTTTATATTTTTTAAGTTTACGCAATGTCTTTGAATCATGACTATTAATGGAGAAATGCTTAAAATAAAAAAAAAAGGCACAAATTTAAGACAAGTCGTGCTTACGTCGGCATTATTTAATATTAAAATTCGCTTTATTTCAACAAACCGACAACATGTCGACAATGTGGGTCCTCATATTAAAATAAAAGCTTCATGTTTGTTATGCCAAACTTGGTATTTATGTTTCATCTCACCTTCCAATAAGTTTATCAACGGTCCAAAAGGGGTTGTTTACGCTTCTCATGACAACCTAACCCTATGGAAGGTTCCATATATATATATATATATATATATATATATATATATATATATATATATATATATGTGTGTGTGTGTGTGTGTGTGTGTGTGTGTGTGTGTGTGTTGAGATTAGTTATTTTTTTTTGAATTAATTAATGAGATTAATTATTTTATTTCAGGTAGTTATTTAATCTTTTAATTAGTTAATTTAATTATTTACTTGGTTGGTTAGTGGAGTTAATTATTTTATCTGTAGTGTACTAATGTGTAATGAATTTTATTTATTTTATATAGTATGTACATGTTTATAATATTTAATTGTGTTATCTTACACAAGAAATACAATTAATTAAACGGGTGTAAATGCGGTCAAATAAGTTTAAAAAAAATACTAAAACTATATAAATGCATGACTTTGTCATTAGTATTCTGGCCAAAGTTATGGTCATAGGGTCACTATAGGGTCACTTTTTGTTGACTTATATATACATGATTTTATTATTATTAATTTTTGTGGATTAGGGCTAATTTTTTAAGTTGAGCAATATTTGGAGGGACAAAGTGTATTCAGCCCTTTTTTTCAAAATTTATACTATTACAATTCAATTCTAGAAATACATTTCATGTTAGGGCCATGGACGAAAGTATTGGGCAACCTAATATATAGCATGTTTGTGATCAGTTTTGATTTGGGGAAAAGCTAGGGTAGGGTAGGGAAGAGATGAAAAGAGAAAGTTTCTTTTTTTAAAAAAAAATAGAAGGGAGAAATTTATCTTTTGTAATACTTGTTGAATTCTGATTTTTTTCTTAAGTGGTAGATTCGTGTATGTGATCTTGCACAATAAATAAAAAATGTCTTAATCACTAAGCTATTGACTTTAATCTGATTCATGGAAAGCAGGAAAGGTAATATGGTTTGTTCCCTAATAAGTTACGGTATTGTTTTCCTTCTACAGTACATTTTTGTAATTACAAGGTGTATAATGGAGCCCGGGCACGTCTCTTTCCTTAATCTAAGAGACCTAGCCAACCCTACTACATGCTTTTCTAAAAATGCTAACTAAGAGGGTTCATGCATGGATTAACAGATGTTGAAGGATTTAGGTTGGGAATTGTTAAATCCACAACACTTTTTATTATTTCTACAATAAAAGTGTCGCTGTAGATGCATAGCGACTATGCGACGGTTTTCCGTTATAGGATCTATAGCGACACTTTTATTGTGGAATTAATATTTTTTTGTTGTGGATTTAACAATTCCCATTATGTTTTATCTTCTTCGGACAGACCCACATGCCAACCCTACTACATGCTTTTCTAAAAATGATAACTAAGAGGGTTCATGCATGGATTAACAGATGTCTCTACCCTTCCACTGAAGGATTTATGTTTTATCTTCTTCAGACAAATCCACATGTTTATGCATGTTTCATTCCTATAAAATCATTTAGCATGCGTTGGGAAGTTTTAATTAATTTGGAGGGAAATTATTTGTTTTTTTCACCTTTTCTTCCCATCCTTTCAAATCAAAACTCAGGTCATTAAAGCCAATTCAAATATTTGTACGGTGGGTACGGTTGCCAACCATATTGCCAACTTGGTTGGTAACAAACAGTGGGTTTTGTCAGTTCTTGCTTTCAATGCCATAATGGGTGGATCACATGCAGGAAACAAACAGAGGCCATGAAGATGGGAGTCAAAATATATCACAACTGCAAGTCTGTGCTTGAAAATTGCAAGATGTTTTTGATTGACAAACAGAAAACAAATGCAAGGGATCAAATAAACATATTAGAAGATGCTATTAAGGGCGGACATCCAATATTGGTAAGTGCAGAAGACATTGAGCATGAAGCTCTACTCTTGTGGTCAACAAGCTCATAGAAGTTCTAAAGATTACTGCACTATATAAAGATGCTAATTCAAAATATGCATTTGATTACTTTCTGTGCTGGGATTGAAGCTATATTTGCAGGGACGAAGCCTGATTTGCCAAAAATAAAATTTAACAGCATAAAATATATTCATCACTAAAAAGTAAAATTTCACTATTACAAAACATATTTTTACTAAAACAAAAATAATATAGTAATAAAATTTGTTTTGAGAAAGATAATAAAACATAGCAAAAATAAAGTCTTTTAAAACCTATCAAAACTTCGTCAAAACTTGGGGGCCGTAGCCTTACAAAATTTTCAAACCAAACCAAATGTACAAGTTTTATAAAATTGTCGAACTTTGAGAGTGAATCTTACAAAAATTTCAAACCTGGGGGGCCGTGGCCCCCTCCAATATACATGTGATTCCGTCCCTGTATATTTGAACTAGTTGGTGATATGGTGTTCTCAATTTTGTTGTTGCATTTCTACCTTGAGGACGGGGTTTATTTTGAGGGGTTGGTAATATAACAAATATAGCCTCATGTATATATAAATAAATGTAGGGCTAAGATTAGATTAAAATGAATGATTAGGATTGATTGTTAAATGACAGATAGGTTCCTATGCGGGTGGTTCGCATGCGGACCACATTTAGCGATGGACAAAATCGTCGCTAAACTCGTCGACATAGGGTCTGAACCGTTGCGATAGCTCAGAACCGTCGCTATATCCCAGTTCAGACCATATGACGATGGGTTTAACGATAGTTTTGTCCGTCGCTAAAGGTCGTCCACAGACCACCCGCATAGGTAGCGGACTGATTAAATGAAGTCTATATAATGGTAGCTATGTAGTGGAACTCATTATGGAATATCAAATTATTTTTCAACTTGCTTCTGTACTTTTCTCCCCTTCGATATCATCTGTTACAAACTCGAGCACATCCATTATTGGAGAAAACAAGGTAATAACACTCAAAATTGTTTTAAAATGTGAACTCCAACGCGTTTCTCCAGGTCGTTTTATTGTTGTTTTTTGATTCAAACCTCGTCCACTCTTGATTTTGCCACTAGCAACTCCTTCAGCTACTTTTTGAAATTGCTTCAATCGGAGAATTTCTTTTTGTTTGCAAGAAGCCCCAACAACATTTGCTAACAATCCAAGATAATCAAAGAAAGAACATAATGACTTATGTTTCTTAGCAACTGCAACAAGTGTCAACTGAAGTTGATGTTCAAAATAATGAATATAGAAAGCACATGGATTTTCAGATAATATTAAACTCTTAAGACCTTTAAACTTCCCTGACATATTGCTAGCTCCATCATAACCTTGACCACACAAACGTGATATGCTCAATCCATGTTTAGAAAAAAGTTGATCAATAACAGCTTTTAGTGTTAAAGCAGAAGTTTCAGGAACATGAATAATGGCAAGAAATCGCTCAATTATACAACCATACCTGTCCACATATCGTAAAACCACTGCCATTTGTTCTTTGATTGATGTATCACGAGCCTCATCAACCAACAGATGATGCCTCACTCCCCTCCTCAGCAATGCGCTTCAACAGGGTCAGTTTCCCCTTTGAATTCGGGTGGTCCTACAGCCTTAAAGTCCTTGAAATTAGCGAAGCGGTTGTCCGGCTGGTTTCCTGCGACTAGCATTCTTTGCTGCATAACTTGTGCTATCATTTTCAAAAATTGTCAGACGGGTTCTCTTGTTGTTGTCCTCAACAATATTGATGACTCTTCTCCTTTTTTCGTTTCGAAGTTTGACGTCTTGGCGACATTATCCGGTTAAGTAAAATCATATATTATTCTCTACATTCTAAATCTTATCATATTAGTTTAGTATATTAACTCATTTCATTATTCAAACTTAGATTCATATTCATTCCGAGATTTCAAAATACTTTACACATCACAACACATAGTGCTTTAATCATCAGCTATCCCTTATGACTACAAAAGTCGGGATTTACAACTTTAACCAACACAAAGTTGAAAATGTCACATTACACAAACATACTAAGCACACATATAACCTTAAACATACCTACACAACAGAACTTATACTACCTATTTGTTAAGCCTTTTTCTTGGACAACCTTTCGCCTGATGACCTTCTATTCCACAGATACAACATGCTCCTGGTTTATAGTCGGGACAATACAGAGTGGTATGCCCTTCATAACCGCAAAGATAACATATTCTTTTCCATTTCTTCTTACCAGGTTTTCCCAAATCATGGTCTTCTATCTTCCTTTTTCCCTTATCTCTCGGAGCTGCACGCGAAGTATTGCTTGAGGCTCCCATCTGATTAATTTTGATTTTAAGTTTATCCTGCCCTTCCATTGATTCTATTAACGCTTGACGCAACTGACTATTAAGCAGCTTTTCTATCTCCCACAACCCTTCTAGAGAAGAAACCTTGTTCCTCAAATCCTGCACCTCCATTGATGCTTGATCAGCTTCAGCTTTAGGGTCTGAATCACTATCTGTCAGTTCCACCACTTCCGGATCTGGTACTATGTTTTCCACGATAACCACCTCGTCCGAGTTGGTTTCATTGTGAGTTTCTATTTCCGCTATTGGCTTTGATATTAGCTCCTTCTTTACGATCCGTGGGTATCCTAATCCTTTCTCACCTGACATCTACACACATAAATTATCTTGATTAGTATATACTAAATACACACAACAATTAATAGCTTTGTATAAGTTATCTTTTATTTTGTTTGACGATGGATTTAGTCAATTCATTCCTTTATAAACTCTATACGAGTTATTTATATTTTAATATATCACAGTTTTAATACCAACCGACTAAACCTTTGGCATACTTCTATAAACGCTAAAGGCCTAAACTACCCACCACCAACTATCCTCTAATGGACAAAATTGAGGATTTCCTATCACCTACCCCTCTACCAGAATAAAAGTTGGGGTCTAACTGCCATCCTATGCATACAGAAAGGCATAAGGATTTTCAACACTAAACAGTCCCTAATAGAAACAAAAGTGGGACTATATCGAACATGAGTACACATCAACGCCTGCTCTCCCTGCCGAAGGGCAGCTCCATCCATTCCGCGTCGAACCGCCTAAAGGCGATGTCTAAAGCCTACTCCAGGGTATATATCTTCGCATCTTTAGCTTCCCCCTCAACTCTCAACTTCACTAGTTGCAGCTCTCTTTGCTCCAACCTCCCTCGTAACTCAGCTAACTCCGCCTTTGCTCGGTGAGCAGCGTCCTTATACAGCTGTTCTGAAATCTGGAGGGTGTGATTTTGTGCCTCCACTTTCTCAGCCCTAACCCTTAAGTCGCCATTCCTGACCAACAAATCTCTTATCATCTCATGCTCCATGTACTCTTTACTAGAGTCCCTCGACTCTTGATCCACTGAGTAACTACATTGGCTCTCGTCAGCCATCCTATGACCACAATAAACAAGCAAAACAACATCAGTACCTCAATAAAATATATTCATTGGCAAAATGAAATGATATTTTATTAAGTACAACTAAAACTCGATGGATCCCTTAACCCATCACTTAGCTAACATATTCTATAAGAGTTTCCTATAAGGTTATAACCTAGGTTTCGCAATCCTAATGTTTATAACCTACAACTCTCCGATACCAACCTCAGTGACGCCCCAAATTCGTGTACTTGAAACCCGAATTCAAAGGTTTCACGATACCATCTTTATATAACCTAATAATACTAATAGTAATGCCAATAATATAAATATTAAACTTAACTTACAATTATCAAAGTTTAACTCCCAAGTACGTAACCTTAAATCATTCCTTAGAACACATGATCATAAATATATAACATTGTCTTAATAATATTAAACTATCACACAGATAACATTGTCATCATTCAGCAACCTTTCCTTTTCCCTTGTTTCTAGCATAGCCTTCAGAATGTTCACACTTAGCTGAAAATATTTAAATTAAGCAAGGATGAGCATTTGAGTGCCCAGCAAGTAATAGCAATTATATATATATAAGCTGAAAGAATTAAATGCTTTCTTTATACTACCCTTCTACAACAGATCAATAGTTTTAAAGTAATTCTGAACCAATAATAATAATAATTCTCTTTCAAATCTTTGAAACTACGTACCGACTATAAATAAGTTTTAGGGGACATACTATGAACATTGTTTTCATTTTCAAAAGGTTAAACAGAACTTCATCTGTAAACTGTCATAACTTACGGGCACGGAGGGTGATCAGCCCGTTGTACCCTGTATTGATCAATACTACATTGCTAGAACGATATTATCGTTCATCCTTTGTCCGTCATGAAATAAGATAAAAATTTTCCCCATGTTAGGGATGTTCATACTTGTCAGGGTTCCAAACAAAAGGTTTTATCTTATCCAACAATAATCTATAATTCAACATATATGTATATATCAAAGGTGTATCAACATGTGTTTAAATGCAATGATTATCCAAGTGGGGACACTTGTTTAACCATTTATAGAAATTAACGAACAGAGAATATATATCTGAATTACCATATACTAACATGTTGATAATCAATGGGCATATATAATATAGGTTAATAATCTGTACAGTAATAATATAATTCTAAAGCATTCTTACTCATGTCCATTGCATAAAGGAAATGCAAAGGTAGGATATTTGCCTGATGCGCTGCTTACAATACACGACTTAGTTTATCTTTTATGTAATCACCTATCATTAATCAGATCATTCGCTCGATTAGAACAATATACTATAACACATAGTTGTAAGACCTCAATTTTATGAAATAAAAGTATTCAATTTTTCTTATAATTACTATTCAAGAAATGGTTAAATTGATAAAAGTTAAAGTTAAGGGTGATATATGAATTTTTTCAAAATACACAAGTGGGTTATAAAATATTCATTGTTGTTTGGGAATATTCGTTTGGTCGTGGAATATTCTTTCCACGTAGGGAATATTAAATGCGACGACCAGTAGCGACCATTTTTGGGCCCCATAATGTAATAAGCTGTCGGATGAAGAAAAAACGACAAAATTAAGTTTTTATAAATAACGGCAGTAATCGTTAATAAGTTAACAATCGTTGGAATACCCGTTGGTAAAGTAAAGTAATACGCGTTGTTGCAAGAAAGAAGACACCAGGTATTACATGATTTTTTTTCAATTATTGATTCTTACGTGAGAAGGAACTACTCAATAATTGTTACGATATTACTTGCTCAATATTTTATTTTATTGATTCAATAATTGTTGTGTTGATATTTTATTATTGTTGTTCAATAATTATCAACGCACGATATTTCCCATTATCGGATCAATAATTCATATTATTTGAATAATATTATTAGATAGCATTATTGGCAATGTCTAGAAAGTTACATCAAGGAGAGGTTTGGTCACCTAATTGCGCGCCAAGATGGAGAAATTCTTATTGAAAGCCCCTCTTTCCTGTGAACCGCCTCGGTTGTCATTATTGTGATTACAGTAATATTATTTGTGAATAATTAGTTATTGATTTATATGATAAGAAAATATTTATTTGATGTGGATATAAATGATGGATTTATTTATGTATTTATAAGTGAAGGAATTAAAGATGAGGTGTTTTATCAAGATTTGTTTAAAATGGAGAACAAAATATGGGATTTTCGTAAAAAAATTAGTTTATTACTTGATTTTATAAAATCCATAACTCTTTGTGTATAATGAGTTAAGAGATGAGCCATATATCAAAAGAAAGCCCTAGAAGTAAGCTAATCAGAGAAATTTGAATCACCCAAAATTCTTTGTAGATATTTCGTGGTGAAATTTTGAATGAAATCGGTCCAGAAGGACTAATAGTCTGAAAAATCGTTGTTCTTCACTATATTATGTGAGTTATAAATTTTGATCCGACCGCTGGATCGTTGTAATTTTTGGATATGTTATACATATATAAGTTGAGTATATGTCCACAAATTTTGAACCGTTAAAATGAACGTATGATTTGTTATGAATTTTAAGAGGTAACTGATTGGAAATTAGGTTTTGGTGGAAAATTCTAGAATTGAGTGGGCCCCACTCTTGGTTGTTGGGGAAGATGGCTGATTTTTGGTGGGTGGAATAGTAGCGAGGTAAAGCCATCGGTGGCAGTCAAAGTCCGCTTTTACGGGCTAATATTTTCCTATAAATAGAGGGCTAAGTTAGAATTGAAAATCACACCGAAAACAAAGTTTTCTCTCTTTCTCTCTCTAGATTATTGAGTGTAATTTGTGAGTATTTAGATACTTGGTGAGTTGATATTCATCGAAGCAAGTTTCCTTCAAATGTCATATCCGATATCCCGTCGGAAGTCTTTGCTTTTTGAGGTAAGGGATAGTAAGGGATATTATTTTTTTCAGAATGATATTATTTCTTCAATATCATTATCTTTGAAATGTTGATCTGAAGTTTTTATCAAATTTGGAACTTTTTCATGTCGGGTTACTATTCATGAGTTACTATTCACGAGTTACTATTCATGAGTTACTATTCACGAGTTACTATTCACGAGTACTATTCATGAAGCGTGAAGATGTTTTTGTGGAATTTCTATCTTTTGGTGTCGAGAGTTCTTATTCACGTGATACTGAAGACTATTCACGATACTGACGACTATTCAATAAAAAATAAAATTTCTTCTTTTATCTAAAATATCTATTCGGATACTAGCTTTGATTGTATCCATGTTTTGATCATTCTTGAATTTTACACCACTATGATTATTTTGAGGTATTTTTGGATGTATAGATTAGGAGTTATGGATTTTATGAGAAAAGACTATTTTAAAAGTAACTATTTATAACTCCTTGCGGTTAACTCCAAAATTGATGAAATTTTTATTGAGAGTACATCTATATAATATCGATTATACTCTGTGAATTTGAATTTTTGGATAAAAGTACAATTTATGATAAATGTTTAAATATTAAATTGGTTTTGGCCATATGAAAAATAGTAAATGAATTTTTAAAATTTCGAGAAAATATATGTTCAATATGGGACTATTTTATGCTAAATCCCGGAAAAGAAATATTTTTAGAACCGATTTGGTATTTTCATGAAAATGTTCTAGTTATGAGTAAATGAATTAAATATGTTATGTGAAGTAAGAAAATTGGAAAATATGATTTATTGGCTTGAGAATCATATATGAGATATATCACGATTTTTATGAGGGTTTTGGTTAATGATGATGAAATCTTATGAGTTTGGCATTTTAGATGATTAAATGCATTAATTATTAAAGTGTAAATAATTGGATTAAATTATTTATAAGTTTGAGAAATGATTAAAATATTATTATAATATTAATAATATTAGATTATGAGATTTCTAAGTGATTTATAACATTTGGATTAAGGTGTTATAAATATGGATATGAATTTTATTATGAAACTTTATCTTTTCGTGTCGAGGTTCTTATGCACGATATATACGGACTATATGACGAATACTGGTACTATTCACAACAAATTGGTTTCTTCTCTGACCAAATTATCGTTGATTTATGAATCTTACTCTTGAAATTAAAACCATATTTTGATTATATTATTTTTATATAACATTCTTATAACCCTAATGATGATATTTCTCTTTGACTTGAGTGTAAAGATGGGTAGATTATTGGTATGATCGTGACCATAGGTTCTCTTTGGCCAGTAGTGCAAAAGTTGAATTGTTGACTGGTATGATCATGACCATTGAATTTACAATTGAATATTTTTAGCTTAAGTGCAAAGGTGAATTGATCAACATGGTTATAATTATTGTTATATAACTTCTGAAATGATTATGTATTTCGTTGATATATGAATATCTTTGGCTCGTTGTGCAAAGATGACCTTTTGTTGAATATCTTTAGCCTGTAGTGCAAAGATGAATTATTGATGAATATCTTTGGCTCGTAATGCAAAGATGACTGTTGTTGAATATCTTTGCTTTGTAGTGCAAAGATGAATTATTGATGAATATCTTTGGCTCGTAATGCAAAGATGACTGTTGTTGAATATCTTTAGCACGTAGTGCAAAGATGAATTATTGATGAATATCTTTGGCTCGTAATGCAAAGATGACTTTTGTTGTTGAATATCTTTAGCACAGTAGTGTAAAGATGAATCTGTTGATGAATATCTTTGACCGTGTGTGCAAAGATGAATTTATTAGTATGATTATGAACAGGCGTGATTTGGTATAACCATGATATTTGATGTTTCGGTAAAGACGGTGATGAAAATTATCTTCATCCCGGATGAGAAGAGAATTTAGAATCACAATTATGATTATGAGTTATTCATATGATTGTGGAAAGGAACTATTGATTGATGTTACAGGATAAAATATTGTTGGTGGACTTTTAACGTGAAGAAGACAATATACTTTATAGTCTATTTGACTCTTTTAATGGATTGCTTCGTTCGTTCATTAACTATGGTTGAAAAGTTTTATCATCTACCATATGTTCTAAATCTACGATTCATTCTTGATGAAGACTATTGATAATTTATTTATCTTTAGTCATAATATTCTTTCTTCGAGCTAGTTGTGCTCACCCTTTTGTTTCACAATTCCTTTCGTGTAATAAAAGTGTAGCCGGGTTGAGCCCGGGGATAACAAGGGAATAGAACGGTGGTCTATAGTTGTTGAGGTTCTCCTAAAGAGTATGAAAATAATTTTATTGAGGGCTTTAGTGTGTTGTATTTTAAACATCATTTAATAGTTATTTTTGGTGAATTAAATAGGGTGAGCGAACCCAACTTTGGAAGGGTGTTTTGTCACTATCATACAAGATGTCTAAATGACATACAAACTCGTGTTATCATAAGACATGGTTGTGCTCATCCACTTCTTGAGTATATTTACAAGCACTACCTATATAATCTTAGTGTTTGTTTGGAGTATAATACCAAATTAGAGACAGATGGAGATAATGATATGTCAAGAGAAGACTACGCCATTGGGAAGAATATGATAGTAATCTTCTTGTTTTTCTTTGGGGTCTATTAGATTCAACCAAGGATAATTACGTGGCCATATGATATCTACCATAACCTAAAAGCATGGCCTCCCATATACGAAGGTTTCTCTGAGCACTTCCCAAAGATTCTAATTTCTAAAACAGCTTTTTATTTGTACCTTTATGTAAGGTGTCATTGTAACGTCTTTACTGATTGGTATATATTTGTATCCAAACTCACAGCATATGTGTTGTTGTATTTTGCACGACAATTGTTGTAATAAAGTTGTAGTTATTTTTCTGTACCATGTATTTGGCGACTCAAAATGGGTTGGATGGAATGGACCTATTTTGGGGTCGTTACATACATAATCTTGCATTCCTAAGTCGACCATAACCTACTCTCACGTTGTTACACATATATGAATGATCGTTGCATCGCAAAACAAACGATAATGCTGATCAAAATATTTTAGTCTGTAATAATTTACGAACTATGTCTTGATTGTACCGCCAAATTTATCGATGATGAATTAACGAGTCTAAGACTCTATTCTATTACTCAATATCTGTAAACATCAGTCATATGACTTAATAATAATTTTTAAACATTTATTATACTTTAACATGAATTTCAAACACCTGAATCATTATTATATATCAAACAGTTCTATTATCATTAATACTTAATTAATATTAAATTATTAATAAAATCATTGCCAAAATATCAAAGTTATTTATAATAACTAAAAATATTTTTAAAGTATTAATATTACCCTTAAATGATTTTTTTAAAACATTTAAAATCATTTATAAATAATTACCATTAATATTCAAATATTAATGTACTATTTATCCACTATTAAAAGTCATTAATTATAACTTAAAAGTATTTTTAATTCATTTATATCCTTTTTAAATGATTTTTAAATCAATAAACCATTTTAAACTATTTATTTAATAAATAAATTTAATATCATTAATACTATCATTAATATTAAATTATTAATGAAATTATCCTTTAAATATTAAAAGTTATATTTTATAACTTAAAATATTTTTAAACGCTTTATTTTAATTTAAAATGATTTTAAAATAATAAAATCATTTTAACTAAATTATTTAATATAATTATTAAATAAATTTAATATCATTAATAATAACTAATTAATGAAATTCAACACAAAATATTAAAAGTCATAGAAAATAACTTTAGAATATTTTCTTATACCATAATATAATTTTAAATAATTTTTCATGTATTAAAATTATTTTTAAACAATTTATTTAATATTATAATTAAATAAATTAAATACTTTTAATATTCCAAAATATTAAATATTTATGAAATATATTCAAAATAATTAAAATATAATTTTAGGACTTTAAAATAATTTTTAATAATTTATTTTGTATTTTTCGTAATTAAAACTAATTAATACTAATTATCTAATAAAAATAATTAATTTTATTTAAAAGCGTAAGCTAAAGACCACCTATAAGCGGACAGTAACTGTCATATAGATGTTCTTCATATAAACCAGAACACCTTGTCAGTTACCGAGCATGCATGTTTGACCAAGTGTAAATCAGTGTGTGTAGTGCTTCTGGACAATCTATGAATTAGCTCTTGTAGTACTAGTGCACGTCTACAATACCCAACATCAAACATGGTAATCAAGTATAAAACAAACAAGATCTAAGCTTTTAAAGAAGTTGTCAAACCTGTTCTTCATTTCTGGGCTGCACAGAAATGAAGAACAGATCGTGGGGCTCACTTTGGACCTCCACTACCTACTGATCATGCATTATTTTTGTATTCTAAGACTTCCACGTTGTAGACAACATGTAGGACTACAGATCTATCGCTTAAACTCATTGTAACAACAACAGATCAAGATGATAAGGGTCGGTCAAACCATGTCAGAGATCACCTTCAACAGTTTTTCTGGGTTACCTAGAAAACCGAAGCTGTGATCATCTTGCTTGGTTTGATTGCCTACCACTGAGACATACTAATCATTTTAATGTTCTAATGGCCTTAACTTACAGTACACATACTAGACTACCATATACAAACAACAAACAACAATAATAAAACAACAGAAGCAAGATCTGGCCGATTTAAAACGTTATCGGGGCTTCGTTTACAGGCTGACTGGGTTACCCGGAAAGCCCGGTCACGGCCGGTCAATCAATCTTTTGACCTTAAATATCTTGCAACTTTGTTTAAGATATGAACTTGATTCTTGTTCCGGGTTAGAGATCACATAGCATACTACAACTACAAACTTAAAAACATCAAAAATCATACATGACCAAAGATCTGTGGCCACTGACATTTGTTGTCAGACCACAGTTAACGAAATTTCCAGATTTTGTAGATCTTCAAATTCGAGCTTTTAAATGTTATGGATTCAACATTTATCAATCCAGATCATCACTAGACACCATAACCAACATATTCTAACACTCAAACATAACATTAAACATCAGATCATGGACAAAAATCTAGCTAGGGTTTTATACCTTTAAACTTTGATTTCTTGATTCTAGCTTCTGATTTGTTTATGGAAATGGTGGGGATTGGTTTAGGGACTGATAAGCTAATAAATTTCGTTGGTTTGATGAGAGAAAAGTCTAGGTTGAGTGTTGATACAAAATGAGCTAACAATGCCTTATTTCCTCTCTTTAATCTATTTATAGAAGTGGCAATGTATGTGGGATTTAGCTATTAACCTCCATACTCATGTTGTCCATTGAATAAAATTCCTTATCTTGTCCCTAAGCATGCTTAATGAGATTTCCCACCAATGATATGTTGACAACAATGTACTTTTTGTAATAAATTAAATAAAGTAATGTCACTAACTATATAAGGAAACTTGATTAGCAAAATTTGTTACCTTAAAAGGTAAATTCTGGCCAGCCATGCTTATAGCCTCTAATTCTTCACTTAGCTATTATTTTAATGCATAAATTAGATAATTCAAAGGTTTAAAATACCCCTGACCAAGTGGGCTATGATTTGGGCTTGAATTGATTTCTTTTTGGGCTTCTTCCATAATTGTTTTGGGCCATTTAATAATCCTAGCCCAATAATTATTAATCTATGTTACCCAAGTTAGGGTTTAAAATAAATATAATTAGTGTACCAAATTTATAATTAGGTTTTTCTTAATTTGATTAGGGTTTTAATCATACATGGACATTAGGGTTATAATATAATAATTATACTTATCCTTGCTAACTTAGCAATTAGGGTTTATACTTAATAATTAAGGTTTCAAGAAATTAACAAGTCCCAATGTTAATTAGGGTTAATCATAGTTCATATAACACAGTTATATAATAGACTTGAACTCACCACCAAGTTTCAATTTAGGGTTTCCCACAAAGAAACTAGGGTTTGACATAATACACCATAAAAAAAATTATATGCAAAATTTCTAATTTATTTGTATAAAAAATATTGGGTTATTACATTCACCCCCCCCCCCCCCTTATAAAGATTTCGTCCCCGGAATCACCGTTTTACAACCTACACATACGAGTGTACGTAGCATATACAATTATTGCAAGTAGATCTTCATCATAAATGATCGTACAGATCTTTAACCTATTCACGCAAAGCTTTTCTATCTGATTAAATGCAAATTTGATTTCTAAAAGAACTCAATTTCCTTCTTCAAAACTTCTTTATAAACTTATTATATATATAAGAAAATCATATATAAGAAAATAAAACTTGGTTAGAATAATACCTGGAATTGCATTGTCAGCTGCTACGGTATCCTGGACCGTCATGTTGTAGACCCTTGCTATTGATTTCGGCGGCTTGCTGGATGACGTTGGTCCCGTGATTGCTAAAGTCCCGCTGCCCTTGCCCGAAATCACACTTCCTGCCTCCATCTTCCTCTTCGGACAATCCTTCACCTTGTGATCAGTTGATCCACATAGAAAGCATCCGATATTCATCCTAGGATTGGGACAGTTGGGAGAGATATGGCCCTCCTGCCCGCACTTGTCACTACAAGAAAATCAGGATATAGCGACGGTCGGTGACCGTCGCTATAGATAAAAAGACCGTCGCTATAGGATATAGCGACGATCACGATCGTCGCTATAAGCCGTCGTCATTTGAAACCTATAATGACGGCCTTTTTTCTTATAGCGACGGTCGACCGTCGCTAGAAAACTCCACAAAACGCGGCGAAGGTTTTTAAGGCGGTCGAGAAAGTGGATATACCGAAACGGCGATGGCCGTTCTTATAGAAAGATTTGGTCATGAGCTATTGCGACGACCGTGGTAATAGTCGGTATAGGTGAGATTTGGTATGATTTATTGCGACGATCGTGACCATCGCTATAGGTGAGATTTGGCTATGAGTTATTGCGACGATCATGAGAATCGTCGCTATAAATGAATTTGGTATGGTATTAAGATGATCGTAGGCAAATATCGCTATAAATGAGTTTTGGATGTGAGCTATTACGTGATCGCCGCCAATCGTCATATATTGATTTGATTTGTGAGCTATATAGCGGTCATGCCGACCGTCGCTATATCTTCCCCAATTTTTAAAGAAAATCTTTTTTATACAATAATTTTTATTTATTTTTACCATTAAGAAACATAACCACATTCAACCATCCAATCAATATAACATTTACAACTAAAAGAATAAAACAAATAAAGTCTATTAATGTATAATATCATCTAAATATACATAACCATCCAAAATACTATTACTATGTATCAAAACAGTACATAACCAACAGCACATTTAACATATTTTTAGTATCACATCTAACAAATTTTCATCAAAAATAGTGTTACATATAACAAATTTCAAGCAGCACGTGACATGTCACAGTCCTCTATAGGATTATTTGATCCGCTAATATCACCATTATCTCCTACGTATCGATCCTACAAATTAATTATCAAGTGAACTTGTTAATCCATAAAAACATAATGATAGCCCCAAAAATTTAAGTATAAGTGAAGTGAGAGAACAACACCATTGTTGGATTGAGCATTTGGGCCGATGAATTCTTCATAAATTACATCATAATTGATAATAGTTCATCCACTTTCCTTGCAGATATCATCTCCTTTTTCCATTACCTTTTTAACTCGACTTTCAATTCTTGATTCTCACGTTGTACCTCATTATTTGTGTCACGAGGCCCCCAAGTGTTTGTAGGCGTGGCACCAACTCCACCTTGTCAAGTCCACCATGTCGCTCTCGTCCAAGAACTTGTCAAGTATATCATTCCGTCTGTACTCTTCTTTCACCAGTCGATTCCTGAGTCTTCTTTAACTCAATAATTTTTTCCTGTGAAAATATATAAGGCAAATTATACACAACTTAAATATACAAGGCAACTTAAATATACAAGGCATAATAGGTTTTCGTTTCACGTCTCTTCATAATAAGATAAAAAAATAATAAGAAATAGGATAAGAAATGCTGCAAATGACATTACGAATATTACGAATATTATTTATTGTATTTGGACTACATAAATTTGGAGCTTATGAGTAACACATATATTCATTTCATTCAGGATACTGAAGTATGGAGTGAGAGGACATCTTCTAAATGCTGGCCTTTGCCAACTCTGCAAAGGTGATATTGTTGCAATAACCAATGCACTGAAACATATCGTACAACTTCAACCCCCCTCCTCCCCCTCCCTTCCCTCCCCTTCCCTTTATGGTAATAATTAAATTGATTTGCTATCTATACATGATTCTTGAAGTCTTTGAAAAATATTTAATTGTTTGTGCGAGAATTGGATCCAACCTTTTGCTTAAGCTAACACAATTTTTTTTGCTTCACGGTGGTAGTTCTCAATTCGATCTCCAAATGAGCATGCATTCATCCAAAGCTATTGATACCTTTTTAAGTTGGATAAATCCTAAACCACATTCATGTTGTTTGTTATCGCCAATTTATTCTTTTCAAGTTAATGTATACTATCACTCTCTCTAATGACGGTGGAAACTTCGCGCATACCGCGCATTGGATAAAAACATTGGTGCATACAATACCCAACCAACCTCGCACACCCGTAGACTACACGGTTTTACGCTCCTTATAAGTTTTGGAAAGAAAAGGTCCGGCTTGGCGGAGGTCTTTGGGTGGTGGTTGGTCATACTGAAGTGGTTCTCTCTTGCAATACTTGATAAAATCAATTACCACAATGCGATAGTGTATTTAATTGATCAATTTTAATCTTTGGTCATAATGGCAATTTGGATTATTATAACAAATGGGGTGGCTTACTTCACTTTGCTTTCTCTTTGGGGTGGGAGGATTCCTAATGCCAATCAATAGAACCGTGATGTGGGGAGGCGGCCAATACTATAAAAATAAACCACCCAAAAACATTTGAATACGGAGTAGGAGAGTCGACTAATGTGTGTGTGTGTATATATATATATATATATATATATATTCTTCTCCATTATAAAACAAATTTTGCATCATTTTTACCTTGCATGCGATAGACATAAGCTTTGATTATGTATAAGTTGCAAGAACAAGGTTAATTAAAGCAAACAAATGGATGAGAGCATCATAAATACTCACAAGAGTGGAGATATTCTAAAAGAAGAAGGTGATACACTAGTTATAAAATTGGCGGTGATTGCGATTGCGATTAAGTAAGTTGGGTGAGAGAGCGAAAAAAAGTGTACCACATGCATTGGGCAACAAACACACAGGACAACATACATAGAGAGTAGTATAAATACGACTACTTGACTGCTCTCGCATTTGTGGCCAATGGTACATACACTTTATTACCGCTTTACTCTGGTAAGAAGATGGTCTGTTCTTTTCTTGTAACATACACGAAACTTACTCAAGTCCTTAGCAACGAAATAATAGGCGCCTTGGGATCGTGTGCCATTAAAACTAATAATTGTAAGAACCGAGGCGAGGGTTCTATAGATTGCGACCTTGGGATATAATTGATTGGCATTTTAAGCACAGATAAGCATGATTCGATTTTCAACTCATGGTATGAGGTGAAGAACCTTCGACAATACTCTCTTAATTGTAATCTCTAGGGACTGCGTGAGCAAAGCAATCAATACATGTGGTGACAAAGCGGAAAAAAAGAAATATAAAGCTCCACGTAGACACTTCTCCAAAGAAAATATAACTAGCTATTTAATCATAATGATGTATCTTAACGAGTTGGAAAAAGACATCAATCCCAGATTTAACTATATTGAGAAAGAGAGCGGATCTCAAAGAATTTTGATATATACCAAAAGTTGTTCAGCTTTTTAAGCCCTTTTCTTGATCGAAACCTTTTACATGAAATCTTGTATCTTTATATTCATGTAAATGAATGCTCTAAAACAAACTCACACACACATACAGGGATAAAGAGTTAAAAAAAACCCATTGTTTGAGGATTGATAAATACGTACCACATTCGAGGATGCTCCCGGTAAAATTGAGTTATCACTTCGAGTGTGGGACTGTATATACATATCTGGCTCGATCAATCTCTTTATTATTTATTTGGTACTACAAATAAAACAAAAATAGTTCATAATTAATAATAATACTCTATTTATAAAAGTCTAATACATGATTAACGATAAAAAATATTGAAATAACATCAAATATTACCAATTCATGCTTCTTTTTTTTGGAATTGATTTAGTGCCCAATGTATGACCTACCAACAATTTTTTCCGATTTTCACAATTTTTTGTTGCTATATCCTGCATTGTATGTATTTATAAATTAATAATAATATATAACAATAAGTAAGAATTGATAATACATAAATTAGAATAAACACAACTCATGCATTATCGGTTAGCCAATAATCAACCAACGCATGACCCATTGATTAGGATTTACTCGATCATTGTTGATAGTATTCGCTTGTCGATTTGGCACGAGTCACCGAACACAAAATTATTACTCTTTAAGTTAGACTTCCAATCTCTCCACCTATTGTTCATGATAGTCATGGCTTTTCTCTTAGCATTGGGGTGATCTGTGGTAAATCGTTTCTACAACAAACAAATTTACACATATATTAGTTTGTTTCAATGTGCTTAATGTCAAATTCTATAAAATGGTATGATTAATAACCTTTGAATTTCATCCCAAGCCCTTGTCGTGTTAGCCTCTCATCATATTGGACCATGTTGGAGTACTTATTGGGAAAAATTCTCCATTCTGAAGCAAGACACCCAGAAAAAGTGGTTAACTTATTGGCCTCTCCCCAACAGTGACCATTTGCATCATAAATTACTTTTTTGGGTGCATCGCTATTTGACCATAATTTTGCTCCCATCGTTGGTCCACGCTTCCTCTTAGGTCGAGAACCTAAAAGAGAGAAAGAATCAAGAACTATGTATTGAACAAAAGATGAATTGAACATA
The DNA here is from genome assembly GCA_020205615.1 of Panax quinquefolius. Lineage (NCBI taxonomy): Eukaryota > Viridiplantae > Streptophyta > Magnoliopsida > Apiales > Araliaceae > Panax > Panax quinquefolius. The sequence goes on along the minus strand of CM035166.1, from coordinate 100,249,534 downwards.
TAGAACCTTGATATTCTTACAACTCGTGTCTAATTTCTATGTCTCATTTTGTTCGATCAACTACTCATATAATTACTTGTGTCATACATATTTATGTAATGATTCATACTATATATTTATTATGAATTAAAATAAATATATAATATCTTTATTATTCAATATAAAATCAATAATATGACGAGTCCCCCCTTCCTACACATTTTAGAGGATTACCAAAGTTAAAGTCCGAGGAGTCCCACATACATTTATTCCTCTTGGGGTTCAAAGACTTCCACTTACAAAATTTTATAATCTACAAGTTATATAAGCACATTATTAGCTCACTAGATGAAGGATGAAGTATGAACTAAGTTTGGATAGCAAGATTTTAAAACCATGAAGTAAAATATACATAATCTGACTTTATATAGAAAGCCTGACACCAAGTTAATTCTCATGACAATGCAAGTATAAGTGTAGATATATGCATGGTACCTTCAACATTCTCATGAATACTTTCCTCCTCTACATATGGTTCATCGGCATGGATCTCATTATCATTAATTTCCGGCCATTGGAGCAGTTAACACGAGATCTAGAGCGTTACTATTAGAAGCCATTAAAGCAACACGAGAAACAAAAATATATGAATGTGACACTCGTAAGAAAAGTTATAAGTTAAATCTAATGAATAGTGAGAGCTTTCACGGTTATTAGTTAAATCAAAACTAAGTCCCCAAAATTAACAAATACATCCAAATGAAATACATCCGAAAATAAGTTGGCTAGCTAATCTGAGAAATTTGTAGACACCAAGGTGGGGGGGGAGGCGTGGGTAGTCCATTTAATTTCCGGTTTAGTCTAATTTGATCTTCAAATCTACTTACATTGAAATGTTGACAAAGTAGTGTGTTTAAAACACTAATAAGATGATGTAGAAAACAAAGTAAAAGCTAATAGTACAAGGAGCACCAAGATATAATATCAAAAGCGGATCTATCAAAGTGTAGCGGTTTCTCTTTTGGAGAAAATGGACAAAGTGTAAAAAACAGATCTATCAATTGTGATGTTTATCCTCTTCATTCTTCGTCATCTTCATTTTCCTCACTATCACCCTCCTCTTCATCTTCGGGACCCTCATCTTCTCCTTCATCTTCGTCTTCGTCTTCGTCTTCGTCTCCATTCTCATCTTCATTTTCATCAACAATATGTTCAATCATTCGTCTTTTGAAACGAGATGTATCAATTTGAGATCCTAGTTTTCGCTTACTTTCCGGTCTTTTTCGTCCATTTTCAACTAATTCAGCATCAACGTCATTCCTAACCCAATTTATGTTTTCAATATCAACCTGCATAATTGGGTGATGAATTCTTCATTGGTATTGGGTAAATCGTCACTATCAGAATCTACTTCAGCATCTTCACATAAATCTCTCGGCTTTGTTCGTATAACCACACGCCAATTGTTATCCCTTTGATCATCAACATAAAATATTTGTTGAACTGAAGCGAGGCATTACAAAGGGCTCATCGGTTGAACCAAACTTTGATGATTTACAAGCGTGAAGCCATAGTCATCGATTTTGACCCTCTATCATCATGTAAAAACTGCGTCATACCACTTACATTTGAATAGAACAACTTTGCGGATCCATAATAATCTAATTCAACAACATCTTCCAAAATACCAAAGTATTCAACTACATCTTCCTTAGGATTTCGATCTCTGGCAGATGAATATCCACGAGTAGTTCTTCCACATATACCCCACTATTCTGCGTTCTCCTCTTACTCTCACAACTTGTCGAATGGAATCGATACCCATTTACCAAATAACCATCTCCTCTCCTGCCTATCAAATTTGGGCCAAATGCAAGAGCTTGAACTTCCTTTGAAGCATCGTTATTCATAGTTGCCATCTACAAAATGGTAGCGATATAAGCAAATTCCATCCATTTATTATTAATAACCATTACAAAATTTTGCATAAAATTACGTTCAAATAATGTAATACTTACATAATTCTTAAACCATTCAGGAAATTCCTTTTTCTTAGCATTGTCAATTTCCTTTGGCGTCGGTTTTTTGCTTACGCTTTCCACGTCATAACATATATGAATCTTGCCAAATACTACAAATAAATAAACAAATTTTTTTTGTCATAGCTAGGTGGCTAACATAAGTTATTAATATTTGAACAATAAATGTCATTCTTTATTTACTCACCTTAGATATGACTTCAACCTCTGTACAATTAAATAGCACATCTGTGTGCACTCTTGACATCATCGCTACATAGAGTACAAACTTTTGGGACATTAAGAAATCGACCTATGTTTCTAAATCTGAGAGAGAATCTCTTTTCCTTGTTCATATCCGACTTCATTTCTTCCAACTCGTTTCCATGCGGCATTGTTTTGACTCAAATATCTTGAGCAAAATGTAACACATTCTTCAAAGAATATACCCTTCTACAATTGACCCTTACGGGCGACTTCTATTGCGAATATACCCTTTTAACTTGCCCATGTATCTTTCAAAAGCCCACATTTGTCGATATTTAACATTTCCAGGCTATCTTAGCCTCTTGATGAGGTGGACACAAAATGTACCATTATATCAAAAAAGCGGGAGGAAACACCATCTCAAGCTTGCAAAGTATTAACGGAATTTTTTTGTTCAACTGTTCATAATCTTCCGATGTGTTATAGTTGGAACATAATTCTCTGAAGTAGTTACAAAGTTCAATTATTGTTGAGCAGACATGTCTAGGCAAGTCGGTACATCGTATTGCTATTGGAAGTAATTGTTGCATTAAAATATGGCAATCGTGACTTTTAAGACCTGAGATCTTGCCCCCCTTCAAATTGATGCAACGTGAAATATTTGAAGCATATCCATCAGGTACCTTAACATTTTTCAACACTTGCAAGAAATCATGTCTTTCTTTCTTAGACATTGAGTAGCTTGCGGTAAGTGAAAAGGTACTTTGAATTGCTTGCTTGCACGGTATTGGATGGAGCTCTCTTCTTATACCCATTGTCATCAAGTCCAATCGTGCTTTTAAATTATCTTTTGACTTTCCTTGCACACTCAACAATGTCCCAATCGAAAGTATCACAAATGTTTTTGGCAATGTGCATTCCATCTAGATTGTGGGCGCAACAAAAGGTTCCGCCTATATGGCAATTCAAAGAAAATAGATTTCTTCCTCCAATTATGTTTTGAGTCATGGGAATGGTCTTCGTGTTAGTGGGTGTCTTTCCAAAAGTGACATTAATAGCATTAACTTGTTCAAGAATATCAAATCTGATGGCACCACCGGAGCTTCACTATGGTCACATTCTCCGTTAAATCTTCGTGTATCAAACCTATAACTATGACCCGACTCTCGAGAAAACAACGATGCAGATATAACATTCCTTACTTTGCAATCTACAAGAGCGAGTGTTCATTTGACATGATGGACAAGCTAACTTACCTTTAGTACTCCAACCGAACAACATAGCAAGAGTGGAAAATCACTAATTGTCCACAACAATGGTCACGCATGCGCATTTGGAACTTTGTACCGTTAGATGCATCATACGTTTGACCCCATTACTCCATAGTATCTTCAACTCCTCAATTAAAGGTTGCATATACACGTCAATATCATTACATGGAGAGTTTGGACCAGGTATTAACAAAGGCATGATAAAATACTCACCTTTATACATCATCCATGGTGGTAAGTTATATACAACAATTGTCACCGCCATATACTATCGGTAACCCATGGGTAAAGGGACTCATGCCATCGATGGGCGGTCAAGTCTTACATTTCGATGTTCTTGAGAGAATGTAGGGTACATTGTATCCAAATGCTTCCAAGCGGCGAGTCACCGGATGACGATTCACTCCATCTTTCCGTAAACTTTACATGATGCCACATCATGTATTTTGCGATTCTTCGGACATAAATAGCCTCTGCAATCTCGGAATTAACGCTAAATAACGTAATTACTTCACGCCTACTTTGCTCCTCTTCGTTTTTGTATCTATTTGTGTCTTCTCCGATCTGACCATCTCGATGCCTTCCATCTCGATGATTTGCAAACCGTATAAGACTCTAATTTTTCATTCTCCTCCAAAAGAGCATCTGATCATTCTCGCACGCATCAATCTTCTCATAACCAAACCCTAAATTTCCAACCATTTTCTTCATTTCATAAAATTATCGAGCAAGTTTGCAAATGATGGAAATGATGACTTGAACTTTCTGAGCAATCCATCAAAGGACACATCATCCATTTGCTAACATTTTTATGATTGAAAAGCCATACAACGAATGAAAGGATTGTCTCATTTTCACATCCGGGATATAAAGGTTGATTGGCCTCGACATGTACTTTTGGTATTTTGAAGCTTCAAATAAACGAATCTACACCATGATCCCTAAATATATCATTTACCATCTCGGGCATCTGATGCTCATCTTCTGATTGTGATGGTTCTTCGTGAACATCATCATTACTCACATCCCCGACAATCACATCTTCCCTTGATGCACCCAATTCGTGTAGCCAAACATAAATCCATCACAAATCAAATGTTCACGAATAGTAGCTCGAATCTGGTATCGACCATTTACACAATTCTTACATGGGCAAGGAATTCTTCCAGTTACCATGCCCACTTTTTTCGAAACCAAAGTCCGAGAAATATCTACATGCTGCAAGATATTCTCTAGAATATCTTGGTAATTCCATCCACATCTTATCCATAATATTATGTCCCTAAATCAAATTGAACAACCATCGAAATGATATTGCGTATAGAAATCTATCATAATTAATTATGATAATTAATTATCATAATTAAGTACCTTGAATGCCAACCAAACTCCCGTTCACTCAAATAAAACAAAAAGGTCGTAGATAATTTAAATATTAATTATCATAATTAACAATTTCAAATAAGCGTAGGTAATAATTAAGGGTGACTACACCAAAACATTACATTCAAGGTCTCGATGTTGGACATGGAAGTTCTTTTTAATTATAAGCCTCAAATATTCCTACAAATTAATTGCGAGTGCGTTTGTCTGCTTTGGTTTACTTTTATGTAGACCCCATAAAATTGTACCACCACGGAAAAAGACACATGTTCTCTTCAAAACTTAGGGCTTGTTAAAATAGCAAGGTTTTTAGGGCAATTAAGCATCTGACTAAAACAAGTACAAGATTTTGTTACTCGACCCTTTTCACCCACTTTCATATATCGTTATATAGAATCGAATTTAGCCCTTTATAAAAGCGAACTTCCTAGTTTTAACGATTCACCACAGGAGGCCAAGAATCCTTAGAAACCTTACGAGAAATTTGGTTACTTGTATAATTTTTACCAACTACTAGATGACTTTGATATTGTTTGATTTGTTACTTGTATAATTTTTTAGGCCATGCTAGCTATTTGAGTGCTCCTCATACGTTTAAAGTGGGTAGTTCAACTACTACTATTAAATAACAGTTTACAACAAACAAAAGTCACCCCCTTAACAGATAATACCACCAAAATGATGATAATATGTTGTTATGCACTGCTACTACTTTATAAAACAAAACAATAAAAAATCTATCGCAACGAGTTAAACTTCTACGTAAGGTGGGAACAATTAAAGGGTGCAAAATTTGGTAATTGAGGATTCAATGATATTGCCCGATTCAAGTACCGGTGACACAAGCTTATCGAGGAACACAAAGCATATGAATATGACATTGAAAATTTAATTATCTAGGTTTACCCAATACTTGGTGGAATGACACATGTGTATATGGTTTTACCTATACTTGAAATTTAATACTAAAATTTAATCTTTGAATTTAATATCTAGCATATTTGAAATGCTAGAAGGAAGAGGAAAATATGACTATAAAACAAGAATTATCTAGGGATCTGGGCATAGGCGCATCAATGATTACCGGGACATGCAGTGGAAATGACACAAGATGCTAATTTGACACAAAGGTTTAGTCGGTTAGTTGACCCCTTGTTAGCTATTTCCTTCACCCGGAGAGGTACATGCGAGACAGATGTAACATTCGATAGCACCAACACATGCAAATCTGGTTATTATAATTATAAAATTCACGGCTCTATCGTTGAGCTATTAACCGCCTCGGATCAAAGAAAGTATATTATTAACCTTGAACTATAAGAATCATTATAGACTCTTTCTTTAATCAAAACAAATTGTTAATGGAAGAGGATGACACAAGTTAAGGCTTCATCGATACAATTATAGCTAAATAGAAAAATAGACTAACAAAGTTTTGTCGATTACTTAGTAATATTACTTAATGATAATATTACTTAATGATTATTAATTGGGTTGATATGTGGTTTTCAACCTATATTGTCGACTCTAACTCTATAAAACTAAAAGGCGAATATAAAATTGTAGCATAAAACTTAAGTTACATATGAAAACATGGAGTAGAAGGAAACCAATATTCTTTAAAGAAATTTTGAAGCTTAGATCGATAATTCCTAGTTCTGCTTGAATTTTGACGATATATTGATCTGCTGAACACAAAACAAATCTAACTATTAGATAACTTTAATATGTAAGCAAGCGAAAATGCTTCCTAAAACCTTGAATAGTATTATCTAGGTTCTAAACGCTTAAAATGCCACCAAATATTGTTTCCATCAACACTTTACAATTACTTCCCGCTAATTTTTGGACATACAGCAGGTAGCCTTAAAACAACGGTCGTTGAGATTTTTATTTTTATTTTACTATTTTGTATCTTGTGACCATAATGTTGCGTTTCTTAAAAGAAACAAATAACTTAAATAGTCGGGAAAAGCTCGAAGCATCATCGACTTTAAAAAGCAGTTTTAGTGGATTTTTACAATGATCTTTGATCTTACCTTGATGAAGTAATCTGGTAGGTCACACTCGACATCACTTTACCCATACAGCATACTTAGCGAGTAATACATAAATATCCTACCAAAATTAATCCATCAAAACAAAAACCAATGTTTGTATGAAATCCCGGTAGTATTGGATTTTCACAACCCAACATATATACTTCGGTTGTATTGGACTTATCAAGACAAGAGAGGCAAAGTTGCCGATTACCGATGTCACGATTGCTAGATGAATAAATCGGTGAGTGTTCATCCTAGCTTTACCCTCAACCTCTATAGTATTAAATCTAGCTATCTTTTTTGGCATAAACTAATTTAGCTATCTAGCTATCTAATTTTTAAAAGACTTAATTCAAACGAGAATATTCAAAACATGATCAATAGCTAAGACTAATTAGAACTTTGCATTAATTTGAGCGTAAAACAAGCGATTAAGTCATTCCATATCAATCATAACGAAAATTTATACCCCCACGAAGAAGGGTGTCCCAAAATTAGAAAATTTAGGGCTTGTTAGAAGGAGGAGAGAAATAGAAAAATCATAACAACTAAGGGGTAAATAAAATTGAAAACCTAAAGAATGAAATTATACCTCCTCAAACAGTGAATCAATATGATCCTTTCAAAATTGGGACGGAGAGATGGAGTGAGGCGAAGTCCCAGCGAAGTCCTACGAAGTCTGGCATACACGAGATGATGCAGAGAGGGAGAGTGAGAACGAAGATCTTGATCGAGTTACTAAGATGTTAATCGAATGATGCGTAGACACGAGATGATGTTAATCGAATGATGTTAATCGAGTTAATCGAATGATGTTAATCGAGTTAATCGAATGATGTTAATCGAATGATGTTAATCGAGTTACACGAGATGAACGGCGATGTCGATTTGGGGAAAGAATATGAGAGACCCTTTAACCCTCGTATATAATCGCCTCCCTTATATGACCCTCGTTAATTAAAATCCTTAAAAAATTCCTATACCGACGCGGTCTTTTGTGACCCTCGCATAGACAACCTTGAGAGTCCTATCTGACGGTCGAGAAGTGACCGTCGCTATATATACCCTATAGCGGCGGTTCCGTGTCGACCGTCAAATCGTCGCTATCTCGTCGCAATGCGCTTCAACGGTCGATTTCCCTTTGAATTCGGGTGGTCCTACAGCCTTAAAGTCCTTGAAATTAGCGAAGCGGTTGTCCGGCTGGTTTCCTGCGACTAGCATTCTTTGCTGCATAACTTGTGCTATCATTTTCGCAAATTGATGCATCGGGTCTGCTTGTTGTTGTCCCTCAACAATATTGACAGACTCTTCTGCCCTTTGGTTTCGAGTTTGACGTCTTGGCGACATTATCTGGTTAAGTAAAATCATATATTATTCTCTACATTCTAAATCTTATCATATTAGTTTAGTATATTAACTCATTTCATTATTCAAACTTAGATTCATATTCATTCCGAGATTTCAAAATACTTTACACATCACAACACATAGTGCTTTAATCATCAGCTATCCCTTGTGACTACAAAAGTCGGGATTTACAACTTTAACCAACACAAAGTTGAAAATGTCACATTACACAAACATACTAAGCACACATATAACCTTAAACATACCTACACAACAGAACTTATACTACCTATTTGTTAAGCCTTTTTCTTGGACAACCTTTCGCCTGATGACCTTCTATTCCACAGATACAACATGCTCCTGGTTTATAGTCGGGACAATACAGAGTGGTATGCCCTTCATAACCGCAAAGATAACATATTCTTTTCCATTTCTTCTTACCAGGTTTTCCCAAATCATGGTCTTCTATCTTCCTTTTTCCCTTATCTCTCGGAGCTGCACGCGAAGTATTGCTTGAGGCTCCCATCTGATTAATTTTGATTTTAAGTTTATCCTGCCCTTCCATTGATTCTATTAACGCTTGACGCAACTGACTATTAAGCAGCTTTTCTATCTCCCACAACCCTTCTAGAGAAGAAACCTTGTTCCTCAAATCCTGCACCTCCATTGATGCTTGATCAGCTTCAGCTTTAGGGTCTGAATCACTATCTGTCAGTTCCACCACTTCCGGATCTGGTACTATGTTTTCCACGATAACCACCTCGTCCGAGTTGGTTTCATTGTGAGTTTCTATTTCCGCTATTGGCTTTGATATTAGCTCCTTCTTTACGATCCGTGGGTATCCTAATCCTTTCTCACCTGACATCTACACACATAAATTATCTTGATTAGTATATACTAAATACACACAACAATTAATAGCTTTGTATAAGTTATCTTTTATTTTGTTTGACGATGGATTTAGTCAATTCATTCCTTTATAAACTCTATCTGAGTTATTTATATTTTAATATATCACGCTTTTTAATACCAACCGACTAAACCTTTGGCATACTTCTATAAACGCTAAAGGCCTAAACTACCCACCACCAACTATCCTCTAATGGACAAAATTGAGGATTTCCTATCACCTACCCTCTACCGTAATAAAAAGTTGGGGTCTAACCGCCATCCTATGCATCTGAGAAAGGCATAAGGATTTTCAACACTAAGCAGTCCTAATAGAAACAAAAGTGGGACTATATCGAACATGAGTACACATCAACGCCTCTTTCTCCCTGCCAAGGCGACTCCATCCATTCAAGCGTCAAACACTTTAAAAGGCGATGTCTAAAGCCTACTCCGGGGTATATATCTTCGCATCTTTAGCTTCCCCTCAACTCTCAACTTCACTAGTTGCGACTCTCTTTGCTCCAACCTCCTCGTAACTTCATTAACTCACCTTTTGCTTTCGGTGAGCGGCGATCGTCCTTATCAAATTACTCAAATCTGGAGGTGTGATTTTGTGCCTCCACTTTCTCAAATTTCTAACCCTTAAGTCGCCATTCCTGACCAACAAATCTCTTATCATCTCATGCTCCATGTACTCTTTACTAGAGTCCCTCGACTCTTGATCCACTGAGTAACTACATTGGCTCTCGTCAGCCATCCTATGACCACAATAAACAAGCAAAACAACATCAGTACCTCAATAAAATATATTCATTGGCAAAATGAAATGATATTTTATTAAGTACAACTAAAACTCGATGGATCCCTTAACCCATCACTTAGCTAACATATTCTATAAGAGTTTCCTATAAGGTTATAACCTAGGTTTCGCAATCCTAATGTTTATAACCTACAGCTCTGATACCAACCTGTGACGCCCCCAAATTCAGGTACTTGAAACCCGAATTCAGTGCTTCACGATACCATCTTTATAACCGGAATAATACTAATAGTAATGCCAATAATATAAATATTAAACTTAACTTACAATTATCAAAGTTTAACTCCCAAGTACGTAACCTTAAATCATTCCTTAGAACACATGATCATAAATATATAACATTGTCTTAATAATATTAAACTATCACACAGATAACATTGTCATCATTCAAAGAACTTTTCCTTTTCCTTGTTTTAGCATAGCCTTGAATGTTCACACTTAGTGAAAATATTTAAATTAAGCAAGGATGAGCATTTGAGTGCCCAGCAAGTAATAGCAATTATATATATATAAGCTGAAAGAATTAAATGCTTTCTTTATACTACCCTTCTACAACAGATCAATAGTTTTAAAGTAATTCTGAACCAATAATAATAATAATTCTCTTTCAAATCTTTGAAACTACGTCATCTAATTATATAAATAAGTTTTAGGGGACATACTATGAACATTGTTTTCATTTTCAAAAGGTTAAACAGAACTTCATCTGTAAACTATCATAACTTACGGGCACGGAGGGTGATCAGCCCGTTGTACCCTGTATTGATCAATACTACATTGCTAGAACGATATTATCGTTCATCCTTTGTCCGCTGTAGCGCATAAAATTTTTCCCATGTTCGGGATGTTCATACTTGTCAGGGTTCCAAACAAAAGGTTTTATCTTATCCAACAATAATCTATAATTCAACATATATGTATATATCAAAGGTGTATCAACATGTGTTTAAATGCAATGATTATCCAAGTGGGGACACTTGTTTAACCATTTATAGAAATTAACGAACAGAGAATATATATCTGAATTACCATATACTAACATGTTGATAATCAATGGGCATATATAATATAGGTTAATAATCTGTACAGTAATAATATAATTCTAAAGCATTCTTACTCATGTCCATTGCATAAAGGAAATGCAAAGGTAGGATATTTGCCTGATGCGCTGCTTACAATACACGACTTAGTTTATCTTTTATGTAATCACCTATCATTAATCAGATCATTCGTTCGATTAGAACAATATACTATAACACATAGTTGTAAGACCCCGAATTTTATGAAATAAAAGTATTCAATTTTTCTTATAATTACTATTCAGTAAATGGTTAAATTGATAAAAGTTAAAGTTAAGGGTGATATATGAATTTTTTTCAAAATACACAAGTGGTTATAAAATATTCATTGTTGTCGGGGAATATTCGTTTGGTCGTGGAATATTCTTTCTCGCTTCGAGAATATTCGCATTTACCTGCGAGCAATGACCATTTTGGGCCCATGCATGATGAATAACCGCTTGGATGAAGAAAAACGACAAAATTAAGTTTTTATAAATAACGGCGTAATCGTTAAGCGTTAACAATTGTTGGAATACCCTTGGTTGGTAAAGTAAAGCCATCAGTGCTTGGTCAAGTCTGCCTTGACGACTAACATTTTCTATAAATAGAGGCTAAGTTAGAATTGAAAATCACACCGAAACAAAGTTTTCTCTCTTTCTCTCTAGATTATTGAGTGTAATTTGTGAGTATTTAGATACTTGGTGAGTTGATATTCATCGATTGCAAGTTTCTTTCAAATATGTCATATCCGATATCCCGTCGTAAGTCTTTGCTCTTTTTGAGGTAAGGGATAGTAAGGGATATTATTTTTTTTCGTAAATGATATTATTTCTTCAATATCATTATCTTTGAAATGTTGATCTGAAGTTTTTATCAAATTTGGAACTTTTTCATGTCGGGGGTTACTATTCATGAGTTCTTATTCACGAGTTACTATTCATGAGTTACTATTCACGAGTTACTATTCACGAGTACTATTCATGAAGCGTGAAGATGTTTTTGTGGAATTTCTATCTTTTGGTGTCGAGTTTCTTATTCACGTATACTGCACTATTCACGTATCTCAGACTATTCACCTTAAAAATAAAATTTCTTCTTTTCGTCCAAAATATCTATTCGGATACTAGTTTTGATTGTATCCATGTTTTGATCATTCTTGAATTTTACACCACTATGATTATTTTGAGGTATTTTTGGATGTATAGATTAGGAGTTATGGATTTTATGAGAAAAGACTATTTTAAAAGTAACTATTTATAACTCCTTGCGGTTAACTCCAAAATTGATGAAATTTTTATTGAGAGTACATCTATATAATATCGATTGTACTCTGTGAATTTCGAATTTTTGGATAAAAGTACAATTTATGATAAATGTTTAAATATTCTATTGGTTTTGGCCATATGAAAAATAGTAAATGAATTTTTAAAATTTAGAGAAAAATATATGTTCAATATGGGACTATTTTATACTAAATCCCGGAAAAGAAATATTTTTAGAACCGATTTGGTATTTTTCATGAAAATATTCTAGTTATGAGTAAATGAATTAAATATGTTATGTGAAGTAAGAAAATTGGAAAATATGATTTATTGGCTTGAGAATCATATATGAGATATATCTGATTTTTATGAGGGTTTTGGTTAATGATGATGAAATCTTATGAGTTTGGCATTTTAGATGATTAAATGCATTAATTATTAAAGTGTAAATAATTGGATTAAATTATTTATAAGTTTGAGAAATGATTAAAATATTATTATAATATTAATAATATTAGATTATGAGATTTCTAAGTGATTTATAACATTTGGATTAAGGTGTTATAAATATGGATATGAATTTTATTATGAAACTTTATCTTTTAAATATCGAGGTTACTTATGCGTATCACGGGACTATGTCACGAATACGAGTACTTATTCACAACAAATTGGTTTCTTCTCTGACCAAATTATCGTTGATTTATGAATCTTACTCTTGAAATTAAAACCATGTTTTGATTATATTATTTTTATATAACATTCTTATAACCCTAATGATGATATTTCTCTTTGACTTGAGTGTAAAGATGGGTAGATTATTGGTATGATCGTGACCATAGGTTCTCTTTGGCCAGTAGTGCAAAAGTTGAATTGTTGACTGGTATGATCATGACCATTGAATTTACAATTGAATATTTTTAGCTTAAGTGCAAAGGTGAATTGATCAACATGGTTATAATTATTGTTATATAACTTCTGAAATGATTATGTATTTCGTTGATATATGAATATCTTTGGCTCGTTGTGCAAAGATGACCTGTTGTTGAATATCTTTAGCCTGTAGTGCAAAGATGAATTATTGATGAATATCTTTGGCTCGTAATGCAAAGATGACCTGTTGTTGAATATCTTTGGCTCGTAGTGCAAAGATGAATTATTGATGAATATCTTTGGCTCGTAATGCAAAGATGACCTGTTTTGAATATCTTTAGCCTTGTAGTGCAAAGATGAATTATTGATGAATATCTTTGGCTCGTAATGCAAAGATGACTGTTGTTGAATATCTTTAGCCTTGTAGTGCAAAGATGAATTATTGATGAATATCTTTGGCTCGTAATGCAAAGATGACCTGTTGTTGAATATCTTTTAGCTTTGTAGTGTAAAGATGAACTGTTGATGAATATCTTTGACCCGTGGTGCAAAGATGAATTTATTAGTATGATTATGAGCAGAACGTGATTTGGTATAACCATGATATTTGATGTTTGAGTAAAGATAATGATGAAAATTATCTTCGTCTGGATGAGAAGAGTAATTTAGAATCACAATTATGATTATGAGTTATTCATATGATTGTGGAAAGGAACTGTTGATTGATGTTACAGGATAAAATATTGTTGGTGGACTTTTAACGTGAAGAAGACAATATACTTTATAGTCTATTTGACTCTTTTAATGGATTGCTTTCGTTCACCGCAACTATGGTTGAAAAGTTTTATCATCTACCATATGTTCTAAATCTACGATTCATTCTTGATGAAGACTATTGATAATTTATTTATCTTTAGTCATAATATTCTTTCTTGAGCTAGTTGTGCTCACCCTTTTGTTTCACAATTCCTTTCGGTAATAAAAGTGTAAATTTGGGTTGAATGGGGATAACAAGGGAATAGAACGGTGATCTATAGTTGTTGAGGTTCTCCCTAAAGAGTATGAAAATAATTTTATTGAGGGCTTTAGTGTGTTGTATTTTAAACATCATTTAATAGTTATTTTGGTGAATTAAATAGGGTGAAAGCGAACCCAACTTTGGAAGGGTGTTTTGTCACTATCATACAAGATGTCTAATGACATACAAACTTCGTGTTATCATAAGACATGGTTGTGCTCATCCACTTGCTTGAGTATATTTACAAGCACTACCTATATAATCTTGGTGTTTGTTTGGAGTATAATACCAAATTAGAGGCAGTGGAGATAATGATATGTCGAAGAGAAGACTCGCCATGGGAAGAATATGATAGTAATCTTCTTGTTTTTCTTTGGGGTCTATTAGGTCAACCAAGGATAATTACGTGGCCATATGATATCTACCATAACCTAAAAGCATGGCCTCCCATGTGCGAAGGTTTCTTTGAGCACTTCCCAAAGATTCTAATTTCTAAAACAGGTTTTTGGTATGCCTTTATGTAAGGTGTCATTGTAACGTCTTTCTGGTTGGTATATATTTGTATCCAAACTCACAAAGATATGTGTTGTTGTATTTTGCACGACAATTGTTGTAATAAAGTTGTAGTTATTTTTCTACATACCATGTATTTGGCGACTCAAAATGGGTTTGATGGAATGGACCTATTTTGGGTTACATTCTATAATCTTGCATTCCGAGTCAAAGACATAACCTACTCACGTTGTTACACATATACGGCCGATCGTTGCATCGCATGAACAAACAAGAATCTGGTCAAAATATTTTAAGTCTAGAACAATTTACGAACTATGTCGATTATCTGCCAAATTTCTGTCGATGAATTAACGAGTCTAAGACTCATTCTATTACTCAATATCTCAGAAACATCACTCGTATGACTTAATAATAATTTTAAACATTTATTATACTTTAACATGAATTTCAAACACCTAATCATTATTATATATCAAATAGTTCTATTATCATTAATACTTAATTAATATTAAATCATTAATGAAATCATTGCCAAAATATCAAAGTTATTTATAATAACTAAAAATATTTTTAAAGTATTAATATTACCTTTAAATGATTTTTTTTAAAACATTTAAAATCATTTATAAATAATTACCATTAATATTCAAATATTAATGTACTATTTATCCACTATTAAAAGTCATTAATTATAACTTAAAGTATTTTTAATTCATTTATATCCTTTTTAAATGATTTTTAAATCAATAAACCATTTTAAACTATTTATTTAATAAATAAATTTAATATCATTAATACTATCATTAATATTAAATTATTAATGAAATTATCCTTTAAATATTAAAAGTTATATTTTATAACTTAAAATATTTTTAAACGCTTTATTTTAATTTAAAATGATTTTTAAAATAATAAAATCATTTTTAACTAAATTATTTAATATAATTATTAAATAAATTTAATATCATTAATAATAACTAATTAATGAAATTCAACACAAAATATTAAAAGTCATAGAAAATAACCTAGAATATTTTCTTATACCATAATATAATTTTAAATAATTTTTCATGTATTAAAATCATTTTTAAACAATTTATTTAATATTATAATTAAATAAATTAAATACTTTTAATATTCCAAAATATTAAATATTTATGAAATATATTCAAAATAATTAAAATATAATTTTAGGACTTTAAAATAATTTTAATAATTTATTTTGTATTTTTCAGAATTAAAAACTAATTAATACTAATTATCTAATAAAAATAATTAATTTTATTTAAAACTGTCGCTAAAGACCACCTATAGCGGCAGTAACTCATATAGATGTTCTTCATATAAACGAAGAACACCTTATCGATTCATCGGCATGCGTGTTTGACGAAGTGTAAATCAGTGTGTGTAGTGCTTCTGGACAATCTATGAATTAGCTCTTGTAGTACTAGTGCACGTCTACAATACCCAACATCAAACATGGTAATCAAGTATAAAACAAACAAGATCTAAGCTTTTAAAGAAGTTGTTAAACACATTTCTTCATTTACGGGTTTGCATGAAATGAAGAATGCGAATCGTCGAAACTCACTTTGGACCTCCACTACCTCTACGATCATGCATTATTTTTGTATTCTAAGACTTCCACGTTGTAGACAACATGTAGGACTACAGATCTATCGCTTAAACTCATTGTAACAACAACAGATCAAGATGATAAGGGTCGGTCAAACCATGTCAGAGATCACCTTCAACAGTTTTTCTGGGTTACCTAGAAAACCGAAGCTGTGATCATCTTGCTTGGTTTGACCGTCTACCACTTGAGACATACTAATCATTTTAATGTTCTAATGGCCTTAACTTACAGTACACATACTAGACTACCATATACAAACAACAAACAACAATAATAAAACAACGAAGCGAAGATCCGGTAGATTTAAAAGCGTTGTCGCCTGTTTTACAAGCGACTTCTGGGTTACCTGAAAAGCCCGATCATGGCCGGTCAACGGCTTTTGACCTTAAATATCTTGCAACCTGTTTAAGATATGAACTTGATTCTTGTTCCAGGTTAGAGATCACATAGCATACTACAACTACAAACTTAAAAACATCAAAAATCATACATGACCAAAGATCTGTGGCCACTGACATTTGTTGTCAGACCACAGTTAACGAAATTTCCAGATTTTGTAGATCTTCAAATTCGAGCTTTTAAATGTTATGGATTCAACATTTATCAATCCAGATCATCACTAGACACCATAACCAACATATTCTAACACTCAAACATAACATTAAACATCAGATCATGGACAAAAATCTAGCTAGGGTTTTATACCTTTAAACTTTGATTTCTTGATTCTAGCTTCTGATTTGTTTATGGAAATGGTGGGGATTGGTTTAGGGACTGATAAGCTAATAAATTTCGTTGGTTTGATGAGAGAAAAGTCTAGGTTGAGTGTTGATACAAAATGAGCTAACAATGCCTTATTTCCTCTCTTTAATCTATTTATAGAAGTGGCGATGTATGTGGGATTTAGCTATTAACCTCCATACTCATGTTGTCCATTGAATAAAATTCCTTATCTTGTCCCTAAGCATGCTTAATGAGATTTCCCACCAATGATATGTTGACAACAATGTACTTTTGTAATAAATTAAATAAAGTAATGTCACTAACTATATAAGGAAACTTGATTAGCAAAATTTGTTACCTTAAAAGGTAAATTCGCCAGCCATGCTTATAGCCTCTAATTCTTCACTTAGCTATTATTTTAATGCATAAATTAGATAATTCAAAGGTTTAAAATACCCACGACCAAGTGGGCTATGATTTGGGCTTGAATTGATTTCTTTTTTGAAACCTCTTCCATAATTGTTTTGGGCCATTTAATAATCCTAGCCCAATAATTATTAATCTATGTTACCCAAGTTAGGGTTTAAAATAAATATAATTAGTGTACCAAATTTATAATTAGGTTTTTCTTAATTTGATTAGGGTTTTAATCATACATGGACATTAGGGTTATAATATAATAATTATACTTATCCTTGCTAACTTAGCAATTAGGGTTTATACTTAATAATTAAGGTTTCAAGAAATTAACAAGTCCCAATGTTAATTAGGGTTAATCATAGTTCATATAACACAGTTATATAATAGACTTGAACTCACCACCAAGTTTCAATTTAGGGTTTCCCACAGCAAACTAGGGTTTAACATAATACACCATAAAAAAAATTATATGCAAAATTTCTAATTTATTTGTATAAAAAATATTGGGTTATTACATTCACCCCCCCCCCCCCCCTTATAAAGATTTCGTCCCCGGAATCACCGTTTTACAACCTACATACGAAGTGTATCGTAGCATATACAATTATTGCAGTAGATCTTCATCATAAATGATCGTACAGGATCTTTAACCTATTCACATAAAGCTTTTCTATCTGATTAAATGCAAATTTGATTTCTAAAAGAACTCAATTTCCTTCTTCAAAACTTCTTTATAAACTTATTATATATATAAGAAAATCATATATAAGAAAATAAAACTTGGTTAGAATAATACCTGGAATTGCATTGTCAATTTTCTACGGTATCCTGGGCCGTCATATGTTGTAGAACCCTTCTTATTGATTTACGTGACTTCTTTGGATGTCGTTGGTCCGTGATTGCTAAAGTCCCACGCCTTGCCTTCAAATCACACTTCCTGCCTCCATCTTCCTCTTCGGACAATCCTTCACCTTGTGATCAGTTGATCCACATAGAAAGCATCCGATATTCATCCTAGGATTGGGACAGTTGGGAGAGATATGGCCCTCCTGCCCGCACTTGTAGCACACGAACTTCCCCTTCAAACATTCCCCAGAATGGTTCCTTCCACAATTTCCACACTGCACAACTTACTTCTTAGCTCCTTCCTGCTTCACCTGAAAACTTCCAAAATTGCTTCCCTTCCTTTTGCTACCACCACCGCTACTCCCACTAGTAACTTCCACCTTCCTAGTCCCTTCGACCTTACTCTTGTTCTTTCTCTCCTTGTTGTAGAGGCTCATGGCCTCACTCCCTCCTCAAAGAATAATAATAGCCTTCTCCATGAGTCTCGCAAATGTAGGGATCTGCAACACCGCCACCTTGTTGTAGAGCCGGGGTTTAATCCCACTCAAACCTCCTAGCTTTCCTAGCCTCATATCCACTTGATGCTTGAACAAACTGGCAACTTTCTCATTAAATTTTATACAGCGTATTCCATAGCATCATGTTCTCCTGTCTTAACTCTAAAAATCTCACCTCCATCCTAGCATGCATACTGGACAAAAAATAGTTCTCAAAAAACAGTGTCTTAAACCTATCCCATGTAACTACACCTTCTCCTGCCCTCGTCTAATTCGTTTCCCACCAAAAATTTGCCTCACCCTTCATCATGTAGGTGGCAAAAGTGGTCTTTTGCCCCTCAGCTACCCTAGCTATTATGAACTCCTTCTCAATCTCTTTAATCCAAGTCTGCGCTTCAACAGGTTCAGTTGCCCCTTTGAATTCGGGTGGTCCTACAGCCTTAAAGTCCTTGAAATTAGTGAAGCGGTTGTCCGGCTGATTTCCTGCGACTGGCATTCTTTGCTGCATAACTTGTGCTATCATGTGTGATGCCAAATTAAACTGAAATGCAAAGAGCATTCAGTTTAGGGGAGGCTGTGTTGAATCACTACTAAAAAAATAGTCATTTGTGATGGCCAAAATCCATCACAAAAAGTAGGAAACCATCACGAAAGGTTTACGTGATGGCTTTAAGCATCACAATGGTCGTCTTGTATACGCCCATTGTAAGACCCCAACTTTTTATAAATAAAGATTTAATTTCTCTAATTATTATTTTGAAATAGTAAGGGGTTGATTTGATTAATATGATTAGTTATGGGTAAAATGCGCAAATATTTTAAATAAGCAAGTGGTTATAAAATATTCATTATTGTCGGAGAATATTCGTTTGGTCGTTAAATATTCTTCTTTGTCGGGGAATATTAAATGACAATGACACTACCCATTTGTGGGCCCCCATAACTAAAGCGATTGGATGAAAAAAATGACAAGTATGAGTTTTATAAATAACGACGTAGTTATTACAGAATTAACACTTGTTGGAGTACCCGTTGGTTAAAGTCTGATGTCTGGCGGTATTGCGCGAGAAGCTACGCGGTATTGCACCAATTATTGATTCTTACGTGAAGAAGGCACTACTCAATAATTATTACGATGAATTACTGCTCAATATTTTATTTTATTGATTCAATAATTGCTACATTGATATTTTATATTATTGTTTCAATAATTGTCACTACATAGTATTTTCCATTATCAGATCAATAATTCATATTATTTTAATAATATTACTAGATAACATTATTGGCAATGTCTAGAAAGTTACATCTAAGGAGAGGTTTGGTCACCTAATTGCTTGGCAAAGATGAGGAGAAATTCTTATTGGAAAGTCCCTCTTCACGAGAACAACTTGGTTGTCGATATTGTGATTCTGTAATATTATTTGTGAATAATTAATTATTAATTTATATGATAAGGAAAATATTTATTTATGTAAATATAAATGGATGAATTTTTAGAAAAGTAACAATTGTTGAAAATTTGATATTTTATCTTTTACGATAAAATAATTTATTTAAATATTATAATAATATAATAATGGTGATATTTTTACAATGAATGTGTGATATATGAATAAATGAGGAGGAGGAGTATTTTTGTTACATTAAATGCTAAAAACATGTTAAATATGTCAGTGGGCCCCATTTTTGACTGAAATTGGATTATAGCTTGTAAAATCGTCTATATGTGAATTTCGGTCAATTTCTGTTTAGAATTTGAAAAAAACTTAAACTTACAAAGTTGTTGAGAATTGAATTTCCTATGGAATGGACATAAGATTCGATTTTTTTTTATAAAAGGTCTATTTGTTATGAATTATTGAAGTTCCGGAATATTGGGTCTAAATTAATTTTGTTACAAAAAATGTCTAAAACATTTTTTTTGTGTTGGTGGGCCCCACTTATTGGTGCAAAATGTTGAATTCAGATTTATAAGGTGGGCGTAGGAATTTTTTTATAAATATTATTATTTTATTAAATTTTCTGCTATGGTGTTCTAAACATTTTCCTATAAATAGGGTGCTTAGGTTAGAATTGAAAATCACACCAGAAACTGAAGTTTTCTCTCTCTATATTGTTGTGCATATTTTTGTGAGTATTTTGATACTTTGAGTGTTGCTATACGGTGCAAGTTCATTTCAACGTTATATCTGATATTCCAGCTAGAAGTACTATTCTTTTGAGGTAAGGGATATATGTTATTTTCTTCGTAAATGATATTATTTCTTTCAATATCATTATACCGGAATATTGGTATGAATTTTATTATGAAATTTTTACCTTTTTATGTCGGAGTTACTATTCATGAGTTACTATTCATGAATTACTATTCATGAGTTACTATTCACGAGTTACTATTCATGAAATATGATGATTTTTCTTATGAAATTTCTACTTTTTTGTGTCGGGATTACTATTCACGTATACGACACTATTCATCGAAAAATGAAATTAATTTTCTCTTCTTTGTCCAAGATGTCTATTATGGTTACTATCTTTGATTGTATCCATGTTTTGATCTTCATTCTTGAATTTTATGCCACTATGAAGTGTTTTTGAACTTGGATAAACTGTAGTACGAATCCCTAATATTTGTCATTTTGTCTCACTAGATTCGTTTTCTTTAAGATATTTTTCATCATCCTCAGTCCTAAATGATGATATTACTGAATATCTTTGGCCTGTAGTGCAAAGATGAATGATTAACTGATGAATATGACCAACTTGTAACGCCCCCAAAATTAGGTATACATCACCCATCTTGAGTCGTCAGATACATGGTACAGAATTCAAATACAACTTAATAATACAACTGTCGTGTACAATACGACAAAACATAAACTGTGAGTTTGAATACAAATATTTTCTACTAGAGATTATACAAACTCAAAAGGAGTCCTCATTATATTTATTATCACACTATTTCACAGAATAGTGAGAACTACTAATGCACCATCTAGGACCATCACTCTGTTCCCCGACTAGTCCCAGCTACGTTCTCATTTCCTGAAGAGAACAGTGAAAGAAAGGGTGAGCTCAACTAGCCCAGTAAGAAAAATTATTACTAAGATTGTGACGCCCCCAAAATAGGTATACATTGAAAGTAGTATGCACACAAGCCAATCATGTTTGATGATAAAGCATATACTTTGTAACAATCTTATTCATTTATTAATAAAAAGTATTAATTTATTAAAGGCTTTTAATTATCTACGTGATCTTGTTTTATAATATGTGATAAACCCATAGTTTTAAGCAATGCTTTTAGAATAATGATGATGATCATTCTAATGAGATCTAAATTCTTAAAAGCTTAAAACTAAAATAGTTCCCAATCATTGGATTACTAAATTGGGGATTAGTGAATCCGGATAGATTGGTACATACGTTCTTGCTTTCATTGGATGAGGATGATTGATCTCATGATCATTTGTGTGGAGACACTAAAGCAAGTATGTAGGTGCTTATTAGAGAATAAGTTCATTTGAGCGTGGCTCGCTAAGGAATACCTAATGGAGTTTTACTTGCTGTCGATAGGAATTCTGTAGTGATAGTAAATACAAGTGATCCTTGGACTTGAGATCATCATAGTATCTTGTGTATGATGAGTTATACTTTGACTTATTCCTTAAGACCCTTAGGGTATATCAAAGGGTATGCTTGGGTATAACAAGTTGTACATGGAGATAATATATAATCAATAAAAAATCTACCACTTCTAATTAAAGAAGAGAAATGTCCTATGTGATTCGATAAATGACAACCCAAAGAGTCATTGGCGAAGGCGTAATGAAATTAGAAAGGAGTTTCTAATTTGCATTATTTGGAGTTGTGCATTTAAGAGTCAAAATACATATAATTAAATAAAATAAGACTTGACAATAATTCCATGTCTTATATTTAATTGGAACATTGTATGGTGGAAGGATTGAATTGTACGGTAACTATTTACTCAAAGGTTCTTTTATGATTAATGTTGAAATCTATATTATCTGGAAAGTCGTTGATCGCTAGGAGGCTTATCCTATTGTAGAATAAATATTATTTATTTAAATAAATTAATTATTTAATTTATTTATTTAAATAAGATTAGAATTGTTCTAATTGATTTATTCACAACCTTTTAATATGGAGAACCTAAAGGGTCACACCATAAAAGGAAGAATAATTATTTAAGAAGTTAATGGCATAATCGTAATAATATATGTATGTATATTTAATTTAATCTATGGTGATAGAATAAATTAAATAGCTTAATATTATTATTTAATATTTTAGAAATATTAAATATAAATTAATAAGAGGAGTCTTATTAATATTATTACAATTATTATTATTATTTTAATTTCTAAAGAGTTTAGGAATTAATTTAATATAAGTACTCTCATTTATTCCTAATAGGATTAGGAGGGAAAATTAGTTAAAGGAGTTTAATTAATTATCCCTAATAAGATTAGGGAGCCCATTTAATTAAAAGAGTTTAATTAAATAATACCTTATTTTATTAAATAAGGTTACCTGATATCTTTATAAGAGGTGTCTTATATCAGATATCAAAATGATACGTAATAATTCCAATAGTTGGGAGAGTACGCTCCTTTTCTATAGAGATAGAAAAACTAGGGTTTAGCCAACCACCCATCTTCTTAAATCCTTCTTCTTCTTTGGTGGATCACCTCTAGAGGCCAAACACTTGGGTGGCTAATGTTGATCAAAGGAAGGAACCAAACCCGGTGGATTCAAGTTGAACGCGAAAAGGATTGGAGGTGAACTTGTACTTGAGGAAGCTCGGATCTTTAAGTGTATGTTTGTTCTTCATATCTTTTCGTTTAATTAATAATTATGCATAAAGGGTGATCCGGGTATATGGTTTGTAAAATTTTTAAAACTCTGATTTTCCACGTTTCCGCTTATTTTTGCAATTTGATTGCGTTCATGAATATTACAAACCTAACAGTGGCATCAGAGCCAAACCTTTATGCAAATTATTAATTATTTTAATTTAATATGTATATTGATATGTGTTTAGTACAATTTAATTGGGCATAATTTAATTATATAAAATTTAAATAAAAAAAATAAAAAAATACCGCAGACTGAATTTCTTTTTCGCTGTGGTTCACGAAAAAAAAGGGATACTGATTCACGTGGCCTATTTTTTTTTCGGTTTATATATATATGATATGTTTGAATCACGAAAAACAAAAAAAAACAAAAAAAAAATTCGGCAGCAGGTGGTTGATCCCTGAAGCATTATTTTCATGTATGTTAATTGTTAACAGATTACATTAATAATATATATATGTGTGTGTTCTTAACGTGGTATGTTATTGTAACTCACGGAATTCATGAATAGGCATCTTACTATTTTTTAAAAGTTACAACAGTGGTATCATGTTTTAAAAAAAAAAAGTATGCTACATGTTATTAGTTATATATATATAATGGTTATATATATAATAAATTAACATCATATATATATATATATATATATATATATATATATATTATAAGTTATGTTTTAATATATTATATATTATATATATTATATATATATAATATATTATTCTTAATTATTTTATAATTAAAATAAAATATTTATTTTAATTTTAAAATAAAAGTTTATTTTAATATTAAAATAAAAGGTTTATTTTAATTTTAAAATTAAATTTCATGCTAACTAATTAGAGTTGGAATTGGATTCCATGATAACTAATTGAAGTTGAAATTGGATTCTATTTTTCCTTAAATAAAGGAGTTTATTTAGATATGAAATAAGATTTCATATTATTCAAAATAAAAGAGTTTATTTGTGAATAGAAAAAAAGAATCAGTCTTTCCTTAAGTAAAGAAGTTTATTTAGATATGAAATAAGATTTCATATTATTCAAAATAAAGGAGTTTATTTGTGAATAGGAAAGATAATCCGTGTTTCCTTTAATAATTTTTTTATATATATATGGAATTGGATTCCATAATTAATTAAAATAAAGGAGTTTATTTTGATTAAAGATTTTGATTAAAATAAAATAGTTTATTTTATTCAAAATTGGATA
The DNA here is from genome assembly GCA_020205615.1 of Panax quinquefolius. Taxonomy (NCBI): domain Eukaryota; kingdom Viridiplantae; phylum Streptophyta; class Magnoliopsida; order Apiales; family Araliaceae; genus Panax; species Panax quinquefolius. The sequence goes on along the minus strand of CM035166.1, from coordinate 100,224,626 downwards.
AATTAAAATAAAATAGTTTTATTTTGATTTAAATTTGGATTAAAATAAAGGAGTTTATTTTGATTCAAAAATAGATTTTATACTAACTAAATTTGCCCATTAAATGATATCAATATATATATTAAATGTTTATTATTCATAAGATGAATGTTATTTATTGATGCATATGATGATGTGTATGATAATAAATGGGATTGATTATGGACTATTGACCAATATGATTGGATTTTATTTTAGTTGGATGCATGAATGTATGGGTTTTATTAAATGGGGTCTGCGTACCTCGTCTTCTCTAATTTTTTAAATGTAAATTCTATCTCCTCCTATGTACTTCCCTTCGATCAACGATCAAGGTTTCTATTTATTTTAAATAGTTTTGTAATAGGAATAGTTAGAATTAATTTTGAAAAATTGGAGATCAAGGAAGCGAGGCGCTTGAAGACCCGTTTGTAATGGAGCAGAGTTTAAATGTAATAGTTATATTTAAATATTATTTTTGCACCCCTAGGGTTTGACCTTTTTGTTCACTTGGTGGCTCTAGTGAACCAAACTAGAATAAAAGTCCATAATCAATTCGGGTAGAATATAGTATTCTATATGCATGCTTATACTATATATATTATATATTATGCAAACATGCTTCGCATGTTCATTAATATATTGCGATATTTTATATATATGTGTGCGTATGCGCTAAAACAAGATGAGACAAATTAATAACAAACCCTCAATTTTTATATTAAGTCCTAAGCGTTCAAAGATATTTGGAATATCGAACGTCGCCTTCTAGCATAATAAAATTAATAGAGTATTAAATATTTAATATGAGTTTGTTGTGTCACCACAAGGCAAGTATTAAGTATTTAAGATGTTAATTTATCACATTTGATGCTTATAAAGAAAATTGAACAATATTGTTTTGTTGTGTCACCACAAGGATGATATTTTTCTTTTTTGAATATATGGAGTGCTAGGTCGGACTTAACTTGGATAATTTTGATTCGAATGTGCCACCACTTGATCAAAATAATCTAAGAGGCAAAAGAAAAGGAGTTGCATAGTTGATGTAATTGACAAAAGTTGTCTACCTATTTATTTATATATAGTTTGTTGTGTCACCACAAGGCTATATACATTTGAAATGGGATCCTTATTCTCACTAGCAAATCTTTAATTAGATTTTGCTTAAACTATATAAGTGAGGTAATATAGTTTGAAGAAAATAGTGGGAGATACCAATTTAAAACAAGACCTAAATTATTTTGGTAATTAATAAAAGAATGTATGTTAAAATATTGTTAAATACAAATTTATTTACAGAATTTTACAATGTCTAAAATTACTATCACTGCAAAGCATATTAGATGCTAAATTAACCAGACCGAATTAAACGGATTGGTTAAGGAATTTGAGAATAGTTCTCATAGCTGAAAAGCTATCTTATGTCCTTAATCGCCTATCCTCAAGATGGTTGCGCATAATGCCTCTGAGGAAGACATTGCTACTTTTTAGAAGTGGCAAGATGATGCACGATTGGCTCGATGCATCATGCTTCGCATCTATGAATAGTAACGAGCTTGGTGTCGACGAAAACTATGGATGCTCCTACTATATTCCCGCACATCAAGTAGTTGATGGTGAGGAAAATGGGGACCGATAGATATCGAGATATCTAAGGAGCTCTTCCGATCTAGAATGGCCAATGGCACTATAAAGATGCAGACAAAAAGTTCTTAACATAATCAATTTGATTGATCAATTAGGACAACTGGTTTTGTCATGGATGGAGAGTTGAGCTAAGATTTGATCTTGCACTCACTCCCAGACTCCTTTTACAATTGTTGTGAATTTTTCATATGAACAAGCTAGATATCAGCCTCGCTGATTTGCTTAACATATTGAAAAATGTTGAGAGTCACTTTCCAACTAAGAAAGATAAAGTCTTACTGGTAGGGGCCAAAGGATCTTCTGAAAAGAAGAACGATTCAAAGAAGGTATATAGAAAGGCATAAACAAAGGATAATAAGAACAAAACTGATATGGATAGCAAAGGAGTTTGCTTCCACTTTATATAAGCTTTGACACCTTTGGAAAAAAAGCTGCGAGAAGCATCTTGCGAGGCTAACCAAAGAAGCTTAGTGAAGTTTTGGTTACAAATACAAATTTGTTCATGATTTAAAATAATTTTTCTTTAAGTCAAGGTTCTACTTTGGTATTGGATCTGACTTTGGTTATCATAAATATAGATTTATGACGGGACCAAGCGGTAGAAAGCTAAACAAATATAAGTAATCCTATGTGTGAAAAATATAGCAAAAGGTTGCCATATTAGCCATAGAAACTTATAGTTTAGCAATGCCTATGGGAAAATTTATTAAGTCAATAAGTTGTTATTGTATTTCAGATTCTTGTTAGAAATATTATTTCTATTATTTTGTTGGACAATAAAATTTTGGTATTATAATTAAGAACAATTGTTGTTCTATTTATAATAATAATGTTTTGTATAAAATCTGGAATATTACTTAATGGATTTTGTATACTTGACTTACGTGAAAAATATATTTTGCAAATTGAACAAACTAGTATAAGAAAAGGAGATGATCATTCAAAGAGTTGAATGTATGTATTTGTTGAAATACAAGTGTGAATTATTTGAAAGGTTCAAAGAATTCAGAAGTGAAACAAATTGGCAAAGTATTAGGATTCTTTGATCGGATCAAGGAAAGAATATTTGTGCAATAAGTTTCTAGATCATCTCAAATGGTTTTCTCATAATGGACGCCTCTCGATACATAATAATTGATTGATGTATCTGAAAGGAAAAATTGTACCTATTTGAACATGGTGCGATCCATAATGATTTTACCGACATTCCAAAGATCCTTCAGGGTCATATCCTAGAAATGGCTACATATCTACGAAAAGGTAACCTCAAAATCCAAATTTCAAGACTCCATAAAAGTTATGGACATGGAGGATTCCTAATCTTAAGTATGTTAAGATAAGTGGTTGTCCAACTTATGTGAAAAGGTTTCAAAGGATAAGCTTGGGACAAGATTTGACAAGTGTCGATTTGTGGGACATCCTAAAGTAAGTTTAGGGTATATGTTCTATAATCTTGCTTAGCAAAAGGTGTTTATTAAAAAACACACCGCTTTCTAAGATAAATGTGTTTATCATTGAAGGGGCTAGTGGGAGGATAATAGATCTTGAAGAGTTCAAGAACCACAAAACACTATAAGTCAAATAAGAGGAACTTTATAGATAGACCTATTGTACCAACCAAATCGTAAATGCGAATAATCACCAAGATACCTAGGAGGTATGGATTCATCATAGATGATGATAATGAGGTACACATCATAGAAGATGATGATCCAGATTCACATACGATGAGGTAAGAGTTCTAGTGTGTACAAAAGGGTTACGTTAGGGAGCGTCGTGACATTCCTAATATTATATGTTGATATACTACGGATAAGGAATGACATACCAATGCTACAATCAAGAAAGATAAAGTTGTCTAAACATTCCTCCATGAATGATTTGGAAGAGTATCTTAATTGGGGATATAAATCTATATAGATAGATTTAGGAGGATGCTCGACTTAACCCAAGGAACGTATATTCATTTGATGCTAAAGTCGTTTAGCATGGCAAACTCCAAGAGTTGTCTCATGTTGATGAGCCATGGAGTGAATCTCTCTTAATAGTCCCCAAAGACTCCAAAAGAGAGATCACATGAGTAACTATCATGTATGCAATGAAATATACGAGACCTGATGTTGATCAGTCATATTCTAAAGAAGTTCACTGTGAGTCGGTGAAAAATATCTTAAAGTGCTTAACCGGCACTAAGGATGTGATCATATTCATGGTGGGTCTAAATTAAAATTAGAGGGCTTAACAGACTCAAGTTTTTCAGACGGACCAGATGATGAAAAATACACTTTAAGGTAAAGCGTTATCTTGAGCAAAGGGTGCAGTTGAATTGGAAAGGTTCCAAACAAAGAAAGAGTTCTTTGGTTTAATGATAAAGACAAAGTATATAGCTATAAATGAAGTCGCAAGTTGATTGTTTGGATTAAAAGTTCATTACGAACTAGGAATAGGTCTTAAGTCTCATCTTAGATCTAAACATGTGTTGTGGCACTTTCATTTGATTATTAGAATCATTGAAGATGGGAAATCACTATAGAGATAGTGGACTCTCATGAACAACATTACATATCCATTAACTAAACCTTATCCAACAATGGGATAATCGTCACTTAGAGAAGAAGAGTATGAGATACCATGACGATTGGCTTTTAGTGCAAGTGGGAGATTGAAAGTAGTATGCACACAAGCCAATCATGTTTGATGATAAAGCATATACTTTGTAACAATCTTATTCATTTATTAATAAAAATTATTAATTTATTAAAGGCTTTTAATTATCTACATGATCTTTTTTTTAATAATATGTGATAAACCCATAGTTTTAAGCAATGCTTTTAGAATAATGATGATGATCATTCTAATGAGATCTAAATTCTTAGAAAGCTTAAAACTAAAATAGTTCCCAATCATTGGATTACTAAATTGGGGATTAGTGAATCCGGGATAGATTGGTACATCGTTCTTGCTCATTGGATGAGGATGATTGATCTCATGATCATTTGTGTGGAGACACTAAAGCAAGTATGTAGGTGCTTATTAGAGAATAAGTTCATCGAACGCATGGCTCGCTAAGGAATACCTAATGGAGTTTTACTTTTGTCAATAGGAATTCTGTAGTGATAGTAGTCTGATGATCCTTGGACTTGAGATCATCATAGTATCTTGTGTATGATGAGTTATACTTTGACTTATTCCTTAAGACCCTTAGGGTATATCAAAGGGTATGCTTGGGTATAACAAGTTGTACATGGAGATAATATATGATCAATAAATAATCTACCACTTCAATAAAAAGAAGAAATGTCCTATGTGATTCGATAAATGACAACCCAAGTAGTCCTTGGCAAGCGTAATGAAATTAGAAAGGAGTTTCTAATTTGCATTATTTGAGTTGTGCATTTAAGAGTCGAAATACATATAATTAAATAAAATAAGACTTGACAGTAATTCCATGTCTTATATTTAATTGGGACATTGTATGGTGGAAGGATTGAATTGTATGGTAACTATTTACTCAAAGGTTCTTTTATGATTAATGTTAAAATCTATATTATCTGAAAAGTCGTTGATCGCTAGGGAGGCTTATCCCTATTGTAGAATAAATATTATTTATTTAAATTAATTAATTATTTAATTTATTTATTTAAATAAGATTAGAATTGTTCTAATTGATTTATTCACAACCGGTTTAATATAGAGAACCTAAAGGGTCACACCATAAAATGAAGAATAATTATTTAAGAAGTTAATGGCATAATCGTAATAATATATTATGTATATTTAATTTAATCTATGGTGATAGAATAAATTAAATAGCTTAATATTATTATTTAATATTTTAGAAATATTAAATATAAATTAATAAGAGGTGTTTTATTAATATTATTACAATTATTATTATTATTTTAATTTCTAAAAGAGTTTAGGAATTAATTTAATATAAGTACTCTCATTTATTCCTAATAGGATTAGGAGGAAAATTAGTTAAAGGAGTTTAATTAATTATCCCTAATAAGATTAGAGAGCCCATTTAATTAAAAGAATTTAATTAAATAATACCTTATTTTATTAAATAAGGTTACCTGATATCTTTATAAGAGGTGTCTTATATCAGATATCAAAATGATACGTAATAATTCCAATAGTTGGGAGAGTACGATCCTTTTCTATAGAGATAGAAAAACTAGGGTTTAGCCAACCACCCATCTTCTTAAATCCTTCTTCTTCCTTGGTGGATCACCTCTAGAGGCCAAACACTTGGGTGGCTAACGTTGATCAAAGGAAGGAACCAAACCCGGTGGATTCAAGTTGAACGCGAAAAAGATTGGAGGTGAACTTGTATCTGAGGAAGCTCGGATCTTCAAGGGTATGTTTGTTCTTCATATCTTTTCGTTTAATTAATAATTGTGCATAAAGGGTGATCCGGGTATATGGTTTGTAAAATTTTTAAAACTCTGATTTTCCACGTTTCCGCTTATTTTTGCAATTTGATTGCGTTCATGAATATTACAAACCTAGCACACATCACCCATTCTGAGTCGCCAAATACATGGTACAGAAACAACTACAACTTCATTAATACAATTGTGCAAAATACAACAACACATAAACTGTGAGTTTAAATACAAATATTATCTTCTAGACAATATCCACACTCAAATAAGTCCTCATTACAATTATTGATACACTATTTTACAACATATTGAGGACTACTAAAATAACTGTCTCGAACCATTACTCCACACCCCGACTAGTTCCCGCTATATTCTCGTCTCCTGAGAAGAAAAATGGAACAAAAAGGAAAATGGTGAGCTCAACTAGCCCAGTAAAGAATATTATGACTAAGATAATGTACAACAAATTATCCTTAGTCTTCAACAGAAAAAATCGATGAATACAATAGACAACAAGTTTTAGATCAACAACTGCAACTGAAACAACAATTCATTAGAAGAGTTAAGTAGAGAATGAAATCTACTATCATCTATGAATTTAAAAGTCCATCATCAATATTTTATCCCTGTAACATCAATCAATATACATCATAAATCAAATATTCATCTTTGCACTACAGGCCAAAGATATTCACCAGTTGGTCATGTTCATCTAAACACCTGTTCATCTTTGCACTACGGGCCAAAGATATTCATCATAAAATCATTCATCTTTGCACTACGGGCCAAAGATATTCAGTTATATCATCATTTAGGACTGAGGATGATGAAAAATATTTTAAAGAAAACGAATCCAGTGAAACAAAAGAATAAATATTAAGGATTCGTACTTTACACAATCCAAGTTCAAAAATACTTCATAAGTAATCAGAGTGGAGTAAAATTCAAGAATGATCAAAACATGGATACAATCAAAGCTAGTATCCATAATAGATATTTTGGACGAAAAACAAAATTTAATTTTTCTGTGAATAGTGCCGTATTCGTGAATAGTGCCGTATACGTGAATAGTAACTCCGACACTAAAAGATAGAAATTTCATAAAAAAAACATCATGCTTCGTGAATAGTACTCGTGAATAGTAATTCATGAATAGTAACCCTGACATGAAAACGTTCCAAATTTGATAAAAAGTTTCAACCAATATTTCGGCATAATGATATTGAAGAAATAATATCACTTACGAAGAAAATAACATCCCTTACCTCAAAAAGATAAGATTCTTGATCCGAATCTCGGATATAGTCTTTGAAAGAACTTGCAATCGTATTGCAATACTCAAAGTACTAAAATACTCACAAAAAATACGCTCGATATATAGAGAGAGAAAGAGAGAGAAATCTTTAGTTTCTGGTGTGATTTTCAATTCTAACCTAAGCACCCTATTTATAGGAAATTGCTTAGAAGACCAAAGCAGAAAATTTAATATAATAATATTATATATAAACAAATTTCCTATGCCCACTTCCTTAGATCTGAATTCAGCCATTTACATCACATGCAAGACCCGCAATAATGACCAAAAACGTTTTTCATATTAAAAATAATTAAAACTTCCAAAAATCAATTATTTCGGAACTTCAGAACTTCAATAATTCATAATAAATAGCCCTTTTGTCAGAAAATTCGAATCTCGCAACTTTTTATAGGAAATTCAATTCTCTACAACTTTTTACGAGAAGAAAGTGTTTCCAAATTCCAAATGTAAATTGACCAAATCCACAAACAGACGATTTTACGTGTATATAATCAAATTTCAGTCAAGAAATGGGGTCCACCGACACACAAAACTTGTGTTAATTATTTAATGCAACAAAAATACTCTTTCTTCTCATATACTCATATATCCCACATTCATTGTAAAAATATCACCATTATTATATTATAATAATATAATAAAATATTATTTTATCGAAAAAGATAAAATATCAATTTTAACAATTGTCACTTTAAAAATTTTCTCCATCTATATCCACATAAAATCAATATTTTCCTCATCATATAAATCAATAATTAATTATTCATAAATAATATTACGAATCACAATCTTGACAACCAAAAAGCTCCTCGAGAAAGAGGGGCTTTCCAATAAGAATTTTTCTTTATCTTGGCCTTGATTAGGTGACCAAACCTCTCCTTAGACATAACTTTCTAGACATTGCCAATAATGTTATCTAATAATATTATTCAGATAATATGAATTATTGTCTGATAATGGAAAATACTTAGAGTGACAATTATTGAAACAACAAGAATATAAAATATCAACGTAGAAATTATTGAATCAATAAAATAAAATCTTGAACAATAATTACAAAGAACAATTATTGAGTAGTGCCTTCTTACGTAAGAATCAATAATTGGTGCAATACCGTGCAATCTTGTACAACAACGTACATCGTGTGTTTAACCACCGATATTCCAACAATGATTAATTGGTAATAACTACGCCAGTTATTTATAAATAACTTATACTTGTCGCTTTTCTTCATCCAATCGCTTTCCGTTATAGGGCCCACAATAAGGTCAAGGCCGTCAGCATTTAATATTCCCCAATGGAAAGAATATTCCACGACCAAACGAATATTCTCCGACAACAACGATGAGTATTTTATAACCACTTGCTTATTTGAAATATTTACGCATTTTACCCATAACTAACCACATTAATCAAATCAACCCTTACTATTTCAAAATGATAAATAGAGAAATTAAATTTCATTTATTAATAATTTGGGGTCTTACACCTCCCCTCCTTATGAAATTTCGTCCTCGAAATTGTCGTAACGCGACTGGTGTTTCAAAAGATGAGAATACCTCGCTTTCATTTCCGCTTCCAACTCCCGGTCATTTCCTCGATGGCATGGTTTCTCCACAAAACTTTAACTTGTGGTATGACCTTCGTCGTAGTAGGACATGCTCTTTCCTATCCAAGATCTTGACATGTACCTCCTCGCGTCGTTAAATCTTCTATCTCTCGTCTGGTTCTAACTCAATAATGTGATTCGGGTCGTCCACATATTTACGTAACATCGATACGTGAAAAACGTTATGAACACGCGTCATTCTTGGCGGTAAAATGAGTCTATAGGCCACAGTTCCTATTCGATCGAGGATTTCAAATGGACTAATAAATTGAAGGTTTGAGTTTTCCTCACATCGCTGATTCTCGCTTTTGGAATAACGACTTCTTGCATCTTCTTCTTCATATTCATCAACTCCAAGTCTGTAGCTTGAGCGGCTTTAAATTTATCGATTAAAGTCGATTCTAATCGTATATTCGTTATCTTCACGCAGGTTCTTGGAATCTTTAACTCTATCTCCATCTTTTGTAAGTCATACGAAATGGGTCTTTGTGTTAACAATATCGCACTCGTAAACGTATACGATCTTTTACTCAACGCGTCAGCTACCATGTTCATTTTTTTTTCCTCGTTCTATTCGAATTTTGTATCTTTTCGAGTCAGCTGAGTTAATATAGTAGCGATTCGAGAAAATCTTTTCACAAAATCTTCGATAATAACCAACTAAGCATAGAAAGCTACATATTTCGATTACTGACTTAGGTTGCTCTCAACTATGACTCATATCCCAATCTTGGATAGCACGTCACAATTGTACCTATCGGTTTACTATCACACAAATATGGCATCCCCTACGAGAGTCTCGCTTTGCATTCCACAAAGGAAGTCACCGGATAAAGGCTCGGTGCACAAACTTCTACGATTGAATTTTTAACTCACGAAGTTCAATAGAGCCATGAGATTTTAGAAATGGGTTTTGTACAGGTTCAAAGTCGATACAAAATTCAAGGATAAATCACTTTTTGTCAACATCTTTGGGGTCCGGTTTTATTGTGGATCTGAAAACTTTTTTGTTACAATTGAATAAATAGTACTCTCAAGAATTACAAAATAGTCATTACTTAAAATTTCCGTCCTAAAAAAAGCATACGGAAAAGTCGATCTGTAAAAGTGACCCCTTTCTTTGCCTACGTGAGTCAGAAATGCAAGGAGCGGGTAAAGTAATCTTTATAGTTATTATAATAAGTAATGTAGATAATAATAATAATAATAATAATAATAATAATAATAATAATAATAATAATAATAATAATAATAATAATAATAATAATAATAATAATAATAATGCAAGGAGACGTCTCTTTTCTCCAAAACTAATAATAATAATAATAATAATAATAATAATAATAATAATTTCAAAATAATAATAATAATAATTTTTAATAATAATAATAGTAATAATAATAATAATAATAATTTTAAATAATAATAATACTAATTTTAAATAATAATAATAATTTGTTTTTTTATTTTAATGGAGAATAAAAAATGATTTGTCAAATTTACCTTTACTAAAATAATTTAAATTAATAAAATAATAAAAATATTTTTTTTAAATACACATCAACTTCATATAAAAATATTTTTATAATTTATATAATCTTTTTAAAAAATTTAAAATTATTATTGTTATTGTTATTATTTAAGAATTATTATTTCCTCCCTTAATTAAATAACATAATTAAATCATTTATTCCACCTTCATCTAATTATTAGTATCACATAATTTTGTTTAGAATAAATAAATAAAATTACTTTATCCTAAGCAATAATAATACTATTCTACAATAACTGCCTTATATATCACAAACAATATTATTTCCTCCGTGCGCTCTCTCTCTCTCTCTCTCTCTCTCTCTCTCTCTCTCTCTCTATATATATATATATATATATATATATATATATATTAAAATAAGTATTAATTAATGACATATTATATGAGACAAAAAATATTTATTTTTAAATTTAATTATAAAAGTATACTACTATAATCTAATCATTCAATATACACTCTTACGAATATTAAAATATTAATTTTTAAAATTTTAAAAAGATTATATAAATTATAAAAATATTTTTATATGAAGTTGATGTGTATTTAAAAAAATATTTTTATTATTTTATTAATTTAAATTATTTTTGTAAGGGGTAAATTTGACAAATCATTTTTATTCTCCATTAAAATAAAAAAACTAATTATTATTATTATTTAAAATTATTATTATTATTATTATTTAAAAATTATTATTATTTTGAAATTATTATTAATACTATTATTGTTATTAAAATTATTATTATTATTTTAAAATTATTATTATTAATAGTATTTTATTATTATTTTGAAATTATTATTATTATTATTATTATTATTTATTATTATTAGTTTTGGAGAAAAGAGACGCCTCCTTGCATTATTATTATTATTATCTACATTACTTATTATAATAACTACAGTACTTTATCCGCCTCCTTGCATTTCCTGTACTCCACGTAGGCAAAGAAAGGGGTCACTACTACATCAAACTTTTTCCATCCATTTTTCTACGTAAATTTTATGTTATGACCATTTTGTAATTTTTGAGAGTACGGTTATTCAATTGTAACAAAAAAAGTTTCGGTAACCACAATGAAAATTGGATCCCAGTACAGTGACCAAAAAGTGATTTATCCCCAAAATTCAATATCACACTTTGGGAGTAGGCCAGGAAATTTTTCAGGAAATACATCAGGAAATTTACTAACAATAGAAATATCATTCAAATCTAACATATTTTTGTTCAAGTCCATAACATGAGCTAAGAAAACTTGACATCCATTTTTTAATAAACGAATGACTTTATGGCTTGATATGAAAGTGTTTGACTTCAATGGTTTGGTTGCTTGAATTCGAATAATAGGTTGCTTAGGAATATGAAAACTAACAACCTTACGAAAGCAATCAATTTTGGCATGATGAGTAGTTAATCAATCAATCCCCAAAATCACATCAAAAGCAAGTATCTTTAAATAAATAAGGTCAACAGGTAATGTGATGGTGCCAACTTGGATGAAACAAGATTTATATACAATGGATGTAACGAAAGTTTCTCATAACGGAGTTTCAACAGATAAGTCAAAGTTTAATTTTCTCCGGAGTCAAGTTTAAACGTTGAGTATAAGCAGGAGAGATAAATGAATGGGTAGAACCGGTATCTAATAAGGTATAAACTTCGTAAGAATTTATAATTAATTAACCCGTGCTAACTTCGTTCGGGTTCCTCGCATTCTCGACCACCACGACGAAACGCCTCTTCAGAACTATCGACTTTGACTTTTTCCGGACGATGACCTTTTGAGTCACCATCCCCATTGGGGATCTGGTTTCGCTACCATATAATCTCGAAGCGATATGACCTTCTTTTTCACAATTATAACATACCTTGGAAGGTTGTGAACAGTTTGGACTTATGTGTCCATCTTCTTCGCATCTCCGACATCTAACCGGGCGGTCTTTCTCCTCCTCTAAAATTCGTTCTTTGGTGTTGGTGCCGACGTCTTCCGTCATTGTTAAATCTTCTCTTCTTGAAATTTTCACTGAAGTTATTTCTTCTATTACTTGGCCATGATTACCAATCAAGTGGTTACCATTTCGGCATGATAATTTCCTCCACGATTGTTATCATTGTTCGATGGACCGTTACCACCGAATACGATTATCATCGAGTTGTTGGTCGTTATTCTTCAGTTGAGCCTACTCATTATCGCGCTCCAATAACTGAGCCCTATTCACAACATCTGAATATAAACAAAGTTTGTGAGAAATGAGGTATTGACGTATTTTGGGTTTCAAACCTCGCAGAAACATTCGCGTCATTCTCTCCTCATTATCAACCAAATGGGATGCAAATTGGGACAACTCGGCAAACTTAGCTTCGTACTGCGACACGTTCATATTGTTTTGCTCCAGCTTGATAAACTCTACCTCTTTCATGTGATGAATACTTTCGGGAAAGTACTTGTCGTTGAATAATTCTTGGAACTTCTCCCAAGACATCTTCAGTGCGGTAGGCTGAGTACGCTTTACGTTTTCCCACCAATAATCTGCCTCTCCTCGTAACATGAAAGTGGCGAAAGGAACCTTTTGCTCCCCTGAGCATCCCTAGACATCAAATATCTTAGTGATCTGCTTTATCCACGTCTCTGCCGTAAGTGGTTCTGGCTTTTCCAAAAACTCTGGCGGTCCTAACTCCTTAAACTACTTAGCGGTGACCATCCGTGAGTTGCCAGTGTTTCCACCTGCATTTTGAACAGTAGTCTTTCTCGTTTGGTTTTGCATGAATTCTAGAAAGTTCCTAAACATGTCATCGTTCGTCATCTGCTCAGTGGTGTTGTTCACAGGAGGAACATTGTCAACCTGTTGCACGTTCTCCTCGTTGGTGAGCAAAGGTGTCTCCACGGTCTCATTTACTCCATCGTTAACATTCTCGATCCAACATTCTTAAATCTTCGCCATAAAACAAGGGTTAATTAAACAAATTAACAAATCACATAATACCCTATATATTATGACCAACCCAACAAATAAGCTTAGCTAGGACACACTAGCGAAGGATTTACTAAATCTCTCTCCCTCCTAGTTCTATTCCCGATCTCCGCCAGAGATCATCATATCTCCTAAGCTCGATACTAACCGTGGCGCCCCCAAAATAGGTATACATCACCCATTCAGAAGTCGCCAAATACATGATGCGAAGCAACTACAACTTCATTAATACAATTATACTAAATAATGACAACACATAAACTGTGAGTTTAAATACAAATATTGTCTTCTAGACAATATTCACACTCAAATAAGTCCTCATTACAATTATTGATACACTATTTTACAACATAGTGAGGACTACTAAAACAACTGTCTCGAACCATTACTCCACACCCCGACTAGTTCCCGCTATATTCTCGTCTCCTGAGAAGAGAAAATGGAACAAAAAGGAAAAGGGTGAGCTCAACTAGCCTAGTAAAGAATATTATGACTAAGATAATGTATAACAAATTATCCTTAGTCTTCAACAGGGAAAAATCTGATAGAGTACAATAGACAACAAGTTTTAGATCAACAACTGCAGCGGAAACAACAATTCATTAGAAGAGTTAAGTAGAGGATGAAATCTACTATCATCTATGAATTTAAAAGTCCATCATCGATATTTTATCCCTGTAACATCAATCAATATACATCATAAATCAAATATTCATCTTTGCACTACGGGCCAAAGATATTCACCATTAATTCATGTTCATCTATCTAAACACTGCTTTCATCTTGCACTACAGAAGCCAAAGATATTCATCATAAAATCATTCATCTTTTGCCTATAGGCCAAAGATATTCAATTATATCATCATTTAGGGTACGAGGATGATGAAAAATATTTTAAAGAAAAGCGAATCGGTGAAACAAAAGAATAAATATTAAGGATTCGTACTTTACACAATTCAAGTTCAAAAATACTTCATAAGTAATCAGATTGGTGTAAAATTCAAGAATGATCAAAACATGGATACAATCAAAGCTAGTATCCATAATAGATATTTTGGACGAAAAACGAAAATTTAATTTTTTTTGTGAATAGTGTCGATTCGTGAATAATGTCGATATCGTGAATAGTCTTAGTGTCGTGAATAAGTAACTCGACACTAAAAAGATAGAAATTTCACAAAAAAATCATCACGTCAAATGAATAGTACTTTCGTGAATAGTAACTCGTGAATAGAAACTCGTGAATAGAAACTCGTGAATAGTAACCCCGACATGAAAACGTTCCAAATTTGATAAAAAGTTCCAACCAATATTTCGGCGTAATGATATTGAAGAAATAATATCACTTACGAAGAAAATAACATCCCTTACCTCAAAAGGATAAGATATACATTTGGAATCTTTGGATATAGTGCTAAAAGAACTTGCACCGTATAGCAATACTCAAAGTACTAAAATACTCACAAAAATACGCTCGATATATAGAGAGACAAAGAGAGAGAAATCTTTAGTTTCTGGTGTGATTTTCAATTCTAACCTAAGCACCCTATTTATAGGAAATTGCTTAGAACACTAAAGCAGAAAATTTAATATAATAACATTATATATATATAAATTTCTTACGCCCACTTCCTTAGATCTAAATTCAGCCATTTACATCACATGCAAGACCCAAAATAATGACCAAAAACGTTTTTCATATTAAAAATAATTAAAACTTCCAAAAATCAATTATTTCGGAACTTCAGAACTTCAATAATTCATAATAAATAGTCATTTTATCAGAAAATTCGAATCTCTCAATTTATTATAGGAAATTCAATTCTCTACAACTTTACAGAAGAAAGTTTTTCCAAATTCCAAACAGAAATTGACTGAAATTCACAAACGGGCGATTTTACAAGCTATAATCAAATTTCAGTCAAGAAATGGGGTCCACCGACACACAAAACATGTGTTAATCATTTAATGCAACAAAAATACTCTTTCTCCTCATAAACTCATATATCCCACATTTATTGTAAAAATATCACCATTATTATATTATAATAATATAATAAAATATTATTTTATCAGAAAAGATAAAATATCAATTTTTAACAATTGTCACTTTAAAAATTTTCTCCATCTATATCCACATAAAATTAATATTTTCCTCATCATATAAATCAATAATTAATTATTCATAAATAATATTACAGAATCACAAGATCGATAACCAAAGTAGGGTTCCTGGAAAGAGGGGCTTTACAATAAGAATTTCTCTTTCTTGACGCGCAATTAGTGACCAAACCTCTCCTTGAGCGGTAACTTTCTAGAAATTGCCAATAATGTTATCTAATAATATTATTCGGATAATATGAATTATTGTCTCAGATAATGGAAAATACCGTGTAGTGACAATTATTGAAACAACAATAATATAAAATATCAACGTAGAAATTATTGAATCAATAAAATAAAATAATTGAATAAAGAATTACTTTGTAACAATTATTGAGTAGTGCTTTCTTACGTAAGAATCAATAATTGGTGCAATACGATTGGTGCTACTATACAACAACGCAGTATTATTGTATTTTAACCACCGAAGTATTCCAACAAGATTATCTTGGTAATAACTACGCCAGTTATTTATAAACGACTTATACTTTGTCGCTTTCTTCATCCAATCGCTTTTATTATGGGGCCACACAAGGTTTAGCCATCGCATTTAATATTCCCAACAAAGAAGAATATTCCACGACCAAACGAATATTCTCCGACAACAACAATGAGTATTTTATAACCACTTGCTTATTTGAAATATTTAGCATTTTACCCATAACTAACCACATTAATCAAATCAACCCTTACTATTTCAAAATGATAAATAGAGGAAATTAAATTTCATTTATTAATAATTTGGGGTCTTACAAAGATAATGCAAAATAATTTATCGTTAGCCTTCAACAGTGTTAAACTGATAAAATATAATAACTATCAAGTTTAATAGCAGCGGAACAAGAAATCCATTAGAAGAGTCTAGTAGGGAATAAAATCTACTATCTTCTATGATTTTAAAGGTTTTTCATCACTTTTTTCATTTGGGACTCACTTTTTAATAAATAATCCACATCATCGAATCACCCTCGCACTACTACTGATGATATTCTTTAGTATCACGACCACAAATTATCCATGCACTACGGGCCAAGGACATTCGTGTATTCATTAATGGTCATGATCATGCCAACAACTCGTCCATCAATGCACTACGGACAATGAGGACTTTTATCACATCATTTGTAACATTACGGTCATGATTACACCAAATAATCCCTGGTCATAATCATACCAAGTCTATCTATGCACTACAGGCCACAGATGACTTTCAACAAAATATAAACATGAGGATGATGACAATGATATAAGAATTCAATAAAACAAGTTCAAGAATTAATTTATCTAGGGCCGATAACGTCCAAATTGTCAACATGATCTTTGCTTTGTAGAGTAAAATTCAAGAATGCTCAGAAGAATATTTCCATGAAAAGATACTGGATGAAGCGCAAATATCAAAGATATTCCACTAATTTCATGGGTATAGAAGTCAAAATTTTAACCAACTGAGTATAATAAAGAATGGAATAACAAAAGAAATCACCATGCATGTGATAGACCGCACAGGCAGGTTAGTCCAACAGAATAATAAAGGATAGAACCGTTGTAAGACCCCAACTTATTATAAATAAAATCGAATTTCCTCTAATTATATTTGTGAATAATAAGGTATTAATTTGATATAATTCTCTGGTTATGGGTGAAATGTGCAAATTTTGTAAAATATGCAAGTGGTTATAAAATAATCATTGTTGTCGGGGAATATTAATTTGGTCGTGGAATATTCTTGTTGTCGGGGAATATTCATACGACGACGTAGTCATTTATGGGCCCCATAACAGAATAACTGTCGGATGAAGAAAACGACAAGTTTGAGTTTTTATAAATAACTTGGCAGTAGTTATTCACAGTTAACACTGTTGGAATACCCGGTGGTTAAAATACGAATACGGCGTGGATGCATGTATTGATGAATTATTGATCATTACATAAGAAGGCACTACTCAATAATTGTTCACGATGAGTTACTTGCTCAATATTTTATTTTATTGATTCAATAATTTCTGCGTTGATATTTTATATTATTGTTATTTCAATAATTGTCACTGCATAGTATTTCCCATTTTCGGATCAATAATTCATATTATTTGAATAATATTATTAGATAGCATTATTGGCAATGTCTAGAAAGTTACATCAATGAGAGGTTTGGTCACCTAATTGCTACCAATAAGGAGAAATTATTATTGAAAGCCCTCTTTCTGGGAACGGCCGGTTGTCATAAATGTGATTCTGTAATATTATTTGTGAATAATTAATTATTGATTCATATGATAAGAAAATATTTATTTTATGTGGATATAAATGTTGGATATATTTATTGTGGTTAAAAATGAAGGAGTTAATGTTGAGGTGTTTTATCAGTATTTTTGTTGGAATGAAGGTATTAAAAATTAAACTAGTGTTTTTGAGATATATTGTGTGAGTTATAATTTTTAATCCGACTGTTGGATCGTTGTAATTTTTGGATATGTTATACATATATAAGTTGAGTATATGTCCACAAATTTTGAACCGTTAAAAATGAACGTATGATTTGTTATGAATTTTAAGAGGTGATTGATTCAGAAATTAGGTTTATAAATGATTTTGGTGGAAAATTATAGAATTGAGTGGGCCCCACTTGTGGTTGGTGAAGAAATGTGCTGAATTTATTTCAAATGTGGTGGGTGGGAATAGTAGCAGGTAAAGCCATCAGGTTGCAGGTCAAGTCTCCTAACATTTTCCTATAAATAGAGGGCTAAGTTAGAATTAAAAATCACACCAGAAACAAGTTTTCTCTCTTTCTCTCTCTAGATTATTGAGTGTATTTTGTGAGTATTTAGATACTTTGTGAGTTTCTATTCATCAGTGCAAGTTTCCTTCAGCCTTATACCGATATTCCGATCAGAAGTACTGATATTTTAAGGTAAGGGATATTATTTTCTTCATATATGATATTATTTCTTCAATATCATTAAACCGAAGTATTGATCTGAATTTTTATCAAATTTGGAACTTTTTGTGTCGGGGTTACTATTCACGTATACGACACTATTCACGAATACGGCACTATTCACCGAAAAATGAAATTTTCTTCTTTTTGTCCAAGATGTCTATTATGGTTACTATCTTTGATTGTATCCATGTTTTGATCTTTATTTTTGAATTCTGCTTCAAAATTGGTATTTATGAAGTATTATTGATCTTGGATAAACCGTTATACTGAATCCCTACTATTTGTCCTTCCGCTTTCATTTGGATTCGCTTTTCTTTAAAATATTTTCATCATCCTCACCCTCTGATGATATTATTACTAAATATCTTCTACCAGTAGTGCAAAGATAAATGATTAATCGATGAATATCTTTGGCCGTAGTCAAAGATGAACAGTGTTGAGATGAACACGACCAACCGGTGATACTGAAATGAATATCTTTGGCTTTGTAGTGCAAAGATGAATATTTGATTAAAGATGTATATTGATTGTTGTTACGAGGATAAAATATTGATTATGGACTTTTTAAATCTTAGAAGATAGTAGAACTCATTCTCTACTTGACTCTTCTAATGGATTATTGTTTCACCGCAGCTTGTTGATCTAAAACTTGTTGGCTATTATATTTTTATCAAATTTTTCCCTCGTTGAAGACTAAAGATAATTTATCAGATATTATCTTAGTCATAATATTCTTTATCGGGCTAGTTGAGCTCACCTTTTCCTTTTTGTTCCATTTTTCTCGTGAGGTGAGAACATAGCAGAACTAATGGGGTACGGAGTGATGGTTCTAGAAAGATGTTTTAGCGCTTCTTCACTATTTCGTAAAATAGTGTTTGAATAATTGTAACGAGGACTTATTTGAGTGTGGATATTGTCTAGAAGACAATATTTGTATTTAAACTCACAAGATGTGTTGTCGATTTTGCACTTACAATTGTATTATTGAAGTTGTAGTTTGCTTTTTTGTACCATGTATTTGGCGACTTCGTAATGGGTGTTGTATACCTATTTTGGGGCGCCTCAATTGGTATCAAAGCTTAGGATATGGTCTCCAAGGAGATCTGGGAATAGAACTAGAGAGAGAGATGAGTAAATCATTCGCTAAGTGTGTCTTATCTAAGCTTATTTGTTGGTCACCTTAATATAGGGATATTATGTGATATGTTAATTTGTTTAATTAACCCTTGTTTTATGGCGAGATTTAAGAATGGCCACGAGAACGTTAACAATGGAGTGTATGAGACTGTGGAACAACCTTTAGTTACAAAACCAGAGAACGTGCAACGAGAAGGCAATATTCCTCCCGTAAACAACACCGTCGAGAAAACGATGAATGATGGAATGTTTAGGAGCTTTTTTGCGCTTCATGCAAAACCGATTTGGGAGACTCGTGCACAAAATACTGAGGTGGAAATGATAAGAATGCGCGGATTGTCACAAATGCACAGCAGATTCAAGGAGTTGGGACCGCCGTAATTTAAGGGAAAGCGGGATCCGATCATGGCGGAAACGTGGGTCAAACAAATTACCAAGATATTTGATGTCTTGGGATGCACGGAGGAATGAAAGGTTCCATTCGCCACCTTTATGTTCCGCGGTGAGGCGGAGATCTCTTTGGTGAGAGAGTTCTGTGAAGCGTACTCACCAAACCGCACTCAAAGATGTCTTGGGAAACGTTTCGAAACTATTCAATGACAAGTACTTTCCTGAAAGTATTCGTCATATGAAGGAGGTGGAGTTTATCAGACTGGAACAAAACAACATGACGGTGTCCCACTACGAGGCGAAGTTTGCAGAGTTATCCAGGTTTGTACCTCATTTGGTCGAAAATGAGGAATGAATGACGAGGATGTTTATGAGAGGTTTAAAGCCCGAGATTCGGCAATATCTTATATCTCAAAAATTTCTTTATATTCGGATGTTGTAAAATAGGCTCAATTATTAGAAGCGAGATAATGAGTATGTTCAACCGAGGACCACAACCGTGGTCATAAGTGACAACAATCATCGAGCGATGATAACCAACGAGGAGGGAAAAATACGAACAAAGGTGGTAACCACTCGCATTGATGACCTGTTCGACCAGTTGCAAGGAGCACAATTCTTTTCAAAGATCGATCTTCGTTCTGGATATCATCAGCTGAAGATTAAAACTGAGGATATTCCAAAGACCGCCTTGAAACTCGATGCGGGCATTATGAAAACTTAGTCATGTCTTTTGGATTGACTAATGCTCCTGCTGCTTTCATGGATATGATGAACCGTGTATTCAAGGAATATTTAGATCAGTTTGTTGTTGTCTTTATTGATGACATCCTCATCTATTCCAAAAGCCGTGAAGATCATGAGCACCATTTGAAGCTGATACTTGAAAGGCTTCGTGAAAACAAACTTTATGCCAAGATGAAGAAATACGAGTTTTGGCTTGAGGAAGTAGCATTCCTTGGGCACGTGGTGTCAAAACATGGAGTATCTGTCGACCCGGCCAAGATTGAAGCGAAGACAAAGTTGAGCAACCAAAGTCGATTGACCGAAGTCGCGTAGCTTTCTAGGCTTAGCTGGTTATTATCGGAGATTCGTGGAAGGATTTTCTCGAATCGCTACTCTGTTAACTCAGTTAACTCGGAAAGATACAAAATTTGTATGGAGCGAGAAATGCGAGAAGAGTTTCCAAGAGCTCGAGAGGAGACTCATTTCAAGACTGTTACGACAATACCATCCGAATGCGGATGGATTTGTTATATACAATGATGCTTGAGCAAAGGGTTAGGATGCGTTCTCATGCAACATGGGAAAGTCATAGCCTATGCCTCATGACAACTCAAAGAATATGAGAGGAATTATCCTACTCATGATCTAGAGTTGGCAGCAGTCGTATTCGCGTTGAAAATTTGAAAACACTACTTGTATGGGGAGAAAGTGGAGATTTATACGGACCATAAAAGTCTCAAATATTTCTTCACCCAAAAAGAACTCAACATGCGGCAACGACGTTGGCTTGAACTATTGAAAGATTACGATCACATTATTCAATAACATCCTAGAAAAAAGAACGTAGTAGCTGACACATTGAGTAGAAGATCATATGCGAGTACGAGTGCGATATTGTTAATGCAAAGGCCCATTCTGTATGACTTGTAAAGGATGGAGGTAGAATTAAAGACTCCAGGGACCCACATGATGATGGCGAATATATGAGTAGAACCGACTTTAATCGATAAAGTTAAAGTCGCTCAAGCTATGGACACGGAGTCGATCGTATGAAGAAGAAAGTGCAAGAAGGAGCTATTCGAGGCGAGAATCAATGAAGAAGGAATACTTAGATTCAACTCCGGACTTTGTGTTCTAACGATTCGACTTGAAGCATAGAATCATGATGGAGGCACACAACACCCGGTTGCAATCCATCTCGGGAGTACCAAATGTATCATGATATTTGACATACATTTTGGTGGAACAATATGAAGAGAGAGATCGCGGAGTTTATCTCGAGGTGTTTAACTTGTCAACGTGTAAAGGCGGAGAATCAAGTGCCAAAGGGTCCATTACAACCACTTGAGATTCCAAAATGGAAGTGGTAACACATTACTATGGATTTCAATTCTGTGTCTTCCCAAAGTTTTTCAAGGCATAGATGCGATTTGGGTTATTGTTGATAGATTAACCAAGTCCGCCAGAACGCACGCATGTGATATTCCGGCGAGAATAATAAATAATGGAACCAGTCCGCAGAACGCATTTATGTGAGGATATTCCGGCGAATAATAAAGAACGAAATATTAGAAAAATGTCACCGTGTATAGGGTAGCCCGCGTATACAGGTTATTCTAACGTAATAATAAATAATGGAATAACAGAAGTTCTCTTCATGAGTACAACAAATAACATCCCTTACCGTAAAAGAAACTGAATATAAGAGTAGGGAAGTAGCAAAATACTTTTCTATAGGTTCTCTTATAATTCTCTCTAGAGTTTCAAAGTGAATTCATAAGAAATAATGAAGGAATGAGCTTACATTTATAGAAGAATGGATCGCATATAAGAACTAACTTATGAACGGTCCCATTGATTTACTTTTAAACTGACGATCCAGATTGGTTTACTATTAAAACTTAAAACAACGGTCCATACCGACGATTTACTATTAAAACTTTAAACCAAATGATCCATATTGATTTACTATTATATCTTCCACCAAATGATCCATATTGATTTATTATTATATTTTCAACCAACTATTCAAAAAATTAGCACATCTCCTCATGGAATAATATTGTACCCAAAAATGATTTGGACCGAAAATAAATATATCTTACGGTGAATAAGACCCGTGAATAGTAACTCGTGAATAGTAAATCATGAATAGTAACTCGTGAATAAGAACTCGTGAATAGTACTCAAACCGAAAAGTGTCCCAATACCCAATTGAACAATATATCCTCCGGACATCAATTATACTAACACAAATAAGTCCAACATAATGGAACTATAAAATTTATCTTTAATCAACACGAACTTATTCTTCATTAATATTATAATTCACAATATTTAACAACCATGTCGCTCCTGTGAAAGAGGGGGATTTCGATAAGGATTTCTCCTTATCATGCCATGATTAGGTTGTGACGCCCCAAAATAGGTATACACAACACCCATTCCGAAGTCGCCAAATACATGGTACAAGAAGCAAACTACAACTTCAATAATACAAATGTCGTGTGAAATACGACATATATATAATCGTGAGTTTAAATATAATATTGTCTTCTGCATAATATCCACGAGTAAATAAATCCCCATCATAATTATTGATACATTATTTTACAAAAATGGTGAGGACTACTAAACAACTCTCTCTAGAACCTTCATTCCATACCCCGACTAGTACTGCTACATTCTCGCCTCCCGAGAAGAAAAATGGAACAACAAGGAAAAGGGTGAGCTCAACTAGCCCAATAAAGAATATTATGACTAAGATAATATACAACAAATTATCGTTAGTCTTCAACAGGAAAAATCTGATAGAATACAATGACAACAAGTTTCGGATCAATATTCGCGAATGAAATAATAATTCATAGAAGAGTTACGTGAGAATGAAATCTACTATAATCTATGAATTTAATAAATCCATCATCAATATTTTATCCTCAGTAACATCAATCAATATTCATCTCAAATCAAATATTCATCTTTGCACTCTGAGGCCAAAGATATTCATCAATCTTCCATGTTCATCTCAACACTGCTCATCTTTGCACTAAATGCCAAAGATATTCATCGATCGATCATGTTCATTTAAACACTGTTCATCTTTGCACTACAGCCAAAGATATTCTTCAAAATCATTCATCTTTTTTGCACTACAAAGCCAAAGATATTCAATAATATCATCATTTAAGACCGAGGATGATGAAAATATTTTTAAAGAACGAATCCAAAGAAACAAAATGACAAGGATTAAGGATTAAGGATTCGTACTTTGTTTTATCCATGTCCAACAATACCTCAAAAATAATCATAGTGGTGTAAAATTCAAGAATGATCAAAACATGGATACAATCAAAGCTAGTATCCGTAATAGATATTTTGACCGAAAAGAAGAAATTTTATTTTTCTATGAATAGTCAGATCATCGTGAATAGAGGCGTGATCGTGAATAAGAATCTAACACCAAAAGATAGAAATTCCACAAAAAATCTTCACGCTTATAGAATAGTACTCGTGAATAAGAACTCGTGAATAGTAACTCATGAATAGTAACTCGTGAATAAGAACTCATGAATAAGAACCCCAGATATGAAAAAGTTCCAAATTTGATAAAACTTCAGATCAACATTTCAAAGATAATGATATCAAGAAATAATATCATTACGAAAAAAAATAATATCCCTTACCTCAAAGAATCAAGATTTCTAAGGAAAGGTCTCAAGTGATGTTTGATGAAACTTGTTCTCAACAACAACTCTCAAAGTATCTAAATACTCACAAAATACGCCAATAATATAGATAGAGAAAGAGAAAACTTTGTTTCTGGTGTGATTTTCAATTCTAACTTAGCCCTCTATTTATAGGAAAATGTTAGCACGCCGAAGCAGACTTAACCTGCAACCTGATGGCTTTACCTGCTACTATTCCCACCCACCACATTTGAAAATTCAATTGGGCACATTTCTCACCAACCAAAAGTGGGGCCCACCAATTCTAGAATTTTCCACCAAAATCATTTATAACCTAATTTCTGAATCAGACACCTCTTAAAATTCATAATAAATTATACGCTCATCTTTAACGGTTCAAAATTTGTGGACATATACTCAACTTATATATGTATAACATATCCAAAAATTACAACGATCCAACGGTTGGATTAAATATTATAACTCACACAATAAAGTCAGTAACACCGATTTGATCTTTTAATACCTCCAATCCGACAAAATACAAATAAAACATCTCAAAGATTAATTCCTTCATTAATAACCACATAAATAAATCCATCATTTATATTCATATAAAATAAATATTTCTTATCATATGAATCAATAATTAATTATTCACAAATAATATTACGTAATCACATTTATAACAACCAGTCGCTCCTCGAGAAAGAGGGGCTTTCAATAAGGATCTCTCATCTCATGGCGTGCGATTAGGTGACCAAACCTCTCCTTAGATGTAACTTTCTAGACATTGCCAATAATGTTATCTAATAATATTATTCAAATAATATGAATTATTGATCCGATAATGGGAAATATCATGCGATGACAATTATCAAACAATAATAATATAAAATATCAACGTAACAATTATTGAATCAATAAAATAAACTATTGAATAAAGAACTCACCGTAACAATTATTGAGTAGTGCCTTTCACGTAAGAATCAATAATTGATGCAATACCGGTATGCTTCTTGCTCAACAACGCGTATAGTGTGTTTTAACCAACGGGTATTCCAACAAAGATAATCTGTGAATAATTACGCCAAGCTATTTTTAAACAACTTATATTTGTCGTTTTCCTCATCCAATCGCTTTTTCGTTATGGGGCTCCACATACATGGTCATGCTACAAATCATTTAATATTCTGACAAAGATTTAATATTCCACGACAAAACGAATATTCCCCACAAAAATGAATATTTTATAACCACTTGCTTTATTTTGAAATATTTGCGATTTAACCCTTAACTATCCACATTAATCAAATCAACCCTTACTATTTCAAAATAATAAATAAAGGAAATTCCTTTTATTTAAAAAATTTCTGGTCTTACATAGGTGACCAAACCTCTCCTCGATAGAACTTCTAAACATTGTCGATATTGCAAATAATAATATGAATAACTTTCATTGCCTCAATTATTGATTTAATAATATATCATATAATGCAGATGATAATCTTTGTAACAATAATTGAATCAATAATATGAGAAATATGATCACGTGAATTATCGTAGCAATAATTGAGTATGGCCGAGTGACTTCTCACGTAAGCATCAATAATCAATACCAGATGCTATCGCTTTATACGATACATCGCATTTTTTTTACTCTTACCGGTAGTTTAATAGTTTTAACGGTAACACCTCCGCCCAAGTTATTTTCATAAAGTATTTTTGTCGTTTTCTCAATCCGAATGATAATTTCGCTTGTGGGGTCCACCAATGATTGTCTTGTTATACTTAATATTCTCGTTAAAATGAATATTCCCCACCAATCGAATATTATATAACAACTTGCGTAGTTTGCAAAATTTATAAATATTACCCACAACTATAACATTATATCAAATCAATACCATAATATTCAAAAATATAATTCGAAAAAAATTATTCTTTATTCATAAAAGTTGGGGTCATACAACCTCCCCTTCTTATGAAATTTCGTCCTCGAAATTAGGGTACATATCTGGTATATCGAAGAGATGAGGATACCTTAACTTCATCTCAGATTCTAACTCCTAAGTCATTTCCTCCACATCGTGATTTCTCCACAAAACTTTGACTTGAGGTATAACCTTGGAGCGTAGAACATGATCCTTCTTATCCAAGATTTTAACAGGTAACTCTTCATACGTTAAATCTTCCTCTATCTCGTCTAGTTCTAACTCAATAATGTGGCTTAGGTCTTTCACATATTTACGTAACATAGATATGTGAAAAACATTATGAATACGAGACATACTTGGCGGTAAGGTGAGTCTATAGGCCACAGTTCCCACTCGCTCAAGAATTAAAAATGGGCCAATGAACCGAGGATTGAGCTTTCCTCTCTTTCCAAATCTCATAACTCCTTTCCATGGAGAAACACGTAACAACACATGATCTCCAATATCGAATTCTACGTCCTTTCAATAAAGATCAGCATAACTCTTTTGTCGATCTTGTGAAGTTTTTATACGTTGTCGGATCGTTTGAATCTTTTCTCGTAGTCATACGTACCAACTCGGTCCCAACAACGTTGCTTTCACCCACCTCATCCCAAAGATACTAGAGAACGCGACACTTTCTTCCATACAACGCCTCAAATAGAGCCATGCCAATACTTGCTTGATAATCATTGTTGTAAGAAAACTCCACCAATGGTAAGAACTTGTCCCAACTTCCTTGAATTCAAGGACACAGAGTCTTAATAGATCTTCAAGAGTTTGAATAGTCCTCTCCATTGTCCGTCCAAATCGAGGATGATGATATCCGAGCTAAATCGTAAGTCTGCGCCCATAGCTTTTGCAAACTAATCCAAAATCGTGAAGTAAATCTTGGGTCTCGATCGAAAACTATGGATACTTAAGCATACCATGAAGTCTTACAATCTCGTTTATATACATGCGAGCAAGACGTTCAAGTGTATAAGTTTCTCGTATCGGTAAGAAATGAGCAGACTTGGTCAATCTATCAACAATGACCCAAATCGCATCTATGCCTTGAGAAACCTTAGGAAGACCGGTAACAAAATCCATGTTAATGTGCTCCCACTTCAATTTTGGAATTTCAAGTGGTTGCAATGGACCTTTTGGTACTTGATGATCTGCCTTGACTCGTTGACAAGTTAAACACCTTGAGATAAACTCCGCTATCTCTCTCTTCATATTGCTCCACCAAAATGTATGTCGAAGATCATGATACATTTTGATACTCCCAGGATGGATTGCAAACGGTGTGTTGTGTGTCTCCATCATGATTTTATACTTTAAATTAGGGTCGTTAGGAACACAAAGTCTGGATTTAACTTGAAGTATTCCTTCTTCATCGATTCTTGCTTCCGGCATAGCACCTTCTTGCACTTTCTTCCTCATACGCATCAGCTCTGGGTCTGTTGCTTGAGCAGCTTTAACTTTATCAATTAAAGTCGGTTCTACTCGTATATTCGCCATCATCGCATAGGTCCCTGCAGTTTTTAACTCTATCTCCATCATTTGCAAGTCACACAAAATGGGTCTTTGTGTTGACAATATCGCACTCGTACTTGCATATGATCTTCTACTCAATGCGTCAGCTACCACTATTGGATGGTATGATCATAATCTTTCAACAGTTCAAGCCAACGTCGTTGTCGCATGTTGAGTTCCTTTTGAGTGAAGAAATATTTGAGGCTTTTATGATCCGTAAAGATCTCCACTTTCTCCCCATACAAGTAATGCCTCCAAATTTTAAGTGCGAAGACAACAGCTGCTAACTCTAGATCATGAGTAGGATAATTCCTCTCATATTCTTTGAGTTGTCTTGAGGCATAGGCTATGACTTTCCTGTAACGCCCCCAAAATAGGTCCATTCCATCCAACCCATTCTGAGTCGCCAAATACATGGTACAGAAATAACTACAACTTTATTAATACATTTGTCGTGCAAAATACAACAACACATATGCTGTGAGTTTGGATACAAATATATACCAACTGTAGCACGTAACAATGACTCCTTACATAAAGGTATAGTCAAAAACTGTTTTAGAAAATAGAATCTTTGGGAAGTGCTCAAGGAAACCTTCGTACATGGGAGGCCATGCTTTTAGGTTATGGTAGATATCATATGGCCATAGAATTATCCTTGGTTGACCCAATAGACCCCAAAGAAAAACGAGAAGATTACTATCATATTCTTCCCAATGGTGAGTCTTCTCTTGACATATCATTATCTCCACTGTCTCTAATTGGGTATTATACTCCAAACAAACACCAAGATTATATAGGTAGTGCTTGTAAATATACTCAAAGAAATGGATGAGCACAACCATGTCTTTATGATGACACGAGGTTGTATGTCATTAGACATCTTGTATGATAGTGGCAAAACACCCTTCCAAGTTAAATTCACCTCACCCTCAATATCTATAGACCACCATTCTATTCCCTCGCTATCCCCCGCTCGACCCAGCTACACTTTTATTACCTGAAAGGAATTGTGAAACAAAAGGGTGAGTGTAAGACCCCAACTTATTATTAATGAAATTTAATTTTCTCTATTTATTATTTTGAAATAGTAAGGGTTGATTTGATTAATGTGGATAGTTAGGGGTAAAATACGCAAATATTTCAAAATAAGCAAGTGGTTATAAAATATTCATTGTTGTCGGGGAATATTCATTTGGTCGTGGAATATTCGTACTATCGGGGAATATTCGTACGACGGCGCAGCCATGTGTGGGCCCCATAACGGAAAGCGATTGGATGAAGAAAACGACAAATATAAGTTGTTTAAAAATAACGGTGTAGTTATTACCAGATTAATCTTTGTAAAATTACTCGATGGTTAAAACACAAGAAGTTACCAGATTGCACCAATTATTGATTCTTACGTAAGAAGGCACTTACTCAATAATGGTTACGATAATTACTTTATTCAAATTTTATTGATTAAATAATTGTTTGCGTTGATATTTTATATTGTTGTTGTTTCAATAATTGTCATTACACGATTTTTCATTATCGAAGCAATAATTCATATTATCCTAATAATATTATTAGATAACATTATTGGCAATGTCTAGAAAGTTCTTACAGGAGAGGTTTGGTCACCTAATTGCATGCACAAGAAGGAGAAATTCTTATTGAAAGCCCCTCTTTCCTGGAAACGCACTCGTTGTCAATATTGTGATTTTTGTAATATTATTTGTCAATAATTAATTATTGATTCATATGATAAGGAAAATATTGATTTTATGTGGATATAGATGGAGAAAATTTTAATGTGACAATTGTTGAAAATTGAAATTTTATCTTTTCGATAAAATAATTTATTTAAATATATTATTATATTTTAATAATATAATAATGGTGATATTTTACAATGAATGTGGGATATATGAGTATACGAGGAGGAAGAGTATTTTGTTGCAATAAATATTTAAAACATATTAAACATGTCAATGTGGACCCCATTTATTGATCGAAATTTGATTATAACACGTAAAATCGCCTGCTTGTGGATTTCGGTCAATTTTTGTTTGGAATTCGGAAAAACTTTCTTCTGAAAAGTTGTAGAGAATTGAATTTCCTATAAAAACTCATGAGATTCGAATTTTCTGATGAAAGGGCTATTTATTATGAATTATTGAAGTTCCGGAAGTTCAAAATAATTAATTTTGGGAGTTTTAGTTAATTATTTTGAGAAAAACGTTTTTTGCAACTAAGTTGGCCTCACATGTGATTCAAATGGGCTGAGATCAGTTGTCTAAGGTGGGCTAATGAAAATGTGAAAATATATTAATATTATATTCAATTTTCGCTTTGGTTGTTAAGCATTTTCCTATAAATAGGGTGCTTGGGTTAGAATTGAAAACACACTAAAACCCAAGTTTCTCTCTATTTCTCTCTCGATATATTGAGCGTATTCTTGTGAGTATACTTTGAGTATTGTTAGACGGTGATGAAGTTCCCTTCAAAGACTATACCCTAGATTCCAAATTTGGAAGTACTAATCTTTCGAGGTAAGGGATGTTATTTTCTTCTCGATGATATTATTTCTTCAATATCATTATCTTTGAAATATTGGTTGGAACTTTTATCAAATTTGGAATTTTTTCATGTCGTGGTTACTATTCATGAGTTACTATTCACGAAGTTACTATTCATAAGTTACTATTCACGAAGTTCTTATTCACGAGTACTATTCATGAAGCGTGAAGATGTTTTTTGTGGAATTTCTATCTTTTGGTGTGAGTTACTTATTCACGTATACGGCACTATTCACGATATCTGACACTATTCACTTAATCGGCAAGACTATTCAATAGAAAATGAAAATTTTTTTTTAAATCTAAAATATCTATTCGGATACTAGCTTTGATTGTATCCATGTTTTGATCATTCTTGAATTTTACACCACTATGATTATTTTTGAGGTATTTTTGAACATGGATAAAACAAAGTACGAATCCTTAATCCTTAATCCTTGTCATTTTGTTTCACTAGATTCGTTTTTTAAAAAATATTTTCAT
Source organism: Panax quinquefolius (assembly GCA_020205615.1). Lineage (NCBI taxonomy): Eukaryota > Viridiplantae > Streptophyta > Magnoliopsida > Apiales > Araliaceae > Panax > Panax quinquefolius. The sequence continues at coordinate 100,193,534 of CM035166.1, read as the reverse complement.
GATCCTCAATCTTAAATGATGATATTATTGAATATCTTTGGCTTTCAGAGCAAAGATGAATGATTTCAAGAATATCTTTGTCAGTAGTCTGATGATGATGAAAAGTGTTTAGATGAACATGACCAACTAATGAATATCTTTGGCACCAGAGTGCAAAGATGAATATTTGATTCTAGATGTATATTGATTGATGTTACAGGATAAAAGATAGACGATGAACTTTTAAATTCATACATAGAAGATAGTAGTTTGCATTCTCTACTTAACTCTTTTAATGAATTATTATTTCATTGCGAATATTGATTTAAAATTTGTTGTCTATTGTATTTTATTAGATTTTTCCGTTGAAGACTAACGGTAATTTGTTGTATATTATCTTAGTCGTAATATATTCTTTATTGGGCTAGTTGAGCTCACCCTTTTCCTTTTTGTTCCATTTTTCTTCTCGTGAGGCGAGAATATAAATGAGTATGCAGTCGGGTATGGAATGAAGGTTTTAGAAAGAATTGTTTAGTAGTCCTCACCATTTTGTAAAATAATGTATCAATAAATGTGATGAGGATTTATTTGAGTATAGATATTGTCTAGAAGATAATATTTGTATTCAAAATCACGCTTTCTTGTTGTAATAATAAAGTTGTAGTTGTTTCGTACCATGTATTGACAACTCGTAATGGGTGATGTATACCTATTTTGGGGGCGTCACGGTTGGTATCGTAGCTTAGGGATATGATCTCCAAGCGAGATCGGGAATAGAACTAGGAGGGAGAGACGAGTAAATCCTTCGCTAAGTGTGTCTCCTACCTAAGCTTATTGTTTTAGTTGGTAAGTATATAAGGATATTATGTGATATATTGATTTCCTTAATTAACCCTTGTTTTATGACAATTTGAGAATGTCGAATCGAGAATATTAACAATGGAAATGAGACCGTGGAGACGCCTTGTACTCACCAACGAGGAGAACGTCAACAGTCGGGCAATGTTCCTCCCGTGAACAACACCACCGAAAGCGTATGATGAACGAGGGATGTTTAGAAGCTTTTTGCGCTCATGCAAAATCGACGAGGAGACTCGTGTTCAAAATACAGGAGAGAAATGATAGCAATTCACGGGTTGTCACAACAAAGCGCTTCAAAGAGTTGGGACCACGAATTTAAGGGAAAGCCAGATCCGATCACGGCGGAAACATGGGTCAAACAAATTACCAAGATATTCGATGTCTTGGGATGCACGAGGAATGCAGAAGGTTCCATTCGCCACCTTTATGTTCCGTGGCGAAAGGCAGACTCATCGGTGGGAGTCGTGAAGCGTACTCCATCCAAATACTTTCAAGATGTCTTGGGAAACGTTTGAAACTATTTAATGACAAATACTTTCCGAAAGTGTTCGTCGTATGAAGGAAGTGGAGTTCATCGATTAGAGCAAAACAACACGGCGGTGTCTCAAGACGAGACAAAGTTTGCAGAGTTATCCAGTTTGCACCTCATTTGGTGGAAAATGAGGAACGATGACGCGGATGTTTCTTAGAGGTTTGAAACCCGGATACGTCAAGATCTCATTTCTCATAAACTTTCTCTATTCCGATGTTGTAAAATGTGGCTCAATTATTAGAGTGAGATAACGAGTACTGGCGGTCAACCGAGGGACCACAACCAGATCGTACCGTAGATAGCGATCAGCAATGTAATAATGATAACTAGCGGAGAAAGAAACAGACGGACAAAATGGTAACCACTCTAGTGGTAATCATGGCCATGAAAATAGAAGAAGTGAGTCAGAGGAGATTTTAAAAGAGGAGATTCAACAATGACCATGTGAAGACGACAGCCCTAAGAAGAATCGGTTCTAAGGGAGGAGAACGACCACCGTCGTATATGCTATAAATGCGGAAAGAGGACATATCGGTCAAAATCGTCCCACAACAGCTTCAAGGTATGCTATAATTGTGGAAAGGAATGACATATCGCTTCGAGATTATGCGGTGGCGAAACCTAGTTCAATGGGGACGGTGACTCAAAAAGATCGTCCCGGAAAAAAGTCAAAGTCAACGATTCTCGGGAAGAAGCGTTTGTTGTGATCGGTCATAATGCAAGAACCCAAACGAGGTGATCACGGTAAGCTATTTATAAATTCTTGCGAAGTTTATACCTTACTTGAATCTGAAGTGTTACCCATTCATTTATCTCTCCTACTTGTGCTCAACGTTTAAACTTGACTCGGAGAAATTAGACTTTGACCAATTTGTGGAAACTCCGTTAGAGAAACTTTCATCACATCCAATTGCTTATAAATCTTGTTTGATTCAAGTTGGCACCATTACCTTACCATTGACCTTATCTCTTTAAAGATACTTGCTTTTGATGTGATTTTAGGGATTGATTGGTTAACTACTCATCATGCCAAAATTGATTGTTTTCGTAAGGTTGTTAGTTTTCATATTCCTAACCAACCCGTTGTGCAATTCAAGCAACTAAACCATTAAAATCAATCACCATATCTAATCATAAAGCTATTCGCTTATTGAAAAACGGATGTCAAGCTTTCTTAGCCCATGTTATGGATTTGAATAAAGACATGTCAAATTTGAATAATATTCCCATTGTTATTGACTTTCCCGACGATTTCCCGAAGAACTTCCCTTCTACCCCGTAACGTGAAGTTGAATTCTTTATTGATCTTGAACTTGGTACAAAGCCCATTTCTAAAACCACATATCGAATGGCTCCTATTGAACTTCAGAGTTAAAGGTCCAACTACGTGAATTGTTGGACATTGGTTTCATTCGTCTAGTACATCTCCTTGGGGTGCTCCTGCTTTTATTTGTAAAAGAAGAAAGACGGGAGTATGCGACTTTGTATTGACTATCGGAATTGAACCATGTCACCATCAAGAATAGGTATCCTCTACCTCGTATTGATGACTTGTTTGACCAAATTCTGAGGGCACAATCTTTACAAAATCGATCTTCGCTTACGGATATCATCACCAAGATTAGAATCGAGGATATTCCAAAGACCGCTTTTAGAACTCGATAGACGGGCATTATGAATTCTTAGTCATGTCTTTCTTGACCGACTAATGCTCCTCGCGACTTTCATGGATATGATGAACCGAGTATTCAAGGAATATTTGGATCGGTTTGTTGTTGTCTTTATTGATGACATCCTTATATATTCCAAAAGTCGTGAAGATCATGAGCACCATTTGAAGGTACTCCAAAGGCTTCGTGAAAATAAACTATATGCCAAATTGAAGAAATGCGAGTTCGCTTGAGCGAAGTAGCATTCCTTGGGCACGCGGTGTTGAAACATGGAGTATCCGCTGATCCGTGAAGATTGAAGCAATACAAAGTTAGGGAGCAATGAAGTCGGTGGTGATCAAGTACGTAGCTTTTGGGCTTAGTTGGTTATTATCGGAGATTCGTGGAAGGGTTTTCTCGAATCGCTACTCCATTAACTCATTTAACTCGAAGGATACAAAATTCGTTTGGAGCGAAGAATGCGAGAAGTGTTTCCAAGAGCTTAAGAGGAGACTTATTTCTAAGACTGCTCTAACAATACCATCCGGTTCGGATGGATTTGTTATCTACAATGATGCTTCGCATAGGGTTAGGATGTGTTCTCATGCAACGTGGGAAAGTCATAGCCTATGCCTCGCGACAACTTAAAGAGTATGAGAGGAATTATCCTACTCGTGATCTAGAGTTGGCGGCCGTTCGTTTTCGCTTAAAGATATGGAGGCACTATCTATATGGGAGAAAGTGGAGATATATTCGCACCATAAAAGCCTTAAATATTTCTTCACTCAAAAAGAACTCAACATGCTGGCGACGTTGGCTCGAGCTATTGAAAGACTACGACCACACTATTCAATACCATCCCGAAAAGCGAACGTGGTAGCCGACGCGTTGAGTAGAAGATCATATCTTGGAACGAGTGCGATGATGTCAAGTATACGATAGAGCCCACTTTAATAGAAAAGTTAAGGTTGCTCAAGCCACCGAATCTTGGTCGGCGATGCGTATGAAGAAGAAATTACAAGAAGGAGCTATTCCTAAGGCGAGAATTGATGAAGAAGGAATACTTGAGTCCACTCTGACTTTGTGTTCCTAACGACTCGATTTGAAGTACAAGATTATGATGGAGGCACACAATACACCATTTGCAATCCATCCTCGAAGTACTAAAATGTATCGTGATCTTCACATACATTTTGGTGGAACAATATGAAGGAGAGATTGCAAAGTTTATCTCAATGTGTTTAACTTGTCAACGTAAAGTGCGGCGGAGCATCTGGCACCTAAGGGTCCGTTGCAACCACTTGAGATTCCGAAATGGAAGTGGGAACACATTACCATGGATTTCATTCACGGTCTTCCTACTGCTTTCTCGTGGCATCAATGCTATTTGGGTTATTGTTGATAGATTAACCAAGTCTCGCTTATTTCTTGCCGACACGGAGACTTATTCACTGAACGCCTTGCTAGTATATACGTGAATGAGATTGTGAGGTTGCATGGCATGCCCAGTATCCATAGTTTGGATCGTGACCCAAGATTCACTTCAAGATTTTGGGTTAGCTTGCAAAAAGCTATGGGCAAGGATTTTATTGATTGACGCTTTCGCATACCATCCTCAAACGGACGGACAATCGAAAAGGACTATTCAAACTCTTGAAGATTTATTAAGACTCGTGTCCTGAGACTTCAAGCGGTTGGCATAAGTATTTACCATTGGTGGAATTCTCCTACAACAATAGTTATCAGGCAAATATAAGTGTGGCTCCATTTGAAGCATTATATGGGCGAAAGTGTCGCTCTCTAGTATGTTGGGACGAGGTGGGTGAAACAACACTGTTGGGACCCGAGTTGATACGCATGACTACGGAAAAGATCCAAATGATTCGACAACGTATACAAACGGCACAAGATCGACAAAAGAGTTATGCGGATCTTCATCGAAAGGACGTGGAATTTAGTGTAGGGGATCATGTATTGTTGCGAGTTGCTCCATGGAAGGGAGTTACAAGATTTGGGAAGAGAGGAAAGCTCAATCCACGATTTATTGGTCCATTTCAAATTCTTGACCGAGTAGGAAATGTAGCTTATAGACTCGCGTTACTACATTTGAGTATGTCTCGTGTTCATAATGTGTTTCACATATCCGCATTTCGTAAATATGTGAAAGACCCGAACCACGTTATAAAGTTAGAACCTGGACGAGATAGCCAAGACTTAACGTATGAGGAGGTAATCACAAGATTTTGGATAGGAAGGAGCATGTCCTACGCTAAGAAAGGTCATACCACAAGTTAAAGTTTTGTGGAGGAATCATGTTATAGAGAAATGACCGGGAATTGGAAACGGAAATGAAAGCGAGGTATCCTCACCTTTTCGAAACACCAGTGCGTCGTCAATTTCGAGGATGAAATTTCATAAGGAGGGGAGGTTGTAAGACCCCAACCGATTATTAATGAAATTTAATTTTCTATTGATTATTTTGAAATAGTAAGGGTTGATTTGATTAATGTGGATAGTTAGGGTAAAATACATGAAATACTTCAAAATAAGCAAGTGGTTATAAAATATTCATTGTTGTTTGGGAATATTCGTTTGGTCGTGGAATATTCAATCGTTCAGGGAATATTAAATGCGGCCAAGCAGCGACCATGTGTGGCCCCATAACGAAAAAGTTTATTGGATGAAGAAAACAACAAATATAAGTGGTTTAAAATAACTGGCGTGGTTATTCTGCGTTAATCTTTGTTAAAATACCCGTATGGTTAAAACACACAGATAGCACACGGTATTGCACCAATTATTGATTCTTACGTGAAGAAGGCACTACTCAATAATGGTTACGAAATTACTGCTCGATATTTTATTGAGTTAATAATTCTTTGCATTGATATTTTATATTACTTGTTGTTTCAATAATTGTCATTACACAAGATTTTTCATTATCGAAGTAATAATTCATATTATCCTGAATAATATTATTAGATAACATTATTGGCAATGTCTAGAAAGTTACATCTAAGGAGAGGTTTGGTCACCTAATTGCGCCGCCAAGAAGAAGAAATTCTTATCGAAAGCCCCTCTTCCTGTGAAAACTCGCACGGTTGTCAATATTGTGATTTTGTAATATTATTTGTGAATAATTAATTATTGATTCATATGATGAGGAAAATATTGATTTTATGTGGATATAGATGGAGAAAATTTTAATGTGACAATTGTTGAAAATTAAAATTTTATCTTTTCTCGATAAAATAATTATTTTAAATATATTATTATATTTTAATAATATAATAATGGTGATATTTTACAACGAATGTGGGATATATGAGTATACGAGGAGGAAGAGTATTTTTGTTGTAATAAATGTTTAAAACATGTTAAACATGTTGGTGGACCCCATTTATTGACTGAAATTTGATTATAGCTTGTAAAATCGCCCGTTTGTGTATTTCGGTCAATTTCTATTTGGAATTTGGAAAAACTTTCTTCTGTAAAGTTGTAGAGAATTGAATTTCCTATAAAAACTCGCGAGATTCGAATTTTCTGATGAAAGGGCTATTTATTATGAATTATTGAAGTTCCGAAGTTCCGAAATAATTAATTTTTGGGAGTTTTAGTTAATTATTTTGAGAAAAACGTTTTTTGCAACTAAGTTGGCCTCACATGTGATTCAAATGGGCTGAGATCAGTTGTCTAAGGTGGGCTAAAGAAAATGTGAAAAATATATTAATATTATATTTAATTTTCTGCTTTGGTGTTCTAATCATTTTCCTATAAATAGGGTGCTTAGGTTAGAATTGAAAAACACACCGAAAACCAAGTTTCTCTCTATTTCTCTCTCGATATATTGAGCGTATTCTTGTAAGTATACTTTTGAGTATTGTTAGGCGGTGCAAGTTCCTTCAAAGACTATACCCTAGATTCCAAATTAGAAATACTAATCTTTCGAGGTAAGGATGTTATTTTCTTCTCAAATGATATTATTTCTTCAATATCATTATCTTTGAAAATATTGGTTGGAACTTTTTATCAAATTTGGAATTTTTTCATGTCGAGGTTACTATTCATGAGTTACTATTCACGAGTTACTATTCATGAGTTACTATTCACGAGTAACTATTCACGAGTACTATTCATGGCGAGCGTGAAGATGTTTTTGTGGAATTTCTATCTTTTGGTGTCGGAGTTACTATTCACGATACTCAAGACTATTCACGATATCTGACCTTATTCACGAATACTTAAGACTATTCACCTAAAATGAAAATTTTTCTTTTCGCCTAAAATATCTATTGTGGATACTAGCTTTGATCAGATCCATGTTTTGATCATTCTTTAATTTTACACCACTATGATTATTTTGAGGTATTTTTGAACATGGATAAAACAAAGTACGAATCCTTAATCCTTAATCCTTGTCATTTTGTTTCACCGGATTCGCTTTCTTTAAAAATATTTTTCATCATCCTCGACCTTAAATGATGATATTATTGAATATCTTTAGCTTCAGTAGTAAAAGATGAATGATTTACAAGAATATCTTTGGTCAGAAGTGCAAAGATGAAATGATGTTTAGATGAACATGACCAACTGATGAATATCTTTAACTTTTATCAATTTAACCATTTACCTGAATAGTAATTATAAGAAAAATTGAATACTTTTATTTCATAAAATTCGAGCCTTTACAATCTCCCTCCTTATGAAATTTCGTTCCCTAAATTTACGTGCACTGTATTTCAAAGAGTTGAGAATACCTTGCTTTCATTTCGATTCTATCTCCCCGTCATCATGATTTCTCCATTGCTCATCTCCCCGTATTTTATATCATTCTAGAATACGACTTCAAAACAAGGGTTAATTTAACAAATTAACATATCACATAATATCCCGATATTATGACGACCAATAAATAAGCTTAGGTAGGACTCACTAAATAAGGATTTACTCATCTCTCCTCTCTAGTTTCTAATCCCGATCTCTCGCCAGAGATCATATCCTAAGCTCGATACCAAATGTAACGCCCAAAATAGGTCCATTCCATCCAACCCATTCTCGAGTCGCCAAATATATGGTGTACGTAAAATAACTACAACTTTATTAATACATTTGTCGTGCAAAAATACAACAACACATATGTTGTGAGTTTGATACAAATATATACCAATCAGAAGACGTCACAATGACTCCTTACATAAAGGTATAGTAAAAATTGTTTTACAAATTATAATCTTTGGGAAGTGCTCAAGAAACCTTCGTATACATGGAGACCATGCTTTTTAGGTTATGGTAGATATCATATGGCCACGTAATTATCTTTGGTTGATCTAATAGACCCCAAAGAAAAACGAGAAGATTACTATCATATTCTTCCCAATGGTGAGTCTTCTCTTGACATATCATTATCTCCACTGCCTCTAATTGGGTATTATACTCCAAAAAAACACCAAGATTATATAGGTAGTGCTTGTAAATATACTCAAAGAAGTGGGTGAGCACAACCATGTCTTATGATGACACGAGGTCAGATGTCATTAGACATCTTGTATGATAGTGGCAAAACACCTTCCAAGTTAAATTCACCTCACCCTCAATATCTATAGACCTCCATTCTATTCCCTCGCTATCCCCGCCGACCCAAATACACTTTTATTACCCGAAAGGAATTGTGAAACAAAAGGGTGAGCACAACTAGCTCAAGAAAGAATATTATGACTAAAGATAAATAAATTATCAATAGTCTTCATCAAGAATAAATTAGAGATTTAGAACATATGGTAGATGATAAAACTTTTCAACCATAGTTGCATAATGGAATGAAGCAATCCATTAGAAGAGTCAAATAGACCATAAAATCTATTATCTTCCATGTTAAAAGTCCACCAACAATGTTTTATCCTCGTAACATCAATCAACAATTCTCATCCACAATCACATCAATAACTCATAATCATAATTATAGTTCTAAATTCCTCCTCTCATCCAGAGATTTAAGATAATTTCATCACCGCCTTTACCTCAAACATCAAAGATCATGGTTATACCAAATCACAGCCTCTGCTCATAATCATACTAATAAATTCATCTTTGCACCACGGCCAAAGATATTCATCAATAGCTCATCTTTGCACTACATGCCAAAGATATTCAATAACAAGTCATCTTTGCATTACGAGCCAAAGATATTCAACAACAGTCATCTTTGCACTACGGGCCAAAGATATTCAACAATAATTCATCTTTACACTACAGCTAAGATATTCATCAACAAGTCATCTTCAGCACTACGAGCCAAAGATATTCATATATCAAAAAAATACATAATCATTTCGTGTTATATAACAATAATTATAACCATGTTGATCAATTCACCTTTTGCACTTAAGCTAAAAATATTCAATTGTAAATTCAATTGTCATAATCATACCACCAACAATTCAACTTTTGCACTCGCCAAAGAGAACCTATAGTCACGATCATACCAATAATCTACCCATCTTTACACTCAAGTCAAAGAGAAATATCATCATTAGGTTATAAGAATGTTATATAAAAATAATATAATCAAAACATGGTTTAAATTTTAAGAGTAAGATTCATAAATCAACGATAATTTGGTCGAGAAGAAACCAATTTGTCGTGAATAAGACTCTCAGTATTCGTACATAAGACCGTATACGCGCATAACAAGAACTCCTCGATACCTAAAAGATAAAGTTTCATAATAAAATCCATATCAATATTTATAACACCTTAATCCAAATGTTATAAATCACTTAGAAATCTCATAATATAATATTATTAATATTATAATAATATTTTAATCATTTCTTAAACTTATAAATAATTTAATCCAATTATTTACACTTTAATAATTAATGCATTTAATCATCTAAAATGCCAACCTCATAAGATTTCATCATCATTAACCAAAACCCTTATAAAAATCAGATATACCTCATATATATGATTCTCAAGCCAATAAATCATATTTTCCAATTTTCTTACTTCACATAACATATTTAATTCATTTACTCATAACTAGAACATTTTATGAAAATACTAAATCAGTTCCAAAAATATTTATTTTCTGGAATTTAGAAGAATATAGTCCCATATTGAATATATATTTTTCTCAAATTTTTAAATTCATTTACTATTTTTCATATGGCCAAAACCAATTTAATATTTAAACATTTATCATAAATTATACTTTTATCCAAAACTTCTGAAATTTACACGGTATACTGATATTATACAGATGTACTCCCAATAAAAATTTCATCAATTTTGGAGTTAATCACAAGGAGTTATAAGCAGTTACTTTTAAAATAGTCTTTTCTCATAAAATCCATAACTCCTAATGTATACATCAACAAATCGCCATTTTTGGACACAATCTACAAAACTCATCAAAACATCATTTCAATTTTTTCCAGAATTTTTGAAGGTCCGAAAAAATACAAAACTGAAAAACATAATCATCCTTAAAAATCCCTTTACTATCCCTTACCTCAAAAGAAAGCAAAGATTTGAATATTTGATATAATTTGACGAATCTAACTTGCAGCAGATAGCAATACTCAAAAGTATACTCAAAATACTCACAAGAATACGCTCGATAATATAGAGAGAAAAACTTCAGCTTCTCGGTATGATTTTCAATTCTAACCCAAGACCCTATTTATAGGAAAATGCTTAGAACACCAAAGCAGAAAATTTAATAAAATATTAATATATATTTATTAAATTCTTACGCACACTTTTTATCAACTGAATTCAGCATTCAACACAAGTAGCCCACCTCACAAAACTTTTAAAAAACATTTTTCTTATTTAACATAATTAAAACTTCAAAAATTAACTATTTCGGAGCTTCGGAACTTCAATAATTCATAATAAATAGCCCTTTTGTCAGAAAATTCGAATCTCGCGACTTTTTATAGGAAATTTAATTCTCTACAACTTTGCGTAAGAAAGTTTTTCAAAATTGAGAACAAAAATTGACCAAAAATCCATAAACGCAAGCGATTTTATAAAGTTATAATCAAATTTCAAATAAGAAATGGGGTCCACCGACACACAAAACATGTGTTAATCATTTAATGCCACAAAATACTCTTCCTCCTCATATACTCACATATCGCACATTCATTATAAAATATCATCGTTAATATATTATTAAAATAATATATTTAAATGAATTATTTTATCGTAAAAAGATAAAATATTAATTTTCAACAATTGTCACTTTAAAAATTTTCTCTATCTATATCCACATAAAATGAATATTTTCCTTATCATATTAATCAATAATTAATTATTCACACAATAATATTACGTAATCACAATAATGACAACTGTGCAGCCTCCTGTGAAAGAGGGGGCTTTCCAATAAAGATTTTTCCTTTCTTGCCGCAAGAATTAGGTGACCAAACCTCTCCTTAGATGTAAACTTTCTAGACATCGCCAATAATGTTTTCTAATAATATTATTCAGATAATATGAATTATTGTCGATAATGGAAAATAATGTGTATTGACAATTCTTAAAACAACAAGAATATAAAATATCAACGCAAAATTATCAATCAATAAAATATAATATCAATAAGAATTATCGTAATAATTATCGAGTAGTGTTTTTCACGTAAGAATCAATAATTGGTGCAATACCGCAAGCAATTCTTGTTTTTTAACCACGATTTAGTATTTTAACAAGATAATCCAGTATAACTACGCCTGGCCATTTATAAACAACTTATATTTGTCGCTTTTTTCATCCAATCGCTTTTCGTTATGGGGCCAACATAAGGTCACTGCTACCGTCGCATTTAATATTCCCCGACAAAGACTTAATATTTCACGACCAAGCGAATATTCCCCAACAATAATGAATATTTTATAACCACTTGCTTATTTTGAAAAAATTATATATATCACCTTTAACTTTAACTTTTATCAATTTAACCATTTACTGAATAGTAATTATAAGAAAAATTAAATACTTTTATTTCATAAAATTCGGAGCCTTACAATCTCCCCTCCTTATGAAGTTTCGTCCCCGAAATTTACGTACCTGGTATTTCAAAGAGTTGAGAATACCTTGCTTTCATTTTAGATTCTATCTCCCATGTCATCATGATTTCTCCATTGCTCATCTCCTGTATTTCACATATCATTCTAGAATACAGCTTCAAAACAAGGGTTAATTTAACAAATTAACATATCACATAATATCCCGATATTATGACTGACCAACAAATAAGCTTAGGTATGACACACTAGCGAATGATTTACTCATCTCTCCCCTCCCAGTTCTAATTCCGATCTCCGCCAGAGATCATATCCCTAAGCTCTGATACCAAATGTAACGCCCCCAAAATAGGTCCATTCCATCCAACCCATTCTGAGTCGCCAAATACATGGTACGTAAAATAACTACAACTTTATTAATACATTTGTCGTCGTGCAAAATAACAACAACACATATGTTTGTGAGTTTGGATACAAATATATACCAATCAGAAGACGTCACAATGACTCCTTACATAAAGGTATAGTCAAAAACCTGCTTTTACAAATTAGAATCTTTGGGAAGTGCTCAAGGAAACCTTCGCATACGGAGACCATGCTTTTAGGTTATGGTAGATATCATATGGCCACGTAATTATCTTTGGTCAATCTAATAGACCCCAAAGAAAAAAAGAGAAGATTACTATCATATTCTTCCCAATGGTGAGTCTTCTCTCGACATATCATTATCTCCACTATCTCTAATTGGGTATTATACTCCAAAAAAACACCAAGATTATATAGGTAGTGCTTGTAAATATACTCAGCAAGTGGATGAGCACAACCATGTCTTATGATGACACGAGGTTGTATGTCATTAGACATCTTGTATGATAGTGGCAAAACACCCTTCCAAGTTAAATTCACCTCACCCTCAATATCTATAGACCTCCATTCTATTCCTCGCTATCCCCGCTCGACCCAAATACACTTTTATTACACGAAGGAATTGTGAAACAAAAGGGTGAGCACAACTAGCTCAAGAAAGAATATTATGACTAAAGATAAATAAATTATCAATAGTCTTCATCAAGAATAAATCGTAGATTTAGAACATATGGTAGATGATAAAACTTTTCAACCATAGTTGCAGCTTGAATGAGCAATCCATTAGAAGAGTCAAATAGACCATAAAATCTATTATCTTCTCCATGTTAAAAGTCCACCAACAATGTTTTATCCTCAGTAACATCAATCAACAATTCCTCGCCCACAATCACATGTATAACTCATAATCATAATTATAGTTCTAAATTCTCTTCTCATCCAGACGAAGATAATTTCATCACCGCCTTTACCCGAAATATCAAAGATCATGGTTATACCAAATCACGCCCTTTTTATAATCATACTAATAAATTCATCTTTGCACCACTACCAAAGATATTCATCAACAGCTCATCTTTGCACTACATGCCAAAGATATTCAATAACAAGTCATCTTTAATTCACTACGAGCCAAAGATATTCAACAACAATCATCTTTGCACTACGGGCCAAAAGATATTCAACAATAATTCATCTTTGCACTACAAAGCAAGATATTCATCAACAAGTCATCTTTCACTACGAGCCAAAGATATTCATATATCAAAGAAATACATAATCATTTCGTGGTTATATAACAATAATTATAACCATGTTGATCAATTCACCTTTGCACTTAAGCTAAAAATATTCAATTGTAAATTCAATTGTCATAATCATACCAAATAACAATTCAACTTTTGCACCATCGCCAAAGAGAACCTATAGTCACGATCATACCAATAATCTACCCATCTTTACACTCAAGTCAAAGAGAAATATCATCATTAGGGTTATAAGAATGTTATATAAAAATAATATAATCAAAACATGGTTTAAATTTTAAGAGTAAGATTCATAAATCAACGATAATTTGGTCGAAGAAGAAACCAATTTGTCGTGAATAAGACCCGTGATTCGTATATATAATCGTGATACGCATAAGTAATCCCCGATAATACACGAAAAGATAAAGTTTCATAATAAAATCCATATCAATATTTATAACACCTTAATCCAAATGTTATAAATCACTTAGAAATCTCATAATATAATATTATTAATATTATAATAATATTTAATCATTTCTTAAACTTATAAATAATTTAATCCAATTATTTACACTTTAATAATTAATGCATTTAATCATCTAAAATGCCAACCTCATAAGATTTCATCATCATTAACCAAAACCCTTATAAAAATCAGATATATACCTCATATATGATTCTCATGCCAATAAATCATATTTTCAATTTTCTTATTTCACATAACATATTTAATTCATTTACTCATAACTAGAACATTTTTTATAAAAATACCAAATCAGTTCCAAAAATATTTATTTTCTGAGATTTAGATGAATATAGTCCCATATTGAATATATATATTTTTTAGAATTTTTAAAATTCATTTACTATTTTTCACATGGCCAAAACCACCGAATATTTAAACATTTATCAGAAATTGTACTTTTGTCCAAAACTTCTGAAATTTACACGGTATACTGATAATATATAGATGTACTCCCAATAAAAATTTCATCAATTTTAGAGTTAATCACAAGGAGTTATAAGCAGTTACTTTTAAAATAGTCTTTTCTCATAAAATCCATAACTCCTAATCTATACATCAACAAATCGCCATTTTTGGACACAATCTACAAAACTCATCAAAATATCATTTCAAATTTTTTCAGAATTTTTGAAGGTTCGGAAAAATACAAAACTGAAAAACATAATCACCCTTAAAAATCCCTTACTATCCCTTACCTCAAAAAGAAAGCAAGATTTGAATGTTTGATATAACGTCGAATCTAACTTGCACACAAGATAGCAATACTCAAAGTATACTCAAAATACTTACAAGAATTACGCTTCGATAATATAGAGAGAAAAACTTCAGCTTTCAGTATGATTTTCAATTCTAACCTAAGACCCTATTTATAGAAATTGCTTAACACCAAAAGCAGTAAAATTTAATAAAATATTAATATATATTTATTAAATTCTTACGCACACTTTTTATCAACTGAATTCAGCATTCAACACAAGTAGCCCACCTCACAAAACTTTTAAAAAACGTTTTTCTTATTTAACATAATTAAAACTTCAAAAATTAACTATTTCGGTGCTTCAGAACTTCAATAATTCATAATAAATAGTTCTTTTGTCAGAAAATTCGAATCTCGCGTCTTTTTATAGGAAATTTAATTCTCTACAACTTTCCAGAAGAAAGTATTTCCAAATTCCAAATGTAAATTGACCAAATCCATAAACTGACGATTTTATAAAGCTATAATCAAATTTCAAATCAAGAAATGGGGTCCACCGACACACAAAAACATGTGTTAATCATTTAATGCCACAAAAATACTCTTCCTCCTCATATACTCACATATCGCATATTCATTATAAAAATATCACCGCTAATATATTATTAAAATAATATATTTAAATGAATTATTTTATCGTAAAAAAGATAAAATATTAATTTTCAACAATTGTCACTTTAAAAATTTTCTCCATCTATATCCACATAAAATGAATATTTTCCTTATCATATTAATCAATAATTAATTATTCACACATAATATTACGTAATCACAATAATGACAACTGCATAGCTTCCTCGTGAAAGAGGGGCTTTCCAATAAAGATTTCTCCTTATCATGCCGCAATTAGGTGACCAAACCTCTCCTTAGATGTAACTTTCTAGACATTGCCAATAATGTTTTCTAATAATATTATTCGGATAATATGAATTATTGCTCTAGATAATGGAAAATACCGTGTAATGACAATTATTAAAACAACAAAGAATATAAAATATCAACGCAAAGAATTATTGAATCAATAAAATATAATATTAAATGAAGAATTACCGTAACAATTATTGAGTAGTGTTTTTTACGTAAGAATCAATAATTGGTGCTATACCGCAAGGTACATCGTGTTTTTAACCACCGAGTATTTTAACAAAGATTAATTCAGTGAATAACTACGCCGTCATTTATAAACAACTTATATTTGTCGTTTTCTTCATCCAATCGCTTTCCGTTATGGGGCCACACAAGGTCTGACCTGTTCATTGAATATTCCCCGACAATACGAATATTTCACGACCAAGCGAATATTCCCCAATAATAATGAATATTTTATAACCACTTGCTTATTTTGAAAAAATTATATATATCACCTTTAACTTTAACTTTAATCAATTTAACCATTTACTGAATAGTAATTATAAGAAAAATTGAATACTTTTATTTCATAAAATTCGAGCCTTACATTTCCCATATTGCATGAGAACACATCCCAACCCTTTTGCTCAAGCATCATCAGTGAATGACAAATCCCTCCGAGCCGGATGGTATTGTCGAGCAGTCTTTGAAATGAGTCTCCTCTTGAGTTCTTGAAAACTCTTCTCATATTCTCAAGCTCCAACCAAACTTTGTATCTTTCAAGAAGTCAATGAGTTAATGGAGTAGCGATTCGAGAAAATCCTTCCACAATCTCCGATAATAACCACCTAAACCGAGAAAAGCTACGTGATTTGATCATCGATTTGAGTTCTTTGCCGACTTTGAATTGCTTCAATCTTTCTTGAAGAGTAAACATATATTCCATGACTTGATACTACATGCCCAAGGAATGCTACTTCCTCAAGCCAGAACTCACATTTCTTCAACTTGCCATAAAGCTTGTATTCACGAAGCTTTTGGAGTGTCAGCCTCAAGTGTTGCTCATGATCTTCACGACTTTTGGAATAAATAAAGATGTCATCAATAAAGACGGCCACAAAGTGATCCAAATATTCCTTGAATACTCGGTTCATCATATCCATGAAGGCGTGGGAGCATTAGTCAATCCAAAGGACATGACTAGAATTCATAATGCCCGTCTGGGAGTTCTGGAAAGCCGTCTTTGGAATGTCATCTGGTTTACAATCTTCAATTGGTGATATCCTAATGAAGATCAATCTTTGAAAAGAATTTGGCTCCTTGCAACCGGTCAAACAGTCATCAATACGTGGCAATGGGTACCTATTTTTGATGGTGACATGATTTAACTCTCGATAATCAATACAAAGTCGCATACTCCCATCTTTCTTCTTCACGAATAGAAACAAAGAAGCACCCAAGAGACGTCTTAGGGCGAATGAAACCAATGTCTAACAATTCCTGCAATTGGGTCTTTAACTCCTCGAAGTTCAATAGAGCCATTCGATATGGGGCTTTAGAAATGGGTTTTTATACGGAGTTCAAGGTCGATACAAAATTCAATTTCACGCTCTGGGGGTAAGCCAGGAAGTTCTTCAGGGAATACGTCAGGAAATTTATTAATAATAGAAATATCGTTCAAAACTAACGTATTTTTGTATAAATCTGTGACATGAGCTAAGAAAGCTTGACATCCGTTTTTCAATAAACGAAAAGCTTTATGGCTTGAAATGACCGTGATTGATTTTAATGGTTTGGTGGCTTGAATTCGTATAATAGGTTGATTAAGAATATGAAAACTAACAACCTTACAAAAATAATCAATTTTTGCATGATGAGTATTTAACTAATCAATCCCTAGAATTACGTCAAACGCAAGTATTTTTAAAGAAATAAGATCGACAGGTAATGTACGGTTACTGATTTGAACCAAACAAGACTTATAAACAGTGGATGTAATGAAGGTTTCTCCCAACGGAGTTTCCAAAGATAAGTCAAAGTCTAATTTCTCCAGAGTCAAATTTAATCGTTGAGCGCAAGTAGGAGAAATAAAAGAATGGGTAGAACCGGTATCAAATAAAGTATAGACTTCGCTAGAGTTTATGATAAGCTTACCCGTGATGCCCTCATTCGGGTTCCTTAACTTTACGGGAGGTCACAATAAACGCTCTCCTCAGACTACCGCTTTGACTTTTCTACGACTGACCTTTGGTGCCTCCATCCTAGCATTTGAACTTGTCTTGGTGAACAACAAAATTGGGCTAAGTGAACTTCTCTTCCATAATTATAACATGCTTTGACTAAGATCGCCCGATTTGAACCGATCGTCCTTCCCTCCGTATTTAAAGCATATGATAGGTGGTCGTTCTCCTTCCTTAACAACAAAAGCAAAGGTCTTAGTCTTTGGCGTCCTTATCATTGTTGAATATCCTCTTCTTGAAATGTCCACTCTTATTGTTTAGGCCATGATTACCAATCAAGTGGTTACCATTTCTGGCCTTGTTGATTCCCTCCACGCTTGTTGTCACCGCTTCGATGACTACTCTCCTTTGGTTGCATTGACTCGTTATCGCGCTCCACTAACTGAGCCCTATTTACAACATCTGAATACAAACACAGTTTATGAGAAATAAAATGTTGACGTATCTCCGCTTCAAACCTCTTAAAACATCCGTCATTCTCTCTTCATTATCCACCAGTGGGACGAAAAACCGAGACAACTTTCGGCAAACTTGGCTTCGTCTTTGCGACACTGCTTATATTATTTTACTCCAACTTGATAAATTCTACCTCTTTTATATGATGAATACTTTCGGAAAGTACTTGTCTTTGAATAGTTCTTGGAATTTTTCCCAAGACATCTTCATCTTGGCGGCAGTTGAGAGCACGCTTTACTGATTCCCACCAATGTCTCGCCTCTCCTCATGACATAAAGCGTGAAGGAAACCTTTTGCTCCTCGGAGCATCCCAAGACATCAAATATCTTGGTGATCTACTTTATCCATGCTTCCGCCTTAAGTGGTTTTTGGCTCTCCAATAAACTTTGGTGGTCCCAAATTGAAGCTGCTTTAGCGGTGACCAGTCAGAGAGTTTCGATGTTACCACCTACATTTTGGATAGGGCCGCTCTCTCGCTTTTGTTGCATGAATTGCATAAAGCCTCTGAACATTCCATCATTCATCATTTGGTCAGTGTTGTTGTTTGCATGAGGCTTGTCGCCTTCCTGATGCACATTATCCTGATTATTGATATGTGGTGAATCAAAGGTCGCCTGTGCTCCATTGCTATTCTCAACATTCTCAGATGTCATTTTCAGATACTGCCACAAAATAAAAGGTTAATTGACATGTAACATATTATCTCTATATTCTGACCGACCAATTAAATACCACAAAAAAAACTTAGGTAGGTCATACTAGCGAAGGAATTCCCCGTCTCTCCCCTCCTAGTTCTATTCTCACATCTTAGCCAGGGATCATATCCCTAAGCTTTGATACCAACTGTGACGCCCCCAAAATTAGGTATACATCACCCATCTTGAGTCGCCAGATACATGGTACAGAATTCAAATACAACTTAATAATAAAACTGTCGTGTACAATACAAACTCAAAAGGAGTCCTCATTACAATTATTATCACACTATTTCACAGAATAGTGTGGACTACTAATGCACCATCTAGGACCATCACTCTGTTCCCCGACTAGTCCCATTACATTCTCATTTTCTCTCAAGAAAACATTAAAAGAAAGGGTGAGCTCAACTAGCCCAAAGTAGAAATATTATTACTAAGATAATGCGAGAATAATTTATCGTTAGCCTTGATGATTTAAACCGATAAAATATAATAACTATCAAGTTTAAGCTGTAGCGAAACAAGCAATCCATTAGAAGAGTCAAGTAGGGAATAAAATTTACTATCTTCTATGATTTTAAAGGTTTTTCATCACTTTTATTGTTGGGACTCAGCTTAATAAATAATCCACATCATCGAATCACCCCGCGCACTACTGGCCAAGGATATTCTTTAGTATCACGACCACAAATTATCCATGCACTCACTTCTGGGCCAAGGACATTCGTGTATTCATTAATGGTCATGATCATGCCAACAATTGTCCATCAATGCACTCACGGGCCAATGAGGACTTTTATCACATCATTTGTAACATTACGGTCGTGATTACACAGAATAATCCACAGTCATAATCATACCAAGTCCATCTATGCACTCTGAACCCACAGATGACTTTCAACAAAATATAAACATGAGGATGATGACAATGATATAAGAATTCAATAAAACAAGTTCAAGAATTAATTTATCTAAGAACCGATAACGCCTAAATTGTCAACGTGATCTTGCTTTGTAGAGTAAAATTCAAGAATGCTCGGAAGAATATTTCCATGAAAAGATACTTGATGAAGCGCAAATATCAAAGATATTCCACTAATTTCATGGGTATAGAATTCAAAGTTTTAACTTGTTGAGTATAATAAAGAATGGAATAACAAAAGAAATCACCATGTAAATGCGATAGATCGCAGCAGGCGAGTTATTCCAATGAGAATAATAAAGGATGGAACCGGTCCGCGTAAACGCATTGCACGTGATATTCCGGCGGAATAATAAATAATGGAACCCGTCCCCGTAAACGCAGACGGGATATTCCGGCGGAATAATAAAGAACGAAATATTAGAAGAATGTCACCATGTATAGGGTAGCTCACATATCTGAGTTATTCCAATGAATAATAAATAATGGAATAATAGAAGTTCTCTTCATAGATACAACAAATAACATCTCTTACCGTAAAAGAAAGCTGAATATAAGAGTAGGGAAGTAGCGAGAATACTTTTCTATAGGTTCTCTTATAATTATCTCTCTAGAGTTTCAAAGAATTAAGTAAGAAATA
Organism: Panax quinquefolius; assembly: GCA_020205615.1. NCBI lineage: Eukaryota > Viridiplantae > Streptophyta > Magnoliopsida > Apiales > Araliaceae > Panax > Panax quinquefolius. The sequence continues at coordinate 100,172,774 of CM035166.1, read as the reverse complement.
ATGAAGGAATGAGCTTATTTATGAAGAATGGATTGCATAAGTAACTAACTTATGAACGGTCCAGATTGATTTACTTTTAAACGAACGATCCAGATTGGTTTACTATTAAAACCTAAAACAACGGTCCACACTGATTTACTATTAAAACTTTAAACCAGCGATCCATATTGATTTACTATTATATCTTTCACCAGCGGTCCATATTGATTTACTATTATATCTTCAACCAACGGTCTAAAAAATTAGCACATCTCCTCATGGAATAATATTGTACCCAAAAATGATTTAGACCGAAAATAAATATATCTTACGGGTGAATAAGACCCCGTGAATAGTAACTCGTAAATAGTAACTCATGAATAGTAACTCATGAATAGTAACTCGTGAATAGTAACTCCTGAATAGTAACTCGTGAATAGTACTCCGACACAAAAAGTGTCCTGAATACCCAATTGAACAATATATCCTCCAGACATCAATTATACTAACACAAATAAGTCCAACATAATGGAACTATAAAATTCATCTTTAATCAACATGAACTTATTCATCATTAATATTATAATTCACAATATTTAACAACCAGGTCGTTCCTAGGAAAGAGGGGGCTTTCCGATAAGGATTTCTCCTTATTGGCGCCTTGAATTAGGTGACCAAACCTCTCCTTGATGTAACTTCAGACATTGTCGATATTGTAAATAATAATATGAATAACTTTCTTAGTCTCAATTATTGATTTAATAATATATCATATAATGCGAGATGATCTTTGTAACAATAATTGAATCAATAATATGAAATATGATTCAAAGAATTCTTGTAGTAATAATTGAGTATGGTTTGAGTGACTTCTCACGTAAGCATCAATAATCAATACCGGTATGCTTTCTTTGTGTAACTACGCCAGATTCTTGTACTTTTACTACCTAAGTTAGTTCAACGGTTTTAACGGTAACACCTCGTAGTTATTTTCATAAAAAATTTTTGTCGCTTTTCTCGATCCGACAATAATTACATTATGAGGTCCACCAATGATTGTCTTGGTTATGCGAATATTCCTGTTAAAATGAATATTCCCCACCAATCGAATATTATATAACAACTTGCGTACTTTGCAAAATTTATAAATATTACCCACAACTATAACATTATATCAAATCAATACCATAATATTCAAAAATATAATTCGAAAAAAATTATTCTTTATTCATAAATGTTGGGGTCTTACACTAGTAATACAAATGAATATCTTTGGCCTGTAGTGCAAAGATGAATATTTGATTCAAGATGTATATTGATTGATGTTACAAGGATAAAATATTGATGATGAACTTTTAAATCTTAGAAGATAGTAGAATTCATTCTCTACTTGACTCTTCTAATGGATTGATGTTTCCGCTGCAGTTTTTGATCTAAAACTTGTTGTCTATTATATTCTATCAGATTTTTCCCTGTTGAAGACTAATAATAAATTATTGTATATTATCTCATAATATTCTTTACTGGGCTAGTTGAACTCACCCTTTTCCTTTTTGTTCCAATTTTCTTCTCAGGAAGCAAGAATATAGCGGGAAGTAGTTGGGGTGTGGAATGATGGTTCTAGACAGTTGTTTAGCAGTCCTCACTATTTTGTAAAATAGTGTATCAATAATTGTATTGAGGACTTATTTGAGTGTTGATATTGTCTAGAAGATAATATTTATATTTAAACTCATAGTTTATGTGTTGTCGTATTTTGCACGACAATTGTATTAATGATGTTGTATTTGTTTCTGTACCATGTATTTGGCGACTCAGAATGGGTGATGTATACCTATTTTGGCGGCGTCACACCCATCATGAAAGGTTTTACGTAATGGTTTTGGCAATCACGCAAATGCTTAGTGCTTTAATTTTGTGATGATTAATACAATCACATTAACACGTAATCTATTCTGATTGTCAAAGTCATCACAAAAAAATAAGACTTTAGGAATCAAATATAAGAACGTGAATCTCTATTTACGTATAATTTATTTCACTGTATTAATTGTATCAAATGATACTTGTAGGATTCGAACCCTCTCCCATTTGCAAACTAAATAACAAGTATTACCACTACACCAAAGTCCAGAACATGATTATAATTTTAAAACAAAATACAAAAGGAAACATATGTGAGTTGACTTACTAAACAAAATTACTTTCACATAAGATTTGGTGATTGCAATGGCAGTCACAAATACTCTATAATGATGGTAAAATTAGTTATCATTAAAAGCCATCATATATTTTATTGTTTTGTGATGCCTTGAAAATTTCATCGCAAAATACATTCTTTTTGTAATTGCAAATAAAAGTCGTCACAAAAATCTATCTTTTTTAATAATTGTCACGACCGTCATAAAATATTATTTTGATTATTTCTTACATTAAAATATTAGTGATAGCTTAAATGCAATCATGAAAAGGGTATATCTATAAGTAATGACCTAGTGCGTCACAAAAAGAAAATTTATTTTGCGTGGAAAAATTGGTGTGATTGACATGACCATCACAATTATAATACATTGATAGCAAGATTAGTCATCACTAAGAGCCATCATATATATTATTATTTTGTGATTGCTTAAAAAGTCCATCACAAATTACTATCTTTTGTGATTGTTTTTAAAAACCGTCACAAAATTCCGTCACATATTCTTTTTTTTCTAGTAGTGGATCTGTTTGTTTTAGTTGTTGCTTAGTCAATTTTGTTTGAATAATATTCCATATTGTTTAGGGTAGTTTAGGTTTGAATATTTCCTTAGTTATCTCCACGTTTTTTAGTTAATGATATACGTGGTTGTTATCTACATTTTTCCATTCCCTTATAAGGCTTATAAAGTCACCAATTAGTTCTTGAATTTAATAAGAGAAAGCATTCTCCATAATATATTGTGTGCAGAGTTGTGAATTAACAAACCCTAGTACACCTCCCATAGTCAAAAGAAGACCTCTCCGTCCTCGGCCAAACTATCGGCCTCCAACTCCACGGCGACGTCGCCGACTTCTTTGCTCCACCGCCTCCCTCTTCTGTCTCCCTCCTCCGTCCCTCCCTGCTTAAAAATAAGTCTCTCCCTACTTTCCTATAATAAGGTAGTGACAGAGATTTCTAGGTTTCCCACAAATTTGTTACAGTTTGGAGGCGAAGAAAAAGAGGACGAAGAATATATCGGAGGAAGTTGGGGAATTTGTTCTCAAGATTTCTAAGCGGCCGGAGTTGTGTACTTATTTTCTTTAACAGTAAAGTTCTTATTTGCTCATGTTACTTCAATTACATGCATTTATTGGTGCATAATATTTATAGGGAATTGTTAAATCTACACTATTTTTTGTTATTTTCACAACAAAAGTGTCGCTGTAGATATATAGCGACGGTAAAAACCGTCACTATAGGATCTATAACGACACTTTTGTTGTGAAAATAATATTTTCTAGTGTGGATTTAACAATTTCTTATTTATATTGTATTTCTATACTTTCAATCCAATCAGACCCACTTGGACTAATAGGGAATTATAGCGAAAATATGATAAATTTTTTATTAATTTTTGGGTTTTCAAATTTTTCATTGGCTTAAAAACTTATGATTGGATTCGAGAGAAATTGGGATATAGGACAGTTAACGGAGGAGGAGGAGGAGGAGTGTGAAAAGAAATAAGCACGTTGTGCGACTTTTCTCCATTTCTTGTTATGTGAAAAGAAATAGGCACGTTGTGTAACTAATCGACATATATGAAATCGAATAGATTGTTTTTGTCTTTCTTTTTTTTTTTCCTCTCTTTTATTTTCTTTTCGACTTATATGTATTATACAATTCTACCAATATATGTATTTACCAAGATTAAATAATGAAGATTTATTCGATTAATTATTAAAATACTCACTTCATCCCTTAATATACGCGTTTTAGAGTTGTGTATGTTAATTTTAGAAAATAACTATTATATAATATTAAATATAATATCAAGATCATAATTCTCTTAAATTCTCATAATAACTATACTTATCTATCTCTCTTTTCATCCGTAACATTCATTTTTTACATGAGAGGTAATTTTGGAAAAATTATAGTTGATTCTCTTAAATTATATAAAACGATAAATAATTAAAAAATAAATAAAATCATCTATAACGACGTATATTAAGAGAGTAATGGAGTAATAAATTGAATATCGGTTAGATTTATTGAATTAGAACTTTGAGAGAATAATCATTAAGTTCTTTGATTTTAAGCCACCGATAGAGTTTTAATAGTTATACTTCCTGCGTAATTAACAAACAAAATAATATTTCTTACCAAATAATTATAGTAAATATATAAAACAACTCAGTACATAAAATTATATATATGGATTGGAAGAACACGTGGATGGTAAACTAAATTATTATTATTATTATTATTATTATTATTATTCCAAATTTTAAACATGGGGAATGGTATATTAAAATAATACTACCATCGTATATGGGATATGGGAAGTCTGAATAATTGCTCTTTTCAAGAAGAGTATTGAAGTCTCGTAAATAATTCACGAATAGAAACAAAATATAAATTAATTAATTAAAGCATGAAGCAATAACACCGTGTGACAGTATCATTTTCGAGCAATAGCTTTCAGCTTTCTGGTGTATTGGAAGTGAAACTTCAAGGAGATTATTATTATTATGCAAGTACAGGATGCAATATTTAAATGGAAAATAATGTTTCCTCCACATTCTCTATATATATAAGTCAAAATCCAATTCTACCACACCGACCACATCCTCGAAAATATTATATTTATTAATTGTACTAATACTTCTTTTCTAATTATATGATTATGAATTTATTTATTTTTATTAATACGATTATAAAAGTTGTAAATTACTTAAAAGGGACTAAAAATTATAAATTTGTTATTTTAAAAACTAAACGAATCATATCAATTTTCTCTGTTTTCTACACTATTGCACACTGTTACCATCTTCGTCAGCGGTTCGCGTTGTTTACTGATTATGTTTATTTGTAAAAAGTATACTTGAGTTTGAATTTGTCATAATTTCATATTATTTCGGACTATTTTATCCTATGATGGGGAATTTTATCATTTTTAAGGATATTTACGATGGACTATAGAATTTCATGATGAACTTGGGATTAATAGTTATTCTATTTTAAGTTATCAAATGGCTTTACGTAAATAATATCCCACAATAAGAAATTAATAGTCTATCTTCAAATGATTAAATAATTTGAAATAATACTATTAAATTATGATAAATAATTCAATTTTAAATATATACTTTTAACAAATAAACATGGTCGAAGTGCATTAGAGAGGAGATATTTCATCGAGTAACTGATGATCTTGCCAACACAGTAGAGAAGTTTTATCCTAAAGACTTCAATAAGTTAGAGAAATCACATATGAGAATCTAATTTTAATATTATTATAAGCTTGATATGTTTCAATTTACAAGGAGATATTATTGGGTTCTAGTCTATCTCGTTTGTTGGTAGACTCGTTTTTACTCTTTCAGTTTCAATTATAATTGCGAATATAATATTCTCAGTCATGAAAATTATCAAACGAGACTACGGAAAAAAATGAGTTAGTTAATGATAAAAAATTTCATAGATAAATTGACCATGTACATTAAGAAAAGAGTTGAAGTGAAATTCATGATTAGCCCAATCATATATAGATGAATTTTGTAATATAAAATAGTGTCAGAGTACCACTTTGATAGATGGATTGAATAATAGGCTTAACGATCTCTGATAATTTCACAAACACAAGGCTTCTATGGGAAATAAAAATATTATTGTTGTTAATCTCTATAGAATTTTTCATACTTGGGATTGAAGATAAATCTTCAAACCCTAAACCCGGTTGATCAGAGACAATTCTCTGACTAATGATCAGAGAGTCTATAGATGAAGTAAATCTATTTCACATTAAAATTATTTTTTCCAACTCATCTATCTTAAAGGTTAGGGCAGACTCTCTCTCTCTTTACTTGCGTCAGTTATCTGCCTCAAATTAACATTCTCAGCTTCAAGTTTGGATAGAGAGAATGATTCGTAGAGTTGTTTCCAACTCCACTTACACTTTCTCTTTCTCCTCTTGAAGAAACACTACAAAAAACTTGGGCATTGGCGACGGGCCCATTGCCGACAGCAAAATCCCCATCGAGAATAAGATCATTGGCGACGGGCTAGCCGTCGCAAATGTATACCGTCGATAATGACCCTATTATTTGGCGCCAGACTTTCCCGGTAGAGGGAAAACTCATTGGCAACGACACTAATTTTATTAGCGACGGGAACGCCGTCGGGAATGACTTAATATCGACTGGGGCATTAACGACGGGAACGCCGTCGAGAATGAGTCTTATATTTTAAACCCTGGTTCGACGGCAACGAGCATATTTTTCATTCCCTCTTTATTTTCTCTTTCCCTCGCATTTTGGCCATTTCCCCCTCAATTGATTCTCAACTAGCTCAATTGATTTGTCCAATTAAATCTCGTTCATCATTTTTGCCCAAATTTATCGCCGGTTCCAAGCCTCGTTCGTCGGCTGCCACCAGATTCACGTACCGCCACTGGGCCAGATTCACTACCACCACAATTGCACCAGATTCATCATTTCGCTTCCATTTAGCCTCGATTGATTCTACAGTTGTTCTACACTTCATTTTGGTAAATTTTTAAGTTATATTCAACACTTATATATATATATATATATATATTGGTAGTTCCTTTTTTTGCTTATTTCGTTTTCCTTCATGTGTTTATTCAACTGTGTATTTCATTTAATTCAAACACAAGGACAAATTGGTTGAAATTGTTGTTGTCGATTAAAACACTGAAGCAGGCAGGCAGGCAATGGTCATTTGACAGTTAAATTGGGACAGAGTGAGTACTTAGTATATATAATTCTGCTCATTTGCCTGCTTGCTTGCTTTATTGATTGTTTTCTTTACCTTGCTTGCTTGCTTTATTAATTGGGACATAGTGAGTACTTAGTATATATCTTTTGTTAAAATTCCTTGTGTTTGAATTTATTCCACTTTCCTTGTGTTGCAAATTGGGAATTTGTATTGCAAATTAGGAGTTTTTAATAAACTTGGGTTGGAGTTAGGTTAATACTATGTCGGTTGTAAGACCCTGAATTTTATGAAATAAAAGTATTCAATTTTTCTTATAATTAATATTCAGTAAATAGTTAAATTGATAAAAAAGTTTAAAGTTAAGGGTGATATGTGAAATTTTTTCAAAATAAGCAAGTGGCTAAAAAATACTTATTGTTGTCGGGGAATATTCATACGACGGCGCAGCCTTTTGTGGGCCCCATAACAGAATAACTGTCGGATGAAGAAAATGACAAATTTGAGTTTTTATAAATAACGACATAATTGTTGCTAATTAACACTTTGTTGAATACCCAATGGGTAAAGTAAAAAATAATACTGCCGTTGTTGCACAAAGAAGCACGGTATTGCACAGTATTTTTGAATTATTGATTCTTACGTAAGAAGGCACTACTCAATAATTGTTACAGTAATTACTGTTCAATATTTTATTTTATTGATTCAATAATTGCTACGTTGATATTTTATATTACTGTTGTTTTAATAATTGTCACTAAACAGTATTTTTCATTATCGGAGCAATATTTTATATTATCTGAATAATATTATTAGATAACATTATTGGCAATGTCTAGAAAGTTTTGTCTAAGGAGAGGTTTAGTCACCTAATTACGCGCCAGTAAGGAGAAATCCTTATTGGAAAACTCACTCTTTCTTGGGAACTGCCTGGTTGTCAGTATTGTGATTCTGTAATATTATTTGTGAATAATTAATTATTAATTTATATGATAAAAAAAAATATTCATTTTATGTGGATATAGATGGAGAAAATTTTTAAAGTGACAATTGTTGAAAATCGATATTTTATCTTTTCTGATAAAATAATATTTTATTATATTATTATAATATAATAATGATGATATTTTTACAATGAGTATGGGATATATGAGTATATGAGGAGAAAGAGTATTTTTATTGCATTAAATGATTAACACATGTTTTGTGTGTCGGTGGACCCCATTTCTTGACTGAAATTTGATTATAGCCTGTAAAATCGTCCGTTTGTGAATTTCGGTCAATTTATGTTTGGAATTTGGAAAAACTTTCTTCTGCAAAGTTGTAGATAATGAAATTTCCTATAGAAAAGACATGTGGTTCGAATTTTTCTGATAAAAGGGCTATTTATTATGAATTATTGAAGTTCCGTAGTTCCAAAATAATTGGTTTTTGAAAGTTTTAATTATTTTTAATTACAAAAATGTTTTTTTTGGTTTTTGTCATTATTTGGTGGCTGAATTCAGATGGTCAAGGTGGGATAAGGAAAATAATATAAATATATTAATATTTTATTAAATTTTCTGCTTTGGTGTTCTAAGCAATTTCCTATAAATAGGGTGCTTAGGTTAGAATTGAAAATCACACCAGAAACTGAAGTTTTCTCTCTCTATATTATCGAGCGTATTTTGTGAGTATTTAGATATCTTGAGTGTTTCTATACGGTGCAAGTTAGATTCAAATATATATATCCCACATTCCAAAGATCGCTTTTGAGGTAAGGGATAGTAAGGGATTTTAAGGGTTGTTATGTTTTTCAGTTTAGTAATTTTTCTGACTTTCAAAAATTCTGGAAAAATTTAAAATGATAATTTGATGAGTTTTATTGATTGTGTCCAAAAATGACGATTTTTGGATATATAGATTAAGAGTTATGCATTTTATGAGAAAATACTATTTTAAAAGTAAATGTTTTTAACTCTTTGTGGTTAACTCCAAAATTGATGAAATATTTATTGGGAGTACATGTATATAACAGAAGTGTACCGTGTAAATTTTAGAATTTTTGGACAAAAGTACAATTTATGATAAATGTCTAAATATTCGGCAGTTTTGGCCATATAAAAAATAGTAAATGAATTTTAAAAATTCTGAGAAAAATATATGTTTAATATGGGACTATATTTTGCTAAATCCCAGAAAAGAAATATTTTTAGAACTAATTTGGTATTTTTCATGAAAATGGTCTAGTTATGAGTAAATGAATTAAATATGTTATGTGAAGTAAAAAATTTGGAAAATAGGATTTTATGGCTTAAGAATCCTATATAAGGTACGTATATGCAGATTTTTGATGAGGGTTTTGGTTATTGGTGATGAAATCTTATGAGTTTGGCATTTTAGAATAATTAAATGCATTAATTAGTAAAGTATAAACAATTAAAATAAATTATTTATAAGTTTAAGAAATGATTAAGATATTGTGGTAATATTAATAATATTAGATTATGAGATTATTAAGTAATTTATAACATTTGGATTAAGGTGTTATGAAATCATTGATTTATGAATCTTGCTCTTGAAATTAAATGTAGTTGTTGATCCTATTGTTTTTATTATTATATATAACATTTTTATAACCCTGGTGATGAAATTCTCTTTGACTTGAGTGTAAAGATGGGTAAAGTATTGGTATGATCGTGACTATGAGTTCTCTTTGGCCAGTAGTGCAAAGTTGAATTGTTGACTAGTATGATCATGGCCATTGAATTTACAATGGAATATTTTTAGCTTAAGTGCAAGGTGAATTGATCAACATGGTTATAATTATGGTTTATATAAATTACGAAATGATTATGTATTTCTTTGAAATATGAATGTCTTTGGCACAGAGTCTGAAATATGACTTTTGTTGTTGAATATCTTTGGCTGTAATGCAAAGATGAATCTGTTGATGAATATCTTTGGCCAGTAGTCAGAAGATGAATTTATTAGTATGATTATGAGCGAAGCGTGATTTGGTATAACCATGATCTTTGATGTTTCGTAAAGAGCAGTGATGAAAATTATCTTCGTCTTGAATGCGAAAAGGAATTTAGAACTACAATTATGATTATGAGTTATTCACATGATTGTGGGCGAAATTGTTGATTGATGTTACTGAGGTTAAAACATTGTTGGTAGACTTTTAACATGGAGAAGATAATAGACTTTATGGTCTATTTGACTCTTCTAATGGATTGCTTCGTTCCATTTTGAACTATGGTTGAAAAGTTTTATCATCTACCATATGTTCTAAATCTACGATTTATTATTGATGAAGGCTATTGAGAATTTAATTATCTTTAGTCATAATATTCTTTCTTGAGTTAGTTTTGCTCACCCTTTTGCTTCACAATTCCTTTCGGTAATAAGAGTGTAGTAGATTGGGTTTGGCCGGGGGGTAATGAGGGAATAGAATCAGTGGTCTCTAGTTTGTGGAGGTTCTCCTAAACGAAGTAGAAAAGTGGGTTGTATTTTATACATCATTTAGTAGTAATATTTGGTGAACGAATAGGGTGAAAGCGAACCCAACGTTGGAAGGGTTTTGCCACTATCATACAAGATGTCTAATGACATGCGACTTTGTGTTATCATAAGACATGGTTGTGCACATCCACTTGCTGAGTATATCTACAAGCACTACCTATATGATCTTGGAGTTTGGTTGAAGTATAATTCTCAATTAGAGACGGTGGAGATAATGATATGTCAAGAGAAGACTCACCATTGGAAAGAATATGATAGTAATTGTGACGCCCCCAAAATAGGTATACATCACCTATTCTGAGTTGTCAATACATGGTACAGAAACAACTACAACTTTATTATTACAACCGTAAAACTGTGAGTTTGAATACAAATATTATCTTCTGACAATATCTATACTCAAATAAATCCTCATCACATTTATTGATACATTATTTTACAAAAATGGTGAGGACTACTAAATAATTCTTTCTAAAACCTTCATTCCATACCCCAGGCTAGCATTTCTCGGTATATTCTCGCCTCCCGAGAAGAAAAAATGGAACAAAAGGAAAAGGGTGAGCTCAACTAGCTCAAGAAAGAATATTATGACTAAGATAATATACAACAAATTACAGTTAGTCTTCAACAGGGAAAAATCTAATAGAATACAATAGACAACAAATTTTAAATCAATATTCGCAATGAAATAATAATTCATTAGAAGAGTTAAGTAGAGAATGCAAACTACTATCTTCCATGTATGAATTTAAAAGTTCATCGCTCATCTTTTATCCTGTAACATCAATCAATATATATCTCGAATCACATATTCATCTTTGCACTTCTGAGCCAAAGATATTCATCACCGGTCATGTTCATCTAAACACTGCTTCATCTTTGCTACTACAGCCAAAGATATTCTTCAGAAATCATTCATCTTTGCACTACTGAGCCAAAGATATTCCATAATATCATCATTTAAGACTCAAGATGATGAAAATATTTTTAAAGAAACGAATCCAAAGGAAACAAAATGACAAGGATTAAGGATTAAGGATTCGTACTTTGTTTTATTCACGTCAAAAATACCTCAAAAATAATCGCGGTGGTGTAAAATTCAAGAATGATCAAAACATGGATACAATCAAAGCTAGTATCCGAGAATAGATATTTTGGACGAAAAGAAAAATTTTCATTTTTCGATGAATAAAGTCGTGATTCGTGAATAAGGTCGATATCGTGAATAATAGGTCAGTATACGTGAATAGTAACTTCAACACCAAAAGTTCCAAATTTGATAAAAACTTCAGATCAATATTTCAACATAATGATATTGAAGAAATAATATCATTACTGAAAAAAAATAATATCCCATACCTCGAAAGATTAAGTCTTACAAATTTGAAACACCTGGATATAAAGCTATGACTTGAACTTCAACACCGAATAGCAATACTCAAATTATACTCAAAATACTCACAAGAATACGCCGATAATATAGAGAGAAAACTTCAGCTTACGTGTGATTTTTAATTCTAACCTAAGCACCCTATTTATAGAAATTGCTTAGAACACTCAAAGCGAAAAATTTAATATAATATTAATATATTATATATAAATTCCTACGCACACAATTTATGATCTGAATTCAGCCATGCTTGACAACAAATAAGTCTACCAAACAAATCCAAAACGTTTTTATTATTTAAAATAATTAAAACTTCCAAAATCAATTATTCAGAATTACGAACATCAATAATTCATAATAAATAGCCCTTTTATCATAAAATTCGAATCTCATGAGTTTTTATAGGAAATTCAATTCTCTACAACTTTGAAGAAGAAAGTTTTTCAAATTCCAAATGAAATTGACCAAGAAATCCACAAACGGCAATTTTACAAAGCTATAATCAAATTTCAAATCAATAAATGGGGTCCAATTTACATGTTTAACATGTTTTAAACATTTATTGCAACAAAAAATACTCTTCCTCCTCGTATACTCATATATCCCAGATTCGTTGTAAAAATATCATCATTATTATATTATTAAAATATAATAATATATTTAAATGAATTATTTTATCGTAAAAGATAAAATTTTAATTTTCAACAATTGTCACATTAAAAATTTTCTCCATCTATATCCACATAAAATTAATATTTTCCTCATCATATGAATCAATAATTAATTATTCACAAATAATATTACGTAATCACAATATTGACAACTGTGCGCTCCTCAGGAAAGAGGGGGCTTTCCAATAAGAATTTCTCCTCATTCGTATGATTTAGGTGACCAAACCTCTCCTTAGATGTAACTTTCTAGACATTACCAATAATGTTATCTAATAATATTATTCAGATAATATGAATTATTGCTTCGATAATGAAAAATATTGTGTAATGACAATTATTGAAACAACAAAGAATATAAAATATCAATGCAACAATTATCAATCAATAAAATATCGAATAAGAATTATCGTAACCATTATTGAGTAAGAGCCTTCTTACGTAAGAATCAATAATTGGTGCAATACCGCAAAGCTTCGTGTGTTTTAACCAATTTAGTATTTTAACAAAGATTAATGGTAAATAACTACGCCAAGTTATTTTTAACCAACTTATATTTGTCGTTTTCTTCATCCAATCGCTTTCACATATGGGGCCCACACATGGCTGTCTAGCGTGCATTGCGAATATTCCCAACAAGATGCGAATATTCCACGACCAAAATGAATATTCCCAACAACAATGAATATTTTATAACCACTTGCTTATTTTGAAATATTTATGTATTTTACACCTAACTATCCACATTAATCACATCAACCCTTACTATTTCAAAATAATAAATAGAGAAAAATTAAATTTCATTAATAATAAGTTGGGGTCTTACAACCTCCCTCTTTATGAAATTTCGTCCTCGAAATTGACGTACGTATCTTGTGTTTGAAAGGTGAGGATACCTCGCTTTCATTTCCGCTTTCAATTCCAGGTCATTTCCTCTATAGCATGATTCCTCCACAAAACTTTAACTTGTGGTATGACCTTTCTTGGCGTAGGACATGCTCCTTCCTATCCAAGATCTTGACAGTACCTCCTCATACGTTAAGTCTTGGCTATTTCGTCTCGGTTCTAATTCTATAACGTGGTTGGGTCTTTCACATATTTACTGAAGTATAGATATGTGAAACACATTATGAACACGAGACATACTTGGAGGTAACGCAAGTCTATAGGCTACATTTCCTACTCGGTCAAGAATTTGAAATGGACCAATAAATCATGGATTGAGCTTTCCTCTCTTCCCAAATCTTGTAACTCCTTCCATGGAGGAACTTCATGACAATACATGATCCCCTACACTAAATTCCACGTCCTTTCAATGAAGATCCGCATAACTTTTTGTGTCGATCTTGTGCCGCTTTGTATACGTTGTCGAATTATTTGAATCTTTTGGTAGTCATACGTGCACTTAACTTTCGTCCCAACAATGTTGTTTCACCCACCTCATCCCAACATATTGGAGAACGACATTTTCGCCCATATAATGCTTGAATGGAGCCACACCTATACTTGCTCGATAATCTGTTGTTGTAGGAGAATTCCACCAATGGTAAAAACTTATCCCAACCGCCTTGAAGTCTAGGACACGAGTCTTAATAAATCTTCAAGAGTTTGAATAGTCCTCTCGATTGTCCGTCTGCTTGGGGATGGTATGCGAACTAAATCGCAAATCCGTGCCCATAGCTTTTTTGCAAGCTAACCCAAAATCTTGAAGTGAATCTTGGGTCACGATCCAAAACTATGGATACAGGCATGCCATGCAACCTCACAATCTCATTCACGTATATACTAGCAAGACGTTCAAGTGAATAAGTCTCCGTGTCGGCAAGAAATGAGCGTACTTGGTTAATCTATCAACAATAACCCAAATAGCATTGATGCCCGAGAAACCGTAGGAAGACCCGTGAATCTAAATCCATGGTAATGTGTTCCCACTTCCATTTCGGAATCTCAAGTGGTTGCAATGGACCCTTAGGGTACTAGATGCTCCGCCTTTACACGTTGACAAGTTAAACACATTGAGATAAACTTTTCAATCTCTCTCTTCATATTGTTCCACCAAAATGTATGTCAAGATCACGATACATTTTAGTACTTCCAAGATGGATTGCAAATGGTGTATTGTGTGCCTCTATCATAATCTTGTACTTCAAATCGTAGTCGTTAGGAACACAAAGTCTAGAGTGGACTCAAGTATTCCTTATTCATCAATTCTCGCTTAGAATAGCTCTTTCTTGTACTTTCTTCTTCATATCGCATCACTCCGTGTCGGTGGCTTGAGCAACCTTAACTTTTTCTATTAAAGTGGGCTCTATCGCGATATACTTGACATCATCGCACTCGCTCCTTCAGATATGATCTTCTACTCAACGCGTCACTACCACGTTAAGCTTTTCGGTGATGGTATTGAATAGTGTGGTCGTAGTCTTTCAATAGCTCGAGCCAACGTCGCTGCCGCATGTTGAGTTCTTTTTGAGTGAAGAAATATTTAAGGCTTTTATGGTCTGAATATATCTCCACTTTCTCCCCATATAGATAGTGCCTCCATATCTTTAAGCGCCAAACGATCGGGCCGCCAACTCTAGATCATGAGTAGGATAATTCCTCTCATACTCTTTAAGTTGTCGCGAGGCATAGGCTATGACTTTCCCACGTTGCATGAGAACACATCCTAACCCTTTGCCTGAAGCATCACTGTAGATAACAAATCCATCCGAACCAGATGGTATTGTTAGAACAGGATCCAAAATAAGTCTCCTCTTAAGCTCTTGGAAACTTTTCTCGCATTCTTCGCTCCAAACGAATTTTGTATCCTTCCGAGTTAGCTGAGTTAATGGAGTAGCGATTCGAGAAAACCCTTCCACGAATCTCCGATAATAACCAGCTAAGCCCAAAAAGCTACGTACTTCAGTCACCGACTTCGGTTGCTCCCAACTTTGTATTGCTTCAATCTTCGCCGGATCAACAGATACTCCATGTTTCGACACCAAGTGCCCAAGAAATGCTACTTCCTCAAGCCAGAACTCGCATTTCTTCAATTTGGCATATAGTTGGTTTTCACGAAGCCTTTGGAGTACCAGCTTCAAATGGTGCTCATGATCTTCATGACTTTTGGAATATATGAGGATGTCATCAATAAAGACAACAACGAATTGATCCAAATATTCCTTGAATACTCGGTTCATCATATCCATGAAAGCCGCCGGAGCATTAGTTAGTCCGAAAGACATGACTAAGAATTCATAATGCCCATACCGAGTTCGGGCGCCTTTGAATATCCTCGCCTAATCTTCACCGATGAAATCCAGAATCGAAGATCGATTTTGAAAAGAATTGTGCCCTTTGCAATGGTCAAACAAGTCATCAATACGAGGTAGAGGATACCTATTCTTGATGGTGACATGGTTCAATTCCCCGATAGTCAATACAAAGTCGCATACTCCCGTCTTTCTTCTTTACAAATAAAATAGAGCACCCCAAGGAGATGTACTAGACGAATGAAACCAATGTCCAACAATTCCTCGTAGTTGGACCTTTAACTCTCCGGGTTCAATAGGAGCCATTCGATATGGGGTTTTAGAAATGGGCTTTGTACGGTGTTCAAGATCAATAAAGAATTCAACTTCACGCTTACGGGGTGATCCAAGGGAAGTTCTTCTGAAATACGTCGGAAAGTCAATAACAACAGAATATTATTCAAATTTGGCGTGTCTTTATTCAAATCCATAACATGGGCTAAGAAATCTTGACATCCGCTTTTCAATAAACGAATAGCTTTATGATTAGATGTGACGGTGATTGATTTTAATGGTTTTGTTGCTTGAATTAAATACAACAGTTGGTTAGGAATATGAAAACTAACAACCTTACGAAAACAATCAATTTTGGCATGATGAGTAGTTAACCAATCAATCCCTAAAATCACATCAAAAGCAAGTATCTTTAAAGAGATAAGGTCAATGGTAAGGTGATGGTGCCAACTTGAATCAAACAAGATTTATAAACAAAGGGATGTGATGAAAGTTTCTCCTAACTGAGTTTCCCACAGATAGGTCAAAGTCTAATTTCTCCTGAGTCAAGTTTAAACGTTGAGCACAAGCGGGAGAGATAAATGAATGGGTAACACTGGTATCAAGTAAGGTATAAACTTTGCAAGAATTTATAAATAGCTTACCCGTGATCACCTCGTTTGGGTTCCTCGCATTTTGACCACCACAACAAACGCTTCTTCCCGGAATCGCTTGACTTTGACTTTTACGGGGATGATCTTTTCGAGTCACCGTCCCCATTGAACTAGGTTTTGCTACTGCATACAATCTCGAAATATATGTCCTTCCTTTCCACAATTATAGCATACCTTGAACTGTTGTGGGCGCTTTGACTAATATGTCCCTCTTTTCCGCATTTGTAGCATATATGACCGGTGGTCGTTCTCCTCCCTTAGAACCGATTCTTTGCTAGACCTTTATCGCTCTTCACATGGTCGTTGTTAAATCTCCTTTTTAAAATCTCCTCCTCGACTCGCTTCTTCTATTTTCATGGCCATGATTACCACCGTGAGTGGTTACCATTTTTGTCCGTCTGTTTTTTCTCCGCCGGTTATCATTATTACATTGATCGCTATCTCCGATGCGATCCTCGTTATGGTCCTTGGTTGAATATACTGTTATCTCGCTTCTAACAATTGAGCCTCATTAACAACATCTGAATAGAGAGAAAATTTATGAGAAATGAGATATTGTCGTATGCCGTGTTTCAAACCTCTCGAAACATCCGCCATCATCGTTCCTCATTCTCCACCAAATGAGGTGCAAACCTGGATAACTCTCTGCAAACTTTGCCTCGTCTTTGAGACACCGACAATCGTGTTGTTTTGTTCTAATCGATGAACTCCACTTCCTTCATATAGCCCGAACACTTTCGTGAAAGTATTTATCATTAAATAATTTCAAAATGTCTCCCAAGACATCTTGAGTCTTGCGGATGGATGGAGTACGCTTCACGAGACTCCCACCAAGAGTACGCGCCATACCACGAACATAAAGATGGCGAATGGAACCTTCGTTTCTTCCGTGCATCCCAAGACATCGAATATCTTGGTAATTTGCTTGACCCATGTTTCCGCCATGATCGGATCGGCTTTCCCTTAAATTCGTGGTCCCAACTCTTTGAACGCTTGGTTGTGACAACCCGTGAATTGCTACATTTCTCCTCAGATTTTGAACACGAGTCTCCTCGTGCGATTTTGCATGAATCGCAAAAAGCTTCTAAACATCCCTCGCTCATCATCTCGCCGGTGGTGTTGTTCATAGGAGGAACATTGCCACTGTTGTTGCGTTCTCCTCGTTGGTGAGTACAAAGAGCGTCTCCACGGTCTCATTTCCATTGTTAATATTCTCGGTCGACATTCTCAAATCTTGTCATAAAACAAGGGTTAATTAAGGAAATCAATATATCACATAATATCCTTATATCTTGACCAACTAAAAAAATAAGCTTAGGTAGGACACACTAGCGAAGGATTTACTCGTCTCTCCCTCTTAGTTCTATTCCCCAGATCTCATGGAGAGATCATATCCCTAAGCTCGATACCAATCATGACGCCCCCAAAATAGGTATACATCACCTATTACGAGTTGTCAATACATGATGATGTAAACAACTACAACTTTATTATTACAAATAAGAAACCGTGAGTTTGAATACAAATATTATCTTCTAGACAATATCTATACTCAAATAAATCCTCATCATATTTATTGATACATTATTTTACAAAATGGTGAGGACTACTAAACAATTCTTTCTAAAACCTTCATTCCATACCCAGAGCTCGTACTTTCATATTTCTCGCCTCTGAGAAGAAAAATGGAACAAAAAGGAAAAGGGTGAGCTCAACTAGCTCAAGAAAGAATATTATGACTAAGATAATATACAACAAATTACCGTTAGTCTTCAACAGGAAAAATCTAATAGAATCAATAGGCACAACAAATTTTAAATCAATATTCGCAATGAAAATAATAATTCATTAGAAGAGTTAAGTAGAGAATGCAAACTACTATCTTTCATGTATGAATTTAAAAGTTCATCGCCTATCTTTTATCCTGTAACATCAATCAATATATATCCGAATCACATATTCATCTTTGCACTTCTGAGCCAAAGATATTAATCGATTAATCGTGTTCATCTAAACACTGTTCATCTTTGCACTACTGGCCAAAGATATTCTTCAGAATCATTCATCTTTTTGCACTAAAGGCCAAAGATATTCCATAATATCATCATTTAAGATCAAGATGATGAAAATATTTTTAAAGAAACGAATCCAAAGAAAACAAAATGACAAGGATTAAGGATTAAGGATTCGTACTTTGTTTTATTCACGTCCAAAAATACCTCAAAAATAATCGCGAGTGGTGTAAAATTCAAGAATGATCAAAACATGGATACAATCAAAGCTAGTATCCGAATAGATATTTTGGACGAAAAGAAAAATTTTCATTTTTCGATGAATAGTCAAGTATTCGTGAATAGTGTCGATAGATATCGTGAATAGTCTTAGTATCGTGAATAGTAACCGACACCAAAAGTTCCAAATTTGATAAAAACTTCAGATCAATATTTCAACATAATGATATTGAAGAAATAATATCATTACAAAAAAAAAAAAATATCCCTTACCTCGAAAGATCGCATGCTTCAAATTTGAAACACCTGGATATAGGTTATGACTTGAACTTGCAATCAGAATAGCAATACTCAAATTATACTCAAAATACTCACAAGAATACGCTCGATAATATAGAGAGAAAACTTCATTTACGGTGTGATTTTCAATTCTAACCTAAGCACCCTATTTATAGAAATTCGCTAGAACACTAAAAAGAAAAATTTAATATAATATTAATATATTATATATAAATTCCTACGCACACAATCTATGATCTGAATTCAGCCATGCTTGACAACAAATAAGTCTACCAAACAAATCAAAAACGTTTTATTATTTAAAATAATTAAAACTTCCAAAATCAATTATTCAGAATTACGAACATCATTAATTCATAATAAATAGCTCTTTTATCAGAAAATTCGAATCTCGTGTGTTTTATAGAAAATTTAATTCTCTACAACTTTGCGAAGAAAGTTTTTCCAAATTCCAAGCGAAATTGACCAAAATCCACAAACGGGCAATTTTACAAGCTATAATCAAATTTCAAATCGATAAATGGGGTCCACCGCATGTTTAACATGTTTTAAACATTTATTGCAACAAAAATACTCTTCCTCCTCAGTATACTCATATATCCCACATTCGTTGTAAAATATCACCATTATTATATTATTAAAATATAATAATATATTTAAATGAATTATTTTATCGTAAAAGATAAAATTTCAATTTTCAACAATTGTCACATTAAAATTTTCTCCATCTATATCCACATAAAATTAATATTTTCCTCATCATATGAATCAATAATTAATTATTCACAAATAATATTACGAGAATCACAATATTGACAACCAGTGGTTCAGGAAAGGGGGCTTTCAATAAGAATTTCTCCTTCTTATGGCGCGCAATTAGGTGACCAAACCTCTCCTTAGATGTAACTTTCTAGACATTGCCAATAATGTTATCTAATAATATTATTCAGATAATATGAATTATTGCTTCGATAATGAAAAATATTGTGTAATGACAATTATTGAAACAACAAAGAATATAAAATATCAACGCAATTATTGAATCAATAAAATACGAATAAAGAATTATCACGTAACCATTATTGAGTAGTGCCTTCTTACGTAAGAATCAATAATTGGTGCGTACTGTGTCTTCTTGTGTTTTAACCATTTAGTATTTTAACGGTATTAATGGTAACAACTACGCTAGTTATTTTTAACCAACTTATATTTGTCATTTTCTTCATCCAATCGCTTTCAGTTATGGGGCCCACACATGGTCATACTTGTCATTTAATATTCCCCGACGATGACGAATATTCCACGACCAAACGAATATTCCCCGACAACAATGATAATTTTATAACCACTTGCTTATTTTGAAATATTTGCGTATTTTACCCCTAACTATCCACATTAATCACATCAACCCTTACTATTTCAAAATAATAAATAGAGAAAATTAAATTTCATTAATAATAAGTTGGGGTCTTACAGTAATCTTCTCATTTTTCTTTGGGGATTATTGGGTCAACCAAGGATAATTCTATGGGCATATGATATCTATCATAACCTAGATGCATAGCCTCCCATGTACGAAGGTTTCCTTGAGCACTTCCCAAAGATTTTAATTTCTAAAACAGTTAATGACTGTACCTTTATGTAAGGTGCCATTGTGACGTACTATCCAAGGTTGGGATATGAGTCACAGTTGGTATATATTTGTATCAAAACTCACAACATATGTGTTGTTGTATTTTGCACGACAATTGTAGTAATAAAGTTGTAGTTGTTTTTTGTACCATGTTTTTGACGACTCAAAATAGGTTGGTTGGATTGGACTTATTTTGGGGGCGTTACATCAGTTGCTAAGAAAGTCTGGAAACATAAGTAATCGAAGCTATTCATTTTTATTTTCTCAATTTTGAGAAAAAAGTCCCTGCCTTATAACATAAGAATCTCAAACATATATATAAGACGATTGCAATTCAATCTTCTCACCTTTTAGAACCTCAAACACAAAAGTTGTTGACAAGAATTTTAAAATATTATTTATCAAAATAAAAGAAAATATTAGTCAAAAGTTTTGTTTTGTGGGTCTTTCGTAGTCATACAAGACAAAGAACATGAAGGTTTTCGAAGCGTGGGAAGTTGGGAACTAGAGTTCCACACCGTAAAAGGAAATTAAATAAAGTGACCATGGTCCATGGTCAATGGGTAATTAAATAATTTCATGTATTAAATATATATACATATACATATATATATATATATTGTTTATGAAGTGATAGGCAGTTCCTTTTTTTTTCTTATTCAATGGACTTCAAAACAAAATTCCCAGATAATATGAATTCTTTATCTGTTATATTGGTGTCAGTAATGTGAATCCACTAATGTAGGTAGTTATGGAAAATGTATGACCTTTGTGCTGGTGTTTCCTTTAAGAAGGTTCATAGCAAATTCTAAGAAGGGGGACAATATTGTTTGAATCATATATATTGTGACACAGTATGAATACATTGGTGATTAGAATTGACATTTCAACTCTGCAATATCTTGAAAAGTTTTAAAAAAAATAGAAAGAAAGACGAAGTTTCTTATTTTTTAAATTTATTTTGTTTCACATTGTTGGCATTAATGGTTTTAAAGGTGAATGTGTAGTTATATAGAATAATCCTTACTTTCACATGTGCATATTGTCATTTAGTTTAGGAAGCTTAGAAACCCGTTTGAGATTCACTTAGTAGGAGTGAATCTCAAATAGTCCCCGTTTTGGGACTATTCTTGTATGTTTCGATCTCACTTAGGTTTGTTTAACGACTTGAGCACGCCTTTATATTTTTGAATTTTTGGTCGAGATATATCTCTTGATGTTCTTGGTGCATATTTAGACTACGATGTGTTAGTTTATTTCGTGTACTTGAAGACCATTGGGAGGTCTTTGCTAAATTAAAAAAATTTAAAGATGTGTTCAAGTTGTTAACATCGATGAGGCGACACATCCGGAAATGGGATAAAGCTGACCCGTTAGAGGTGGAGATGAAGTTAGGAAACTCATAAGCTTGCATATACATTAACTTGGAGACTTGATTGTGTTTATCTAAATTTCCATATATATAACAGACAGTTGTCCGAGATGTCTGTTGATCGAAGTTGGATGGAATGTAGGGTAGCCACTGATAAAAGTGGGCTTCGCTCTGAGTACCGTAGTGGGGTTGAACAGTTTATCAATTTTATGTTTGAGCACGTCAGTGGCGATGAGATCAGATGTCCTTGTAAGAGGTGTATGAATGAAGTGTGGAAAGAAAAGAATGATGTCATGTGCGACTTATTTGCGTATGGGTTCAAGTAGGGTTATATGACATGAATCTATCATGGGGAAACCTGGTTGGATGAACATGAATCAAAACTGGAATCCAGAGGTGACGAAACCTTTGATTGTACTAACATGATAGTCGAAGTTGCTGGTTCATACTTCTAGTAGAATACAGATAGGGATGACGGTAGCAATGAGCAAGAGTCGAATGACGGGGCTAAGGGTTTCTATGAGTTATTACAGGAATTAGCGACGCCATTGTATGACGGGCACGAAAAGCACACCATCTTATCTGCAGTGACTAAGTTTTTACACTTTAAGAACGAGCATGACTGTAGCGAGAGAGGTTTTAATGAACTGCTAAACATTGTGAAGGAGTGCTTACCTGCAGGCAATAAGTTACTAGAGTCGTACTATGATATGAAGAAAATGGTTAAAAGGCTCAATCTAGGGTATGAGAAAATTAACGCTTATGAGAATGACTGTATGTTGTATTACGGTGATGTCAATAAAGATAAGAGGTCATGTGATATTTGTGGTACAAGTAGATACTGTGAACAGTGCAAGAAAAAGGGAAAAGACGTGCCGAGAAAGATCTTACGTTACTTTCCCATTGCGCCGAGGCTTCAGCGGTTATTCATGTCAACACATACCGCCGAGGACGAGCGTGAGGACGAGAAGATGGAGGACTGGCTGTAGGCTTCAGGGGGGCCGGAGAAGGGTAGAGTTGTGGGCATTCCCCGTGTCCCAGCCTACACTATAGTCCTTACTGCGAGATCTCGACGTCGTCCACCCACCGGAAGTAGTGGTACGAGTGGATATCAGGCGCCAACCCTTCATTATCCGATAACTTCTTCAGGCGGATCATAGAGGGGTGCATGGCGAGCAGTGTCGTACAATCAGGCGCACCATCACGTGAGCGGATCTACCAGCTTGCTCAGGAGGTTGTCCACATCTCCATAGATCCTCCAGCTGTCGTTGACGACCTCATGGGTGTAGTCCGGGAGGAGGCCATCCGTGTATGTGCAGTTATCTTGGCCAACATCTTTCCTCCATATATTCGACACATAAAACTTATTATTGATGTATTTCCTTTTTTATAATTATATTGCTTATATAAACTGTTAAATAAATAGTTAACACGCGAAACGACACGCAAACACAAACACTAACACCGCGTAGGCAATAGACACGCGTTACAACTGACGGGACTCGATTCCGATATACAGAGCCCGAGTTCAAGCCCCGTACGCCTAACTTGAGAAAACTTAGAAAAATAGTCGAAAAAGAGACCAAAACCCGCCTCGGTCGTCGAAACAACACGCAAACATAGACAATAGCACCGCGTAGGCAATAGACACGTGTTACAACTGACGGGACTCAATTCCGATATACGGAACCCGAGTTCGAGCCCCGTACGCCTAACTTGAGAAAACTTAAAAAAATAGTCGAAAAAAGAGACCAAAACCCGCCCTGGTCGTCGAAACGACACGCAAACACAGATAATAGCACCGCGTAGGCAATAGACACGCGTTACAACTGACGGGACTTGATTCCGATATACGGAGCCTGAGTTCGAGCCCCGTACGCCTAACTTGAAAAAACTTAGAAAAATAGTCAAAAAAGTTACCAAAACCCGCCCCGGTCGTCGAAACGACACGCAAACACAGACAATAGGACCGCGTAGGTAATAGAAACGCGTTACAACTGACGGGACTCGATTCCGATATACGGAGCCCGAGTTCGAGCCCCGTACGCCAAACTTGAAAAAACTTAGAAAAATAATGTAAATATGTTTTCATTTCGACTTTGTTATTTATATTTTAATTTTGTAGGGTATTATTGACGAGACTCGTGGAGGTGGAGGCACTGGTGATGACCGTCGAGCTAATGACAAGCAAATTTCGTCCGAAGATGTGGTGATGATCGTCGAGTTGATGACAAGCAAATTCTCCTTCAATCTGAGGTGATGAATGGCCGAAAGTCGATGACGATGAGACAGGCGACGGGTTATAGTTAGTTTATGTTATATTCTGAGTTGCATGTATGTACTTGTACAGTTTTTGAGTTGTACCGACGACCATTTTTGATCTATATGTTTGATTTGGATTACTATTTGAATGGTGAATTTTATGATAATTGCTTGTTATTTGAGGGTTTTGATTAGTTTTTAACAGGTTTATGTCTATATTTGTAAATGAACAACGAAATTTTGAAATTATAAAAAAAAATCAATATATATAGGCATTTCCGACGGGGGTACAGGCGACGGCTATGCCCATCGCCAATGACGTATCGCGACAGATATGGAACAAAGTCATTACCGACGGCTACATAGTCATGGCCGACGGTCTCGCCGTCGCTAATGAGTTTTTCCAAAAAAAATTATTACATCGTTGTCGACGGTTATGTCGTCGCCCATGCCGTCGGTAGTGCCTTTTGTCGTCGCCAATGACTACTATCGCCAATGATAATGATGTTGACGGCTGACGACGGGGGACCACGGGCGACGACCTGTGGGGCGACGGAATAACCGACGGCAACCGCCGTCGTGAATGACATCAATGCCGACGACACTATAGTCATAGGCGACGGCAGTGCCCGTCGGCAATGACTGCTTTTCTTGTAGTGAAGAGAATGGTCCTTTTATAGAACCCTGAACAATTTCATATACTCTCTCTGTGCACTTGCATCAGTTATCTGCCTCAAATTAACATTCTCAGCTTCAAGTTTGGATAGAGAGACATTGCTTCGTAGAGTTGTTTCCAACTCCACTTGCACTTTCTCTTTCTCCTCTTGAAGAAAAGAATGATCCTTTGATAGAACCCTGAACAATTTCATATATTGATGTAAATATGAATTTATATCATGCAATGCAACTCTAAGATCAACAACATTCACATCGGGAGAGTTAAAATCAAATACCTAGCTAGATCATTGATGTCAATTTCTTGATGATCAGTGGACTTGTTAGCATCTGCTTCTATGGCTATCAAACAGAGATTAACCACTAATTGGGGGGTCTTTCATCATCACTGGAATTTGAGTTGGAGTCGTTCTCTAAATCGCTTCATAACCCCTCAGCTACAAAGTCTTTTTCCTTTTTATGATGCGTCATATAGCCTTTGAATTCCTTCTTTGAATAAGACTTCTTCTTATCTTTCTTGAGCTCTTCTTGCAGAGGTTTGGTGCACTCTGCGATATACTTATCTTGATCTCTTCTACTACTGCCTTTGTTGTTGTTGAAGTTCTTTCTTAGTCTCTAGTTGTTGCTCTTCCTCATGAACTTCTTCAAAGAAGGAATCTAAACCGATGCATGGTGCAGGGGGGCCATCCCCCAAGATCTAATTTTTTTTTACCAAGTGATGTGAACAATTTTGTAGGCCCACTTGTTCAATAATATATTTTATTGTTCAATAATACAATAGATATCCCAGATTTAGATTCTTTATATGTTGAGAGAAGAGGCCGAGCTCGACATCAACAAGATAAATTTACAGTGATTGGGCATTATCAGATTGATATATTTGCGACTATAATAGACTCTCACTTTCTGAGAGCTAAACAATAGGTTTAGTGAGCATGCGCATGAAGTTACTTGTTCTCACTCTACATTGGATCCTCAAAATGGGCATTCGCCTTTTCAAGATTGATGATATTTGTAAGCTTGTGGATGAATTTTACCCCAAAGACTTCACAAGAGAATGAGAAAGAAGACTTAAGGATACAATTGCAACATTACGAGTTTGATGTACTACAACATCAAGAATTTCAAAAGTTGTCAACTATTTCTGATCTCTATCAATGGTTGGTGAAAACAAGAAAGTCGACAATCTATCCACTAATCGATAGACTGATCAGGCTTGTTCTAACTCTTCCAGTTTCTACTGCAACTACAGAACGTGCATTTTCAGCTATGAGTCTTGTCAAATCTGAACTTCGAAACAAGATGGAGGATGAATATCTTACAAATTCTCTTATTGTCTACATTGAAAAAGAAATTGCGAAACAGTTCAGTACAGAATCAATCATAGATGTATTTTGTGATTTGAAAGAACGTCGGGTGCAATTTTGACGAAGATATGTTTTAAAAGATTTTTTTTGCTATGTTTTGTTGTCTTTGGTAAAATAAATCTATTACTACATTATATTTGTTTTAGTAAAAATGTGTTTTGTAATGGTGAAATTTTACTTTTTAATTATGAATATATATTATGTTGTTAAAAAAATTCTTGGCCCCCCCCAAAATCAATTCCTGGTTTCGTCCATGTTCTTCAGACTTCTAGTGAAGAGTGCTTTGGGTATATGTATAATTATTTCCTTAACGTAGGCTTATACAGCAGTGCTTCTACTTCCCATAGAAGCATCGTCTTTAAATTATGTATATAAAATTTTATCTATGCTTTTTTTTATGTTACATTAATATTTTTTAGTGCTTTTAAAAATAAATATAAAAATTTATGCCCCCTCCCACTCAAATTTCTTGTTACACCTCAGGCTTTGGGTATTTGCATTTGTTTCCTTAACGCTTCACTAAACTCAATTCCAAAATATGTTTTAATTAAAGCTCAACGTTTGGATATAACATTGAGTTCCCAAAAGCATGCATATAAATATATAACAATAGGGAGGTGATAAATATTGCATTCCCTTTTCACAATTTGTGTTCCACAGTAAGGTTAAATTGATAAAATTTTGTTCTATAAGGAATTCAACCAACAAAATTTCAATTGCCATTATCATTAATCACCCAAAGCCACTAGGAATTAATCTCAACTACAAGTCAAAACTCTCAACTTCATCCCTCATCTTCCTACAAACTTGCTCGGATTTGGGTTCAAAAATACACCATTTTTACAAAGAGTCGAGTAGAAACTGTTCCTCCCTCATATATCGATAATCTGAACATTTCATGAAAATCCCCCATTGGAATTTGGAGTACTATCATTACTAATTCATTATACCTTTTCTCCTCTTTTTCTTTTTGATAAGCCATTTTCCGATGATGTTGAAGATGATGGGGATGACGAGGACGGCTCCGGTGACCGCAGCTTGGCCGTGATACTAACTGGCTCCAATATATCAGAGCCAATCAAATTCGGAAAATTAACCTTAGCCCGCGAGCCACGAAGCTTGAAAGCGGCTCTATCATAAGCCAATGCTGCACCCTCAGGCGTATCATACGTCCCAAGCCATATTCTTGCACCTTTCTTACCCGGGTTTCTTATCTCCGCCGCAAACTTCCCCCAAGGACGCCGCCTCACACCTCTATATCTTTTCCACTCTGGCGGCGCGTTACATCCACGCGCCTCCACTACCTCCGATATTTCCTCATACTCCAAACTTTCAACCGTCTCCGAGGTGTAATCTCCATTAAACAATGGCACTTGGGTGATATTTTCTGCCAAAAAGAGATCGCCAAAGCTCGTATCCCAACCAAAAATCGGATCATTGCAAGAACTTGTAGTCGGGAAAAAAACCGATATGTCAGGATCTTCAAGAAGATGCTGTCGTATCGATTCGAGAACTGCAAAATCTGAATCTGATAAATTTTGGGAGAACATTTTGTGGGTTTGTGCTAGTTTTTTGTTTTTTTTTTGTTAGTGATCGATTGAGTTTTGATTATGAATAAAAATGTCTATAAATATATATAGGACCGGAGATGGGCGCAGAACATCAGCATGTGACAACCTTACTGTCAGGTGAGATGAAACTATTTGTTTAATGCATTATCACCACGTTTCTTTGAAATTTCTTTGAAGTTTCATTTAGCCATGCATGCAATATAGAATTGCTTTTAATCACATGTGGTATGTGTTTAATAATGATATATATTCCTTCTTTATTTGGCATCTGTTGTTGTTCAAGATTGTTTTAATATTCATCTTGAAGTAAGTGAAAATTTTCTATTAAATATATTGTAAAAATATTATCATATATAATAAGTATATATCATTTTCTATACTTCATTACATAATATGCTGATAACGATAATTAGTTAGAGATAATGTTAAATAATATTTGAAAATATCTAATAAAAGTGATAAAACATCATTAGTTAGAGATATATTAAGTTATCAATATCTCATGCATATATTATTATCCTTCATACTCAAATAAATTGTCCTTCTCGTGCATCACACCTTAAACCCTTTTTCTTTTTATCAAATAAATTGTCATTACTTAATTATTTTTATATGTTATCAGGGCTTTTGGTGTGCATATATGGTCTTGAGTTAATTATTTTTATATGTTGCCACACGTCCTTTATATACAAGTGGATGGTCAAGGTTTAAATCTTCCAACCCCACGTGCTGCAGAGTTGCCTCTATTATTGATATTTAATTATCCATATGCATATAAGTTGACGCATGTACTATAGAAGGTGTTCACTTATGAATCTAAAATTAATTTTATGATAAGTTTTTTAATTAATTAATACAATATTAATTAATTAAAGTTAATTTTATATTAATCACTCCCTAACTTGATATTATTGTGAAATAGGAGGTGCAAAATGTTATTTATTCTTTAGTTTATAACAATAAAATGATGTGTTATTTTTACTGTACCATTATTTTTTAATATCCATTTAAAATACATAATATTAGAATATCATAAATTTACAATTAAAATTTTAACTAATATTTTTCTTAAAATTTTCGTCTTAGAAATGCATTTAATCTAGATTAAGTATGGGGGAAGTACATATGTTAACACAAACTAGTTTAAGTTAATTGCTTTTTTCTTCAATAAAATTTTTATTACTATTATTTTTGTTGTGTTGTTAATTGCCAGCCTTATGATCAGAGGTTGCACAACATGCATAATAAGTCAATATCCATATCTTTTGGATTTGGCACATATGAATCTCTTGTTTTTATTGATTAATTTTATTTTTTTGATAATAAATAAAATCCTTTGCATAAGAACTGCACGGCTGCACGCTACCAGAAGAGAGAGAGGACCATTTGCAGATTATACTGCAAGACTTTTTGTAACTAATAATTTGTCTTGAATCAAGTTGGTTCTTCATGTTTTAACTTTACTGAAGAATCTTAAACATATTTTACTGATCCGGTTAGTATGAAGTTTATTTTTTAGTAAGTTGGTCAATTGGTCAATAAAATGTTGATACAAATAGAGTCTCGTATGTATGTCAACATTCTATTGATAAATTAACAACTTATCCAAAAATAAACTTCATGTTAATCAATGTCCTATTTTACCTAAAAACGCTGCTAGCAAACTACGTGCCATGCATGCATCTCCTAAACATATGCATGCGTTCAAGTTAAACAAGTCTTCATTTAAGAAAATATTTTCATTCTTTCAATATTTCTTTCAAATTTGCAAAAGATTATTTAATTTCCTATTAGTTAGTAACCATAAAGAAAATTATATATATATATATATATATATATATATATATATATTTATATGAATTTATCTTATAAAAATAATTTGTCAAAGCTAAGATTTTGATACTATGTCCCCAAGACAATTATGCCTCCGTATGATACTTTTAGAGTTGATAAAGACTTGTCTCCTGGGATACAATGACACCATATACTTTAGCAGCACTACAAAAAGTATACTCTACGAACTAAAAAATAAATTATCTAACTCTCTCTTTTAGAACTATGAAACTGATGAGAAAACAGAATACTAAATGACTAATAAATGATTAGTTGCTTGTAAAATGAGTGAGTATGAAGGCTGACCCCTCCTATCTATTTATAGGAGGGGTTGGTGCCCCTTCGGATGGGCACTTGGCCCTTGAAAAGGCATGGGATGCCACTGAAAAGGCATATATGGTATCTTTTGGTCAAAATGACGTAGTTTTGATCATATGCAGTATGGGTGCGTCTGTTCGGACCTATAAAACGATGTAGTTTTAGTATTAGCAAAACCAAAACTACGTAGTTTTAGCCCCAATAGAAAAGGCGCGACAAAAACGACGTAGTTTTGAGCCGCCCGTTCAGACTTATACCCTTTCATCAGATACCGCCTCTCAAAACGACACAATTTTGATAATATAATAAATACCGCTTCTCAAAAATGACATAGTTTTGATAATTCTCAAAACGACACAGTTTTGGTATTAGAATTAAATAAATAAAATTTAATTAAAAAATTTAAATAAATTTTGTCTAAAAAATTATATACAGGACTCAGACTCAAACCCACGTGCCCGAGCCAAGCTTTCAAGTGAGAAGGCCAAGACGTGGTTCGAACTCAGCCTCAAGCTGGTCCTCTCCCTTCCATTAAAAGTGGGGTGCCTCTTGGGGCCCAAACCCAAGAGCACTTTCCTTGTATATAAACATATTAAACATTTAATTCCTAATGGGGCTTGATTTTTTCCACATGTATTTATTATATTTTATCATTTTTAAGTGTGATATTTGAGAGTTAATATCTCATTCATTACTCCATGAATTTGAGCTTCCAAATACTTAATTTAATCTACTCATGGAGTAGAACACATTAATATATGGAATTATTAAAAATAATTAATGACACCCGCATTAATTTAGGCTCAAATTCCAACAATCCCCCATATGAATGATATTGACTGTCAGCCTTATGCAAATTATGCAGACTTTGAGAGAGAGACAGAATTAGAAATCATCTGTATCGAGAGAGGTAATTTTTGGCTTTGAACCTTCCCTTGTGAAAAACTATCGAGTTTACAGGTTGTCCAGTGAACGTGATGTCTTGAACTGTCCAATCATTTGTGTAAATCAAGACAATAGTAATTCACACAGAATCTTTCTAGACATTATTTGGTTCTCATGATTTTGTTCATTTTGGCCCTGAACAATCCCGGATTTATAAATGCTTTAAAGAAGTATAGCCTTAATTATCATTCTCATAGAATTGGCCCAGTTCACACTCACATAGGTGATTCTTAATAAGATTATCCTGCCATACTCCACATGTTTATCAAGATTTAAGATCATTAAAAGTATAACTTATCCTGTAACCGTTGTAGGTATCACTATCTTGTATCATATGAATGAGCAGAAGAAATTAATTTCTTCATAGTGATTTGGTTGAATCATTCACAATTTAGTTGTCCCTTTGAACCTAGATCTTGGGATCTCTAGTCAACTAGGTTGGATTTCCATCATGACGATCCTTATTTATAGGCTTTAAACCCATTCTCCTCGAAGTTATTTTTACTTGCTCTCTAGTCAAACCTTTAGTCAACAGATCTATTATATTTTCTTTCGACTTTATGTACTCAATAGACATAATGTCGTTAGAGAGCAATTATTTTATGGTATTATGTCTATGACGGATATTTATACATGTGAATATATGCCCTTCCAATTGCTGATTGACTATCACAATGGATACAAATAGGCGGCACAGGTTTAGGCCACATATGAATATCTTCAAAAAAAATTACGAAGCCATTCAGCTTCTTCTCCAGCCTTATCCAATGCAATAAACTCAGATTCCATCGTTGATCGAGCAATGCATGTTTGTTTAGAAGATTTCCATGATATTGCTCCTCCACCTAGTGTAAATACAAAACCACTTGTGGATTTAGAGTCTTTTGTATCCGATATCCAATTCGCATCACAGTATCCTTCAAGCATTGCTGGATATCTTGAGTAGTGCAATGCAAAATTTTGAGTATATTTTAAATACCTTAAAACTCTTATAATCGCTT
Source organism: Panax quinquefolius (assembly GCA_020205615.1). Classification (NCBI taxonomy): domain Eukaryota; kingdom Viridiplantae; phylum Streptophyta; class Magnoliopsida; order Apiales; family Araliaceae; genus Panax; species Panax quinquefolius. The sequence goes on along the minus strand of CM035166.1, from coordinate 100,140,626 downwards.
TCTAGTGATCTTGTCCTGGATTGCTTGTAAATCTACTCAATTTATTGACAGCTTGTGCTATGTCAGGACGTGTACAATTCATTAAGTACATAAGGCTTTCAAATATTTGTGCATACTCAGGTTGTGATATGTTCTCTCCTTTATTTTTAGACAGGTGTAGATTTATATCTACCGGTGTTCCCACAGGATTGCAATCATATTGATTGAATTTCTTGAGTATTTTCTCAATATAGTGTGTGTAACACCCCAGTCCCACATCGAAAGATAAGGGGAAAATTTATTTGTATATGAGGAATTAAGTAACTACCAATAGTACCTTCAAGTCATGACCTTTTGGGAGACTGTGGTGGGCTAAGATGACCCAAGAAGATACTATTGGACCAGTAATTTGAGGCCTTATTTTGATGGATTTGATTCGATTCGGACTTGGGATTTGACCCGAGATTTATTCCGGACTCGGGATTTGACCCGGGTTGTTTCATATGGTATCAGAGCCGACTCTCAAAATCTCGGGTCGGGTCATCCGATCGAGTTGTCGGAGGTGGGGACACGAAGGCTGATGGTATTATCCCACAATGGAGAGATGGAGGTCCGGAGGTGGGGACACGGGCCAACCCCAGATTATCCCACAAACGGCTAGAGAGGCAAAGATCTTTGGAGTCGTGAAGTGTGATCGGCCTGATGGGGACATCAGAAATTTAAGTTGGGGAGTTTGTAACACCCCAGTTCCACATCGAAAGATAGGGGAAAAATTTGTCTGTATATGAGAAATTAAGTAACTACCAATAGTACCTTCAAGTCATGACCTTTTGGGAGCCTGTGGTGGGCTAAGATGACCCAAGAAAATACTACTAGGCCAGTAATTTGAGGCCTTATTTTGATGGATTTGATTCAATTTGGACTTGGGATTTGACCCGAGATTTATTCCGGACTCGGAATTTGACCCGGGTTGTTTCAGTGTGATTGTGATAACACTAATCCATCCGATGTTTTAGAAATCTTAATTCCTATTATTACATCAGCAACACCCATGTCTTTTATGTCAAACATATTATTTAACATTATTTTAGTAGTTTTAATGATACCATTATTACTACCCATAATAAGCATATCATCTACATAAAGACAAATAATAACATACACATTCTTAGTGTCCTTGACATACACACATTTGTCACGCTCATTTATTTTGAAATCATTTGATAACATTGCATTATCAAATTTTTCATGCTATTGTTTAGGTGTTTGTTTTAATCCATAAAGAGACTTTACAAGCCGACAAACTTTCTTTTCTTGTCCTGGAATAATAAATCCTTCTGATTGTTCCATGTAGATTTCTTCTTCTAAATCTCCATTCAAGAAAGCTGTTTTTACATCCATTTGATGTATTTCTAAATTATATATAGCTGCAATGGCTATTAACATCCTAATCGAGGATATTCTTATCACAGGAGAATAAGTATCAAAATAATCTAAACCCTCCTTTTGTATGTATCCTTTGATTATAAGTCTTGTTTTATATTTCTCTATAGATCCATCTGCTTTTATTTTCTTCTTGAATATCCACTTATATCCAAGAGGTTTAGAGCCTGGTGGAAAATTTACTAATTCCCACGTATGATTATGTAAAATGGATTCTACTTCACTTTTTATAGCCCCTTTTCAATATGGAGCTTCAGGACTCGATGTTATTTCTTTATAGGTTTGATGTTCATTTTCTAACAAATAGATTAGAAAATTCGAACCAAAAGATTTTGATGTTCTAGCACGTTTACTACGTCTAGGTTCATCAATATCTTCTAAACCATGATTACTGTCATTAACAACATCATAAGTTTTTTTATTTGAACTTGTTTCTTGTTCGTTAGAACTTGGCTCTTGTTCCTTTTTATTAGGAAATACTGTTTCAAAGAGTTCAGCATCTTTTGACTCAATAATCATATTTTCATGTATTTCCTCTATTTTTGATTTATTACCCAAAAATCTATAAGCACTGCTATTATTAGCATAACCTATGAATATACAATCTATTATTTTTAGTCTTATTTTCACCTTTTTGGGTGGAGGAACCATTACTTTTACTAAACACCCCCACACTTTTAAGTGTTTATAAGACGGCTTACGTCCTTTCCATAATTCATAGGGTGTAACATTAGACTTCTTTTGAGGTATTCGGTTGAGAATATAATTTGCTGAAAGAATTGTTTCACCCCACAAATTTTGAGGTAGCCTGAACTTAATAATAATACATTCATCATTTCTTTTAAAGTTCTATTTTTTTCTTTCTGCAACACCATTTTGTTGTGGTGAATAAGGTGCAGTTATTTGGTGTATTATACCATGTTGTGAATAAATTTATTCAACAAATGAAAATTCATATTCTCCACCTCTATCACTTCTAACTATCTTGATCTTTTTATCAAGTTGATTCTCAACCTCATTTTTATAATGTTTAAACATTTTCAAAGCCTCATTTTTACTTCTCAATAAGTAAACATAACAATATCTTGTACAATCATCTATAAAAGTGATAAAGTATTTCTTACCTCATCTTGTATGTATATACTTTAAATCACAAATATCAGTGTGTATTAATTCAAGAGGTTATGTACTTCTTTCAATTGATTTAAAAGAAGATTTTCTAAGTTTTGCCTCAACGCAAAATTCATATTTATGATTAGAGTTAATCTCACATTTTGGCAAACATTCCATATTAATTAATCTACGTATAGTATTATAATTAACATGTCCTAATCTACCATGCCATAAATTAGATGACTCAATCATATAAGCAAAAGATGTAATTCTATTATTATTGGAAGGTACAATAGTCATTACATTCATTTTGAAGAGCTCATTGCTCATATAACACTTCCCCACATACATCTCATTTTTAGTTAATACAAATTTATCAGATACAAAGACTAATTTAAATCCCTTTTGACTAAGAAGGGATCCTGACTCTAAATTTTTCCTAATATCAGGCACGTGGAGCACGTTGTTGAGGGTGAGTTCCTTACCAGAAGTCATCTTCAAAATCACCTTTCCTTGTCCAACAATCTTGGATAAAGAAGAATTTTCCATGTATAGATGTTCTACATTCTCAATTTCTTGATATGTGGATAACATTTTCCTGTCGGAACACACGTGGTGGGTTGCAAAGATTCACCCCACCATTCTCTTGATTCTCAATCAGTATTTATTTCAAACAACCACCGAAAGGTTCATTTCGTAAACATCTTGAAGAAGACCAGAAGACCGAAATTTCCTTTATTTATTATTTTGAAATAGTAAGGGTTGATTTGATTAATGTGATAGTTAAGGGTTAAATACGCAAATATTTCAAAATAAGCAAGTGGTTATAAAATATTCATTTTTGTCGGAGAATATTCGTTTGGTCGTGGAATATTCAATCTTCGGGAATATTCGTTTGGTCGTGGAATATTCAGATCATTGTCAGGGAATATTCGTATTTACCCAGAAGGGTGGTTATAAATAACGCTGTTTATTACCATTAAGGCTGTTGGAATACCGGTGGTTAAAATACGATGTCTGCGTGGTTGCACAAAGAAGACACCAATTATTGATCCTTACGTAAAGAAGGCACTACTCAATAATTGTTCACGGTGAATTCTTGCTCAATAGTTTATTTTATTGATTCAATAATTGTTAGGTTGATATTTTATATTATTATTGTTTCATAATTATCACAGCCCATTATCGGAATAATTCATATTATTTGAATAATATTATTAGATAACATTATTGGCAATGTCTAGAAAGTTCTGCATCTAAGGAGAGGTTTTGTCACCTAATCATGCGCAAAGATGAGAGAGATCCTTATTGAAAGCCCCTTTCCTCAGGAACGGCTGGTTGTTAAAATGTGATTACAGTAATATTATTTGTGAATAATTAATTATTGATTCATATGATAAGGAAATATTTATTATGAATATAAATGATGGATTTATTTATGTGGTTATTAATGAAGGAATTAATCTTTGAGATGTTTTATTTGTATTTTGTCGGATTGGAGGTATTAAAAGATCAAATCCCGACCGTTGGATCGTTGTAATTTTGGATATGTTATACATATATAAGTTGAGTATATGTCCAAAATTTTTGAACCGTTAAAGATGAGCGTATAATTTATTATGAATTTTAAGAGGTGACCGATTCGTAAATTACAAATGTGGTGGTGGCAATAGTAGCGGAGTAAAAGCCATCGTGTGGCAGTCAAGTGCCTTGATGGAATAACATTTTCCTATAAATAGAAGGGCTAAGTTAGAATTGAAAATCACACCGTAAACAAAGTTTTCTCTCTTTCTCTCTATATTATTGAGCGTATTTTGTGAGTATTTAGATACTTTGAGAGTTCTTGAAGATGTTTCATTCAAAGATCACTTCACCTTTCCTTCCGTCATCGATTCTTTGAGGTAAGGGATGTTATTTTCTTCTCAAATGATATTATTTCTTCAATATCATTATCTTTGAAATATTGGTTGGAACTTTTTATCAAATTTGGAACTTTTCATGTATTCACGAGTTACTTATTCACGGTACTATTATTCACGAAAGCGTGAAGATGCTTTTGTGGAATTTCTATCTTTTGGTCGTGAGTTATATTCACGATACTGGCATTTATTCACGATATCTGACACTATTCACGTATCTGACTATTCACACGATACAAAGACTATTCATCTAAAAATAAAATTTCTTCTTTTAGGTCAAAAATATCTATTCGGATACTTAACTCGCTCAGATTGTATCCGTGTTTTGATCATTCTTGAATTTTACACCACTATTATTTTGAGGTAATTTTGAACATGGATAAAACAAAGTACAAATCCTTAATCCTTAATCTTTGTCATTTTGTTTCACTGGATTAGATTCGTTTTAAAAATATTTTTCATCATCCTCATCTTAAATGATGATATTATTGAATATCTTTTGGCGTAGTGCAGATGAATGATTTCAAAGAATATTAGTGCACCAGATGAGCAGTGTTTTAAATGAACACATGGTAACCGATGAATATCTTTGGCCTTTAGTGCAGATGAATAGATGTTGAGATGAACATGAATGGATTGATGAATATCTTTGGCACACCATTCTCTACGTAATCTCTTCTTATCCGAAACTTGTTGCCTATTGTATTCTATCGATTTTTCCCTCGCTGGAGACTAACGATAATTTGTTGTATATTATCTTAGTCATAATATTCTTTATCGGGCTAGTTGAGCTCACCCTTTCCTTGTTGATCCATTTTTCTTTCTCGGGGAGGCGAGAATGTAGCGAGTTTTCTTCTAGAGAGAGTTGTTTAGTAGTCCTCACCATTTTGGTAAAATAATGTATCAATAATCGGGATGAGGATTTATTTGAGTATGGATATCATTTAGAAGACAATATTGTATTTAAACTCACAGTATATATTGTCGTATTTCACCTACATTTGTATTATTAAGTTGTAGTTTCTTTGTACCATGTATTTGGCAACCCGTAATGGGTGTTGTGTATACCTATTTTGGGGCGCCACAGGTTGGTATCGACTAAAGAGCCCCGAGCCTCTCACCGGGTGACTTCTGGTTGATGGGGGATGCACCGGCAAATCCGATAAATATCAATGTGAGGTCTTGACACAAGTTGGTGTCCAGAGTTACAAATTATCGAGCTTAGGGATATGATCTCCAGCGGAGAATCGGGGAATGAAACTAGGTGGGGAGAGACGAAAATCCTTTTCCTACCTAAGCTTATTTGTTAGTTGGTAAAGTATATAGGATATTATGTGATATATTGATTTCATTTTATGACTTTGAGAATGTCGTGAGAATATTAACAATTGGAGTAAATGAGACCGTGGAGACGCTGTACTCACCACGAGGAGAACGCGTCTGTGAAATTTGTGATGTTCCTCCCGCGAACAACACCACCTGAAGCATTTAAAGGTCCTTCGATTTGGGGAGACTGTGTTCAAAATACGGGAGGAAATGATAGCAATTCACGGGTTATCACAATGACAGCCTCAAAGAGTTGGGACCACCGTAATTTAAGGAAAGCGGATCCGATCATGCGTGAAACACGGGTCAAGCAAAAATTACCAAGATATTCGATGTCTTGGGATGCGCTGGAGGAAATGAAGGTTCCATTCACATTTTATGTTCCGCGTGGCGAAAATGTGATTCAGGGTTCTCATGCATGAGCGTACCCAATCCGTCCACTCAAAGACAGTCACGGAGACATTTCAGAATAGCTCAACGATAAGTACTTCCCGAAAGTATTTGTCGTATGAAGGAAGTGGAGTTTATTAGACTAGAAGCGGTATAACATGACGGTGTCCCAAAGACGAGGCAAAGTTCATGAGTTATCGAGGCTCAGCACCTCATTTGGTGGAGAATGAGGAACGATATGGACTTGGATGTTTCTTAGAGGTTTGAAACCCTGATACGCCAAAAGATTCTCATTTCTCAAATTCTCTCTCTATTCAGACATGTTGTCGGCGTGGCTCAGCCGATTGTTAGAAGATAACTAAATGCGTCAACCGAGGACCATAACCAGGATCATAATCAAGATAAGCGATCATCGTAATAACGATAACCAAATGAGAGAAGAATACGGATCTGAAAAGCGGAACCAATTCGTGGTAATCGTGGCCATGAAAATAAGAAAAGCGATTCGGAGGAGATTTTAAAGAGGAGATTCAACAACCACCATTTGAAGACATCGGTAGCCCGATGCAACTAGTTTTAAGAGGAGAAGCGACCACGTCAGATCAATATTACAAATCGGAAAGAGGGACATATCAAAAAAGCCCTGACAGTTTAAGGTATGCTATAATTGTGGAAAGAAGGACATATCGCTCAAGATTATACGATATCGAAACCAAATCCAAGCGAATGGTGACTCGAAAGGATGTCCCGGAAAAGTCAAAGTCAACGGTTCTGGAAGAGCGTTTGTAAATGGCCAAATAAATCACGAGAACCTTTAACGGTTAAGTTAGCAAGGTTAGTTAATTATAAATTCTTACGAAGTTTATACCTTACTAGATACTCGTTACTGCCATTCTTTTATCTCTCTTATTGCGCTCAACGTTTTGAACTCGACTACTGAGAGAAATTAAACTTTGACCTATCTCAGGAGACTCCATTAGGAGAAACTTTCATTACATCCGTTGTTTAAAAATCTTGCTTGATTCAGTTGGCACTATCACATTACCTCGTTAACCTTATTTCTATAGAGATATTTGTTTTTGATGTGATTTAAGTTAACTACTCATCATGCCGAAATTGATTATTTTCGTAAGGTTGTTAGTTTTCATATTCTAAGCACTCCGTTATTCAATTCAAGCAATCAAACCATCAGAGTCAAACATTTTCATATCAAGCCCATAGAAGTCATTCGTTTATTACGGATGTCAAATTTTCTTAGTCACATGTTATGGATTTGAATAAAGACACGCCGATTTGAATAATATTTACATTGTTAGTAAATTTCCGACATGTTTCTGAAGAATTTCTTGGCTTACTCCCAAAGCTTCGATATTAAATTTTGTATCGACTTTGAACCGGTACAAAACTCATTTCTAAAATCTCATATCGAATGGCTCCTATTGAACTTCTTGAGTTAAAAATTCAACTATGTAATTTGGTACCGAGCCTTTATCTTGTGACTTCCTTTGTGGAATTCACCTAAGCGAACTCTCTTTGTAGGGCGCGGCATATTCGTGCGACAAGTAAATCGATAGGTGTCATTGTGACGTCTTATCCAAGATTGGGATATGAGTCACAGCTTGAGAGCAACCTTAAGTCGATGAATCGAAATACGAGCTTTCAGCTTAGTTGGTTATTATCGAGATTCGTTGAAGGATATTCTCGAATCGCTATTCCATTAACGGTGCAAAATTCGTAGAGATACAAAATTCGAATGGAGCAAGGAATGTGGGAAGAGCTTCAAGAACTCAAGAGAAGACTCATTTCAAAGACAATGTTCACACCATGCCATCCTCGAAAAGTTTAACGTGGTAGGCCGTGTTGCGTTGAGTAGAAGATCATATCGAGGAACGAAAAGGATGATATCAAGTATCGACAGAGCCAACTTTAATGGAAAAGTTAAGGTTTGCCACCCAATTCGAGGGCAGCTTATGCGTATGAAGAAGAAAGTACAAGAAGGAGCTATTCCAAGCGAGAATTGATGAAGAAGGAATACTTCGAATCAACTCTAGACTTTGTGTTCCTAATGACTGATTTGAAGTACAAGATTATAATGGAGGCACACAATACACACCATTTGCAATCCATCCTCGAAGTACTAAAATGTATCGTGATCTTCACATACATTTTGGTGGAACAATATGAAGAGAGAGATTGCAAAGTTTATCTCGATGTGTTTAACTTTTGCTAACGTGTAAAGGGTAGACATCTAGTACCTAAGGGTCCGTTGCTTGAACCACTTCGAGATTCCGAAATGGAAGTGGGAACATATTACCATGGATTTAGATTACGGGTCTTCTACAGTTTCTCAAGGCATCAATGCTATTTGGGTTATTGTTGATGATTAACCAAGTCCAAATGCCTTTCATTTCTTTACTTGATATGGGAGACTTATTCACTTGAACGCCTTCTTTGGTATATACGTAAATGAGATTGTGAGGTTGCATGGCATGCTCAGATCCATAGTTTGGATCGTGACCCAAGATTCACTTCAAGATTTTGGGGTTAGCTTGCAAAAAAGCTATGGGCGCAGTTTACGATTTAGTTCGGCATACCATCCCCAAACAGACGAACAATCAGAGAGGACTATTCAAACTCAAGATATATTAAGACTTCATGGTCCCTGAACTTCAAGAAGCGGTTAGGATAAGTATTTACCATTGGTGGAATTCTCCTACAACAACAGCTTATCGAGCAAGTATAGGTGTGGCTCCATTCAAGCATTATATGGACGAAAATGTCGTTTCTTCAATATGTTTGGGACGAAAGTGGGTGAAGCAACATTGTTGGGACCCGAAGTTAAGACGTATATGACTACGAAAAGATCCAAATGATTCGACAACGACGTATAAAGCGGCACAAGATCGACAAAAAGAGTTATGCGGATCTTCATCGAAAAGGACGTGGAATTTAGTGTAGGGGATCATGTATTGTTGCGAAGTTGCTCCATGGAGGGAGTTACAAGATTTGGGGAGAGAGGAAAGCTCAATCCACGATTTATTGGTCCATTTCAAATTCTTGACCGAAGTAGGAAATGTAGCCTATAGACTTCATGTTACCTCTGAGTATGTCTCGTGTTCATAATGTGTTTCATATCCTGCTCAGAATAAATATGTGAAAGACGAACCACGTTATTAAGTTTAAGCCGGACGAGATAAGCCAAGACTTAACGATGAGAGAATTACTACCGAAGATCTTGGATAGGAAGGAGCATGTCTACGCCATGAAAGGTCATACCACAAGTTAAAGTTTTGTGGAGAATCATGCTATAGAGGAAATGACTTGGGAATTGAAACGGAAATGAAAGCGAGGTATCCTCACCTTTTCAAACACTGTGGACGTCGTCAATTTCGGCGAAATTTCATAAGAGGAGAGGTTGTAAGACCAAATTTTTAAATAAAAAGGAATTTCCTTTATTTATTATTTTGAAATAGTAAGGGTTGATTTGATTAATGTGGATAGTTAAGGGTTAAATACGCAAATATTTCAAAATAAGTAAATTGGTTATAAAATATTCATTTTTTGTACGGGAATATTCGTTGGTCGTGGAATATTCGTCATCATTTGGATAATATTCGTTTGGTGCGTGGAATATTCAAATCGCTTGTGAATATTCGCATTAAATACTCACGAGTAGTAGCCATGTGGGCCCCATAACGGAAAGCGATTGGATGAGAAAATGACAAAGTTTGGGTGGTTATAAATAGCTGTAGTTGTTATCAAGTAAGATCATGGAATACCCTAAGGGTTAAAATACGTGAATACGCGTGGTTTACAAGAAATAATACTCAGTATTACATGCAGATTGTTGAATTATTGATCCTTACGTAAAGAAGGCACTACTCAATAATTGTTCAAGAAGTTAATTCTTGTCAATAGTTTATTTTATTGATTCAATAATTGTTGCGTTGATATTTTATATTATTATTGTTTCATTATGTAGCATTTTTGGAACTTTTCATGTATCAAGGTTACTATTCATGAGAGTTACTATTCACGAAAGTTACTATTCATGAGTTACTATTCACGAGTTACTATTCACGCTAGTACTATTCACGGAAGCGTGAAGACGCTTTTATGAATTTCTATCTTTTGGGTGTCTGAAGTTCTTATTCACGATACGGACTATTCACGATACTTCCAAGACTATTCACGATACCAGACTATTCACGATACAAAGACTATTCATCGAAAATAAAATTTCTTCTTTTCGTCTAAAATATCTATTCCGGATACTAACTCCGATCAGATCCATGTTTTGATCATTCTTGAATTTTACACCATTACCATTATTTTGAGGTAATTTTGAACATGGATAAAACAAAGTACAAATCCTTAATCCTTAATCCTTGTCATTTTGTTTCAATTTGGATTCGTTCTTTAAAATATTTTCATCATCCTCGCCTTAAATGATGATATTATTGAATATCTTTGGCCCAGAAAGTGCCTTGGAACTTTATATTTGTTCCCTTATCGAGGCATTTGTATTATTGAAGTCAGAGTTTTCTTCTTGTACCATGTATTTGGCACTTCGTAACGGGTGTTGTGTATACCTATTTTGGGGGCGCCACAAAGACCATCCAAAGAATTTTCTCTTTTTAGACTTCAAATCTTGTTCCACTACGTTGACTTTATACTCCACAAAGGTCCTTCCTGTTTTCTTTTTAGAGGCACGGTTGTCATCTTCTATCCTTAATCTTACGATTAAGTCTTCAAGTTTCATCTCTTTGCGTTTATGCTTGAGATAATTTTTAAAATCTTTCCACAAAGTGGTAGTTTTTCAATAATAGCAAGCAACTTGGAAAGATTCACTTAATGACATACCTTCTGCATGTATTTCATGCAGGATTACTTGTAATTCTTGGACTTGGTTGATGACTGCCTTGGAATCCACCATTTTGTAGTCCAAAAATCTGCCAACTACGAATTTCTTCGTGCCAGCATCTTCTGTTTGATATTTTTTATCCAAGCAATCTCATAATTCTCTTGCTATTTTGAGAGAACTATACACATTGTATAATGTGTTATCCAATCCATTAAGGATATAATTTTTGCACAAAAAATCTGTATGTTTAATTTTCATACATCTATTGCGGCAACAACTTACCTGTCTGTTTCATCTTCTTTGAGCACAGGGGGATCTTTGTGATGAAACCTCGCCAAGTTCAAAATAGTAAGATAAAACAACATCTTTTGTTGTCATCTTTTAAATTCTATTCCATTGAACTTTTCTAGTTTTTCACCATGGTTCACAGGAACATTTTGTATAGAAGGTGTAGAAGAAGAACCAATTATAGTAACAGAATTGGTATCCATATTTCTTGCAAATATATATATATAACAAGTAATTGTCTTAAGAATGTTAGTAGGAAATTATATATATTTATATGAACTTATCTTGTAGAAAATAATTTGTCAAGGCTAGTACTTGGTACTATGTCCTTAAGACAATTATGCACTCCGTATGGTGATTAGAGTTGATAGAACTTGTCTCCCATGATAGAATGACACCGTATACTTTAGCAGCACTACAAAAAGTATACTCTATGAACCAAAAAATAAATGTTCCAACTCTCTCTTTTAGAACTATGAAAATGATGAGAAAACAGAATATTAAATGACTAATAAATGCTTAGTTACTTGTAAAATGAGTGAGTATGAAGGATGACCCCTCCTATCTATTTATAGGAGGGGTTGGTGCCCCTTCGAATGGAAACTTAGCCCTTGAAAAGGCATGGGATGCCAGTGAAAAGGCATATATGGTATCCTTTGGTCAAAACGACGTAGTTTTGATCATATGCAGTATGGGTGCGTCTGTTCGGACCTATAAAACGACGTAGTTTTAGTATTAGCAAAACCAAAACTACGTAGTTGTAGCCCTAGTAGAAAAGGCGCGACAAAAACGACGTATTTTGGGTCGCCCGTTCAGACTTATACCTTTTCATCAGATACTGCTTCTCAATTAAACGACACAGTTTTGATAATTCTCAAAACGACATAGTTTTGGTAATATAATTAAATAAAATTAATTTTATCTAAAAAATTATATACAAGACCCAAACCCAATGCTCAAGTCAGGCTGGTCAATCGACGGCAACACGCGTGTGGGTTCGAACCTAACTTTGGCTAGGTCCTCTCCCTTCCACAAAAGTGGATTTCCCCTTGGGGCTCAAACCCAAAAGCACTTTCCTTGTATATAAACATATTAAACATTTAATTCTTAACCTATGTGGGACTTGGTTTTTTTCACATATATTTATTATATTTTATCATTTTCAAGTGTGATCTTTAGGAGATAATATCTCATTCATTACTCCATGGATTTGAACTTCCAAATACTTAATTTAATCTACTCATAGAATAGAACACATTAATATATGAAATTATTAAAAATAATTAATGGCACCCACATTAATTTAGGCTCAAATTCCAACAAATTCGTTATATAATTGTTTAGTTTCAAAATGAATAATTATATCACTCTTGTATTCAAAGCGATACGTATAATTCACACAAAAAAAAATAAAATTGTGTATAACCTCTTAGTTATTTGTTTTTAATTTTATTCTTTCGATGAAATGCCCAAGGCAAAAAATCTATTAATCATTAGAAATTGGGTCCAATAAAGGAGAAATACAAGTAAAGATTTCCTTCGACCAATAAACTGAATAATTAAAACTCAAAAATGTTAAAATATCATAAGTGAGTTGGAGTCTCACGTTTGAAAAAATAATTAAAGAGTGAATAATTAATATATATGAATAAATCTAAAACATATTTAATGACTTAAATTTTTTGGACCATACCCCATCACAGTACGTTAACTTTGACAAAATCATGATCATGAGGTTTATTCCAACCTAACCAAGTAGAAGAATGAGTAATAATTTGATCCAAGTTAGTAGCCTTAATTCCCAAGTACTGAAGTCAAGCATCTAGATACTACACTCATGAGATTTCTAATTATATAAGGAATTAAACTTTAATTTTCAAATTGTTAGAATTTGAGCAAAAATTGAAATGAGATTTATTAATCATTTGAAATGAATTTACATATCAATGTGTTTTACTCCATGAGTAGATTAAAATTAAATATTTAAAAGCTCAAATTTATGGAGTAATGAATGAAAAATTAACTCCCAAAGATCACCCTTAAAAATATAAAAAATATTTGTGAAAAACTAAGTATTACATCGGTAAAGAACTAAATATTAAATAGGTTTATATACAATGCGGTCACAAAAAGTGGTTGCGACCGATATCATATCATAATTAATTGAGTCCTTCTAGGGGGACATTTTTTAGTGACATTTCTAGTAACATTTTTTTTTGGTTTTTTTTTATTTTAATTTTTTGTAATAACTCTCAAAAAATGTATAATATTTATTTCAACAGAATTTTTTTTTTCTTGCATGTATCCAAATTACACCTAAAACACTATTTTTTATAAAAATTTCAGTTGGAATAAATACTATATATTTTTTAGGAGATACTACCAAAAAAAATACCAAAAATATAAATAAATAAATAAATAAAATATCACTAAAAATGTCAGCTCATCAATGTCATCCTAGACTTATTGTAATGAATTTTCTTATTACATGCATCATGTCATGTTATGAGAAAAAATATGTCAAAACTTGCAACAAGACAAATTTTCCTTTTTGCCTGCCTACACATATTATTACAAAATTTTGCATAGAAACCTCAGCAATTTTGTAGTCTAAAATTAAAAACGTATCTGTATCTTTAATTTTGAAACGCGCAAAAAAGAAAAACAAATCTCTAATATTGAAACGAAGTATATAACAACAGCACGCCAACCAAGATCTTAATGGCAAGCAAAAGAAATAGATTGAAACATCATTTGCAGTAATATCCATAATCAAACTGAAATAACATCCTGCGAGTATCTCCAAAAAAATATTTGCCCTCATCCTTGTAGATGGATTCTCTCGTGGGCATAAAAATGGAGTTTACTTTAAGCTAACACCACAAATATTTGAATGCCAATGTCATCTAACAGGTCTAATTTCAAGAGGTGAGACTGTCTTGAAAAGCAGCAATGGGTTGTTCAAAAGCCACGAGCGAAAAATTTGGCTAATTGTCTTGGAGCTTGTTCTATGATCAGTATATCGCTTCATGCTAATGGATGCCGCCTCCTGCAAATATTTCCAAGTTACTAATCATCAAACATCAAATACCTGCACTAAATATAGATGCGTCGAGAGTAAAAAGTTGGGACTATTTATGTTCAACATGTTGGCCTTTCTTGAAAAATATAAAATATGCCAAAATATCCAGAATCATATGTTCAACATATTAGCCTGTCTTGAAGGATATAAAATAAGCCAGAATATCTAGAATCAAAGCAATCACGATGTTAAAAAGGAATAGTCGATCAACTTACCTCTTTGGTCGACTTCGGTCTTCATCATATTCCATCACTCCACCAGATTCAGCAAACATTTCCTCGTGTCCTCTGAAGTCAAAGTTGGCCTGCTCACAGGTTGCAACTTCTGCCATAACGTAAGTAAGACACATCTACAAACATATTCCATGTACTTCAAACACGCTCAGTTTTTATATTTATGTTCTCATGAAATATATGCTCTACTACTAGAAGTTACCAACTACCAAGCCAACCTCACCGCTTAAAACTCTGCTTAGACAAATAGTTAACGAGGGTTCAACCTGAGAAATATGCACAAGTGACGAGATACAAATATTACATGGATATGAAATCGGCCACTGAACTCGATGTATAGGACTCAAAACGAAAATTGAAAGGGAGGAGCCATGGAAGCAGTAGGCACTCTATAATTATTCTTATTTTATAGTAATGCTTGCTTCAACTTAAGTTAATTCATCCGAGAAAGGTTAATCTCATCTTACCAAGAGAGCCTACATTTCCTAATATGTGAGACACCAAACAAATCAAGTTTTAGAATGATAAGATTAAGATTTCCTACACAGCATTTTAGTTCAGCCTCATAGTACTACACCTATATTCACACAGTTTCATCATTTCAAACAGTTGTATCGCCAATTGGGTTGCGGCTTGTATCCCTTTCGTTGTCAGTCCAACTAAGGTAACAAAAGTACCTCGGAATGCGATACAAAATATAAGTGTAACAAGTTCATTCCCATAAAATGTCTAAACAGTCGTATGAAAAATGTAAATCGTACATATAAACTAACTCAAATTATCGATAGAGAAAAGGGCCAAAAGGCAAACACATACAATGATGTAAGAGAGAATTGCATTGTACTGACCTTGAGGGAAACAGACTTCTTTACTTCATCCATCCTTTCTTCAACCTCCTTCCTGTGTTTCTTGTCCAACTCACTCATGGTATCAGCCCATTTTATCTTCTCTTGGATTGAAATCAGAAGATTGTCTGATGTAGTCAACCTGTGTTGTTGTTCAGACGAACATACGTTGTTGGATTCAAATATAATAAAGTGAAAATACACAGAGAAAGTCAGTGTTCTAAAAATCACTAGGAGAACTTACGTGGTGGATGGGGCCCCTAGCGCCTAGAGTTTTCTTAGGAAGTCTCATTTATATATAATATATCTTTTGATAGTATATTATATACTATATAAAGCATATATTTGCATATATGACAGGACTGGGTATGCTTATATCAAAAAACACAAGGGGGGCTTCATCTTAGAAAGTGGCACACACTTCTATACACTGTCTGACTAACAAGACTTGAATATTGTGGTAGGAGTTTCTTGAAGTATGCAAAAAAGTGCAACTGTTACAAGTAAGAGTTGTGGTTGGACTATATGAAGTGGTAGTACTAAAGAAGAGATTACAATAATCACATGTATGTGTGTATATATGCATGTCTACATATAATTTAATATCAATCTACCTAAATGTCCATGAATACAATACTCCTTGCAACATCATATAATATTACTATTTAATGAAATTTCACATACAGTCGTACAGAAAAGATTTATTGTAATTAAATAAGTGGTCTACCAGCTTGATAATGCCTGTATCATGCTCCCAAGCTGTTCAGGCCTGAGATCCCTTCCTGCTGCAAATTGCACCTGCAAAATCAAAAATGGAATTTATCATTTACCAAATGAGGGGCCATAACATACATTAGCAGGTCACCAGAAAGACTACATGGAGAGACTAAGAAGGGTATATACAGTGAATTCAAACCTCAAAACATCTTCGTAGCTGATCCAGCTTTCCTCTAACTATGCCCTACTCAAGAAAAAGCAGAAGTTATTGCACAGCTCTGTTATCCTTTTCTATCATTTATAGTCATATGATCAGAAGTGGTGGTATACATATGTATAGGCCATAGCTACGGAATACAAAATTATAGCAAAACAAATGCTATGTAAAATTCATCAAAACAGTATCTCCTAAGGAAAACAAGTGAAAACCTTCTCCAGAAAATCAGAGGTTTGAAAAAATCCCTAACAAATGAACCAATACTGCATCCAAACTCCAACAAAGAATTTTACTTCTGCTGGGATTAGAGTATATCTCATAATATCATGTGGTTATCTGCCTGCCAAAAAAATTGTATTTATATCTTATCTGTAGTAAGTTTTATGAACACAGAATACATACCACATACATGCACTCATTGATTAGGAAATCTTCAAGTTCACGCACATTTGTAACATCTAACTCCTGCATCAGTACATCATAGGGGAGTACCTAGGAAAGAACTAATAATTAGAAACTCATAAAATAATGTAAATATCCAAAGAAGTACCTAACATGGGAAAAACCTACAAGTCAAACTTGATATCATTCCAAGAAATTGAACATGAAGAAGAAGCAACCAATTCAGATTTTAATCTATTTGAATTCTTAGCCATGAAAACTAAACCCGTTACCATGTCCCTTCCCTTAGTGTCGTGCCAAAATGTCACTAGTGTTGCATTGTCTTTGTAATGCTTGGAACTTCAAAAGTATTCATGTAAAGTTATATATCACTGTAAATAAATGCCGAAATGCTATGATTTAGTAATATCTTTGTTCTACCAGTACAGAGTCCTAATTATTTACAGTGACTGAAATCAACGATTTCACGAGTTATTCAGATATCAGCATTGACTGCCACTTCGGTGTGGCAGGTTCCCATATAAAACTTACATTTACCTAAGCACAAGAATGGTTTTAAGAATTTCCAAATAAAAGGGTTTGATTAATTATCAGGATAATCCAAATAAACTAAGCCTTATAAATCATGACCATCATTTGCAAAGCGCCAAAAAAGTATGTAGCTCTTTTGACCAGTTGTGATTCAAATTTACAAATACAGGCAAGTTGCAAGTTCTAACACCTGTCTGTTCTAGTAATGATGTTGATTACTTCAAATATGCAACTCAATTCAGAAAAGAAAAAGGTTGAGACTAGGGCTGAGCAAGTAACCAAATTGGAACCGAAACCGCACCAAAAACCGCACGAACCGCATCAATTAAAACCGCACCAACGGTTCCGGCGTATGTGGCGGTTTTAGGTGAGTTGAATAACCAAATTTACGGTTCCGATTTGGTTACTAGCCAAAACCAAACCGCATAAAACCGAAACCGCACCATGTGTGTATGTATGTATTATCTCTAGTAAATTCTAAAGTTACTTTTCACTTGAACACGCTCAGAGAAAACCCCAGTCTTGCATTGTTATTTTTACACCAATTGAAAGAAGATGTTAGAGGTTATAGAGTCAAAAATTAAGCAATTGGGTTTTAGAATTTTGAATTTGTTTGATGCGTTATTGGAGGGGCTTATAGTTGAGGGGCTCGAGCACTTGATGGCTGATGCATTGGTTAATGTCAATGCTATAATTGTAATAGTCTAATAGATTATTTTTAGTCCTCCCTGCAATATATTTTATTCTATCTTCATTATATACTTTTAATTTTTGGGGAACTGATAAACATTCTTGTTTGTTATCGAATATATGGTCTCCGTTGTTTTATATAGCGCATATTTTAGTTTTAAAGCATGCTTGATATAATTCTCATTGTCGACTTTGTCACTAAGTTAATTGCTCGATGTAAGTTTTATGTTAAATTTTATTGAAGGCTTAAACTTTTTTGTTGTTTCAATTGGTTTTAGAACCGAAACCGCACCAATTAAAACCGCACCGCACCAATCACAAGCGATTTCGGGTGCGGTTTTGAATTTTTCAAACCGCACCTAAGCGGTTTCGAGCGCGGTTTGGACTTCAAACCGCACCAAACCGCACCATGCTCACCCCTAGTTGAGACAGCTACAAATATTACTTTCATTAGCTCTATTTAACAAGCTAAAAAACTGACAACCACTTCAAAGAGAAACCATCTTACTGAGTAAACAAGCTGACAAACTGACAACAACTAAAAAAGAGAAACCAGGTGACAAACTGACAACCACTCAAATTGAGTGGGTAAATTAATTTGAAGGATAAACAATACTGTTTCAAGATGAAGAGTTGGAATTAAGCAATGTTCTAAAAGGCGCTAGGCGGGAAGCGGCGGCCAGCGGGGGCCTAGCGCCTGGGGGGCCTAAGCGGAATTTTTTATTTTAAGACAATTTTAATATTTTATCTTACATTATTCTAACAAAACAATAATATAAAACAAAATAATATATAATAAAGATAATAATTAAACTATAGAATTAGTAGTAATTGCACTTAAGTAGTAGGATATATATACATTGCTTGAAATAATTAAATTATAGAATTAGTGTTACTAGTAAGTAGGAACTAGTAAGAAGTATCTTGATATCTTCATATATATAATTATATACGTACTTCTTCTCTCTCAAAAATTTAAATAAATGTTATTTTTAAAATTAGTGTGAAGTTTATTGAATGAGGCATTTGATATTATTAATTATGTAATTATTTTAATTTGTGCAATTTTCAAAATTGAGGACTTAAAGAAAATGACAAATATCATATACTAAGTATGACTAACATATCTTTGACGTATTAGTTTTATTCATAAACAAAATTGGTATTAAATAATAAAATTTAAAATTTTAAGAATTCAATTCAATATTAAAACTTAAGAAACTAAACATAAATTAAAGAATTATATTGAATTAAACTAAATATTACAAATGTATCATCATTTATAGAATTTCAAGTTGGTACAAGTTCAAAAAATTACAACTATAATAAAATTATCCATTTTGACTTGATCTTGTTCACTTTTTGTTGTAATTTGATATGCTACAACTTGCATTAAGAATATGGTAAATCATTAGAAAAATAAATATATCAATATTTGATTTTGGTAGTAATTTTATAAAAAAAAAACTCCGCCTAGCCTGCTTTTTTCACCGATTTGCCTTAGGCGCGGCGCCAAGCCCCCGCCTAGCGCCTAGGCGCCGCCTAGGCCGATTTTAGAACTAATTAAGAGCAAGTTTGTGTACCTTGTTTGTCTCAGCTAGTGTGAGCACAGAAAGTTGCTTTAGCTTAAGGATTTGATCAGGTACCAACTGTGGGAGATGACCTGCATTGCCTACAAAAAATCAAGATTGCAATACAAATATTGCATGCAAGTATGTCAAGCATTGCTAGTTTTGCGTATGTTTTTCACAGTAAAATTGTTGTCTCATGAAACATGTTTAGAGTTATTATTCAAAAAGGTAAGAGGTAGTAACAATAGGATCTCAGTATTAGCAATTATACAACATGATGTTCAGAATGCTTACTCTTGTATTCACTCCATGTACCATGTGCAAACAGACGAAGCAGATCAAGGTATACAGAGGTCTCAGTCCCTTGAAGCTGCAAATTGTTTTGTTCACGAAAAGATAATGCAAGGAGAGATCTTAAAACGGAATATTTTTTGCACATAATATTGCCAATAAAAAGGAGCTAAAATTATCAATTAAACAAAAGGGTCTAGCTATTGCTAAAGCAGAACTTGCTCCTGACAAGACTGTACTTCAGCGGAATACTTTCCGCTTCCAGCACTTGTACCTCAAGTTCCAAGAGAATTACTTGTTTTAGCAAAGAACCAACATGATAAAACAAACTAAATGATGAAGGTAGAAAAATAAATTAGGTTGATTAATACACGATCAGAGATTCATAAATCATAACTATATAGGAGAAGAGTTTTATACTCAGAAAAACAAAAAAAAAAACATATAATTACAAAGACAACTTCACACTGGCAAAAAAAAGTGAGTAAGCAAATGGGTAAAAGAAAGTGGGGGAGGGGCAAGAGGGAGAAAAAAGGTGGGGGAGGGAGAGAAGTATCTGGACGTAAATGGACAAACCTAATCAGATATTATGCTGTTCAAGCCTGTTCCGTAATTTTTTTTGAGCTCTGAATGAAGTTTATTGAGAGCCATATATCTGATGAGACAATATCAAGCTTGTCAAACTCAAGCGATTTGGTGGTTATAAATATTAAATAGTGTTCGGACTTTGGGCCATTACCGATAGTGAAAAGGGAGTTCAACCCGCCAAAGTGGGTTTTGTGGGTGTCTATATACAACAAACTTGCTTTTCTGCCGGGAGAAGCAGATGTTAGCCTGCTCCAAAATAAGGCAGTGCTTGATGTGTTGAATTTTAAAAAATGTATAGAAGTCGTATAACTTTTTATAAATAATTGATTTAAATTTCTTTTTGGGATTGATTCAAATATTGGTATTTTTGTATTAAATTAGTATTTATTACAATGACTTCCATTTTTTCTTGACCAAATAAAATCGAAGTTTGCAAGGAAGAGAATATTATGCAATAAGGTATAGAGGCGGTGTCAATGCGTTGCACCACCTAGACATTTTGACTACTATGGTACCACGTGTAATGTACAGGTTCTTCAGTGACACTCTCATCTGATCCTACTTAACATGTTCATGATCCACTTTAGAATGTTTCATTTCAATTCACATCCCAAACAATACCCAGACCTTACAATAAATCATGGATGTTGAAAAGCACTTCCTACTAATAAGAAGTACTCCCTCCGTCCCAAATTAATTGCTCAGTTTTGACTTTTTAAAGTCAAATTGACCATTTTTAAAATTAATCTTTTTACTATTTTTGCTAAAATATAGGTGAAGAGATTATAACCAAAAGAAAGTATATACAATTTATTACTAATCCTAATTTTTATAATTTTAGAAATATATTTATATATGCTTAATTATTAATTTAAAATAGTCAATTTGACTTAAAAAAAATCAAACCCAAGCGATTAATTTGGGATTTATGAGAGATATTTTCTCATTTTAATGTTTTGATAAGAAGTATACTAGTTAGAAGAACCAAAAACAGAAGTACGTTGAATAAACCAAATAAGATCATAAATAACTTAATTAAAAAATTATGCATAAAATGAGAGTAATCATCACAGGCATTGTGCTTTTATGTGTTTGTGTCACTATTAACCCTGTATCTACACTTACTTTCTTAGTATGTAATTGTATTTAATCGCAATAAAAGTTGCTTTTTGTTGAAGGACTCAAACAAAAAACACAAACACAAAGTAAACCAAAATTAAGTTAAAACCTCGAGAACGTTGGGTAGGGCAAGAATTTCGGAGAAGGCGAATAGAAAAGGATGAGAAGTGGCTTCAACGACGACGTTTGCGAGGGAGGAGCCTTTTAGTGTGGAGGCTTGCTGAACGAAGTGCTCAACATGCTCTGCTTGCTTCTGTTCAATATCCATGATTTTTCAGTGGATTGAACTGATAAATTTGGGTAACAAATCAAGTATAATAAGGGTTCTAGACAACTAAATAATGTTAGGGTTTCCAGTTTGATTTCTAGAGAGAGAAATCGAGGGATTTGAAGTGTTAGGAATTGGATTGCAATTTGCAAAGGAAGTATTTAGGGTTTAGGATTTGTCCAGGACTGAACAGACGGATCGTTCAATAATGTGAGAGGATGCCGATCCTCTTGCTTTGGGTCTGTCATAAATATATAAAGTTACTGGTCACGTCATAAATATATAAATATATATTATTAATAATTAATAAAATTTAAAAAAGTAGTATTTTATAAATTAAAACATAATAAATTTGAGTTACAATTTTGCTAAAAATAATTAATGTGTTACAATTTTACTAAAAATAGTTGGACAGCCGCTGGCTCACTGGTGAGCGAGACCGCCGCCTACCCTGTCGTAATGGTCTGTTGAACATGCAGAAGTATATTTCCAACATGTGAATTAGTTGGTATTAAAAATGTTAAGAAAAAATAAATGATAAGAGTAATAAAAAATAGAAAGGGGAGAGACACTTCCCTAGCCCGGTCCACAGAAACTTTATCAAGTGTGGCATGCTTAACACGTCACAAATGCAGATAATGAGTAATGTTTAAGAACCTGCATCAGCGTACACTTATGTAGACTAATTCAATAAGCATTTTGAACCACCTTCTTATCTAAAAGATTAATTTATTAGATTAAGGCTACACAATACTTATTAATTCATCTACGCTTTTAAATTTATTTAATGTGTGATTCATGTGAAATATTCCAACAATTAATACTACCCGAAATAGTGCTTAACCTTCGGAGTTTTATGTGATTATTTTTTTAATCAAAATTCTTACTTTAGTTTCTTACTTTATAATTTTGGTCATAAGAAAAATATTACTCATTCCGTTTCAAAATTAGATATACAAATTGAGTTCTGAGTTCAAATAACGATATATTAAACTTCAAATTGATGTGAATTTATTTAATTTTAGTTGATCTGATTATTATAATTGTATAGTATATTATAAAAACTATTAATCACAAAATTTATTTCATTCTAAATTTTTATGAGTCATAACAATTTTAAAATTTAATATATTATCGTTTGATCTCAAAAATCAAATTACATCTTTAATTTTGAAACGGATGGAGTATATTTTTTTTTTGATGCTATTTCTTGTCCTAAAATACTGGTTTTCAGAAGCACGGCTGCCTGGCTTATTATACTTCAGGACTTATTCAGGGTTTTGGTTTCCCTAAAAATCAACTCTTAACTGGGCCCAAAAGCTTGGTTGTGTGATCTTACTTGTAACAATCAAAATCAGCCTTTCATGTTTATCTATACAATAAGTCTTGCTGGACATGTTTATGAGACAGGAAAACTGGACAGGCGATTTTATTTTTTTTTTTTTTTTATTTTTGCTTGCTTGTGATTCTAAAAAATATATAGTATTTATTCCAACAGAAATTTTTACAAAATATAGTGTTTTAGGTGTAATTTAGATATGGCATACAAATACTGAGATTATACGCAATGTATAACCTCAGTATTTGTATGTGTATTCAAATTATATCTAAAACACTATATTTTGTAAAAATTTCTGTTAGAATAAATACTATACATTTTTTGGAGTCACAAGCAAAAAAAAAAAAAATTCCACCTGTCCAATAAACCGGTCCAATTGACCGGTCTGTGTAGAAGCACTCTTATCTATATAAATTTACAAATTTGAAGTTAAAGATATATTTTTATTCCAAATTTATCTATAAATGTCATCAATGTTGAGTAATAGTGATGTTTCAGCGTGAACAAATTTTAATTAATTTTTTGTTGAAGTTAAATATTTTTTTTTGAAATAATCATAATAATGTTTACAAATTACAATGTTATCCTCCTAGATCTCGGAACTTGAAAATGTTCTAAAATAGCTTCATTATCAATAGTTTCAAATACATCATTTTCAATATAAGAAACCAAACAATTACTCAACAATTTATCGCCCATTTGATTTCGGAAAGTGGTTTTAATAATATTCATCACTGAAAATATTCTCTCCATTGTGGCAGTAGCAACCGGTAAAGTCAAAGACAATTTCAACAACATATAAACCCAAGGAGACAAATCAGCCTTATTCTTCTTAACCAACTTTTGAGCAAGTTCATCGATCCCTTTCACATTAGAAAATTCAAAATCATTTTTCACATCTGCAATGTAAGTTTCAAGTTCATCATTAATCCCACAAAGATCTCTATCTTGAAATTTCAATCGGTAAAACTTTGCAAATTGAATCAACCGTTCCTTGTGAAATGTTGAGAAATAATTATTGGGATCAAGACACAACATAAATGAGAGCAACTCTGTATTAACATTGTCAGATCGATCATTTAATTCTTGAAGTTGACTATCTATCACTGTATAGAGTAACTCAACCTGAAAGTAAGAAGATTGGTGACTCTTTCACCCCGACAAATCTTTCTTGAACCAAAAAGATATTTTCCATTTTTTGAACGACAATCCTATGCACATAACAAAAGTTAGTAATTTCTGCCAACAAACTCTCCCAACCCGAATCTATCATTGTGACGCCCCCAAAATAGGTATACACAACACCCATTCTGAGTCGCCAAATACATGGTACAAGAAGCAAACTACAACTTCAATAATACAAATGTCGTGTGAAATACGACAATATATACTGTGAGTTTAAATACAAATATTATCTTCTAGACAATATCTATACTCAAATAAATCCTCATCACATTTATTGATACATTATTTTACAAAAATGGTGAGGACTACTAAACAACTCTCTCTAGAACCTTCATTCCATACCCCGACTAAGACTGTCTCGCTTACATTCTCGCCTCCGAGAAGAAAAATGGAACAACAAGGAAAAGGGTGAGCTCAACTAGCCTAGCAAAAAGAATATTATGACTAAGATAATATACAACAAATTATCGTTAGTCTCCAACAGGAAAAAATCGATAGAATACAATAGGCAACAAGTTTGAGATCAATATTCATGGTGAAATAATAATTCATAGAAGAGTTACGTAGAGAATGAAATCTACTATAATCTATGAATTTAACAAATCCATCATCAATATTTTATCCCCTGTAACATCAATCAATATTCATCTCAAATCAAATATTCATCTTTTTGCACTACACAGCCAAAGATATTCATCAATCGGTCATGTTCATCTCAACACTGCTCATCTTTGCACTAAAGGCCAAAGATATTCATCGATCGGTCATGTTCATTTAAACACCGCTTCATCTTTGCACTACAAAAGCCAAAGATATTCTTCAGAAATCATTCATCTTTGCACTACGTGCCAAAGATATTCAATAATATCATCATTTAAGACGAGGATGATGAAAATATTTTTAAAGAACGAATCCAAAGGAAACAAAATGACAAGGATTAAGGATTAAGGATTCACTTTGTTTTATCCATGTCCAACAATACCTCAAAAATAATCATAGTGGTGTAAAATTCAAGAATGATCAAAACATGGATACAATCAAAGATAGATCCGAATAGATATTTTTTGACGAAAAGAAGAAATTTTATTTTTCTATTGAATAGTCTTGATATCGTGAATAGTGTCAGATATACGTGAATAGTTCAGATATCGTGAATAAGAATCTGACACCAAAAGATAGAAATTCCACAAAAATATTTTCACGCTTCATGAATAGTACTTGTGAATAAGAACTCGTGAATAACTCATGAATAGTAACTCGTGAATAGTAACTCATGAATAGTAACCTCGACATGAAAAAGTTTCAAATTTGATAAAAAGTTCCAACTAATATTTCAAAGATAAATGATATCAAGAAATAATATCATTACTGAAAAAAAATAATATCCCTTACCTCAAAGAATCAAGATTTCTTGAAGGAAAGATTGGAAGTGATCTTTGAATGAAACTTATCTTTGAAACAAAGAACTCTCAAAAGTATCTAAATACTCACAAAATACACTCAATAATATAGAGAGAGAAAGAGAGAAAACTTTGTTTCGTGTGTGATTTTCAATTCTAACTTAAATTTCTATTTATAGGAAAATGTTAGCCCACCAAAGCGACTTCGACTGCACCGATGGCTTTACTTGCTACTATTGCCACCCACCACATTTGAAATAAAATTCAGCACATTTTTCACCAACCACAAGTGGGGCCCACTCAATTCTAGAATTTTCCACCAAAATCAATTATAACCCTACTTTCCTAATCAAACACCTCTCAAAATTTATAACAAATCATTCGTTCATTTTAAACGGTTCAAAATTTGTGGACATATACTCAACTTATATATGTATAACATATCCAAAATTACAACGATCCAACTATTTGATTAAATATTATAACTCACACAATAAAGCTATAATAACAATCGATTTGATCTTTTAATACCTCCAATCCGACAAAAATACAAATAAAACATCTCAAAGATTAATTCCTTCATTAATAACCACATAAATAAATCCATCATTTATATTCATATAAAATAAATATTTCCTTATCATATGAATCAATAATTAATTATTCACAAATAATATTACGTAATCACAATTATGATAACCGTGTAGCTCCTCAGAGAAGAGGGGCTTTTAATAAGGATCTCTCCTTCTTGGCGGCAAATTAGGTGACCAAACCTCTCCTTAGAATGTAACTTTCTAGACATTGCCAATAATGTTATCTAATAATATTATTCAAATAATATGAATTATTGATCCGATAATGGGAATATCATGCGACAATTATTGAAACAATAATAATATAAAATATCAACGCAACAATTATCAATCAATAAAATAAAATATTAAACAAAGAATTCATCGTGAAAATTATTGAGTAGTGCCATCTTACGTAAGGATCAATAATTCAACAATATCAGGCATACAAGGCTACACAGCAACCACGCCAGACATCAGTATTTTAACCAACGGGTATTCCAATGGATCCTTAATTGAATAATAACTACGCCAGTTATTTTTAACCAACTTATATTTGTCGTTTTCCTCATCCAATCGCTTTCAGTTATGGGGCCCACACATGGTCGCTACTTCGTCGCATTTAATATTCCCCGACAAGCATCTAATATTCCACGATCAAATGAATATTCCCGACAACAATGAATATTTTATAACCACTTGCTTATTTTAAAATATTTATGATTTAACCCTTAACTATCCACTTTAATCAAATCAACCCTTACTATTTCAAAATAATAAATAAAGGAAATTCCTTTTTATTTAAAAAAATTTCGGGGTCTTACAATCATGCTTTGTAAT
The DNA here is from genome assembly GCA_020205615.1 of Panax quinquefolius. NCBI lineage: Eukaryota > Viridiplantae > Streptophyta > Magnoliopsida > Apiales > Araliaceae > Panax > Panax quinquefolius. The sequence continues at coordinate 100,113,414 of CM035166.1, read as the reverse complement.
AGTTGCTCTGAGATAGTAATTAAAGTCATTGCATTTTCGATATTTTGGTCTTTCTTTTGTAATGCTTGTGACAAGGTATTCGTGATTCCCAAAAAAAATTCATTAAATGCAACAGAAATACAAACTCAAAATCTCGTATGAAATGCAACAAAGTACATGTTTATGTACTTTTATATATCACTCAATGCATCATCTTCTACTATCTCAAGCACTTCAATTGTTTCAGAAAATAAATTAATAACACTAAGAATTGTGTCATAATGTGAGCACCATCGTGTGTCTCTAGGTCGCTTTAAACTATCAAACAAAAAATAACCCTAATTAGTTCATCACATCTAGAAATAACTTGTCGAAGCTCATCATGGAGATTTAAAGCCTCAAAAAACATTACCTCATTATCATTCGTGCTCTATGCAATTCTCTGAACTACAGGGAGAGAATGCTTGCACTTCTCGAACATGGTCATTGTCAGATCTTTCTGCAATTACACATGAATTTGTATTAATTGTCATTATATTATTTATAATCCATGAACATATTGTCAACCGTTGACGCTATTTTGGTCTGTCCTTTTGGGTGATTTCGTCAGGCATACAAAATCAGGCGTTAACAATATCTATTAACTCAATTGTAAATTAATAAAGGATAAACTTTCATGACAAGGACCAAAAACAAACCAACCCACAACAAATTAAAGTGCATAACAACATATTCATTTAAGTTTTAACTCCAACCCATAACAAATTTAAATAAATATAAACTTTAAACTATCAAATAAAAAAAGCCCTAATTAATTAACTACCTCTTAAGTCCAATACAACAAATACATCAAATAAATTGAATTGGGTTTAATCCTAAGTCCCCAACCAACAACAAATTCAAACAAACTACAAATTTTAAATTATCAAATAAAAAAGTCATAACTTTGTTACCTTTTAAATCTCATATGCGCAAGGGGCGAGGGGTAGAGACTGCGATAGAATGAAGAGGAGATGAGGTCGCGACTAAGAAGAAGAGAAGTCGCTGACTCGCGGTGCTTGGCCAAACAGTGAAGCAAAACTGCAGAAGAAGAGTTTTTTTAATTTCAACTTTTCAAGTCTCTGAGCTCTCGCCACTCTCTAACTCTCTATATACGCCGTAAACATACTTTGAAGAATTATATTATAATAAAAAAATTTCTTTTGCCTACCAAATTTAATTTTTTTTATTAATTTGTCCTCTTAAATTTACTAACTTATAAATTATTTTCCCTTGAGTTTACCTATAAAAAAAAGTGATCATTACTTCATCCGCCCCTGATGGCATGTTAATGAAATCGTGACAATTTATTTGAAGATATTGTATTATTTTAAATATATTATAATTAAAAATAAGATTATTCTTGTAGAACTCGTTCTTTTTATAAATGAGACTTTTTTCGTGGAATGAAGGAGTACTACATTTTGCTTATATCTGGCCGGTGGGATTGTTATATATGTGTAATGTGTGTGGATCTTGATACAAAGTTGCATGGGGTAGCTATGGAATAAACTTTTTCTATTAAGGAAGAGTAGAGAGGGTTTCATCAAACTAGTGGCTAAGCTTGCCTACTGGCTACTGCTGATTAAGGCAGCATTAAATTTCATCTCGAGCCTGAAGCACAATTTTGTATAAAGTAATGAGGAAAGAAAATTAATACTCCCTCTATTTCAAATTATTTGATCATTATTAATTTTTAGAAATTAATGTGAGATATTTTCAAACTCAAAATTAAAATAACTTATTAAAAATTATGAAATAACAAAATTTACAATGAGTAATATATTTTAGATAGTTTACAATATTCATCATTGTATTGTATTGATTAAAATTAAAAGAATATATATCAATTTTGAGTTTAAAAATATCTTAAATTAACTTTAAAAAATAAAAAATAATCAAATAATATAGAACGGGAGAATATTAAAAAAGGGGCATCAAAGGAAAATTCAAAATTTTTAAAAAAAAGGAAAATGGGGAAAAAGAAGAAGAATATAATCTAAATTGGATTTGGATTAGACAAAATTGTCACTCTCTTAACCACTATGAAGTTTATAACTTTGGAAACTGATATTTTCATACATAAAAATAATATTTTCATATGAGTCTCTTACATGAAGGTGAGACTCACTTATTATTTAATTATGTGAGAAGAATCACGTGAAAATATCAATTTTTATGTGAAAATATCAGTTTTCTATAACATTTTGTTATATTTATTATAGCAAATGCTGTATTTTAATTATAGCACTCTTTTTGTGTGGACCAATACAAATGTTACACTTACTAATATAGACCCCAATGCAACAAAAATCTATAAGTTTGATGGTAATTAACCATTGTGATAACTTCATGAAATCAGGATGCATCTAAAACCGTACTCTATGTATTTAAAATGACATTTCACATCCTCATTTAAATGAACAACTCATTAATCATTATCCAACTCATCTTCATTTTCAAATTATAAAATTAATATTGACTTATTTTCTAAAATTTAATTTCAAACGTATTCAAATTTAAAATTGATATAAATTTATTTAATTCACGCCAATATAATTATAAATATTATAAAGTACTATTAATTATAAAATTTATTATTTTCAAATTTTAAATAAATCATATTAAATTTAAATTTAAAATATCACAAATTAACTTTTTAAAAGTTAATATTGATCTTATGTACATTTGCATCTACAATCCATTCAATACTCACTCCATAAATTACTTAAAATTTAAAATAAAATAAAAGTTATTTTACACTATACAATTGATAAATTATATTCTCTTTTATAAATTATAAGATTGTTTATCGTTAGTCTTCAACGTGGAAAAATTTAATAGAATCTGATAGACAACAAATTTTCAATCAATATTCGCAGTTTAAATAATAATTCATGAAGAGTTACGTAGAGAATGAAATCTACTATAATCTATGAATTTAACAAATCCATCATCAAATTTTATCCTCAGAACATCAATCAATATTCATCTCAAATCAAACATTTATCTCTTTTGCACTACAGCCAAAGATATTCATCATCACGTGTTCATCTCAACACTGCTCATCTTTGCAGACTACTGTGCCAAAGATATTCATCAAATTAGTCATGTTCATTTAAACACTGCTCATCTTTGCATTCTACGTGCCAAAGATATTCTTCGAAAATCATTCATTCAGATTACATGTGCCAAAGATATTCAATAATATCATCATTTAAGACCGAGGATGATGAAAATATTTTAAAGAACGAATCCAAAGAAACAAAATGACAAGGATTAAGGATTAAGGATTCGTACTTTGTTTTATCCATGTTCAATAATACCCCAAAATAATCACAAGGGTGTAAAATTCAAGAATGATCAAAACACGGATACAATCAAAGCGTAGTATCCAAAATAGATGTTTTGGACGAAAAGAAGAAATTTTATTTTTCGATGAATAGTCTTGATACGTGAATAGTGCCGTCAATACGTGAATAGTGCCGTGATAATGAATAGTAACTCGACACCAAAAAGATAGAAATTCCACAAAAAACATTTTCACGCTTCCATTAATAGTACTTTCGTGAATAGTAGAATCGTGAATAAGAATCGCTTAATAGTAACTCATGAATAAGAACTCATGAATAGTAACCTTACATGAAAAAAGTTCCAAATTTGATAAAAACAGATCAACATTTCCACATAATGATATTGAAGAAATAATATCATTACTTAAAAAAAAAATAATATCCCTTACCTCAAAGAATCAAGATTTTATGATTCTTTGGAAAACTTAATCCGATAATAAATCATTCGTTGCTTTTAATCTGCTAAAATTTGTCACACGTGAATACTTTATGTACGTATCTTCAGATTCTTCTCGTGATCATACTTGAATACTCGATGCTTGAAGAGATTATTGCCAAGATTGGTGAATATATATCAGCAACCTGAGATTCTTTTAATTTACATATAGTGACGGTTTCAAAGTCTTCGAGGAGGCGTACCTCAAATGAATTCTTATCTTCAATAATTTTGCAATAAATAAATCCTCATTAAAGACAATAAAATAAATATTTCTTTGGACTTATATCATCATATAATCAATAAAGTCATAGACGTCGATAATATTTGTCCGAACATCATGATTAAGCAATCCACCCGGTCGCTATTTGAATTGAGGGATTTTGAATAGGATTTCTCTTCTCATTCTTGTGTGATCAATCGTATATCTGAATGGAACTTTCTTACCACATTTGCTAATTGCGCTACTCAGATTCGAATCAACAAGTATAACAATATTCTAACGTAGATTGACCGATTTGTATGGTGATAGTACATGGATGACAATTATTGAATATGGAAGTTATTGAATGTCGCCATGCTCTTCTTTCGTCCAAATTGAACAATAACGTCCATTGGACTCAATTCTTGAACGGTAACTCTTTAATGAAAACGATGTTGTGGCATGTAATGAATGGATCAATAACCTCAATATCTTATTCAATAGCAATCTGGTAAAGAGAGAATGGACATTTTGAGTTATGTTCCAAGATCAAACCGTAGCTTTAACTGGTCAATGCCTTAAAGTTTTCGAAATTATACCGTGAGCTTTTCTTCGCAATCAATCGCTTCAATCTTGGTTAAACTATTCAAATCATGCATGGGCTTACGATAAATCTCCGAATAAAGATCCGGTTTTCAATGAAGATCTTAAACAAAAAATGAATGATAGTTATAATACCACTGTCTATTATTTTCAAATAGAATAAATAACTTGACAACTGAGAACAACGTAGCATTAATCAAAACAAACGCTTACTAAAATCCTCTAATAATAAATAAAGGAAATCTTTCAAATAAGTCCGTTAAAATTCAAACTTGAGATCTTACTGCCACCTTTAAAAGATTATTTTGAAATGTATATCCTCGAAATTGTTTGAGTGTGTTTCAAATGGATAGATAAAGCGACTTGAGCCAAAAACTTCCAATTCCAGTTATTTCCTCAATCAATTGTAACCTGAAGTATAACTTACAAAGTCTAAACCTTTGTTTGTCAGACATGCTCACTTCTCGCTTTATACGCAGGCAAATATGATACGTTAAGTCTTCATCATAAATGGTGCTCGATCAACTTCATTAAAGAAGATTGGCTCCTTTCAAGTACTACGATCATCGTTGAGCATCGTTCACGCATTGTCTTACCACGGGGACATTAGATAGTCGAAAAGCTGAAATTCTTAGATCTGAGTATCTGATAGAAATGAGTCATTTTAATTCTAACTTTTTAAAAATTTCGCAATCTCGATTCTTCTATGCGATTTGAGTCACTATTTAGTGACGATATCATTCGAGGTAGAGGATCAATCCAGGAAATGATTCGATATCGATACGCCGAGCTTTCTCGTCCAGATTTCAGAAACCTCCCCAAAGGCGTCCTGATGAATAATCTTTCCGCTTGATCTTGAAGTCGTAGAACTGGATACGCGAAAACCATTTACATCTCTTAAAATTCCTGCGCTTTTCACGTAATGAGGTAACAACTAATTAAGCTAACCGTATGGCCCGACCTTCGCTTGAAATATTGGAGAATCTTTCGCTTCATATTTCGATGCTTGAATGAAAATGCTCACGGAACGTCTCTGAATAACTCAGCCTGTACTGACTGATTCCCGTATCACACCTCATCTGACGGAATATGGGTTAAATACATGGCTGATCGAGAAAGTGAATATCCCATCTAATGATATTGATTTAATTTGGCACTCTAAATTCCCAAATATTTAATCATTCCCCGCCAAATGAATATTTTATCAATGTACTGCTTATTGGAAATATTCAAGATTTAACCCTTAACCATCTACATTAATCAAATCAACTCCTTACTATTTTCCTAAAATAATAAATAGTAAATCTTTTTATTTGCAAAATTTTGGCCTTTAACCTCCTCCTTATGAATAAATCGACGTCGACGCATCTTCTATGCTTTCGCTTCCAAGATTCACAAATCTATAACATGGTTCGGTCTTTCACACAACGTACTACTGCAAACACGAGACATATTCGAACGTAAATGCAAGTCTATAAAGATTTACTCAATAAGAATTTGAAATGGACCAATCGTGGATCGAGCGGCTTCAGAACTCCTTTCCATTTGAAAGCAACTTCCTAGTCAATTACAGTTAAATTCTTTCGAAAGATCCGCGATAACAAGTCACTCTTTTCGTAGTCATATCGCATTAATCGCCACCCACCTCATCATCCAAACATATCGAGAACGACATTTTCGGCCCATATAACGCTCGAATGAATGCACATTATCATATCATTTCTGAAATGGCCGCCTTGGAAGTCTTAGTCTTAATAAATCTCTTCAAGAGCTTGTCATTATCCAAGAACACAAAGTTCAGAGTGGACTAAGTATTACTTCTTCATCAATTCTCGCCCTAATAGCTCCTTCAGATTTCTTCTTCAAATGATTAGCCCTGCCTGCGGTTCGAAGGCAACCTTAACTTTTTCTATTAAAGTGGGCTCTATGCGATACTTGACATCATCGCACTCGTTCTCGCATACGACCTTCTACTCAATGTTGTCATTCTACCACGCTCGCTTCCAGATGGTATTGAATAATAGGTCGTAGTCTTTAATAGCTCGAGCCAACGTCACGCTTAGCGTGTTGAGTTCTTTTCGAGTGAAGAAATATTTAAAGGCTTTATACGATCCAATATATCTCCACTTTCTCCCCATATATAGATAAGGCTCCATATCTTTAGCTATTCAAATTTAAAATTGATATAAATTTATTTAATTCACGTCAATATAATTATAAATATTATAAAGTACTATTAATTATAAAATTTATTATTTTCAAATTTTAAATAAATCATATTAAATTTAAATTTAAAATATCACAAATTAACTTTTGTTAATATTGATCTTATGTACATTTGCATCTACAATCCATTCAATACTCACTCCATAAATTACTTAAAATTTAAAATAAAATAAAAGTTATTTTACACTATACAATTGATAAATTATATTCTCTTTTATAAATTATAAGATTGTTATTAATTTTATAAGTAAATTTGATGCATTCTCATACTTAATAATTACGCTAAGAATTGTAAAAATAATAAATTTTATAAGTAGTAGTATTTTTTTTTCTTCTAAATAAGTTACAATATGTATTGATTAAATTTATATTAATTTTAAATTTAAAATATCACATACTTACTTCAAA